>CM046352.1:20825337-22025337 GCA_025403435.1 Artocarpus heterophyllus
AATATCCCAGATATACATTTCATAATTATCAACTCCAACGCTACTCCACTAAAAGCTTGGAGCTGCACTCTCGAAATACATAGAATTACGAAGCTCGTATAGCTAAGTCTCCATGACATATCATAGTGTATCGTATCCTCATATGATAATCCATAATCGGCTTAAGGACTAGTTCTGTCTTACCTTCCTGATTATTTTTATCTTACGTTCCATTACCTCATCATCAAAAAACTTACTATCTAATGACAGTATACCATTCGCTTACACCTATGTATCAAAATGGTTGAGCGCTCTAGTTTTCCAATTACAGGATAACGCATATAAGAGGATATCATTACTCCTAAAGAGGAGCTATGGATTCCATATCTATGAATAACAAGTCTACCCTATCAAGAGTCATGCCTCCAACGTACCGGCATGCATACCACTATTAAGATGTGGGTGTCACCCTTTGGTACATCAAAAGACACAAGCCAAGACAACGGTCCCACTATTCATCTCAGGATTAAGATAGAACACAAATGATTGTCTAAAGTGAATCGATTTGCCGAGACAGAATTATTAATCCAAATTAATTCACTTTATGTTCCGATCCAACACATCGTCACCTATTACAATGTGCCAATGTTTCTATTCACGGAGTTCGCCTCCAATGGTCAAGACAAACCATCTCCCAAAAGGGATATAGACAACATAACATTCTTTGCATGAATAAAGCGCCCAACTTTATTCCCTCGATTGCGGATCATATGATTTAGGCCATCACCTTAAGAACCATGTCTTCCGCATAATCCATCCATCATATGCCGAATTCTTAAGGTTTAGACCGACTGTCTCAGACTATTGTTTGCTTAACATACATTCAACAAATATGAACGTAAAGAGGACAAGATTTGGTATATAAACAATGAATAAATTCTTTATTGATAAAAATGTCTCCAAAACAAGATGAAATGCATTCGACTCGATCTTACTATATTCTATAGGTACAATTCCCCCGAGAACCTTTCTTGAACATGTCAACCTGAACATGATGAAATGAGTTGATTTTATTAACCTGTCGACCACGACCCAAATTGCATCGTGCCTTTGCTCCATCCTCGACAAACCGGTAAGGAAATCCATCATCACGTGGTCCCATTTCCACCCTAGAATCGAAAGTGGCTAAAGCTGACCTGCTGGCTTCTGATGCTCAGCTTTCACCTGAAGACAAGTTGTACACTTGGCCACATATTCACGAACATTTTTCTTCATACCTCTCCAACAATATTGCCTCTTCATATCATGATACATTTTCGTGCTTCCTGGATGAATGGCCAATTGAGATTTATGGGCTTCGTCCATGGCCTTCGTCACTTCTGCGATTGTTGGAACTGCTAGACGCTCCTTGAAGTACAACGATCCATCCACATGAATCCTCCATTCTTCAAATTGCTCTCTGTTCTGAATCCGCATCCAAATTCCCTACAGATGTTGTTCTCGCCACTGATTCTGTTTCACCATTTAGATGAGTGCTGGGGTCGTCTCCATATGATATACCAAAACTCGGCCATAGTCTTCGTAATACTGTAGCCTGTACTCACTCACTGTCGCATCCCTTTTCCATTCTTCAAGAGCCAAACACGCGAGAATCCTTGAGGAATTTCGACTGAGTGCATCTGCGACTACTTTAGCTTTCTTGATATGGTACTGCAACGCAAAATCATAATCCTCCATATATTCCATCCACCTTCGCTGCGTCAAGTTTAGATCCCTTTGAGTGAACAAATACTTCAAACTCTTGTGGTCAGAGAAAACCTGAAACGTCGCCTCGTACAGATAACGTCTCTAGATCTTCAGTGCGTGAATTATCACCGCGAGCTCCAAATCATGAGTAGGGTAATTCCGCTCGTGAGGCCATAGTTGTCTTGATCCGTACACCACCATGCTTCCATACTGCATCAACACACATCCAAGTCTGCATCCTGAAGCATCTGTGTAAACTTCATACAGCTCATCACTGTTGGGGATAACCAATACTGGTGCTGAGGTCAACCGATTCTTCACTTCTCAAAAAATGAGCTCACATTCTTCATTCCACTCAAACCTGATATTCTTCCTAATCAACCATGTCAGTGGCGCTACTATATTCGAGAAATCCTTCACAAATTTACTATAGTATCCTGCGAGTCCCAAGAAACGACAAACTTCTGCTACATTCCTCGGTCGTTCCCATTCCACTATGGCTTCCACCTCAGTCGGATCCACTGAGATACCTTGCTCAGAGATGACATGTCTCAGAAACTTGACTTCCGTCAACCAAAACTCACACTTTTCTTTCTTGGCATACAACTGGTGTTCTCGCAAGGTCTGAAGCATGATCCTGAGATGCTGCTCATGCTCATTCCAAGTCTTAGAGTATACTAGGATATCATCGATGAACACGATCATGAACTGATCCAGGTAAGGCTTGAATATCCTGTTCATTAAGTCCATGAAAGCTACCAGAGCGTTTGTCAATCCAAATGGCATCACCAGAAACTCAAAGTGTCCATATTGAGTCCTGAAAGCTATTTTGGGGATGTCCTCTTTCTTAATCCTGAGTTGATGGTATCCCGACCGCAAATCTATCTTTGAGAAGTATCGTGAACCTCCCAACTGATCAAACAGTTCATCGATCCTAGGTAGAGGATGCTTGTTCTTCATCGTGACCCGATTTAGCTGCCGATAATCTATACATAGCCTGAGAGGTCCATCATGTTTCTTAGCAAACAAAACCAATGCTCCCCACGGTGATGTACTATTCTAGATGCATCCCTTATTAGTAAGCTCCTGAAGTTGCTTTCTTAATTTTTTTCATTTCTGCCGGCGGTATCCAATAAGGTGCTACAGAAATTAGTGCTATTCCTAGAAGCAACTCAATACCAAATTCGATCTCCTGATGCGGTGGTAATCCTGGAAATTCATCGGGGAAGACATCTTCAAATTCATCCACCATTGGGATTGCTGCGTTTCTTCTCAAGGCACTGGGCTCTCCTTCTAGGTTCATGAGGAAGGCATAGCAAGCTAGGTTCTTCCGCTCTCCAAGACATGTCTTTACAAGTCGCTCACTCATTAGCTGATCACCACAACCCTAGTAAGTGATCATTGTCCCCCTATCAGACACTATGGTCACTTTCCTAAGCTGACAATCTACAACTGCATTATACCTGGACAGCCAATCCATTCCTAGGATTACATCATATGAACTCATAGGGATTACAATCAAATCACTCTTCAAAATCTCATCCCCAATCTTTATTTTACAAGCTTTACACATACAATTTACACACACCTGCCCTAAGGGTAAAGCTATAACTAGGAGTTCATCAAATTCTTCTATCTCTAATCCCAAGGCATGTACAAAAGAGCCCAAAATCAGAGAATGAGTGGCACCAGTATCGAATAAAACATGAGCTAGAGATTGAGAAACTAGGATTGTACCATTGACAACCGCATTGATGGTCTGGGCATCCAAACTCCCTGTCATCATGGTGTGAACTTGCACTAGAGCTTTCCTTTTTCCTCTACCAGCATTACTAGGCCTTGAGTTAATTGGCCGATACTGCTATGATGATGGTGACTGCACACTGGTTGTACTCGACGCTCGGTATTGAGGGATACTACGCTGGAAGTTTTGCGACTGATATCCTTGCGCTGGGTATGGCTGTTGCTGAGGAGAGAACTAATGGAACTGAAGCTGAGGAAACTGCTGAGACGAAGGAAAAGTCTGAGGTTGATGACTAGCTCCTTCTCTGGTCTGAAATCCTAGGTGAGCACTCCTAATCGGGCAATTCCTCTTAATATGTCATGGCTGCTGGCAATAGTGGCAGTGAAAGTTGTAGGGGTTGCTGCGCCTGCTGCTACCACTGTTTACGCTACCCTGTTTGTTCTTTCTCAAAGTTGGTCAACTACTAGTGCTCCTTTTGCCACTCCTCTGTGGTCCTCCTGATGTCTTGACTCGATTCTCACAATACTGCGCATAATCATTTTCCACAGATATAGCTGCTGACATAAGTTCACTGAAATTCCTGAGTCGCAGGGCAACCACCTATCGTTGAATAGAAGCTTTAGGCCCTTCTTGAAATTTAATGCACTTCTCGTGCTCCGATGCCACTGCAGATGGAGCAAACTTCACGAACTAATTAAACTTTGCCTTGTATTCCTAAACTGACATATTACCCTGTTGCAATCTGTAGAATTCAGCCGCCTTCCGGTCTCTATATCTTTGCAAAAAGTATCGATCATAGAACAATTCCTCGAACTTGTCCCAACTGATGTTACCATTATATTCCAAGCATTTAGCTTCCTTCCACCAAGTATTGGCACCACCTTTGTACTTATATGCTGCAAACTCCACACGATATTCGGCTGGCACGCCAAGAGTATCCAAGTGTTTCACGATCGAGTCTAGACAATATTTTGCACTTGCGAGTCCCCATTCCCATCGAAGGTCAGAACAGACGTATGTCGAAATTCCTTAAAGTACACATACCAGCAACTAGCCTTGAAATCCTTCGGTCTTGCCCTTGCCGCCATCTACCGGAATGCAACAAACATGACTCTCATCATGCCCTCATCATTTCCAAACTCGGTGTTAGCTGTCGAACAACGTCTAGGTGCCATTCTCTCACTTCTGAAAACAAAATTTAGGCTGTCAGTGGTATTTCATTGTTGTACCTATGTGTGCATAATTCTCAAGGTTCATAACCTTGAGCTCTGATACCATTCTGTCATGCCCTGCAGTACGGGAGGTGACGTGGTAGTTTAATTAAGTTAATTAAGTAAAAATTTAATTAAAATATAGGTTAAAGAATTTAATTAATTATGAGAAATATGATAATTTAAAATCTTTTAAATCAAACATCGATGATAATTAAACAAATAAGAAAACAAAGTGAACAATAAAAAGATAATAAAGGAAAGACAGAAATATGAGTTGGGTCCACCGACCCACAATTTGTGCACACACATAGTACCGACAATATTAAATTACAACCACAGTCCAAAATAAAAAGAGTAAATTAAAGTATTACATGTCTTGATTTTGCAATTCAAATAACCTACTTGGCTCTCTATTGCTCACAGGTCCAGTCAACGGACTCTTCTCCGATCCTAAGCTAAAATCCGCCTGGGGGGGAGAAGATTTAAAAACAAATAAAATGTGAACGAAGGGCTCAGTAGGACTATATTTAAGAAAAATAGAATAACAAAATTAAACTTGAATATAAAATTTACCTTTCAAAGGAATAATTAGAAAACCAAGTTAAAGAAATAAATCCTTTTAAACAAGCCTTACTAAAACAGTTCATTTAGTAAGTACCTTTTATCTTTCATAGGCAAACCATAGATAATACCACCAGAGTGGCCCAGCTGGGTTTCGGGACTTGTCCCCAAGGTCGCACGCTATACGACCCAATCTCTGATATGACATCATGTCCATATATATATATATATATATCTTTCTATAATTATTAAAATCTCATTTTACCAAGTATTTTCATTTACGTTCATTATGTGGTTCATTATGAAAATCACCTTATTAAACCGTTTATAAAACAATTCATATAAATCATCTTTCAATCCTTTATTGAAAACGTTATTTTTGAAACAAAGGTCATTTTTAGGCCAAAATCTTTTAAAGACCAAGTTACCAAAGAAAAGGGGTAGAAGTCCTACCTCAATACTTGTGTTGGTGTCCTACACTGCAAATCCTGGTCCGCTATACGTTAGCTTTACGGATCCTCGAATACCTTAAATATGAACTAGGTCTATCAGTGTCTAGCTTAAGTTATTTTATGTCAGTAAGCTATCTCATGGCGTCCTAGTGTGCCATTTGTAGTTATAAAATCATATTATAACGTTAAAATCTCAATCGAAATTCAAAATAGTAAAAACAGGTAAAAAATAACAAACTTTCACCATGCCCGGTCGGCTTGTCGGTCACCTTGGTTCGACAAAATTGTGCAGTTCGACCTACCAGAAGACCAGGTCCGATCGGCCAAACTTTTCCGCGTCTGGTGCCGAATAGGAAAATTCAAGAATTTTCCAGGCATAGGTTCTCGGCCTCCCTGAGCCTAAATCCTCATTTCAAACTGTTTTTCTCAATTCTCAGGCATGGAAAACAATCAAGGATGATAGGAAAAAATTGTAGAACACTTTTGAACTGAATTAAACAAGATTTGTACAAAGATTTTGAAAATTTTCAAAAATAGAGAAAAATGGAAGAAATAGAAAATCTTGATTCAAATCCATTTTTCTTCAAACTAAGCTTAGATTTTAGTGGTTTTAAGTTCCTCTAACTTAAATCAAGGGTCTGCTAGACTTAGGAAAGCTAAAATTACAAAATGCTAAGACATTAGAAAAATTTAAAAAAGTTTTGAAATTTAAAACTAATCTCGGATTTAAGCTTTGATTCGAAGTTGTGATCATCTAAACGCGTTCTCGAGCTTCTAATCCATTGAAAACTGAAGCTTGGGCTAGATTTTTGTTTTTGAAGCAAAAATTGAGAGAGGAAGAGAGGGAAAGAGACGGTGAGAGAAAGAGGGACAGAGATGTGAGAGACAGAGAGAGAGAAAGAGAGATGAGGCGAGAAAGAGAGAGGGAGGAGGGTATAAATAGAGAAATAAGTGCGCGGTTTCACTATGTGAAAACCGTATGCCACCCACGATTTATAAAATGAGCATTTTTTATATTTGACAAATTGTTAGGTTCTAAATATTCAAAATTGCAAATGAAAATAACTAAAATGATTTAAAATTTATTTGATTAGAAAAATCACTACAAAATACTTTGATTAAAGTTAAACTATAATTTGGCACACTATTACACCATTTTATACACTAATGACAATTAAATTTCAGGGAGTCACAGAACTGTAGCATGTGATAATTTTACATTGTCACAACTTTTTGCTTTTTTATTTTAACTGTTGAGAGTTTTACACTGTTCACGGTTGTAACTAAAGGGTTGGAACTGAAGTTTCAAACACCCTTTTAGTATGTGTACACAAATCAAGCAATTTTTTGAAAAGAAAAAACAGTTGGCAAAATCATATAAAAATATTATTATGAGGTACTACTATAAAATAATAGTTAGGAAGGTCATTTAAAAAAATATTTGAATAGGAGCATATGCGATAGAACATTTTTGGTATGAATAACTTAGAGGGCATGACATTTATGAGAGAAATAATAGCTAAAAGTGCCATTGAGAAGAAAAAAAAAACATAAGTAGGGATATATCAAGGAACCAAAATGACAAAGAATAAGCTTAAATAAAATGGAATAAGAATGAAATATAAAGGTCGCGCTTAATGAATTAATGCTTTAGAGGATATAAAATAACAAGCAATAAGCAAAGATTTAAAATTATTTAGATGGCACATATTGTAAAAATACTTAATAAAGTGAATTTAAAATGCATATATCTATATATAATATAATGTGGTGTTTGGCAATATAAGATAAAACCAAAACTTTTGGTTGTGACAATATAAAGCTCTTATATGCTACAATGTCAAGAAAAAAATATATTGCAGTAGAAAGCTCTTAAATGCTATAGTGTTTTCATCTAAAATTGGTTATAACCATTGCTTCCAAACACCATATGAGATATTAAAAGGGAAAGCAACCAAAAAAACACAAAAGTGAGAAAGAACAAAAATAGGACATCAAAAATGCAAATGAAGAAAGGGGAAAATAAAAAAGAAAAATAAAGAAAGAGGAACAAAAGGATAAAAAACATACAAAAAATTGTGAAAAGCCAAGAAAAGAAAAAAAAGAAAAGAATAAAAAAATGGAAAAACAAAAAGTAAAAAGAAAATAATAAAGAACTAGGGAGAAGGCATTGGAAGCGTTTCACAATTAAAAAAATAAAGAAAAGAAAGAAATGAGGAGAGGAACATTTCGTTCCCCTCCACGTGTCAACACTCAAAGAAAAGGCGCTAAGCACCTTTTATAACAGAAAGATTTTTTTCCTTGCCTTATTGGCATTATAGATTTTGAATATCTCTAGAGGCTGTGTCATTCATGAATTTTTTCCTTGTAGCAATTATCACTGAATTTATGAGAACTTTATCTTCCAATTTAATATTTTATTTAGTAAATGCACTAAATAGTATATTTGAAACATATTTTTAAAAGTTATTACAAGTCCTTGAAATATTATAAATATTAGGATAATGTCTAAAACATATTAGTATAATACCAAAAACACCCCTATTGATGCCTTTCATTTGATCAACGCTACGTGCGGCTGCGCATGGTGGTCGGACGATCTTCCTTGCTTTTTCGACTTCTTGGAGTGTACCAGCAAGAAGAGGGAATGCATTAGAGGTAAAGGGGGACATCAATATGGTGCCAATCAAAGGATCTCCAACGCTCAAGTCAATTACCTATTTGGCCAAGAGAGAGGTTGGGTTACATGAAAGAGAGTCCACTTACATTTATGGTGGAGTTAATGCTCCTATTTATAGTATTTGATGTGTATTGTAAATAGGGCAGGTTTGTCCTATGGGCCGGATGTTTTGTGGTATGGTATATGGTGGCAAGCGACAAACGTCATGACCTCGTTGTGTGGAGGAGTCCCATCTGATGGTCAAGATGATGACACAAAGTGGTCTATAGAAGTGGTCCACCTCTATGGGTAGAGGTGTTATCACACCTAGCTGGGTCAAGTCTGACCCGAGCAGGGTGTGCTAGGAGATCTCGCGGTCTTGCTATTGGCCCCAAGATTTCAAATGATATATTTATTTTTATTTTGATGACAACAAATAATTAATTGCTTAATTGCTAATAATATATCTTGAGTATGTAGTGCTATTCAGAAGTATTATTAAAGCATCTCAAGATATGTGGGACAAATTCATCAAGACTGGGAAGAAATTTATATGAAGGATTATAAAACTTGGAGCTTGAAGATTGAAGAAAAGAGCATCAATGAGTATGAAGAGTATGTTTAATTTTTATTTCTAAGCTTGTATGATGTTAAAGCATGCGTTTTATCAAGTTTAATTGGCTTAAGTTTTGGTTTTATTTCTTGCTTTTAAACTTGATTTCAAATTTTTTAATTTTGATATTAATTTTAAAATTAAGTTGAAAAATATTTTAAATCTTGAAATTGTGTTCTAAAATTATTTCTAAATGATTCAATTTATTTTCAAGATTTAGAACTGATCTTAGAATGTTTTTAAGTTATCTTTGAAATAAAAGAGTTTCATTAAATTTTTGAACAAAAAATCTAGAAGCCAGGCTTGCTGACCAAGCCTGGTCATCTAGGTCTAGTGTAGTGGACCAGCCGAAAATGGGCCGGTTCAAATAGTAGCTTGATCAATCGAGCCATGTGTATGGTGGTCGACTCAAACTATCTAACAACTAGTTTTCTAGCTATTGTAAATGCGCCTCAGACGGTTATAATTGGATAATTTCGAGTTCTAACCTATAAATTGCCTCATTTTTGAGTTTGTTGGTCACCAAGAACACCTAGAATCATTGTCGTATCACACTATTCAGCAAGCCTTTGATCATTCTTGAGCCCAATTTACTAAAAATCCTCATTGTATGCTTAATCATCTCCTAGTTTCATACTAAATTGTATTATAAGCGTTTCTAGGAGTTGTGAGTATTGAGCTTAAACTTTTCAAACCTTGTAAACCGAGTGCATTAGGTTTCTAAAGCCTTAGTAAATTTTGGGGTTGTTTTGGTTAGCCAATCTCTGTAAAATTGGCTGATTGTAAGATATTGTGGTGAGCCTCGAGAAGAAAAAGTCACAGATTGTACTTGAAGTGATTGTGCCGAAAAGAAGGTCGAGCTAAGGTCTTGCTTGGCGACAACGGACGAAGGCATACTGTCGAACCACTATAAATAGTGGTTGCATTTCTCTTATCTTATCTCTTTACTTTTACACATTTATAATTGCTTGATTTATTTATATTACTCATTTCTATGATATCAATCTAGAAATTTCCAATAAGTGTAAAAAGTTTAAAAAACCCAAATTTAGCCCTTTTGGGTAGCTATTATCGGGCTAACAATTAGTATCAGAGTGGGAAGCCTTAACTTATTTTTGGAAAAGATTTCACAATCTTGAGCATAGCTACTCATAGTTTTCTAAATTCGAAAGGTCATTCAACAAATAGACCTCTTTTCATTAATGGTGTTGATTATAATTATCAAAAAACTAGAATGACAATTTACTTGTAATCTGTTGACTATGATCTTTGAGATATCGTTGAAAATATACCTTTTAAAATAATGAAAGAAGTTGAAAAGATTTTAGTTCCAAAAGAACTCAAAGAGTATAGTACAAAGATAAAAAGAAATTGTCATTAAATGCTAGAACAATATGTTGGAAAATAGTACGTAGCGGAATTTTAAAATTTTTTATATTAGAGTATTTTCCAAAACACAAGTTTGACACGCTATATGTATAAATTAACTAGATCTTACTAACCTTCAAATGTCGAAGAACTCTCGCAATTTGTGAAGAGAAGTAACACTCTAGAAGAGTCTTAACCAACTGGTCTTCTTTGCTATTCTCTATCCATGATCAGAGTGAGTGTGGGCTCACACGTATAGCTCTTCCTCTAAGCGACTCTCCTTCCAACCAATTGAGAGAACCCAAAGTTAGTGTTTGTGATTTGTGAACAAGAGCTCTCAGGGAGTTTTCAGATTCTCTCCAACAGAATATAACTCTTAATCTTTCAATTGATCTAAATAATAATGAGACTCACTCCCTTTATATAGAGGTTGGGTCTAGGAGTCAGTCATTATCAGATAATGCCTTAAAATTTGAATCTGAATCAAATTCGGATCAATATCTGATGAAATCTACATGAAAATGCATGATCTTTTTATCGTGCATAAGCAGGCCAATTTGCCTAACAGGCAGGCCGAACTTACCCCATCAGCAGGCCGAACATGAGGATCGGCATGCCAAACTGCTAATAAAAAATCTCAGCGAATTTTTTATTTTCCACCCGAGATTCTATAGGATAAAGTCTCAGTTTTAATTCAAATAACCCAATAGAAAAGTAATCTTATTAAAACAACTTTATTTAGATAATCTCTAGGAAAATAAATGAATCCCTAATAATTCTATAAGTTTATCTTGATTTAATTTATTTAAAAATAAATCAACTGATAAACAAATAAGAATTATCCGATCCCAATAGTTCAACAAGTTTATCTTGAATTAATTTTGTCACAAAATTAATTCAACCAATAAACAGACATGAATTATTTGATTCTTCCAAATTTCAACCAATCTGATAAATCTGACATAAGTCACCAATTATTGGAAAAGCACGCTGTATTGTTACAGGATTTTTGTGAGCTAGCAAAGGGGACCAAATGGACCTATATAGTTCAAGCTTCTGATAATTATGAAACCCAATATCCTAGATATACATTTTATAATTATCAACTCCAACGGTACTCCACTAGAAGCTTGGAGCTGCACTCTCGAACTATATAGAATTACAAAACCCGTATAGTTAAGTCTCTATGACATAACATAGTGTATCATATCCCCATAGGATTATCCATAACCGGCTTAAGGACAAGTTTTGTCTTACCATCTCGATTATTTTTATCTTATGTTCCATTATCTCCCTATCGAAAAACTTACCATCCAAAGAGAATATACCATTCGGTTACATCTACGTATCCAAATGGTTGAGCGCTCTAGTTTTTCAATTATAGGATAACGCATATAATGTTAGAAAAATAGTACGTAGCGAAATTTTATAAATTTTATATCAGATTATTTTTCAAAACACAAGTTTGACATGCTATATGCATAAATTAACAAGATCTTACTAACCTTTGAATGCCGAAGAACTTTCGTAATCTATGAAGAGAAGTAACGTTCTAGAAGAGCCTCAACCAACTGGCCTTCTTTGCTATTCTCTATCCATGAATGGAGTGAGTGTGGGCTCACACATACAGCTCTTCCTCCAGGTGACACTCCTTCCAACCAATTGAGAGAACCCAAAGTTAGTGTTCGTGATTTGTGAACAAGAGCTCTTCGAGAGTTTTAGATTCTTACCAGTAGAGTATCTCTCTTAATCTCTCAATTGGTCTCATTAACTTATATGACTTACTCCCTATTTGTAGAGGTTGGGTCTAGGGTCAGTCCTTATCAGATTAGGTCTCAAAAATTTGAATCAAAATCAAATTTGGATCAGTATCTGATAAAAATGTGTGAAAATACATAATCTTTTTTTCGTCTATCGGCAGGCCGATCTGCCCCATCGGTAGGCCAAACTTGCCCCATCGGTAGGCCGAACTTGAGGATCGGCATGCCGAACTGCCAAAAAAAAATCTTAGCAAATCTTTTATTTTCCACCTGAGATTCTATAAGATAAAGTCTCAGTTTTAATTCAAATTACCCAATAGAGAAGTTATCTAATTAAAATAACTTTTTCTAGATAATCTCTAGGAAAATAAATGAATTCCTAATAATTCTACAAGTTTATCTTGATTTAATTTATTCAAAATTAAATCAACTGATAAACAGACAAGAATTATCCGATCCCAATAATTCAACAAGTTTATCTTGAATTAATTTTATCACAAAATTAATTCAACCGATAAACAGACATGAATTATTTAATTCTTTTGAATTTCAACCAATCTAATAAATTTGACATAAGTCACCAATTATTGGAAAAGTACGTCGTATCGTTACAGGATTTTGTGAGCTAGCAAAGGGGACCAAATGGACCTATATGTTAGACATGTATGCTCTAAGGAGTAAAAATGTAATACGTTTTTGGAGACATTTTTATCAATAAAGAATTTATTCATTTATATATACCAAATATTGTCCTCTTTACGTTCATATTTGTTGAATGTATGATAAGCAAACAGTAGTCTGAGACTGTCAGTCTAAACCTTAAGAGTTGGGCATATGATGGGATGATTATGCGGTAGACACGACTCTTAAGGTGATGGTCTAAAATATATGATCCGCAATCGAGGGAATAAAGTTGGGCGCTTTATTCATGTAAAGATTGTTATGTTGTCTATATCCCTTTTGGGAGATGGTTTGTCTTGGCCATCGGAGTTGGACTCCGTGAATAGAAACATTGGCGCGTTGTCATAGGTGACGATGTGTTGGATCGGGACATAAAGTGAATTGATTTGGATTAATAATTCTGTCTTGGCAAATCGATTCACTTTAGACAATCATTTGTATTGTATCTTAATCCTGAGATGAATAATGGGCCCGTTGTCTGGACTTATGTCTTTTGATGTACCAATGGGTGACTCCCACATCTCTATAGTGGCATGCATGCCGGTACATTGGAGGCATGACTCTTGATAGCGTAGACTTGTTATTCATAGATATGGAATCCATAGCTCCTCTTTAGGAGTAATGATATCCTCTTATATGCATTGTCCTGTAATTGGAAAACTGGAGCGCTCAACCATTTGGATACATAGGTGTAACCGAATGGTATACTATCTTTGGATGGTAAGTTTTCTAATGGTGAGACAATGGAACGTAAGATAAAAATAATCAGGAAGGTAAGACAGAACTTGTCCTTAAGCCGGTTATGGATGATCATATGGGGATGCGATACACTATGATATGTCATGGAGACTTAGCTACACGAGCTTCGTAATTCTATAAAGTTCAAGAGTGCAGCTCCAAGCTTTTAGTGGAGTAGCGTTGGAGTTGATAATTGTGAAATGTATATCTGGGATATTGGGTTTCATAATTATCATGAGCTTGAACTTTATAGGTCCATTTTGGTCCCCTTTGCTAGCTCACAAAATCCTGTAACGACACGGCGTGCTTTTCCAATAATTGGTGACTTATGTCGGATTTATCAGATTGGTTTAAAATTTATAAGAATCGAATAATTCATGTCTGTTTATCGGTTGAATTAATTATGTAAGAAATTAGTTCAAGATGAACTTGTTGAATTATGGCGTTCGGATAATTCTTGTCTGTTTATCGGTTGTTTTAATTTTGGACAATTAGAACAAGATAAACTTGTAGAATTATTGTGAATTGATTTATTTTCTTAGAGATTATCTTGATAAAGTTTGTTTTGATCAGATATCTTTTCTATTGGGCTATTTGAATCAAAACTGAGACTTTATCCTTTAGAATCTCGGGTGGAAAATAAAAGATTCACAGAGATTTTTTCTCGGCAGTTCGGCCTGCCTATCAGAAAGTTCGGCCTGCCGAACTGGCCAGTTCGGCCTGCCTATCACACAGTTCGGCATGCTGACCGCGACAGTTAAGATTACGCGTTTTTCACGCGTATCTTATTAGATATTGATCCGAACTTGATTCTGTTTCGATTTTTGAGACCTAATCTGATATGGACTGACCCCAAGGACCAATAGGTATAAAAAGGGAGTGAGTCTAATGATTTACTAAGATCAATTTGAGAGATTAAGAGTGATACTCTTCTAGTGAGCATCTGAAAACTCCCTGAGAGCTTTTGTTCACAAATCACGAACACTAGCTTTGGGTTCTCTCTATTGGTTGGAAGGAGAGTCACCGGTGGAAGAGCTGTACGTGTGAGCCCACACTCACTCCGGTTGTGGATAGAGAATAGCAAAGAAGACCAGTTGGTTGAGGCTCTTCTGGAACGTTACTTCTCTACATAGGTCGCGGAGGTTCTTCGGCACACTGAGGTTAGTAAGATCTGTTTAATTTATACATATAACATGTCAAACTTGTGTTTTGGAAAAAACTCTGATGAAAAATTTTTAAAATTCCGTTGCGCACTTTGTTTCCAACAGTTGGTATTAGAGCCGAGGTTTTTACATAAATTTGCAAGTTTGTGATCATGTTATATGCATAAATTTTGTGATCTTAATCTCTCCAATGCTTGAATTAAATTTTATAGAGAGATGGTACTCTAGGTTTCTATATAATATATATGTTGTCATGGATTATATGGTGAATGTTTGTTAATTAATTATGGTTGATTAAATTGTTGTTTAATTATTTATTAATTAATTAATACCGGTTATGGTTTCTTAGAGGTTAGAATGTGTATCTAGGTTTTTCATGTAATTAGATGGCGGACTATCATCTCCGTCTAGGAATTATTATTTAATTTTTAATTTGTAAGAATTTTGTAATTAAATAATTATTCGGAGAAGACGGAACGAGAAGTCGGAACTTAAAGATAGATGATGGCGCCTCCAGGTATTTCATGAGTCTCTAATTTTATGTTTTTGAATTGTTCAAAATAAAATTGATGAATTGCATTAAAATTGTATTTTCTGGATTGAGGGTTTTCTGCTCGGTCGGCATGCCGGACCTCACAGTTCGGCAGGCCGAAGGTCACAGATCGGCAGGCCGGACGTACGGTCCGGCAGGCCGACAGTGGGGCAGAAATTTTGGTGCTCTATCAGCAGGCCGAACCTTCATGTTCGGCAGGCCGAACCACCATGATCGGCAGACCGATCACCCAGATCGGCCTGCCGACCGAGAGCAGCCAGGTGTCCAGAAAAGGTGCAATTTTTTGGTGCAGTTTTAATTTTATTTTTGGGACGATTCTGAGAAACATTAAATTTCGATATGACCAAAAATATGAAGTGTTCGATTCATACGGGATTGAGGACTTGAAGATGGATATTACATGAAGAAGGATACAGCTTGAGGATTCAAGGATGAAGAATCGATAAATGTCTCGATTATTCTCTTGTAATCTTAGTTTTTCTATTTCTCTAGGGTGGAACCATAATATTACGGTTATTATTATTATTATGCTTGTAGCTTTGCTTGTCTGCATTATAATATGATTTACCATGTATATTGATAACATGTCATATAGAATAGGGAGTGCCGCTCATATTAAATTTGTTCATGCATAATTTCAAAATAAAACCTTGACTTCAAAAGATTGAGTGGGAGAAGGTTTTCGAAGAGAGAACCTAAGGCCTCCATCGTTGGTCCATAGGAAGAACATGATGGTCCCAACCCCTAGGAAGGGATTTCTATCATGTACCAGATTGGATCTCTGAAAGGATAAGGTATTTTAGTATGATTTATGGTTGCACACCCCTAGGTGGTGATTATAAATCATGGATAAAATATTAAAACGGTGGTTATACACTCACGTTAATTTTATTATTAACCTCCCCTAGGAGCTCTGTTAATAAAATTAATGGCCAAAGAAACGATTATTAGTATATGCTGGATCATACGGGTCCTGGATGGCATATATTAATCAGGAGGGGATCCGTGTTCCTGATTGAATTTGGCATGACTCCCCTAGGAGCTTGTTGAATTCTGAGTTGGGAATTATCGTTGTAAGGTTGTGATATTTTCAAGGTTTTGACACATAAACACATTTGTATGATTTTACATGATTGTGTTATCTTACTAAATTATTATATATGTTTGCTTATGTTTGGTATATGATTCTTTATTGTAGATTGGAATGTCTAAAAACGCTTTATCATCGATACTTGACAAAAACCAATTAACCGGTGAGAACTATAATGATTGGAAACGGAACCTGGACATCGTCCTTTCCTTTGAGAAACTGAAATATGTTCTGACAACTCCTTGTCCTCCCGAGCCTACGGGAGACTCAAGTAATGAGCAATTCCAAGCGTACGACCGCTGGAAAGATGCTAATGATTAGGCCCGCTGCTATGTTATGGCTAGCATGAATAACGTGCTGCAGGCTCAACATCAGGATTATGAGACTGCGAAGCAGATCTTGGATAATCTTGAGGACATGTTTGGAGGCCAGGCCATAACAAAGCGGCAAGGGGCGCTTCGGAAACTCTTAAACTGTAGACAGAGATCGGGGACATCTATAAAGGAGCACATGATGTTGGTCATGGGTTACCTCGCTGAGGCTTAAACTAATGGAGCCGACATCGATGCTGAAACTCAGATGACTATGGTCTTTGAGACTCTGTCTAAGGAATTTATTCCGTTTAGAGCTACTTTTAATCTAAGCAATAGACGGGATATGACCTTGACAGAACTGATGAAACAGTTACAAGAGTTTGAACTGCTGATCAGGGAGTCTCCTGCTGGTGGAGAGGCCAATATGGTAGCTGCTTCTGGTTCCAATCCTAACTCTGGGAATGGAAAGAAGCAACGGGCCAAAAGTGGGAATTCTTCTATTCCTATTGCTACCAAGAGCAAGAAGAAGAAGAAGAAGAACCCAAAGAAGCTTAAGTGCTTCTTTTTTGGTAAGGTCGGGCATATAAAGAAGCATTGCAAGGACTTCCTTTCCAAGGGAGGTAGGTGTGATCTTCTATATTTAGAAACTTGTTTGGTTGAGGAATCCAGTGACATTTGGGTCATAGATTCCGGTGCAACTAATCATGTTTGTGTTTCTCTGTAGGGATTCAAAGAAACGAGAAGTCTACTTCTTGAAGACTTAACGCTTCGGATGGGCGATGGATCCTTGGTCTCAGCGGAAGCAGTGGGAGATGTCCATCTTTATTTTGATAATTATAGGAGTTTAATTTTGCGAGATTGTTTTTATGTTCCTAAATTTAAAAGGAATTTAATTTCTGTATCTTCTTTATTTAAAGACTCCTACGTGGTATCTTTTAATGAAAAAGTGGTGATTCGTAAAAACAAATCTTTTATCTGTTCTGGATGGATGCAAAATAATCTATATTTTATCAAACCTAAGATGGACCTATTGCTTAATGCTGAGATAAATGATAATGACTCAAAAAGACTTAAAACTTCTCACTCTAATAAGACTTATCTTTGGCATTTGCGCCTTGGCCATATTAACCTAAATAGGATTCAAAGGTTGGTAAGGGATGGACCTTTAAGTCATTTAAAGGTGGAATCTATACCTCAATGTGAGTCTTGTTTGGGGGGTAAAATGACCAAAAGACCATACGGGTCTAAGGGCAATAGGGCCGAAGGGGTTCTAGAACTTGTGCATAGTGATGTTTGCGGACCGATGAACATCCGGGCACGAGGAGGGTATGAGTACTTCGTTACTTTTATTGACGATTACTCAAGATATGGGTATGTGTACCTAATGCACCACAAAAGCGAAACTTATGATAAGTTCAGGGAGTTTCGGGCTGAAGTGGAAAAGCAATTGGGTAGACCCATAAAGGCACTTCGATCTGATCGAGGTGGGGAATACCTTTCTGATGAGTTCTTGGGACACTTGTTAGAGAATGGGATTTTATCCCATTTGACTGCACCGGGCACTCCGCAGCAGAATGGCGTAGCAGAGAGAAGGAATAGGACTTTGTTGGACATGATTCGGTCCATGATGAGTTATTCATCATTGCCTTTATCCTTTTGGGGATATGCACTACAAACCGCATGTTATCTTTTGAACAATGTGCCTTCAAAATCGGTCCCTAAAACTCCTCACGAGTTGTGGACAAGACGGAAGACATCCTTAAACCATATTCGCATATGGGGATGTCCAGCTCATGTCCTGTTTAAGGATCTGAATAAGTTGGAAGCACGTTCAGAAGTTTGCGTGTTTGTAGGATATCCAAAAGGGACTAAAGGGGGTTATTTGTATAACCCAAAGGAAAATAAAGTCGTGGTTTCAACTAATGCAACTTTCCTTGAGGAGAGTTACATGAACGACTTTAAACCTCAAAGCAAAGTGGTGCTTGAGGAGTTGAGGGGTAATCCGTTTACTCTGGAGGTTCCGAACGAAACAATTCCGATCGGTGTAGAAAAACCAAACAAACCTGAACAACAACCTCAGGGGCTTCAGCATAGTGGGAGGATCGGGCGTCAACCTGAGAGGTATATGTTCAATGGGGAGGTCTTTTTGGCTGAACCGGATGAACATGACAGGGATCCTTATACTTACGCAGAAGCTATGGAGGATGTTGATTCAAGACTCTGGACAGAGGCCATGAACATTGAGATGAAGTCTATGGAGACTAATCGGGTCTGGGAGCTTGTGGATCTTCCCGAAGGGGTAAAACCCATAGGGAGTAAGTGGATCTACAAGAGGAAAAGAGGAGTGGATGGAAAGGTCGAAACCTTTAAGGCTAGACTGGTAGCTAAGGGTTATACGCAAAAGGAAGGAATCGATTATGAGGAAACCTTTTCGCCTGTAGCCATGCTTAAGTCCATCCGGATTCTCTTGTCCATAGCTGCCGCTCTCGACTACGAGATTTGGCAGATGGATGTCAAGACGGCTTTTCTGAATGGCTATCTTGATGAGTCCATTTATATGGAACAACCAGACGGGTTTAAGGTCACGGGTCAAGAGGGTAAGGTTTGTAAGCTGCTAAAGTCAATTTATGGACTTAAGCAGGCTTCTCGTTCTTGGAACATAAGATTTGATCAAGTGATCAAGACTTATGGGTTCTCACAAAATGTGGATGAACCATGTGTTTACAAACACATTAAGAATGGGAAGGTGGTTTTTCTACTACTCTATGTAGATGACATTCTGCTAATTGGCAATGACGTTGGGGCATTGTCATCGGTCAAATTATGGTTGACCAAGCAGTTTGACATGAAGGACTTAGGTGAGGCTAATTTTGTTCTCGGTATCCAGATCTTTCGGGATAGGAAGAACAAAATGATAGCTTTGTCACAGGCCGGCTACATAGATAAAATTCTCAGGAGGTTTGCAATGCAGGATTCCAAGAAAGGTGGGCAACCATCTAGGTCTGGAATTACTCTTTCTAAGAAAGACTCTCCAAAGTCTTATGAAGAAAGAGAATACATGAAGAAGGTGCCTTATGCTTCGGCAGTGGGTAGTCTCATGTATGCCATGCTTTGCACTCGACCAGATATTAGCTATGCGGTCGGGATAGTGAGTCGATTTCAGGCGGATCCAGGACTGAACTATTGGGTTGCGGTAAAGCATATTTTCAAGTACCTAAGAAGGACTCGAGGGTATATGCTTGTGTATTCGGGTGAGGATTTAACTCCTCTAGGATACACTGATTCAGATTTTCAATCCTGCCTGGATTCTAGGAAATCGACATCGGGGTTTGTGCTTACTCTAGGTGGCGGTGCCATCAGTTGGAGAAGTGCGAAGCAAGATTGCACTTCAGATTCAACGATGGAGGCCGAGTATGTGGTGGCTAGTGATGCTTCGAAAGAAGCAGTGTGGCTCCGCAAGTTCCTTGGGGATCTTGAGGTAGTTCCTGGTGTGGATAAAGCGGTATCACTGTACTGTGATAACAGTGCGGCGGTAGCTAATGCTAAGGAACCAAGATTTCACAAGAAGAGTAAGCATATTGATCGGAAGTATCATGTGATAAAGGACTTCGTTGAGAGCGGGCATGTCACGGTATGCAAGATCACGTCAGAGGACAATTTAGCGGATCCATTCACGAAGACACTTACTGGGAGAGTCTTCGAGAGGCATGTGGTAGCTATGGGGATGCGAAATTTGCAGTATTTACTCACTTAGTGCAAGTGGGAGATTGTTAGACATGTATGCTCTAAGGAGTAAAAATGTAATACGTTTTTGGAGACATTTTTATCAATAAAGAATTTATTCATTTATATATACCAAATATTGTCCTCTTTACATTCATATTTGTTGAATGTATGATAAGCAAACAGTAGTCTGAGACTATCAGTCTAAACCTTAAGAGTTGGGCATATGATGGGATGATTATGCGGTAGACACGACTCTTAAGGTGATGGTCTAAAATATATGATCCGCAATCGAGGGAATAAAGTTGGGCGCTTTATTCATGTAAAGATTGTTATGTTGTCTATATCCCTTTTGGGAGATGGTTTGTCTTGGCCATCGGAGTTGGACTCCGTGAATAGAAACATTGGCGCGTTGTCATAGGTGACGATGTGTTGGATCGGGACATAAAGTGAATTGATTTGGATTAATAATTCTGTCTTGGCAAATCGATTCACTTTAGACAATCATTTGTATTGTATCTTAATCCTGAGATGAATAATGGGCCCGTTGTCTTGACTTGTGTCTTTTGATGTACCAATGGGTGACTCCCACATCTCTATAGTGGCATGCATGCCGGTACGTTGGAGGCATGACTCTTGGTAGCGTAGACTTGTTATTCATAGATATGGAATCCATAGCTCCTCTTTAGGAGTAATGATATCCTCTTATATGCGTTGTCCTGTAATTGGAAAACTGGAGCGCTCAACCATTTGGATACATAGGTGTAACCGAATGGTATACTATCTTTGGATGGTAAGTTTTCTAATGGTGAGACAATGGAACGTAAGATAAAAATAATCGGGAAGGTAAGACAGAACTTGTCCTTAAGCCGGTTATGGATGATCATATGGGGATGCGATACACTATGATATGTCATGGAGACTTAGCTACACGAGCTTCGTAATTCTATAAAGTTCGAGAGTGCAGCTCCAAGCTTTTAGTGGAGTAGCGTTGGAGTTGATAATTGTGAAATGTATATCTGGGATATTGGGTTTCATAATTATCATGAGCTTGAACTTTATAGGTCCATTTTGGTCCCCTTTGCTAGCTCACAAAATCCTATAACGACACGGCGTGCTTTTCCAATAATTGGTGACTTATGTCGGATTTATCAGATTGGTTTAAAATTTATAAGAATCGAATAATTCATGTCTGTTTATCGGTTGAATTAATTATGTAAGAAATTAGTTCAAGATGAACTTGTTGAATTATGGCGTTCGGATAATTCTTGTCTGTTTATCGGTTGTTTTAATTTTGGACAATTAGAACAAGATAAACTTGTAGAATTATTGTGAATTGATTTATTTTCTTAGAGATTATCTTGATAAAGTTTGTTTTGATCAGATATCTTTTCTATTGGGCTATTTGAATCAAAACTGAGACTTTATCCTTTAGAATCTCGGGTGGAAAATAAAAGATTCGCGGAGATTTTTTCTCGGCAGTTCGGCCTGCCTATCAGAAAGTTCGGCCTGCCGAACTGGCCAGTTCGGCCTGCCTATCACACAGTTCGGCATGCCGACCGCGACAGTTAAGATTACGCGTTTTTCACGCGTATCTTATCAGATATTGATCCGAACTTGATTCTATTTCGATTTTTGAGACCTAATCTGATATGGACTGACCCCAAGGACCAATAGGTATAAAAAGGGAGTGAGTCTAATGATTTACTAAGATCAATTTGAGAGATTAAGAGTGATACTCTTCTAGTGAGCATCTGAAAACTCCCTGAGAGCTTTTGTTCACAAATCACGAACACTAGCTTTGGGTTCTCTCTATTGGTTGGAAGGAGAGTCACCAGTGGAAGAGCTGTACGTGTGAGCCCACACTCACTCCGGTTGTGGATAGAGAATAGCAAAGAAGACCAGTTGGTTGAGGCTCTTCTGGAACGTTACTTCTCTACACAGGTCGCGGAGGTTCTTCGGCACACTGAGGTTAGTAAGATCTGTTTAATTTATACATATAACATGTCAAACTTGTGTTTTGGAAAATACTCTGATGAAAAATTTTTAAAATTCCGCTGCGCACTTTGTTTCCAACACTATATAGTTCAAGCTCCCGATTATTACAAAACCCAAATCCTAGATATACATTTCATAATTATCAACTCCAACGCTATTCCACTAAAAGCTTGGAGCTACACTCTCAAACTACATAGAATTACGAAGCCCATATAGCTAAGTCTCCATGACATATCATAGTGTATCGTATCCTCATAGGATTATCTATAACCAGCTTAAGGACAAGTTCTGTCTTACATTCCCAATTATTTTTATCTTACGTTTCATTATCTCACCATCGAAAAACTTACCATCCAAAGATAGTATACTATTCGGTTACACCTATGTATCTAAATGGTTGAGCGCTCCAATGTTCCAACTACAGGATAACGCATATAAGAGGATATCACTACTCCTAATAAGGAACTATGGATTCCATATCTATGAATAACAAGTCTACGCCATATAGAGTCATGCCTCCAACGTACCAGCATGCATACAACTATTAAGATGTGGGTGTCACCCTTTGGTGCATCAAGAGACAAGTCATGACAACGGGCCTACTATTCATCTCAGGATTAAGATACAATACAAATGATTGTCTAAAGTGAATCGATTTACCGAGATAGAATTATTAATCCAAATCTATTCACTTTATGTCCTGATCCAACACATCGTCACCTATGACAACTTGCCAATATTTTTATTCTCGAAGTCGACGTCCGATGGCCAAGACAAACCATCTCCCAACAGGGATATAGACAACATAACAATCTTTACATGAATAAAGCGCCCAAATTTATTCCCTTGATTGTGTATCTTATGATTTAGACCATCACCTTAAGAATCGTGTCTTCCGCATAATCTGTCCATCATATGCCTAATTCTTAATGGTTTAGACCGACAGTCTCAGACTTTTGTTTGCTTAACATACATTCAACAAATGTGACTGTAAAGAGGACAAGATTTGGTATATAAACAATAAATAAATTCTTTATTGATAAAAATGTCTCCAAAAACTTATTACATTTTTACTCCTTAGGGCATACATGTCTAACAATCTCCCACTTGCACTAAGTGAGTAAATATGATAAATGTCGCATCCCTATAGCTTCCACATTGCCTCTCGAAGACTTTCCCAATGAGTGTCTTCGTAAATGGATCAGCTAAATTGTCCTCTGATGCGATCTTACACACTGTGACATACCTACCCTGAACAAAGTCCTTTATCACATGATACTTCCGATTAATATGTTTACTCTTCTTGTGAAATCTTGGTTCCTTAGCATTAGCTACTACAGCACTGTTGTCACAGTACAGTGATACCACCTAATCCATACTAGGAATTACCTCAAGATCCCCAAGGAACTTGCGGAGCTACACTGCTTCTTTTGAAGCATCACTAGCTGCCACATACTCGGCCTCTATCGTTGAATCTGAAGTGCAATCTTGCTTAACACTTCTCCAACTAATGGCACTGTCACCCAGAGTAAACACAAAACCCAAAGTCGATTTAATAGAATCCAGACAAGATTGAAAATTTGAGTCAGTACATCCTAGAGGAGTCAAGTCCTCACCTGAATATACAAGCATATACCCTCGAGTCCTTCTCAGGTACTTGAAAATATGCTTTACCGCGACCCAATGGTTCAGTCCTGGATCCGCCTAAAATCGACTAACTATCCCGACCGCATAACAAATATCCAGTCTTGTGCGAAGCATGGCATACATAAGACTACCCACTGCCGAAGCATAAGGCACCTTCTTCATGTATTCTCTTTCTTCCTCAGACTTTGGAGAGTCTTTCTCAGAAAAAGTAATTCCAAACCTAGATGGATGCCCACCTTTCTTGGAATCCTACATTGCAAACCTCTTGAGAATTTTATCTATGTAGCCGGCTTGGGATAAAGCTATCATTTTGTTCTTCCTATCCTGAAAGATCTGGATACAGAGAACAAAATTAGCCTCACCCAAGTCTTTCTTGTCAAACTGCATGGTGAACCATAATTTGACCAATGACAATGCCCCAACGTCATTGCCAATTAGTAGAATGTCATCTACATAAAGCAGGAGAAAAACCACCTTCCTATCCTTAATGTGTTTGTAAACACATGGTTCATACACATTTTGTGAGAACCCATAAGTCTTTATCACTTGATCAAATCTTATGTTCCAAGAACGAGAAGCTTGCTTAAGTCCATGAAGTGACTTTAGCAGCTTACAAACCTTACCCTCTTGACCCTTGACCTTGAACCTGTCAGGTTGTTCCACATAAATGGACTCATCAAGATAGCCATTTAGAAAAGCTGTCTTGACATCCATATGCCAAATCTCGTAGTTGAGAGCGGCAGCTATGGACAAGAGAATCTGGATGGACTTGAGCATGGCTATAGGTGAAAGGGTTTCCTTATAATCGATTCCTTCCTTTTGCATATAACCCTTAGCTACCTACCCATCCTTAAAGGTTTCCACCTTTCCATCCACTCCTTTTTTCCTCTTGTAGATCCACTTACACCCTATGGGTTTTTCCCCTTTGGGAAGATCCACAAGTTCTCAGACCTGATTAGTCTCTATAGACTTCATCTCTGTGTTCATGGCCTCTGTCCATAGCCTCTGCTTAAGTATAAGGATCCCTGTCATGTTCATCCAGTTCAGCCAAAAAGACCTCCCCATTGAACATATACCTCTTAGGCTGACGTTCGACCCTCCCACCACGCCGAAGCCCTATAGGTTGTTGTTCAGGTTCGTTTGGTTTTTCTACACTGATCGGAATGGTTTCATTCGGAACCTTCAGAGTGATTGGATCACTCCTTAACTCCTCAAGCACCACTTTTCTTTTAAGGCTTAAAGTCGTCCATGTAACTCTCCTCAAGGAAAGTTGCATTAGCTGAAACCACGACTTTATTTTCGTTTGGGTTATAGAAATAACCCCCTTTAGTCCCTTTTGGATATCCTACAAGCACACAAACTTTCGAATGTGCTTCTAACTTATTCGCATCCTTAAACAGGACATGAGCCGGACATCCCCATATGCGAATATGGTTTAAAGATGTCTTCCTACCCGTCCACAACTCGTGAGGAGTTTTAGGGACCGATTTTGAAGGCACATTGTTCAAACGATAACATGTGGTTTATAGTGGATATCCCCAAAAGTACAAAGGTAATGATGAATAACTCATCATGGACCTTATCATGTCTAATAAAGCCCTAGTCCTTCTCTTCGCTACACCATTCTGCTACGGAGTGCCCGACACTATCAAGTGGGATAAAATCCTGGTAACGCCCCCTTACGGACGTCACAGATGTCGTTACTTTCATCCTTATTATCATTATTTTTAAGATAAACTATTTAAATTTAAACATAATTTGATAAACTTATCCTAGGATCCATGCATACAAAATTTTAGGGTTAAAGTAATTTTATTTTAATTATTGAAATTTTGTGATCGTGTGTTGCTCACTGCTTTAGGTAATTAGAGTTTGTTTGGTCTCTGAATTCTAATGCATGTTTTGAATTATTGAAAATTTATTTGAAGCTAATTTTTAGATATGTTATAGCTTTTGTGTATTGTGTTAGTATTAGAATTATTATTATCATCACAAAGATTCTTTTATTGTATGTATTTCATGTCAATTGGTGATTGAAAAGAGTTGATGATTTGGTTGTTTTGATTAACTTCTCATTAAACCCTAGATTGGAGATATCATATATTTTCATATTTTATTATGTAGATCTTTATAGTTATATATTTATTATCAATTGGTATCGTATTAATTATGTGTTTAGAATTTTAATTGAGGTTTTATTGGCTTACTAATTGGTATTGAATTTTTTGATGCCTTAAGTATGCTTTTCATACAAACATCTGATAGCCGCCGTGTTTCAGTAATTTTTGATTCTGTATTTCTCTGTTTATATTTTTCTCATATTTTTCTCAAATACTAGATATCTTGAGCTTTCATCTGGCTTTTCAATCACTTGAATCGAAGTTTTCTTTAAATAGTTATGATTTTTTGAAATTGACCCTAAAAGCTGTACAGTTTTGCATAGACCAAAAATTTAGATTGAATTTCGAGGACTTTTTTTTCATGCAAATTATTGTCAAAATATGCATGATATATCAAATTCTTTTTTTTTGAGTCTAGTTTCTAATGCCACTAGTTTTGACTCATTTGGAGTTAAGATGAAATTATTTTGAATTTTTAAGTGAATAAAGGTCATTCTGCCTACTTTTGGGAATTATGCCCTAGGTTCATAAATTGTGATTTTGTATTTTTTGATATTATTAGGTGATAAGGTGATGTTTAATGATAATATGAGATGTTTATATATTGCTAATAGTATTGCTAGTGACTTATGGTTAATATGAATGTTTGACATGAACACTCCAAAAGGTGAGCACACCGAGAACCGCAGCAACGTCATCCAAGTTAAGGTTTAGTAAGCAAGCAAGAAAAGTAAGTACATGCTCACCTGCAACATGATAAAAGTTTATGAAAAGGTTTTGAGAACATGTTTTATGATGATTCTTAACTTTGTTTTTACATATGGTTTTTTCTTATGAAAACTCTTGTTGCAACGAGAAAGTTTAAAGAATGTTACAATGATAAGGTATGTTAAAAGTATATCTATATATATGTATCACTTAATTAAGTGTTGCACACCCTATTTTTATGTTCATGTTTATGATGTCCCGAAGGTTGGATTTGTCATGTTTGATTTGGGATTAGCTACCCCTCTCCTCTCATGACGGCGCGCCTATGATGATGTTTATGGTGCAACACTTGGGCCCCCAAAGATAAAATGAATGAAGTTTTTAATATGATAATGATAATGAAAGATATATTCTATATGAAACTGTACCAAGTGCACTATTATGTTAATGATGATTATGATTATGATGTTTCATAAAGGTGTTCATAAAATGTTTGAAGACGGACGTGTGGGCTAAGAATGATGGATTGGAAACGAAAAAATGCCAAGAAATAAAAAAAGACTTGTTTTACATTTATTTTGATTTTTACAGAAGTTTGAACTACCAAACCGTTTAAACAGATTTTAAAGTTTATTTTGAAATTTTATTTGAATTATGGTTTTGTTAATTTGGCATTGATAAACTATAAAAAAAAAAAAGATTTGAAACATTTGGAATGTTTTTTTTAAAATAAAAAAATTTTGTATGCATGGATCCTAGGATATGTTCATCAAATTGTGTTTAAATTTAAATAGTTTATCTTAAAAATAATAATAACAAGGATGAAAGTAACGACATCTATGACGTCTGTAAGGGGGCGTTATAGCTAGCAACAACATTCATGTCGTCATCAAGAATTTAACTTTAGAGCATACATAACTTTAGAGCATTATAAATATTATAAATTTAGAGCAAGTTGAAAACTCTTAAAAAAACAATAAATACTTTAAACTTATCATCATTTTTGACATGAACATCCTGAGCACATCGATCCCACGAGGCCGTCACCTGTCATCATACTCAAAATAAAATGGTCAGTAACATTATATCATAAAGAAATTACTTAACATCGTTATAAATCAATCGTTAACCGTTACAAAAAAAATGGTGGGTGTTACAATCCCATTCTCTAATAAGTGTCCTATAAACTCATCAGAAAGGTATTCTCCACCTCGTTTGGATCGAAGTACTTTTATGGGTCTACCCAATTGTTTTTCTACTTCAGCCCGAAACTCCCTAAACTTATCAAAAGTTTCGCTTTTGTGGTGCATCAGGTACACATACCCATATCTTGAGTAATTGTTAATACAAGTGACGAAGTACTCATACCTTCCTCATGCCCGGATGTTCATTGGTCCACAAACATCACTATGCACATGTTCTAGAACCCCTTCAGCCCTAGTGCCCTTAGACCCGTATGGTCTTTTGGTCATTTTACCTTCCAAACAAGATTCACATTGAGGTATAGATTCCACCTTTAACTGACTTAAAGGTCCATCCCTTACCAACCTTTGAATCCTATTCAAGTTAATATGAACAAGGGGCAAATGCCAAAGATAAGTCTTATTAGAGTGAGAAGTTTTAAGTCTTTTAGAGTTTTTATCATTCATCTCAGCATTAAACAGTAAGTCCATCATAGGTTTGATAAAATATAGATTATTTTACATCCATTCAGAATAGATAAAAGATTTATTTTTACGAATCACCACTTTATCAATAAAAAAAACCAAATAGGAGTCTTTAAATAAACAGGCTACAGAAATTAAATTCCTTTTACATTTAGGAACATAAAATCTCGCAAAATTAAATTCCTACAATTATCAAAGTAAAGATAGACGTCTCTCACTTCTTCCGCTAAGACCAAGGATCCATCTCCCATCTGAAGTGTGAAGTTTTCATGTAGCAGATTTCTCGTTTCTTTGAACTCCAGTAGAGAAATACAAACATGATTAGTTGCATCAGAATCTATGACCCAAGTGTCATTGGATTCCTCAACCAAACAAGTTTCTAAATACAGAAGATCACACCTACCTCCTTTGGAAAGGAAGTCCTTGCAATGCTTCTTTATGTGCCAGACCTTCCCGCAGAAGAAGCAATTAAGCTTCTTCGGGTTCTTCTTCCTCTTCTTCTTGCTTTTGTTGTTAGCAGGAATAGAAGACTTCCCATTTTTGGCCCGTTGCTTCTTTCCATTTCGAGAGTTGGGATTGGAACCAGAAGCAGCTACCATGTTGGCCTCTCCACCCACAAGAGACTCCTTGATCAGTAGTTCAAACTTCTATAACTATTCCATTAATTCTGTTAAGGTCATATCCTGTATATTGCTCAAATTAAATGTAGTTCTAAACGAAATAAATTCCTTTGACAGAGTCTCAAAGACCATAGTCATCTGAGTTTTAGCATCAATGTCGGCTCCATTGGTTTGAGCCTCGACAAGGTAACCCATGACCAACATCATGTGCTCCTTTACTGATGTCCCTGGTCTTGCATACAATTCAAGAGTTTCCAAAGCGCCCGTTGCTACTTTGTTATGGCCTGGCCTCCAAACATCTCTTCTAGATTATCCAAGATCTGCTTAGCAGTCTCATAATCCTCATGTTGAGCCTGCAGCACGTTATTCATGTTGGCCATAACATAGCAGTAGGCTTGATCATTTGCATATTTCCAGCGATCGTATGCTTGGAATTGCTCATTAGTGGAATCTCCCGTAGGCTCGGAAGGGCAGGGGGTTGTCAGCAGAAGTTTTAGTTTCTCAAAAGTGAGGACGATATCTAGGTTTCGTTTCCAATCATTATAATTCTTTCCGGTTAATAGGTTTTGATCAAGTATCGAAGATAAAGCGTTTTTAGACATTTTTAATCTACAATAAAGAATCATATACCAAACATACGCAAACATACAATAATAATCTAGTAAGATAACACAATCATGTAAAAACATACAAATGTGTTTATGTGTCAAAACCTTGAAAATATCACAACCTTACAACGACAATTCCCAACTTAGAATTCAACAAGCTCCTAGGGGAGTCATGCCAAATTCAATCAGGAACATGGATCCCCTCCTGATTAATATATGCCATCCAGGACCCGTATGATCCAGCATATATTAATAATTGTTTCTTTGGCCATTAATTTTATTAACAGAGCTCCGAGGGGAGGTTAATAATAAAATTAACGTGAGTGTATAACCATCGTTTTAATATTTTATCCATGATTTACAATCAGCACCTAGGGGTGTGCAACCATAAATCATGCTAAAATACCTTATCCTTTCAGAGATCCAATCTAATACATGATAGAAATCCCTTCCTAGGGGTTGGGACCACCATGTTCTTCCTATGGACTAACGATGGAGGCCATAGGTCCTCTCTTCGAAAACCTTTTCCCAATCAATCTTTTGAAATCAAGGTTTTATTTTAAGAATATGCATGAACAATTTTAATATGAGCGGCACTCCCTATTATATATGACATGTTATCAATATACATAGCAAATCATATTATAATGCAGACAAGCAAAGCAATCAAGCAATGCTACAAGCAAAATAATAATAACCTTAATATTATAGTTCCACCTTAGAGAATAGAAAACAAAGATTATAAGAGAATAATCGAAACATATTATTGACTCTTCATCCTTGAATTCTCAGGTTGTATCCTTCTTTATGCAATGTCCATCTTTAAGTCTTCAATCTCGTATGAATCGAATACTTCATATTTCCGGTCATATCCAAATTTAATGTCTCTCAAACTTGTCCCAAAAATAAAATTAAAACTGCATTGAAAAACTGCACCTTTTCTGGAAAAATTTCCACCTCTTTGCCGGTAAGCTGATCTAGGTGATCGGCCAGCCGGTCATGACCCATCAGCCTGCCGATCTTCACAGATAGGCCTATCGATTCACGACATATCAGCTTACCGAACTAAAAGTTTGGCCTTCCGTTAGGGCCACCTAATTTTTGCCCTGCTATCGGCTTGCCTAACCTCACATCCGGCCTACCGATCTACGACTATCGGCCTGCTGAACTGGAGAGTTTGGCATGCCGACGGAGCATAAATCACTTGTTTCAAAAAATTCAATTTTTAATGCAATTCATCAATTTTATTTTCAACAATTCAAAAACATAAAATTAGAGACTCAAGAAATACCTGGGCGCACCATCATCTATCTTCTAGATCCGCCTTCAAGGTCCGTCTTCTCCGAATGATTATTTAATTACAAAAATTCTGACAAATTTAAAATTAAATAATAATTCCTAGGCGGAGATGACAGTTCGCCATCTATTTATATGAAAAACCTAGATACACATTCTAACCTCTAAGGAACCATAATCAATATAAATTAATTAATTAATAAATAATTAAATAATAATTTAATCAACCTTAATTAATTGATAAAGATTCACCATATAATCCATGACAATATATAAAATATATTGAAACCTAGAGTGCCAGCTCTCTATAAAATTAAATTCAAGCATAGGAGAGATTAAGATCACAAAATTTATACATATAGTATGATCACAAACTCGTAAATTTATGAAAAAACCTGGCTCTAATACCAATTGTTAGAAAAATAGTACGTAGCGGAATTTTAAAAACTTTATATAAGAGTATTTTCCAAAGCACAAGTTTGACATGCTATATGCATAAATTAACCAGATCTAACTAACCTTTGAATGCCGAAGAACTTCCACAATCTGTGAAGAGAAGTAACTTTCTAGAAAGCTTTAACCAACTGATCTTCTTTGCTATGCTCTATCCACGATCGGAGTGAGTGTGGGCTCACACGTATAGTACTTCCTCCAGGTGACTCTCCTTCCAACCAATTGAGAGAACCCAAAGCTAGTGTTCGTGATTTGTGAACAAGAGCTCTTAGGGAGTTTCAGATTCCCACCAGCAGAGTATCTCTCTTAATCTCTCAATTGATTTCATTAACTTATGTGACTTAGTCCCTATTTATAGAGGTTGGGTCTAGGGTCAGTCCTTATTAGATTAGGCCTCAAAAATTCAAATTAGAATCAAACTCGAATCAATATCTGATAAAATATATGTGAAAATGCGTAATCTTTTTTTTGCGCATCTGTAGGCCGATTGCCCCATCGACAGGTCGAACTTGCCCCATCGACAGGCCGAACTTGAGGATCGGCATGCTGAACTGCCAAAAAAAAATCTCAACAAATCTTTTATTTTTCACCTGAAATTCTATAGGATAAAGTCTCAGTTTGAATTCAAATAACCCAATAGGGAAGTTATCTAATTAAAACAACTTTATCCAGATAATCTCTAGGAAAATAAATGAATTCCTAATAATTCTATAAGTTTATCTTGATTTAATTTATTCAAAATTAATTCAACTAATAAACAGACAAGAATTATCCGATCCTAATAATTCAACAAGTTTATCTTGAATTAATTTTATCACAAAATTAATTCAACCAATAAACAGACATGAATTATTTAATTCTTCTGAATTTCAACCAATCTAATAAATCTGACATAAGTCATCAATTATTAGAAAAGCATGCTGTATCGATACATGATTTTGTGAGCTAGCAAAGGGGATCAAATGGACTTATATAGTTCAAGCTTCTGATAATTACAAAACCCAATATCTCATATATACATTTCATAATTATCAACTCCAATGCTATTCCACTAAAAGCTTGCAGCTACACTCTCAAACTATATAGAATTACGAAGCTCGTATAGCTAAGTCTCCATGACATATCATAATGTATGGTATCCCCATAGGATTATCCATAACTAGCTTAAGTACAAGTTCTGTCTAATCTTCCTGATTATTTTTATCTTACGTTCCATTATCTCACCATTGAAAAACTTACCATCCAAAGATAGTATACCATTTGGTTACACCTATGTATCCAAATGGTTGAGCGCTCTAGTTTTCTAATTATAGGACAACACATATAAGAGGATATCAACACTTTTAAAGAGGAGTAATGGATTCCATATCTATGAATAATAGGTCTACAATATCAAGAGTCATGCCTCCAACGTACTGGTATGCATTCCACTATTAAGATGTGGGTGTCACCCTTTGGTACATCAAGAGACACAATTCAAGACAACGTGCCCACTATTCATCTCAGGATTAAGACACAAAAAAAATGATTGTCTAAAGTAAATCGATTTGTCGAGATAGAATTATTAATCTAAATCTATTCACTTTATGTCCTGATCCAATACATCGTCACCTATAACAATGTGCCAATCTTTCTATTCACGGAGTCCACCTCCGATGGCCAAGACAAACCATCTCTCAATAGGGATATAGACAACATAACAATCTTTACATGAATAAAGCGCCCAACTTTATTCCCTCGATTGCGGATCTTATGATTTAGACCGTCACCTTAAGATCGTGTTTTTCGTATAATCTGTCCATCATATGTCCAAATTTTAAAGGTTTAGACTAACAGTCTCAGACTTTTATTTGCTTAATATACATTCAACAAATATGAACGTAAAGCAGATAAGATTTGGTATATAAACAATAAATAAATTCTTTATTGATAAAAATGTCTCCAAAAACTTATTATATTTTTACTCCTTAGGGTATATTGGTCTAACATATAAGAGGATATGACTACTCCTAAAAAGGAGCTATGGATTCCATATCTATGAATAACAGGTCTACGCTATCAAGAGTCGTGCCTCCAATGTACCGGCATGCATACCACTATTAAAATGTAGGTGTCACCCTTTGGTACATCAAAAGACACAAGTCAAGACAACGAGTCCACTATTCATTTCAGGATTAAAATGCAATACAAATGATTGTCTAAAGTGAATCGATTTTCCAAGACAGAATTATTAATCCAAATCAATTCACTTTATGTCCCGATCTAATACATTGTCACCTATGACAATGTGCCAATGTTTCTATTCACGGAGTCCAACTTCGATGGCCAAGACATACCATCTCCCAATAGGGATATAGACAACATAACAATCTTTACATAAATAAAGCGCCCAACTTTATTCCCTCGATTGCGGATCTTATGACTTAGACTGTTACCTTAAGAATCGTGTCTTCTGTATAATCTGTCCATCATATACCATATTCTTAAAGGTTTAGACCAACAGTCTCAGACTATTGTTTGCTTAACATACATTCAACAAATATGAACGTAAAGAGGACAAGATTTGGTATATTAATAATAAATAAATTCTTTATTAATAAAAATGTCTCCAAAAACATTTTATATTTTTACTCCTTAGGGCATACGTGACTAACAATCTTCCACTTGTACTGAGTGAGTAAATATGACAAATCTTGCTCGAAGACTCTGCCGGTAAGTGTCTTCATAAATGAATCCGCTAAATTGTCCTCTGACGTGATTTTGCACACCTTGACATGCCCGCCCTAAACGAAGTCCTTTATCACATGATACTTTCGATCAATATGCTTACTCTTCTTTTGAAATCTTGGTTCCTTAGCATTTGCTACTGCCGCACTGTTATCATAGTACAATGATACCGCCTTATCCATACTAAGAACCACCTCAAGATCCCGAAGGAACTTATGGAGCCACACTGCTTCTTTCAAAGCACCACTAGCTGCCACATACTTGGCCTCCATCGTTGAATCCAAAGTGCAATCTTGCTTCACACTTTTCCAACTGATGTCACTGCCGCCCAAAGTAAACACAAACCCCAAAGTTGATCTTCTTGAATCCAGACAAGATTGAAAATCTGAGTCAGTATATCCTTGAGGAGTCAAGTCCTCACCAGAATACACAAGCATATACCCTCGAGTCCTTCTTAGGTACTTGAAAATATGCTTTATCGCAACCTAGTGGTTTGGTCCTAGATCGGCCTGAAATCGACTTACAATCCCAATCACATAACAATTATCCGGTCATGTGTAAAGCATGGCATACATGAGACTACCCATTGCTGAAGCATAAGGAACCTTTTTCATGTATTCTCTTTCTTTCTCAGACTTTGGAGGGTATTTTTTAGAAAGAGTAATTCTAGACCTAGATGGTTGCTCACCTTTCTTGGAATCCTGCATTGCAAACCTCTTGAGAGTTTTATCTATATAGCTGGCTAATGACAAAGCTATCGTTTTGTTCTTCCTATCTTGAAAGATTTGGATACGAAGAACAAAATTAACATCACCCAAGTCCTTCATGTCAAACTGTTTGGTCAACCATAATTTGACCGATGACAATGCCCCGACATCATTGTCAATTAGTAGAATGTCATCTACATAGAGCAGTAGAAATACCACCTTACCATCCTTAATGTGTTTATAAACACATGGCTCATCCACATTTTGTGAGAACCCATAAGTTTTGATCACCTAATCAAATCTTATGTTCCAAGAACAGGAAGCTTGCTTAAGTCCATAAATTGACTTTAAAAGCTTACAAACCTTACCCTCTTGACCCTTGACCATGAACCCATCTGGTTGTTTCATATACATGTACTCATCAAGATAGCCATTTAGAAAAGCTTTCTTGACATGCATCTACCAAATCTCATAGTCGAGAGTGGCAGCTATGGGCAAGAGAATTTGGATGGACTTAAGCCTGGCTAGCGACGAAAAGGTTTCCTCGTAATTGATTCCTTCCTTTTGCATGTAACCCTTAGCTACCAATCTAGCCTTGAAGGTTTCGACCTTTCCATCCACTTCTCTTTTCCTCTTGTAGATCCACTTACTCCCTATGGGTTTTACCCCTTCGGTAAGATCCACAAGCTCCTAGACCTGATTAGTCTCCATAGACTTCATCTCTGTGTTCATGGCTTCTGTCTAGAGTTTCAAATCAACATCCTCCATAGCCACTGCATAAGTATAAGGATCCCTATCATGTTCATCTGGTTCAGCCAAGAAGGCCTTACTATTGAACATATACCTCTCGGGTTGACGCCCGATCCTCCCACTACGCCAAAGCACCTTAGGTTGTTGTTCAGGTTCGTTTGGTCTTTCTACTCTAATCGAAACGGTTTCATTAAGAACCTCTGGAGTGATTGGATCACTCCTAAACTCCTCAAGCACTACTTTGCTTCTAGGTTTAAAGTCATCCATGTAACTCTCCTCAAAGAAAGTTGCATTTGTTAAAATCACGACTTTATTTTCCTTTGGGTTATAGAAATAACCCCCTTTAGTCCCTTTTGGATATCCTACAAACACCCTTTTGGATATCCTACAAACACGTAAACTTCTGAACGTGCTTCCAACTTATATGCGTCCTTAAAAAGGACATAAGCCAGACATCCCCATATGCGAATATGGTTTCACGATGTTTTCTTACCTGTCTACAACTCGTGAGGAGTTTTAGGGACCGATTTTGAAGGCATATTGTTCAAAAGATAACATGCGGTTTGTAGTACATATCCCCAAAAGGATAAAGGCAATGATGAATAACTCATCATGGACCTTACCATGTCTAATGATGTCCTATTTCTTCTCTTCGCTACGCCATTCTACTACGGAGTGCCCGATGTAGTCAAATGGGATAAAATCTCATTCTCTAATAATGTCCCTGAAACTCATCAGAAAGGTATTCACCACCTCAATTGGATCAAAGTTCCTCTATGGGTTTACCCAATTGCTTTTCCACTTCAGCACCAAAGTCCCTGAACTTCTCAAAAATTTTGCTTTTGTGGTGCATCAAGTACACATACCCATATCTTGAGTAATCATCAATAAAAGTGATGAAGTACTCATATCCTTCTCATGCTCGGATGTTCATTGTCCGCAAACATCACTACACAAAAGTTCTAGAACCCCTTCGGCCCTATTGCCCTTAGACCCGAATGGTCTTTTGGTCATTTTACCCTCCAAACAAGATTCACATTAAGGTATAGATTCCACCTTTAAGTGACTTAAAGGTCCATCCCTTACCAGCCTTTAAATCCTATTTAAGTTATTATGACCAAAGCGTAAATGCCAAAGATAAGTCTTATTAGAGTGAGAAGTTTTAAGTCTTTTAGAGTTATTATCATTCATCTCAAGACTAAGCAGTAAGTTCATCTTAGGTTTGATAAAATATAGATTATTTTGCATCTATTCAAAACAGATAAAAGATTTATGTTTACGAATCACCACTTTGTTATTAAAAGAAACCCAATGCGAGTCTTTAAATAAACAAGCTATAGAAATTAAATTCCTTTTAAATTTAGGTACATAAAAACAATCTTGCAAAATTAAATTTCTATATTTATTAAAATAAAGATGGACGTCTCCAATTGCTTCCGCTAAGACCAAGGATCCATTGCCCATCCAAAGTGTGAAGTCTTCATGTAGCAGACTTCTCGTTTCATTGAACCCCTGCAGAGAAACATAGACATGATTAGCTACACCAAAATCTATGACCCAAATGTCATTGGATTCCTCAACTAAACAAGTTTCTAAATACAGAAGATCACACCTTCCTCCTTTGGAAAGGAAGTCCTTGCAATGCTTCTTTATGTGCCCAACCTTCCCACGGAAGAAGCACTTAAGCTTCTTTGGGTTCTTCTTCTTCTTGCTTTTGTTGTTAGCAGGAATAGAAGACTTCCCAGTTTTGGCCCGTTGCCTCTTTCCATTGCCTGTGTTGGAATTGGAACCAGAAGCAGCCGCCAAATTTGCCTCTCCACCTGCAGGAGACTCCTTGATCAACAGTTTGAACTCCTATAACTGTTTCATTAATTCTGTTAAGGTCATATCCTGCCTATTGCTCAAATTAAAAGTAGCTTTGAACAGAATAAATTCCTTCGAAAGAGTCTCAAAGACCATAGTCATCTAAGTTTCAGCATTGATGTCGGCTCCATTGGTTTGTGCCTCAGCGAGGTAACCCATGACCAACATCTTGTGCTCCTTTACTGATGTCCCCAGTCTCTGTTTACAGTTCAAGAGTTTCTGAAGCACCCCTTGCTGCTTTGTTAGGGCCTGGCCTCCAAACATGTCTTCTAGATTATCCAAGATCTGCTTAGCAGTCTCATAATCCTCATATTGAGCCTGCAACACGTTATTCATGCTAGCCATAACATAGCAGTGGGCCTGATCGTTTGCATCTTTCTAGCTATCCTATGCTTGGAATTGCTCATTAGTGGAATCTCCCGTAGGCTCGGGAGGACAAGGGGTTGTCAGCAAAAATTTCAGTTTCTCAAAAGACAAAACGATATCTAGGTTTCGTTTCCAATCATTATAATTCTTTCCGGTTAATAGGTTTTGATCAAGTATCGAAGATAAAGCATTTTTAGACATTTTTAATCTACAATAAAGAATCATATACCAAACATACGCAAACATACAATAATAATCTAGTAAGATAACACAATCATGTAAAAACATACAAATGTGTCAATGTGTCAAAACCTTGAAAATATCACAACCTTACAACGACAATTCCCAACTTAGAATTCAACAAGCTCCTAGGGGAGTCATGCCAAATTCAATTAGGAATGCGGATCCCCTCCTGATTACTATATGCCATCCAGGACCCGTATGATCCAGCATATATTAATAATCGTTTCTTTGGACATTAATTTTATTAACAGAGCTCCTAGGGGAGGTTAATAATAAAATTAACATGAGTGTATAACCATCAGTTCAATATTTTATCCATGATTTATAATCACCACCTAGGGGTGTGTAACCATAAATCATGCTAAAATACCTTATCCTCTCGGAGATCCAATCTGGTAGATGATAGAAATCCCTTCTTAGAGGTCAAGACTACCATGTTCTTCCTATGGACCAAAGATGGAGGCCGTAGGTCCTCTCTTTGAAAACCTTCTCTCACTCAATCTTTTGAAATCAAGGTTTTATTTTAAAAGGTGTGCATGAACAAGTTTAATATGAGTGGTACTCCTTATTCTATATGACATGTTATCAATATACATGGCAAATCATATTATAATGCAGACAAGCAAAGCAATCAAGCAAAGCCACAAGCAAAATAATAGCCATAATATTATGGTTCCACCCTAGAGAATAGAAAATAAAGATTACAAGAGAATAATTGAAACATATTATCGATTCTTCATCCTTGAATCCTTAAGCTGTATCCTTCTTCACGTAATGCCTATCTTCAAGTCTTCAATCCCGTATGAATCGAATACTCTAAATTTTTGGTCATATATAAATTTAATGTTTCTCAGAATTGTCCCAAAAATAAAATTAAAACTGCATAAAAAACTGCACCTTTTTTGAAAAATTTTCAACTCTCTACTGGTAAGCCAATCTGGGTGATCGGCCTACCGGTCATGACCCATCGGCCTATCGATTCATGACTAATCGGCCTGTGGAACCAGAAGTTTGGCCTGTCGCTAGAGCCACCTGATTTTTGTCTCGCTAACGGCCTGCCGAACCTCACATCTAGCCTACCGATCTGCGACCATCGGCCTGCCGAAGTGGAGAGTTTAGCATGCCAACTGAGCAAAAATCACCCTTTCCAGAAAATACAATTTTTTTAATGCAATTTATCAATTTTATTTTCAACAATTCAAAAAACATAAAATTAGAGACTTAGGAAATACCTAGGAGCGCCATCATCTATCTTCTAGATCCGTCTTCTTCGAATGATTATTTAATTACAAAATTCTTACAAATTTAAAATTAAATAACAATTCCTAGACAGAGATGATAGTCCGCCATCTCATTACATGAAAAACCTAGATACACATTTTAGCGTCTAAGGAACCATAACCGGTATAAATTAATTAATTAATAAATAATTAAATAAAAATTTAATCAACCATAATTAATTAATAAACATTTACCATATAATCCCTGAAAACATAAAATTATATAGAAACCTAAAGTGTCAATTTTCTATAAAATTAAATTTAAGCATAAGAGAGATCAAGATCACATAATTTATACATATAGCATGATCATAAACTCGTAAATTTACGTAAGTTTGATGGCAGAATTTTAGATCTATCTTTGATACCAATTGTTGAAAAAATAGTATGCAGTGAAATTTTAAAATTTGTTATATCAGAGTATTTTTTAAAACACAAGTTTGACACGATATATGCATAAATTAACCAGATCTTGCTAACCTTTAAATGCCAAAGAACTCCCGTAATCCATGAAGAGAAGTAATATTCTAAAAGAGCCTCAACCAATTGGTCTTTATTGCTATTCTCTATCCATGATCAGAGTGAGTGTGGGCTCACACGTACAGCTCTTCCTCCAAGCGACTCTCCTTCCAACCAATTGAGAGAACCCAAAGCTAGTGTTCGTGATTTGTGAACAAGAGCACTCAGGGAGTTTTTAGATTCTCACCAGTAGAATATCACTCTTAATCTCTCAATTGATCTAAATACTAATGAGACTCACTCCCTTCATATAGAGGTTGGGTCTAAGAGTCAGTCCCTATCAGATAATGCCTTAAAATTCAAATCAGAATCAAATTCGGATCAATATCTGATAAAATCTGCATGAAAACACGTGATCTTTTTATCACACAAAGGCAATCTGATCTGCCTAACCGGCAGGCCAAACTTGAGGATCGGCATAACGAACTGTCGATAAAATCTCAGCGAATCTTTTATTTTCCACCTGAGATTCTATAGGATAAAGTCTCAGTTTTAATTCAAATAACCTAATGGAAAAGTTATCTAATTAAAACAAATTTATCTAGATAATCTCTAGGAAAATAAATGAATCCTTAATAATTCTACAAGTTTATCTTGATTTAATTTTTTAAAAAATAAATCAACTGATAAACAGACAAGAATTATCCGATCTCAATAATTCAACAAGTTTATGTTGAATTAATTTTGTCACAAAATTAATTCAACCGATAAACAGACATGAATTATTTGATTCTACCGAATTTCAACCAATCTGATAAATCTGACATATGTCACCAATTATTGGAAAAGCACACCGTATCGTTATAAGATTTTTTTGAGCTATCAAAGGAGACCAAATGGACCTATATAGTTTAAGCTCCTGATAATTATGAAACTCATTATCTCAGATATAAATTTAATAATTATCAACTCCAACACTACTCCACTAAAAGCTTGGAGTTGCACTCTCGAGCTATATAGAATTACGAAGTTCGTATAGCTAAGTCTCCATGACATAACATAGTGTATCGTATCCCTATAGGATTATCCATAACCAGCTTAAGGACAAGTTCTGTCTTACCTTCTCGATTATTTTTATCCTACATTCTATTATCTCACCATCAGAATGTTAGAAAAATAGTACGTAGCGGAATTTTAAAAATTTTATATTAGAGTATTTTCTAAAACACAAGTTTGACATGCTATATGCATAAATTAACTAGATCTTACTAACCTTTGAATGCCGAAGAGCTCCTGCAATCTGTGAAGAGAAGTAATATTCCAGAAGAGTCTCAACCAACTGGTCTTCTTTGCTATTCTCTATCCACGATCGGAGTGAGTGTGGGCTCACACGTACAGCTCTTCCTCTAGGTGACTCTCCTTCCAATCAATCGAGAGAACCCAAAGCTAGTGTTCGTGATTTATAAACAAGAGCTCTTAGGGAGTTTCCAGATTCTCACCAGTAGAGTATCACTCTTAATCTCTCAATTGTTCTGAATAACTCTTAAGACTTATTCCCTATTTATAGAGGTTGGGTCTAGGGTCAAGTCCTTATCAGATTAGGTCTCAAAAACTCGAAACAAAATCAAGTTCGGATCAATATCTAAAAAGATTTGCGTAAAAACATGTGATCTTATCCATCGCACATTGGCAAGCCGAATAGCTTAATCGGCAGGCCGAACACGTGGATCGGCATGCCAAACTGTCCAATAAAAATCTTAGCAAATATTTTATTATCCACCCAAGATTCTATAGGATAAAGTCTTAGTTTTAATTCAAATAACCCAATAAAAAAGTTATCTGATTAAAAAAACTTTATCTAGATAATCTCTAAGAAAATAAATGAATTCCTAATAATTCTACAAGTTTATCTTGATATAATTTATCTAAAAATTAAATCAACCGATAAACAAACAAGAATTATCTAATCCCAATAATTCAAAAAGTTTATCTTGAATTAATTTTATCACAAAATTAAATTAACCGATAGATAGACATGAATTATTTAACTCTTCCAAATTTTAACCAATCTAATAAATCTGACATAAGTCAACAATTATTGAAAAAGCATGCCATATCGTTACATGATTTTGTGAGCTAGCAAAATCGGCTTAAGAGGATATCACTAAATAGAATTAAGAGCATAAGTCATCAATTACTCTCGAACTAAGTAGAATTACGAAGCTCGTATAGCTAAGTCTCCATGACATATCACAGTGTATCGTATCCCCATATGATTATTCATAATCTGCTTAAGGACGAGTTCTATCTTACCTTTCTAATTATTTTTATTTTACGTTCCATTATCTCACCATCGAAAAACTTACCATCCAAAGACGGTATACCATTTGGTTACACCTATGTATCCAACTGGTTGAGCGCTCTAGTTTTCCAATTACAGGATAACGCATATAAGAGGATATCACTACTCCTAAATAGGAGCTATGGATTCCATATCTTTGAATAACAGGTCTACGCTATCAAGAATCATGCCTCCAACGTACCGGCACGCATACCACTATTAAGATGTGGGTGTCACCCTTTGGTACATCAAAAGACATAAGTCAAGACAACGGACCCATTATTCATCTTAGGATTAAGATACAATACAAATGATTGTCTAAAGATCAAGTTACCGAGATAGAATTATTAATCCAAATCAATTCATTTTATGTCTTGATCCAACACATCGTCACCTATGATAACGTGCCAATATTTCTATTAACGGAGTCCACCTCCGATGGCCGAGACAAACCATCTCCCAATTGGGATATAGACAACATAGCAATCTTTACATGAATAAAGCGCTCAACTTTATTCCCTCGATTGCGGATCTTATGATTTAGACCATCACCTTAAGAATCGTGTCTTTCGCATAATCTGCCTATCATTTGCCCAATTCTTAAGGTTTAGACCGACAGTTTCAGACTTTTGTTTGCTTAACATACATTCAACAAATATGAATGTAAAGAAGACAAGATTTGGTACATAAACAATAAATAAGTTCTTTATTGATAAAAATGTCTCTAAAACTTATTACATTTTTACTCCTTAAGGCATACATGTCTAACACAGAAAACTTACCATCCAAAGATAGTATACCATTCGGTTACACCTATGTATCCAAATGGTTGAGTGCTCCAGTTTTCCAATTGTAGGATAACGCATATAAGAGGATATCACTACTCCTAAAGAGGAGCTATGGATTCCATGTCTTTGAATAATAGGTCTACGCTATCAAGAGTCATGCCTCCAATGTACTGGCATGCATACCACTATTAAAATGTAGGTGTTACCCTTTGGTACATCAAAAGACATAAGTCAAGACAACGGACGTACTATTTATTTCAAGATTAAGATACAATACAAATGATTGTCTAAAGTGAATCGATTTGTCGAGATAGAATTATTAATCCAAATCAATTCACTTTATATCCTGATCCAACATATCATCACCTATAACAATGTGCCAATGTTTCTGTTCGCAGAGTCCACCTTCGATGGCCAAGACAGACCATCTCCCAATAGGGATATAGACAACATAACAATCTTTACATAATAAAGAGCCCAACTTTATTCCCTCGATTGCGGATCTTGTGATTTATACTGTTACCTTAAGAATCATATCTTTCGTATAATCTGTCTATCATATGCCAAATTCTTAAAGGTTTAGATCAACAGTCTCAGACTTTTGTTTGATTAACATACATTCAACAAATATGAACATAAGGAGGACAAGATTTGGTATATTCATAGTAAATAAATTCTTTATTGATAAACATGTCTCTAAAAACATATTACATTTTTGCTCCTTAGGGCATACATGTCTAACACAATAAACATTTTATATTGTGCTTTAGAAAGGAATGAATTTAATAGAATTACTTCTTACTTTTTTACACAAGAAATATGGTGCCCTTTTCAAGTTGTATGCGAAGGCACAAATCAAGTCACAGAGACCAAAATTAATTATCTTTTGCATGATTATGAAATGTTTAAGATGAAAGACCATGAAACCATTGCTGATATGTATAATAGATTTATAGGTATTATTAATGGTCTAAATTCTCTTGGTAGGAATTTTTAACAAAGCGAAATTGTAAGAAAGCTAGTTAGATCCTTACCAAAATTATGACACGTTAAGAGGACAACTCTAGAAGAAGCTAAATATTTATCAACCTTACCATTGGATGAGTTCGTCGGTTCTCTTAGAACCCATGAGATCACTAGAAAACAAAATTAATTGGAAGAAGAGGACAAAAAGAAGAAGGGGATAGCCTTGAAAGCCTTGGTTCTTGATAATGAAGATGAAGAAGAAAAAAGCCTAAATTCAAAGGACTTCGAGGAAGTGGCTATGCTTGCAAAGAAATATAAGAAAATCTATAGAAAATTCAACCAAAATAGAGAATCTGAAAGGAAAGAATAAGAAGTAGGAAAATCAAAGAAAGAAGAGGTAATTTGGCATAACTGTAAGAAACCAGGACATATAAGACCTGATTGCCCTCTTAAAAAGGCCACAAACAAGAAAAACATAAGGAAGAAGGAATCCAAGAAAGCTATGCAAGCCATCTAGAATGAGCTTGAATTCGAAGACTCAGATGACGACGAGCCAAGAGAAGTAGCACTCATGTGCTTCATGGCCATTGACGGTGGTGAGGTACCAAAGATGGAGAAAGTGAAGTGGTTCCTAGATAGTGGATACTCAAAATATATGATGGGGGACCTCTCACTTTTCTCAAACATTACGATGAAGAATGAAAGACATGTAACTTTTGGTGATAATTCAAAAGGCAAAATTCTCGGCATAGGTGATATTGATAATGCTTCTTCTCCTCTTATTAAAAATATTTTTCTAGTTGGCAATTTAAAGCATAACTTACTTAATATTAGTCAATTATGTGACAAGGGATATAAGGTTACTTTTAAATGCTTTAGATGCTTGATTGAAAATGTTTGTAATGGTGAGGTTGTGTTCATTGGTGGTGAAATAAAATTATACAATCGATGTTAAAAAACATTCAAACAAAAACCAATGTCTTTTGGTTTTAAATGATGAAACATGGCTTTGGCATAGAAGACTTGGACATACTAACATGCATTTACTTTAAAACATTTCAAGAATAGAACTTTTTCGGGTCTTACCAAACTCAAATTTAAAAAAGACAAAATTTGTAAAGCATGAGAATTCAAAAAACAAGTCAAAACTTATTTTAAGTCTATTTATGAAATTCCTACCACTAGACCTTTGCAACTTTTACATAAGGAATTATTTGGTCTTTCTAGGACTACATGTCTTGGTAGTAAACACTATGCCATTGTCATTGTTGGTGATTTTTCAAGATTTACTTGGGTTATACTTTTGGCAAATAAAGATGATGCTTTTAAAACATTTTCATATTTTTAAAAATTTTTACAAAATGAACAAGGTGTTAGACATGTATGCCCTAAGGAGTAAAAATGTAATACGTTTTTGGAGACATTTTATCAATAAAGAATTTATTCATTTATATATACCAAATCTTGTCATCTTTACATTCATATTTGTTGAATATATGTTAAGCAAATAGTAGTCTGAGACTGTCGGTCTAAACCTCTAAGAATTGGGCATATGATGAACTGATTATGCGGAAGACACGATTCTTAAGGTGACGGTCTAAAAAATATGATCCGCAATCAAGGGAATAAAGTTGGGCGCTTTATTCATGCAAAGATTGTTATGTTGTCTATATCCCTATTGGGAGATGGTTTGTCTTGACCATCGGAGTCAGACTCTGTGAATAGAAACATTGGCACGTTGTCATAGGTGAAAATGTGTTGTATCGGGACACAAAGTGAATTGATTTGGATTAATAATTATGTCTTGGAAAATCAATTCACTTTAGACAATCATTTGTATTGTATCTTAATCCTAAGATAGATAGTAGGCCCGTTGTCTCGACTTGTGTCTTTTGATGTACCAAAGGGTGACTCCCACATCTCAATAGTGGTATGCATGCTGGTACATTGGAGGCATGACTCTTGATAGCATAGACTTGTTATTCATAGATATGAAATCCATAGCTCCTCTTTAGGAGTAATGATATCCTCTTATATGCGTTATCCTTTAGTTGGAAAACTGGAGCGCTCAACCATTTGGATACATAGATGTAACCGAATGGTATACTATCTTTGGATGGTAAGTTTTCTAATGGTGAAATAATGGAATATAAGATAAAAATAATCGAGAAGGTAAGACAAAACTTGTCCTTAAGCCGATTATTGACTATCATATGGGGGTACAATACACTATGATATGTCATGGAGACTTAGCTATACGGGCTTCGTAATTCTATAATTTTCGAGAGTGCAGCTCCAAGCTTTTAGTGGAGTAGCGTTGGAGTTGATAATTATGAAATGTATATCTGGGATATTGGGTTTCATAATTTTCGTGAGCTTGAACTTTATAGGTCCATTTTGGTCCCCTTTGCTAGCTCACAAAATCCTGTAACGATACGGCGTGCTTTTTTCAATAATTGGTGACTTATGTCGGATTTATCAGATTGGTTTAAAATTTGAAAGAATCAAATAATTCATGTCTGTTTATTGGTTGAATTAATTTTGTAAGAAAATTAATTTAAGATAAACTTGTTGAATTATTGGGATCGGTGTCTGTTTATCGGTTGATTTAATTGGATAAATTGAATCAAGATAAACTTGTACAATTATTGTGAATTGATTTATTTTCTTAGAGATTATCTTGATAAAGTTTGTTTGGATCAAATAACTTCTCTATTAGCTTATTTGAATCAAAACTGAGAGTTTATCCTATAGAATCTCGTGTAAAAAATAAAAGATTCGCAGAGATATTTATGCGGCAGTTCGTCCTGCCGATCAGGCTGTTTGGCCTGTCGATCAACAAGAGATAAGATTACGCGTTTTTAGGCAGATCTTATCAGATATTGATAAGAACTTGATTCTATTTTGAGTTTTTGAGACCTAATCTGATAAGGACTAACCCCAGGACCAATCGCTATATAAAGGGAGTAAGTCTCATGAGTTACTCAAATCAATTGAGAGATTAAGAGTGATACTCTTCTGGTGAGCATCTGAAAACTCCTTGAGAGTTTTTGTTCACAAATCACGAACACTAGCTTTGGGTTCTCTTGATTGGTTAGAAGGAGAGTCACCGGTAGAAGAGCTGTACGTGTGAGCCCACACTCACTCCGATCGTGGATAGAGAATAGCAATGAAGACCAGTTGGTTGAGGCTCTTTTGGAACGTTACTTCTCTTCACAGGTTGCGGAGGTTCTTCGATACACAAAGGTTAGTAAGATCTCTTTAATTTATACATATAGCATATCAAACTTGTGTTTTGAAAAAATACTCTAATGTTAAAGTTTTTAGAATTCCCACTGCGCACCTCACATTGTTTTTTCCAACAATTGGTATCAGAGACATAGGTTTTTACATAAATTTACAAGTTTGTGATCATACTATATGTATAAATTTGTGATCTTAATTTCTTCTATGCTTGAATTTAATTTTATAGAGAGTTGGCACTCTAGGTTTCTATATAATTATATGTTGTCATGGATTATGTGGTGAATGTTCATTAATTAATTATGGTTGATTAAATTATTATTTAATTATTAATTAATTAATTAAATTACACCAGTTATGGTTCCTTAGAGGTTAGAATATGTATCTAGGTTTTTTATATAATTAGATGGCGGACTATCATCTCCATCTAAGAATTGTTATTTAATTTTAAATTTGTGAGAATTTTGTAATTAAAAAATTATTCAAAAAAGACGGATCTAGAAGATGGATGATGGCGCACCCAGGTATTTCCTGAGTCTCTAATTTTATGTTTTGAATTATTGAAAATAAAATTGATGAATTTCATTAAAATTGTATTTTTTGGAATGGAGATTTATGCTCAGTGGGCATGTCAAACATCATAGTTCGGTAGGCCGATGGTCACAGATCGACAGGCAGGACGTGTGGTTCGACAGCCCGTCAGTGGGGCAGAAATTTGCTGGCTTTGTCGGCAGGCCGAACCTTCAGTTCGGCATGCCAAACTCTCATGGATCGACAGGCCAATCTTTTCCATTCCAAAAAAGACAGATCTAGAAGACGGATCTAGAAGATGGATGATGGCGCACCCAGGTATTTCCTGAGTCTCTAATTTTATGTTTTGAATTGTTGAAAATAAAATTGATGAATTGCATTAAAATTGTATTTTTTGGAATGGAGATTTATGCTCTGTCGGCATGTCAAACATCATAGTTCGGTAGGCCGATGGTCACAGATCGACAGGCAGGACGTGTGGTTTGACAGCCCGTCAGTGGGGCAGAAATCTACTGGCTCTGCCGGTAGGCCGAACCTTCAGTTCGGCATGCAAAACTCTCATGCGTCGGGAGGCCAATCTTTTCGATAGATAGGCCGATAAAGCAAGACCGGCAGGCCGATCACCCAGATCGGCCTGCCTACTGAGAGCTAAAAAAATTTCCAAAAAAGGTGTAATTTTTGCAGTGCAGTTTTAATTTTCTTTTTGAGACAATTCTAAGAAACATTAAATTTGGATATGACCGGAAGTATGACGTATTTTATTCATATGAGATTGAAGACTTGAAGATGGGAATTACATGAAGAAGGATACAACTTGAGGATTAAAGGATGAAGAATTGATATATGTCTCGATTATTATCTTGTAATCTTATTTTTATATTCTCTAGGGTGGAACCATAATATTATGGTAATTATTATTTTGCTTGTAGCTTTGCTTGATTGCTTTGCTTGTCTGCAGTATAATATGATTTGCCATGTATATTGATAACATGTCATATAGAATAGGAAGTGCCACTCATATTAAAATTGTTCATGCATAATTTTAAAATAAAACCTTGATTTCAAAAGATTGAGTGGGAGAAGGTTTTCGAAGAGAGAACCTAAGGCCTCTATCGTTGGTCCATAGGTAGAACATGGTGGTGTCGACTTCTAGGAAGGGATTTCTATCATGTACCAGATTGGATCTCTGAGAGGATAAGGTATTTTAGTATGATTTATGGTTGCACACCCCTAGGTGGTGATTATAAACCATGGATAAAATATTGAAATGATGGTTATACACTCACGTTAATTTTATTATTAATCTCCCCTAGGAGCTCTGTTAAAAAAATTAATGGCCAAAGAAACGATTATTAATATATGCTGGATCATACGGGTCCTAGATGGTATATATTAATTAGGAGGGGATCCGTGTTCCTGATTGAATTTGGCATGACTCCCCTAGGAGCTTGTTAAATTATGAGTTGGGAATTATCGTTGTAAGGTTGTGATATTTTAAAGGTTTTGACACATAAACACATTTGTATATTTTTCCATGATTGTGTTATCTTACTAAATTATGATATGTTTGCTTATATTTGGTATATGATTCTTTATTGTAGATTAAAAATGTCTAAAAATGCTTTATCATCGATACTTGACAAAAACCAATTAACCGATGAGAATTACAATGATTGAAAACGGAACCTGGATATCGTCCTGTCCTTTGAGAAACTGAAATATGTACAGACAACCCCATGTCCTCCCCAGCCTACGGGAGACTCATCTAATAAGCAATTCCAAGCGTATGACAGCTAGAAAGATGCTAATGATCAGGCCCGCTGCTATGTTATAGCCAGCATGAATAATGTGCTGCAGGCTCAACATCAAGATTATGAGACTACGAAGCAGATCTTGGATAATCTTGAGGATATGTTTTGAGGCCAAGCCATAACAAAGCGGCAAGGGGTGCTTCAAAAAATCTTAAACTGTAGACAGAGACCAGGGACATCTATAAAGAAGCATATGATGTTGGTCATGGGTTACCTCGCTAAGGAATTTATTCTGTTTAGAGCTACATTTAATTTGAGCAATAGACGGGATATGACCTTGACAGAATTAATGAAACAATTACAAGAGTTTGAACTGCTGATCAGGGAGTCTCCTGTGGGTGGTGAGGCCAACATGGTAGCTGCTTCTGGTTCCAATTCTAACTCTGGGAATGGAAACAAGTAACGGGTCAAGAACGAAAAGTCTTTTGTTCCTGCTAACACCAAGAGCAAGAAGAAGAAGAAGAAGAACCCAAAAAAGCTTAAGTGCTTCTTCTGTGGAAAGGTCGGGCATATTAAGAAGCATTGCAAGGACTTCATTTCCAAAGGAGGTAGGTGTGATCTTCTGTATTTAGAAACTTGTTTGGTTGAGGAATCCAGTGACATTTGGGTCATAGATTCTGGTGCAACTAATCATGTTTGTGTTTCTCTGTAAGGGTTCAAAGAAACAAGAAGTCTACTACATGAAGACTTCACGCTTCGGATGGGCGATGGGTCATTGGTCTTAACGGAAGCAGTGGGAGATGTCCATCTTTACTTTGATAAATATAGGAATTTATTTTTGCAAGATTGTTTTTATGTTTCAAAATTTAAAAGGAATTTAATTTCTGTATCTTGTTTATTTAAAGACTCCTACATGGTATCTTTTAATGAAAAAGTGGTGATTCGTAAAAACAAATCTTTTATCTATTATGGATGGATGCAAAATAATATATATTTTATCAAACCTAAGATGGACTTATTGCTGAACGCTGAGATGAATGATAATAATTCTAAAAGACTTAAAACTTCTCACTCTAATAAGACTTATCTTTGGCATTTGCGCCTTGGTCACATTAACCTTAATAGGATTCAAAGGTTGGTAAGGGATGGACCTTTAAGTCACTTAAAGGTGGAATCTATACCTCAATGTGAATCTTGTTTAGAGGGTAAAATAACCAAAAGACCATACGGGTCTAAAGGCAACAGGGCTAAAGGGGTTCTAGAACTTGTGCATAGTGATGTTCGCGGACCGATGAACATCCGGACACGAGGAGGGTATGAGTACTTCGTCACTTTTATTGACGATTACTCAAGATATTGGTATGTGTGCCTGATGCACCACAAAAGTGAAACTTTTGACAAGTTTAGGGAGTTTCGGGCTGAAGTGGAAAAGCAATTGGGTAGACCCATAAAGGCACTTCGATCTGATCAAGGTGGGGAATACTTTTCTAATGAGTTCTTGGGACACTTGTTAGAGAATGGGATTTTATCCCATTTGACTGCGCCGGGCACTCCGCAGCAGAATGGCATAGCAAAGAGAAGAAATAGGACTTTGTTGGACATGGTCAGGTCCATGATGAGTTATTCATCATTACCTTTATCCTTTTGAGGATATGAACTACAAACTACATGTTATCTTTTGAACAATGTTCCTTCAAAATCGGTCCCTAAAACTCACAAGTTGTGGACAAGAAGGAAGACATCCTTAAACCATATTCGCATATGGGGATGTCCAGCTCATGTCCTGTTTAAGGATTTGAATAAGTTAGAAGCACGTTCGGAAGTTTGCATGTATGTAGGATATCCAAAAAGGACCAAAGGGGGTTATGTTTATAACCCGAAGGAAAATAAAGTCGTGGTTTTTGTTAATGCAACTTTCCTTGAGGAGAGTTACATGGACGACTTTAAACCTCAAATCAAAGTGGTGCTTGAGGAGTTAAGGAGTGATCAGATCACTCTAGAGGTTCGAATGAAACTGTTCCGATCAGTGTAGAAAAACCAAACAAACTTGAACAACAATCTTAGGAGCTTCGGCGTAGTGGGAGGATCAGGCGTTAACCTGAAAGGTATATGTTCAATGGGGAGGTCTTCTTGGCTAAACCGGATGAACATGATAGGGATCCTTATACTTACGCAGAAGCTATGGAGGATGTTGATTCAAAACTCTGGACAGAGGCCATGAACGTAGAGATGAAGTCTATGGAGATTAATCATGTCTAGGAGCTTGTGGATCTTCCCGAAGGGGTAAAACCCATAGGGTGTAAGTGGATCTACAAGAGGAAAAGAGGAGTGGATGGAAAGGTGGAAACCTTTAAGGGTAGACTAGTAGCTAAGGGTTATACGCAAAAGGAAGGAATCAATTATGAGGAAACCTTTTCACCTGTAGCCATGCTTAAGTCTATCCAGATTCTCTTATCCATAGCTGCCGCTCTCGATTATGAGATTTGGCAGAAGGATGTCAAGACGGCTTTTCTAAATGGCTATCTTGATGAGTCCATTTATATGGAACAACCAAACGGGTTCAAGGTCACGGGTCAAGAGGGTAAGGTTTGTAAGCTGCTAAAGTCAATTTATGGACTTAAGCAGCCTTCTCGTTCTTAGAACATAAGATTTGATCAGGTGATCAAGACTTATGGGTTCTCACAAAATGTGGATGAACCATGTGTTTACGCACATTAAGGATGGGAAGGTGGTTTTTCTACTGCTCTATGTAGATGACATTCTGCTAATTGGCAATGACGTTGGGGTGTTGTCATCGGTCAAATTATGGTTGACCAAGCAGTTTGACATGAAGGACTTGGGTGAGGCTAATTTTGTTCTCAGTATCCAGATCTTTCGGGATAGGAAGAACAAAATGATAGCTTTGTCACAGGCTAGCTACATAGATAAAATTCTTAAGAGATTTGCAATGCAGGATTCCAAGAAAGGTGGGCAACCATCTAGGTTTAGAATTACTGTTTTTAAAAAAGACTATCCAAAGTCTTATAAAGAAAGAGAATACATGAAGAAGGTGCCTTATGCTTCAGTAGTGGGTAGTCTCATGTATGCCATGCTTTGCACACGGCCGGATATTAGCTATGCAGTCGGGATTGTAAGTTGATTTCAAGTGAATCCAGGACCGAACCATTGGGTTGCGGTAAAGCATATTTTCAAGTACTTGAGAAGGAGTCGAGGGTATATGTTAGACATGTATGCTCTAAGGAGTAAAAATGTAATACGTTTTTGGAGACATTTTTATCAATAAAGAATTTATTCATTTATATATACCAAATATTGTCCTCTTTACGTTCATATTTGTTGAATGTATGATAAGCAAACAGTAGTCTGAGACTATCAGTCTAAACCTTAAGAGTTGGGCATATGATGGGATGATTATGCGGTAGACACGACTCTTAAGGTGATGGTCTAAAATATATGATCCGCAATCGAGGGAATAAAGTTGGGCGCTTTATTCATGTAAAGATTGTTATGTTGTCTATATCCCTTTTGGGAGATGGTTTGTCTTGGCCATCGGAGTTGGACTCCGTGAATAGAAACATTGGCGCGTTGTCATAGGTGACGATGTGTTGGATCGGGACATAAAGTGAATTGATTTGGATTAATAATTCTGTCTGGGCAAATCGATTCACTTTAGACAATCATTTGTATTGTATCTTAATCCTGAGATGAATAATGGGCCCGTTGTCTCGACTTGTGTCTTTTGATGTACCAATGGGTGACTCCCACATCTCTATAGTGGCATGCATGCCGGTACGTTGGAGGCATGACTCTTGGTACCGTAGACTTGTTATTCATAGATATGGAATCCATAGCTCCTCTTTAGGAGTAATGATATCCTCTTATATGCGTTGTCCTGTAATTGGAAAACTGAAGCGCTCAACCATTTGGATACATAGGTGTAACCGAATGGCATACTATCTTTGGATGGTAAGTTTTCTAATGGTGAGACAATGGAACGTAAGATAAAAATAATCGGGAAGGTAAGACAGAACTTGTCCTTAAGCCAGTTATGGATGATCATATGGGGATGCGATACACTATGATATGTCATGGAGACTTAGCTACACGAGCTTCGTAATTCTATAAAGTTCGAGAGTGCAGCTCCAAGCTTTTAGTGGAGTAGCGTTGGAGTTGATAATTGTGAAATGTATATCTGGGATATTGGGTTTCATAATTATCATGAGCTTGAACTTTACAGGTCCATTTTGGTCCCCTTTGCTAGCTCACAAAATCCTGTAACGACACGGCGTGCTTTTCCAATAATTGGTGACTTATGTCGGATTTATCAGATTGGTTTAAAATTTATAAGAATCGAATAATTCATGTCTGTTTATCGGTTGAATTAATTATGTAAGAAATTAGTTCAAGATGAACTTGTTGAATTATGGCGTTCGGATAATTCTTGTCTGTTTATCGGTTGTTTTAATTTTGGACAATTAGAACAAGATAAACTTGTAGAATTATTGTGAATTGATTTATTTTCTTAGAGATTATCTTGATAAAGTTTGTTTTGATCAGATATCTTTTCTATTGGGCTATTTGATTCAAAACTGAGACTTTATCCTTTAGAATCTCGGGTGGAAAATAAAAGATTCGCGGAGATTTTTTCTCGACAGTTCGGCCTGCCAATCAGAAAGTTTGGCCTGCCGAACTGGCCAGTTCGGCCTGCCTATCACACAGTTCAGCATGCCGACCGCGACAGTTAAGATTACGCGTTTTTCACGCGTATCTTATCAGATATTGATCCGAACTTGATTCTGTTTCGATTTTTGAGACCTAATCTGATATGGACTGACCCCAAGGACCAATAGGTATAAAAAGGGAGTGAGTCTAATGATTTACTAAGATCAATTTGAGAGATTAAGAGTGATACTCTTCTAGTGAGCATCTGAAAACTCCCTGAGAGCTTTTGTTCACAAATCACGAACACTAGCTTTGGGTTCTCTCTATTGGTTGGAAGGAGAGTCACCGGTGGAAGAGCTGTACGTGTGAGCCCACACTCACTCCGGTTGTGGATAGAGAATAGCAAAGAAGACCAGTTGGTTGAGGCTCTTCTGGAACGTTACTTCTCTACACAGGTCGCGGAGGTTCTTCGGCACACTAAGGTTAGTAAGATCTGTTTAATTTATACATATAACATGTCAAACTTGTGTTTTGGAAAATACTCTGACGAAAAATTTTAAAAATTCCGCTGCGCACTTTGTTTCCAACAATTGGTATCAGAGCCAAGGTTTTTACATAAATTTGCAAGTTTGTGATCATGTTATATGCATAAATTTTGTGATCTTAATCTCTCCAATGCTTGAATTAAATTTTATAGAGAGATGGCACTCTAGGTTTCTATATAATATATATGTTGTCATGGATTATATGGTGAATGTTTATTAATTAATTATGGTTGATTAAATTGTTGTTCAATTATTTATTAATTAATTAATACCGGTTATGGTTCCTTAGAGATTAGAATGTGTATCTAGGTTTTTCATGTAATTAGATGGCGGACTATCATCTCCGTCTAGGAATTATTATTTAATTTTTAATTTGTAAGAATTTTGTAATTAAATAATTATTCAGAGAAGACGGAACGAGAAGTCGGCACTTAAAGATTGATGATGGCGCCTCCAGGTATTTCCTGAGTCTCTAATTTTATGTTTTTGAATTGTTGAAAATAAAATTGATGAGTTGCATTAAAATTGTATTTTCTGGATTGAGGGTTTTCTGCTCGGTCGGCATGCCGGACCTCACAGTTTGGCAGGCCGAAGGTCACAGATCGGCAGGCCGGACGTACGGTCCGGCAGGCCGACAGTGGGGCAGAAATTTTGGTGCTCTGCCGGCAGGCCGAACCTTCATGTTCGGCAGGCCGAACCACCATGATCGGCAGACCGATCACCCAGATCGGCCTGCCGACCGAGAGCAGCCAGGTGTCCAGAAAAGGTGCAATTTTTGGGTGCAGTTTTAATTTAATTTTTGGGACGATTCTGAGAAGCATTAAATTTGGATATGACCGGAAATATGAAGTGTTCGATTCATACGGGATTGAGGACTTGAAGATGGATATTACATGAAGAAGGATACAGCTTGAGGATTCAAGGATGAAGAATCGATAAATGTCTCGATTATTCTCTTGTAATCTTAGTTTTTCTATTCTCTAGGGTGGAACCATAATATTATGGTTATTATTATTATTATGCTTGTAGCTTTGCTTGATTGCTTTGCTTGTCTGCATTATAATATGATTTACCATGTATATTGATAACATGTCATATAGAATAGGGAGTGCCGCTCATATTAAATTTGTTCATGCATAATTTCAAAATAAAACCTTGACTTCAAAAGATTGAGTGGGAGAAGGTTTTCGAAGAGAGAACCTAAGGCCTCCATCGTTGGTCCATAGGAAGAACATGATGGTCCCAACCCCTAGGAAGGGATTTCTATCATGTACCAGATTGGATCTCTGAAAGGATAAGGTATTTTAGTATGATTTATGGTTGCACACCCCTAGGTGGTGATTATAAACCATGGATAAAATATTAAAACGGTGGTTATACACTCACGTTAATTTTATTATTAACCTCCCCTAGGAGCTCTGTTAATAAAATTAATGGCCAAAGAAACGATTATTAGTATATGCTGGATCATACGGGTCCTGGATGGCATATATTAATCAGGAGGGGATCCATGTTCCTGATTGAATTTGGCATGACTCCCCTAGGAGCTTGTTGAATTTTGAGTTGGGAATTATCGTTGTAAGGTTGTGATATTTTCAAGGTTTTGACACATAAACACATTTGTATGATTTTACATGATTGTGTTATCTTACTAAATTATTATATATGTTTGCTTATGTTTGGTATATGATTCTTTATTGTAGATTGAAAATGTCTAAAAACGCTTTATCATCGATACTTGACAAAAACCAATTAACCGGTGAGAACTATAATGATTGGAAACGGAACCTGGACATCGTCCTTTCCTTTGAGAAACTAAAATATGTTCTGACAACTCCTTGTCCTCCCGAGCCTACGGGAGACTCAAGTAATGAGCAATTCCAAGCGTATGACCGCTGGAAAGATGCTAATGATCAGGCCCGCTGCTATGTTATGGCTAGCATGAATAACGTGCTGCAGGCTCAACATCAGGATTATGAGACTGCGAAGCAGATCTTGGATAATCTTGAGGACATGTTTGGAGGCCAGGCCATAACAAAGCAGCAAGGGGCGCTTCGGAAACTCTTAAACTGTAGACAGAGACCGGGGACATCTGTAAAGGAGCACATGATGTTGGTCATGGGTTACCTCGCTGAGGCTCAAACCAATGGAGCCAACATCGATGCTAAAACTCAGATGACTATGGTCTTTGAGACTCTGTCTAAGGAATTTATTCCGTTTAGAGCTACTTTTAATCTAAGCAATAGACGGGATATGACCTTGACAGAACTGATGAAACAGTTACAAGAGTTTGAACTGCTGATCAGGGAGTCTCCTGCTGGTGGAGAGGCCAATATGGTAGCTGCTTCTGGTTCCAATCCTAACTCTGGGAATGGAAAGAAGCAACGGGCCAAAAGTGGGAAGTCTTCTATTCCTATTTTAGAAGAATCAAATAATTCATGTCTGTTTATCAGTTGAATTAATTTTGTGATAAAAATTAATTCAAGATAAACTTGTTGAATTATAAGGATCGGATAATTCTTGTCTGTTTATCGGTTGATTTAATTTTAGATAAATTAGATTAAGATAAACTTGTAGAATTATTGGAAATTGATTTATTTTCTTAGAGATTATCTAGATAAAGTTGTTTTGATCAGATAACTTCTCTATTGGGTTATTTGAATTAAACCTGAGACTTAATCCTATAGAATCTCGGGTGGAAAATAAAAGATTCGCGACATTTTTATTCGGTATTTTGGCCTACGGATGGATGGGTTCGGCCTATCGATGGGGCCTGTTCGGCCTACCGATGGGGCCTGTTTGGCCTGCCGATCAGGTGGTTCGGTCTGCCGATCAGCGAAGGATAAGATCACGCGTTTCCATGCAGATCTTGTCAGATATTGATCCAAACTTGATTCTATTTCAAGTTTTTAAGACCTAATCTGATAAGGACTGACCCTAGGATCAATCTCTCTATAAAGGGAGTAAGTCTTAAGAGTTACTAAGATCAATTGAGAGATTAGGAGTGATACTCTGTTAATGAGAATCTGAAAACTCCCTGAGAGCTTTTGTTCATAAATCACGAACACTTACTTTGAGTTCTCTCAATTGGTTGGAAGGAGAGTCACCTAGTGGAAGAACTATACATGTGAGCCCACACTCACTCCGGTCGTGGATAGAAAATAGCAAAGAAGATAGTTGGTTGAGGCTCTTCTGGAACGTTACTTCTCTTCTCATTTTGCAAGGGTTCTTCGGCACACAAAGGTTAGTAAGATCTGGTTAATTTATGCATATAGCATGTCAAACTTGTGTTTTAGAAAATACTTTGATGTAAAAATTTTTAAAATTCCGCTGTGTACTATTTTTTTCCAACAATTGGTATCAGAGCCAAGTTTTTCTTTTTACAAAAATTTACGAGTTTGTGATCATGTTATATGTTTAAATTTTGTGATCTTAATCTTTCCTATACTTGAATTTAATTTTATAGAGAGTTGGCACTCTAGGTTTCTATATATTATATGTGTTGTCATGGATTATGTGTTGAATGTTCATTAATTAATTATGGTTGATTAAATTCTTATTTAATTATTTATTAATTAATTAATTTATATTAGTTATAGTTCCTTAGAGGTTAGAATTTGTATCTAGGTTTTTTATGTAATTAGATGGCGGACTATCATCTCCATCTAGAAATTGTTATTTAATTTTAAATTTGTAAGATTTTTGTAATTAAATAATTATTCGGAGAAGACGGATCTAGAAGAATGATGATGGCGTACCCTGGTATTTCCAGTGTCTCTAATTTTTGTTTTTGAACTGTTGAAAATAAAATTGATGAATTGCATTAAAAATCGTATTTTTTGGAATGGAGATTTCTGCTTAGTCGGCATGCCGAACCTCACAGTTCGGTAGGCCGATGGTCGCAGATCAGTAGGCCAGACTTGAGGTTCGACAGGCCATCAGTGGGGCAGAAATCAAGCAGCTCTGGAGGCAGGCCGAACTTCCAGTTCGACAAGCTGAACTTTAATGAGTTGGTAGGCCAATTTTCTTGATCGACAGGCCGATGAAGCATGACCAGCAGGCCAATCACTCAGATCGGCCTACCGATCGAGAGTTGGAAAATTTTCAAAAAAGGTGCAGTTTTTTCGATGCAATTTTAATTTTATTTTTGGGACAATTCTGAGAAACATTAAATTTGGTTATGACCGAAAATATGAAATTCATATGGGACTGAAGACTTGAAGATAGGTATTACATAAAGAAGGATACAGCTTGAGGATTCATGGATGAAGAATCGATAATATGTCTCGATTATTCTCTTGTAATCTTAGTTTTCTATTCTCTAGGGTGGAGCCATAATATTACGGTTATTTATTATTTTGCTTGTAGCTTTGCTTTATTGCTTTGCTTGTCTGCATTATAATATGATTTGCAATGTATATTGATAACATGTCATATAGAATGGGGAGTGCTGCTCATATTAAAATTGTTCATACATATTCTTAAAATAAAACCTTGATTTTAAAAGATTGAGTGGGATAAGGTTTTCGAAGAGAGAACCTAAGGCCTCCATCGTTGGTCCATAGGTAGAACATGGTGGTCCCGACCCCTAGGAAGGGATTTCTATCATGTACCAGATTGGATCTCTGAGAAGATAAGGTATTTTAGGATGATTTATGGTTGCACACCCCTAGGTGGTGATTATAAATCATGGATAAAATATTAAAATGATGGTTATATACTGACGTTAATTTTATTATTAACCTCCCCTAGTAGCTATGTTAATAAAATTAATGGCCAAAGAAACGATTATTAATATATGCTATATCATACGGGTCCCAGATGGCATATATTAATCAGGAGGGGATCTATGTTCCTGATTGAATTTGGCATGACTCCCTTAGGAGCTTGTTGAATTATGAGTTGGCAATTATCATTGTAAGGTTGTGATATTTTCAAGGTTTTGACACATAAACACATTTGTATTTTTTACATGATTGTTAGCTTGCTAAATTATTATTATATGTTTGCTTATGTTTGGTATATGATTCTTTGTTATAGATTAAAAATGTCTAAAAATGTTTTATCATTGATACTTGACAAAAACCTATTAACCAGTGAGAATTATAATGATTGAAAACGGAACCTGGATATCATCCTATCCTTTGAGAAACTGAAATATGTACTGACAACCCCTTGTCCTCCTGAGCCTACGGGAGACTCAACTAATGAGCAATTCCTAGCATATGATCGCTGGAAAGATGCTAATGATCAGGCCCGCTGCTATGTTATGGCTAGCATGAATAACGTGCTATAGGCTCAACATCAGGATTATGAGACAACAAAGCAGATCTTGGATAATCTTGAAGATATGTTTGGAGGCCAAGCCATAACAAAGCAGCAAGGGGTGTTTCCAAAACTTCTAAACTGTAGACAGAGGCCGGGGACATCTGTAAATGAGCATGTGATGTTGGTCATGGGTTACCTCGCTGAGGCTCAAACCAATGGAGCCGACATCGATGCTGAAACTCAGATGACTATGGTCTTTGAGACTCTATCTAAGGAATTGATTCTGTTTAGAGCTACATTTAATTTAAACAATAGACGGGATATGACCTTAGTAGAACTGATGAAACAGTCACAGGACTTCTAACTACTGATCAGGGAGTCTCCTACGGGTGGTGAGACCAATATGGTAGCTGCTTCTGGTTCCAATCTCAGCCCTGGGAAAGGAAAGAAGCAACGGGCCAAGAACAGGAAGTCTTCTATTCCTGTTGCTACCAAGAGCAAGAAGAAGAAGAAGAAGAACCCAAAGAAGCTTAAGTGCTTCTTCTGTGGGAAGGTCGGGCATATCAAGAAGCATTGCAAGGACTTCCTTGCCAAAGGAGGTAGGTGTGGTCTTTTGTATTTAGAAACTTTTTTGGTTGAGAAATCAAATGGCATTTGGGTCATAGATTCCGGTGCAACTAATCATGTTTGTGTTTCTCTGTAGGGGTTCAAAGAAATGAGAAGTCTACTGCATGGGGACTTCACGCTTCGGATGGGCGATGGATCCTTGGTCTCAGCGGAAGCAGTGGGAGATGTCTATCTTTATTTTGATAATTATAGGAATTTATTTTTGCAAGATTGTTTTTATGTTCCTAAATTTAAAAGGAATTTAATTTCTATAGCTTGTTTATTTAAGGACTCCTACTTGGTTTCTTTTAATGATAAAGTGGTGATTCGTAAAAACAAATCGTTTATCCGTTCTGGATGGATGCAAAATAATCTATATTTTATCAAACCAAAGATGGACTTATTGCTTAATGCTGAGATAAATGATAATGACTCTAAAAGACTTAAAACTTCTCACTCTAATAAGACTTGTCTTTGGCATTTGCACCTTGGTCATATTAACCTGAATAGGATTCAAAGGTTGGTAAAGGATGGAGCTTTAAGTCACTTAAAGCTCCATCCTTTACCAACCTCAATATGAATCTTATTTGAAGGGTAAAATGATCAAAAGACCATTCTAGTCTAAGGGCAATAGGGCCGAAGGGGTTCTAGAACTTGTGCATAGTGATGTTTGCGGAGCGATGAACATGCGGGCACGAGGAGTGTATGAGTACTTCATCACTTTTATTGACGATTACTCAAGATATGGGTATGTGTACCTGATGCACCACAAAAGTGAAACTTTTGACAAGTTTAGGGAGTTTGGGGTTGAAGTAGAAAAGCAATTGGGTAGACCCATAAAGGCACTTCGATGGGATCGAGGTGGGGAATACCTTTCTGATGAGTTCTTGGAACACTTATTAGAGAATGAGATTTTATCCCATTTGACTACGCCGGGAACTCCGTAGCAGAATGGTGTAGCAGAGAGAAGAAATAGGACTTTGTTGGACATGATTAGGTCGATGATGAGTTATTCATCATTGCCTTTATCCTTTTGGGGATATGCACTACAAACCGCATGTTATCTTTTGAACAATGTGCCTTCAAAATCGATCCCTAAAACTCCTCACGAGTTGTGGACGGGTAGGAAGACATCCTTAAACCATATTTGCATATGGGGATGTCTGGCTCATGTCCTGTTTCAGGATCTAAAAAAGTTGGAAGCATGTTCGAAAGTTTGCGTGTTTGTAGGATAACCAAAAGGGACTAAAGGGTGTTATTTTTATGACCCAAAGGAAAATAAAGTCGTGGTTTCAGCTAATGCAACTTTCCTTGAGGAGAGTTACATGGACGACTTTAAACCTCGAAGCAAAGTGGTGCTTGAGGAGTTAAGGAGTGATTCAATCACTCTGGAGGTTCTGAATGAAACCATTCCGATCAGTGTAGAAAAACCAAACAAACCTGAACAACAACCTCAGGGGCTTCGGCGTAGTGGGAGGATCGGGTGTCAACCTGAGAGGTATATGTTCAATGGGGAGGTCTTTTTGGCTGAACCGGATGAACATGACAGGGATCCTTATACTTACATAGAAGCTATGGAGGATATTGATTCAAAACTCTAGACAAAGGCCATGAACATTGAGATGAAGTCTATGGAGACTAATCAAGTCTGGGAGCTTGTGGTTCTTCCCGAAGGGGTAAAACCCATAGGGTGTAAGTGGATCTACGAGAGAAAAGAGGAGTGGATAGAAAGGTTGAAACCTTTAAGGCTAGACAGGTAGCTAAGGTTATACGCAAAAGGAAGGAATCGATTATGAGGAAACCTTTTCACCTGTAGCCATGCTTAAGTCCATCTGGATTCTTTTGTCCATAGCTGCCACTCTCGATTACGAGATTTGGCAGATGAATGTCAAGATGGCTTTTCTGAATGGCTATCTTGATGAGTCCATTTATATGGAACAACTAGATGGGTTCAAGGTCATGGGTTAAGAGGGTAAGGTTTGTAAGCTGCTGAAGTCAATTTATGGACTTAAGTAGGCTTCTCGTTCTTGGAACATAAGATTTGATCAGGTGATCAAGACTTATGGGTTCTCACAAAATGTGGATGAGCCATGTGTTTGCAAACACATTAAGGATGGGAAGGTGGTTTTTCTACTGCTCTATGTAGATGACATTCTGCTAATTGGCAATGACGTTGGGGCATTGTCATCGGTCAAATTATGGTTTACCAAGCAGTTTGACATGAAGGATTTGGGTGAGGGTAATTTTGTTCTTGGTATCCAGATCTTTCGGGATAGGAAGAACAAAATGATAGCTTTGTCCCAGGCCGGCTACAAAGATTAAATTCTGTGGAGGTTTGCAATGTAGGATTCCAAGAAAGGTGGGCAACCATCTAGGTCTGGAATTACTCTTTCTAAGAAAGACTCTCCAAAGTCTTATGAAGAAAGAGAATAAATGAAGAAGGTGCCTTATGCTTCGGCAATGGGTAGTCTCATGTATGCCATGCTTTGCACACGATCAGATATTAGTTATGCGGTTGGAATTGTAAGTCGATTTCAGGCGGATCCAGGAATGAAACATTGGGTTGTGGTAAAGCATATTTTCAAGTACCTGAGAAGGCCTCGAGGGTATATGCTTGTATATCGGCTGAGGACCTAACTCCTCTAGGATGTACTGACTCAAATTTTCAATCCTGTTTGGATTCTAGGAAATTGACTTCAAGTTTTGTGTTTACTCTGGGCGGCGGTGCCATCAGTTGGAGAAGTGCTAAGCAAGATTGCACTTTGGATTCAACGATTGAGGCTGAGTATGTGGTAGCTAGTGATGCTTTGAAAGATGTAGTGTGGCTCCGTAAGTTCCTTGGGGATCTTGAGGTAGTTCCTGGTATGGATAAGGCGGTATCACTGTACTGTGATAACAGTGCGGCGATAGCTAATGCTAAGGAACCAAGATTTCACAAGAAGAGTAAGCATATTGATCGAAAGTATCATGTGATAAAGGACTTCGTTGAGCGCGGGCATGTCACGGTGTGCAAGATCATGTCAGAGGATAATTTAGCTGATCCATTTACGAAGACACTTATGGGAGAGTCTTTGAGAGGCATGTGGAAGCTATGGGGATGCGAGATTTGTCATATTTACTCACTTAGTGCAAGTGGGAGATTGTTAGACATGCATGCCTTAAGGAATAAAAATGTAATAAGTTTTTGGAGACAATTTATCAATAAAGAATTTATTCATTATTAATATACTAAATCTTGTCCTCTTTACATTTATATTTGTTGAATGTATGTTAAGCAAACAAAAGTCTGAAACTGTCGGTCTAAACCTTAAGAATTCGGCATATGATGGACGGATTATGCGGAAGACACGATTCTTAAGGTGATGGTCTAAATCATACGATTCGCAATCGAGGGAATAAAGTTGGGCACTTTATTCATGCAAAGATTGTTATGTTGTCTATATCCCTTTTGAGAGATGGTTTGTCTTGACCATCGGAGGACGACTCTGTGAATAGAAACATTGGCATGTTGTCATAGGTGACGATGTGTTGGATCGGACATAAAGTGAATTGATTTGGATTAATAATTCTGTCTCGGCAAATCAATTCACTTTAGACAATCATTTGTGTTGCATCTTAATCCTGAGATGAATAGTGGGCCCATTGTCTTGGCTTGTGTCTTTTGATGTACCAAAGGGTGACACCCACATCTTAATAGTGGTATGTATGTCGGTATGTTGGAGGCATGACTCTTGATAGCATAGACCTGTTATTCATGGATATGGAATCCATAGCTCCTCTTTAGGAGTAATGATATCCTCTTATATGCGTTGTCCTGTAATTGAAAAACTGGAGCGCTCAACCATTTGGATACATAGGTGTAACCGAATAGTATATTGTCATTGGATAGTAAGTTTTCTGATGGTGAGATAATGGAATGTAAGATAAAAATAATTTAGAAGGTAAGACAGAACTTGTCCTTAAGCAGATTATGGATTATCATATGGGGATACGATACACTATGATATGTCATGGAGACTTAGCTATACGAGCTTCGTAATTTTATGCAGTTTGAGAGTGTAGCTCCAAGCTTCTAGTGGAGTAGCGTTGGAGTTGATAATTATGAAATTTATATCTGGGATATTGGGTTTCGTAATTATCGGGAGCTTGAACTATATAGGTCCATTTGGTCCCCTTTGCTAGCTCACAACATCCTGTAACGATACGGCGTGTTTTTCCAATTATTGGTAACTTATGTCGAATTTCTTAGATTGGTTAAATTTGGAAGAATTAAATAATTTATGTCTGTTTTTCGGTTGAATTAATTTTGTGATAAAAATTAATTCAAGATAAACTTGTTCAATTATAAGGATCGGATAATTCTTGTCTATTTATCGATTGATTTAATTTTAGATAAATTAGATCAAGATAAACTTGAAGAATTATTGGCAATTGATTTATTTTCTTAGAGTTTATCTAGATAAAGTTGTTTTGATCAGATAACTTCCCTATTGGGTTATTTGAATTAAAACTGAGACTTTATCCTATAGAATCTCGGGTGAAAAATAAAAGATTCGTGAGATTTTTATTCGGTAGTTTGGCCTACCAATGGACGTGTTCGGCCTACCGATCAGGTGGTTCGGCCTGCCGATTAGGTGGTTCGACTAGTCAATCAGCGAAGGATAAGATCATGTGTTTCCACGCAGATCTTATCAGATATTGATCTGAACTTGATTATATTTCGAGTTTTTAAGACCTAATATGATAAGGACTGACCCTATGACCAATCTCTATATGAAGGGAGTAAGTCTTAAGAGTTACTAAGATCAATTGAAAGGTTAAGAGTGATACTCTGCTAGTGAAAATTTGAAAACTCCCTGAGAGCTTTTGTTCACAAATCACGAACACTAGCTTTGGGTTCTCTCTCTTGGGTGGAAGGAGAGTCACCGGTGGAAGAGCTGTATGTGTGAGCCCACACTCACTCTGGTTGTGGATAAAGAATAGCAAAGAAGACCAGTTGGTTGAGGCTCTTCTGGAATGTTACTTCTCTTCATGTTTTGCAAGGGTTCTTCGGCACACAAAGGTTTGTAAGATTTGGTTAATTTATGCATATAGCGTGTCAAACTTGTGTTTTCGAAAATACTCTAATGTAAAAATTTTTAAAATTTCGCTACATACTATTTTTTCCAACAGAGGATGCCAAATACAGGGCCCCAAAACTGACTTTTTTTCTTCTTTTTCCTTTTTGTTTGATCGGGCCTAAGGATGTCTAAGCTTTGTACCCCTCCCCCTTGTGTAATCCTCTTATTTTTTTAATGAAAAAAGTTTCTTCTCCAAGTTCGCTACCGGTGGACTTATCTCGGATTATTAGGTAAGTGCCCAAATGAGACTATAAAAATGCACTTTTTAAGGTTAAATTGTTAGCCCAAGAATAGCTACCCAAGTGGAGGGTGAATCAAGTTTTTAAAACTTTTAAAATTATTGGAAATTTCTAGATGATTACTTAAACAACAAATCCACAAACAACTATAAATGCATAAAATTAAAGAGATAAGGAAAAAGAGATGCAAACGCTATTTATAGTGTATAGAAAAAAATGGCTATGTCTGTTGTCACTAAGCAAGACCTCCACTCGACCGTTTCCACTATTTCAACTGCCTTTTTGGCATGATCACTCCAATGACAATCCAGTGACTTGTCTACCCAAGGCTTACCATGACCTTTTACAATCTACCAATTTTACGGAGATTGACTAACCAAAATAACCCCTTATTTTACAAAGGCTTTGGAAACCCAATTCACTCAGTTTTACAAGTGTTAGAAAGTTCAAGCTCACTTCTCACAACTCCTAGAAAGGCTTAGAATATAATATGAAGTATACTAGGAGATGATTAAGCACACAAAGAGGATTTTAAACAAGTTGGGCTCAAGAACATTTAAAAGCTTGTTGAACTCTTAGAGATTGATATAAGGATGATTTTAGATGTTCTTAGGTTTTAACAAACTCAAAAATGAGGCTATTTATAGGCTAGAGTCTGAAACTAGCTGTTTATAGCCGTTTGAGGTGCATTTACAATGGCTAAAAAAACTAGCTGTTAGACTGTGTGGTCGACTGCCATACACATGGTGCTGTTGGCCGTGTTGCTGCTAAAACCAACCACTCTTGGGCTGGTGCAGTTGATTGTAGTACACTAGGCGCGGTCGACCATGACTCTGATAATAGCCTAGGTGCCAATTTTGTTTCAAGAATTTCAAGATAAGTTTATAATCTAATTTAATTTAAAATGGATTTGAAAACATTTTTAACAAAAATCTTTTAGTCTTGAAAAATGTATAGCAAGTAAGAACAAATAAGAACAATTTTTACAAGACTTAACAAAGTTAAATATTAAAAATGCTTGAAATCATTTTAAGTTAAAGATCAATTAAAAAATTAATTCTTAGAGCCAATTGTACTTGATAAAAATTCATGCAAACTCTACATCATACAAGCTTAAAAATATAACGTAAACTTATTCTTCATGCTTGTTGATGCCGTTTCTTCCAATCTCATGCTCTCAATAAGTGATCCATCTTCTCTTTAATTTCTTCCAAGTATCTTGAGATGCTAAAAAAATACTAAATAGCTCTACATACTTAAGATAAATTATTAGCACTTAAGCAATTAATTGTTTGTTATCATCAAAACAAAAATTAATATTGCATTTGAAACCTTAAGGCCAACAATCTCCCCCTTTTTGATGATGGCAAACAATTGATTGCTTAAGGTAAAATAAGGAAAGAAACTTGAAATAAGTAATGAATTTTGCTTAGAGTTTTTTACCATATAACCTTAAGCTCTCTCTGTCAAATGTAATGTAACTCCCACTTAATGTATGTAATCTTGAGGAAACCTCAGTCTCAATCCAAATGAAATTAACTAAAATAATCTATAATAAAACTTTAACATAGCTCCCCCTAGTTGAATGAAAATAAGTATAGTAATGTAAAGCAATCAACCTAATTCCTCTCCCTTTTTTGTCATAAAAAAAAGACCCTTATAATTAAACATGAAACTAAAATTCCATAAAACTGCAAAATGCTATAGAATCCATAGTTCAAATCTCAAAGTGGTCTTGAAAGAGTGAAAAACATCCCAAATATGAGAAAGAAACAAAAACTATGAAATAAGTCAAGATGGGAGCGATCCATGCATGTTGAGACGCCTAAGCTCCTTGAGAATGCTACCCAAGGTGTTGTTGAGCTATGTAAATTGCTCATCTATATGGGCACAATAATCAACAAAAGTGGACTCGAGGGTGTTAAAGCGAGAGACTAGCTCCTGATATGAACTGCTAGAAGATGAACTAGCCAGAGGTTCTTGACGAAGGTTTTCTTCCATAGCAAAGTGTTCCTCAGCTTGTTCAATTTCCTGTTGTTCTTCCTCATTGAAATGTGGAGCTTGTCTTTAAGCTTCTTGTTTCCAAATACTATTTACTTTTCTAAACCCATTCTCTTGAGGTTTGCTGCAGCAAAGAACATATTTCGAGTCAGTCTGTATTTTTTAGATTCTCCAGTGAGGAGAACCTTAAAGTACTCAAAAGTACAAGCAATAACATCCCATAAGGTAAATTCACACCAGATTGACTACCAAAAGTAGCTATTACGTCGCTAAGAATCAATTGTTCAATGTTTAGTTAGGTATGACTAAGAATGTAATATATAAAAGGCTTGTCAAATGTAGTAGGTTGTCTTTGTGGCTAGCCTTAGGGATAAGGCTTAGTGAAACAATGAGATGAAGGACTGTTACTCAAATAGGTAGGCCTTTAGCCCTTGGTTTAAGTTGATGAATGCCATTGGGTGACTCCATATGTGTTCCATACACAACAACTGGCTCAAAATCCTTCCCAAATGTATCTAATGAAGGTACAGGTAACTATCATTGGGAATTTCTAGTGCTGAGCTTATAGTCCGTGAATCTAATCTTATGGTTTTGCCATTCAGTTCATAGGAAATGGTAAAATTTTAAGGGTTGGCATTCATTTAGGCATATAAGGTATTATTAGCCTAGGGTACACCTAAACTCTAGTTTCTACCAAATTCAACCATCATAACCTTTCCAATAAACTCTTAAGATTCAGTGATTACATTTCCTCAAACATAATAGCTCTTCCAATAATATATGTTTCTTAACTAAGGCCTCATATGATTTCCTATTGCTGGAAGTCAAAATGGTACGATCATGAATTGTAGTGCGATATTTGTTGTCATCATTGATTGCTGGTCGCTTTCCACGCCTCCTTGATGATTCTCCACGCCCCCCCATGATTGGAACACTAAAAAAAAAGTTTCAAAATCTCAAAGTTTGCTGAAGGATGAATTTGAGATGGAAAGGACAGATTTTGGACAAACAAAAGTTATTTTGGAGTGATTTTGATAAAATTTTAAAGTAGGAAAGACAAGAAAAGTTTATTAGAATCAAAAGAAACTAAATGAGAGGATTGAGAGGAGCATTTTGCTCTACTAGGACAAAGAATCAAAGGAGAAAATGTGAGAAAAAATCAATAAATCTCTCTTTAAAGGCCGTCTCAAGTCGGGTCTAGACTAGACCTCCTCGATGGCTTGGTCAGCTGCGTTATATTTGTTGCGATCGACTGTAGCTACTCAAAATGCAACTTGCACTACTTTAAGGCAGCTGAAGCCCTTTTCTTTTAAAAAATATTTTGAAAACACTTAAATTTGTTTTAAAATAGATATAAATGTTTATGAACCAATTAAAATGCAAAATATGTAAAATAACAATAAAAATATGAAATAGTTTTGAATTAATCATATATAATAAAGAAATGAATATATCATACATAAATTTATGGAATTATCATAAAAATAAATAAAATAAATTTCAATGAAATAGCAAATTGATGATCACAATTAAAACAATACGTAATGTTAAAGAAAAAAAAATGTGAACGTTATGAAATTTTCAAACTTTCAAATTTAAATCCGAAGCATCTAAAATACTAAGTCGTTGCCTAAGACATGAAAAACGATCTAATGCAAGAGGCTTAATGAAAATATCGACAAGTTGTTCATCGGTGCTAATAAAATTGTGTAATATCACCCTTATGAACATGATCATGCAAGAAATGGTGTCTAATTTCAATGTGCTTAGCATGTGAATGCAAAACTGGATTTTTGGATAAATTAATAGCACTAGTGTTATCACACTTAATTGGGACATGCTTATAATGTAATCCTAGATCCATAAGTGTTTGTTTCATCCAAAGGATTTGAGTGCAGCAACTATTTGCCAAAATGTATTCGGCTTTCACGGTTGATAGAGCAACTGGATTTTGTTTCTTACTAAACCAAGAGACTAGTACAAAACCTAGGAAACGACATGTTCCACTTGTGCTTTTCCTATCAAACGTGCAACCAACTCAATCAACATCAAAATAACTTAACAAGTCTATATGTGTGCCTTTGGGATACCCCAATCCTAAGTTCTTAGTCCTACTTTGATATCTAAAAATGTGCTTAGCTGCACTAAGATGTGATTCTTTAGGATTTGTTTAAAAATGTGCACAGAGACCAACACTATATATTATATACAGTCTACTTGTAGTCAAATAAAGTAAGGAACCAATCATACCTCGATATTTTGTAATGTTTACTACCTTACCATTTTCCTCCTTTTCTAACTTGATTGTTGAGGCCATAGGAGTTGGCATTGGCTTTAGACTTTTTATTTCAAATCTTTTAAGGAGATCCTTCACATATTTTGCTTAGTTGATATTGATGCCATCGTTGGTTTGTTTGATTTGCAATTCAAGGAAGAAATTCAAATCTCCCATCATGCTTATTTCAAATTCACTATACATACACTTAGAAAATTCTTCACATAAGGAAACATTAGTAGTGCCAAAAATAATGTCATCAACATAAGTTTTCATAATAATCAAATCATCACCCTTCATTTTTGTAAAAAGAGTAGCGTCCGTTTTTCCCATTAAAAATCCATTTTCCATCAAAAATTTACTTAACCTATCATACCAAGCTCTAGGAGCTTGTTTTAAACCATATAAAGCCCTTTTCAAATTAAAAACATAATTCAGATACTTATGATCTTAAAAACCAAGTGGTTGCTCAATATAAACTTCTTCTAAAATGTGTCCATTTAAGAATTTGCTTTTGACATCTATTTGATAAGGGGTGAATCCTTTGTGGCAAGCAAAAGCAAGTAGCATTCTAATGGATTCTAAATGAGCAACCAGTGAAAAGGTTTCTTCATAGTTGATAACTTCTTCTTGATTGAAAACTTAGGCAACTAATCTAGGCTTTTTTCGCGCAATTATACCTTGCTGTTCCTTTTATTTCTAAACACCCATTTAGTACCAATTATAGATCGAGAACTAGGCCTAGGAACAAGCTCCCAAATATCATTTCTTTTGAATTGATTTAGCTCTTCTTGCATTGCTAAGATCCAAAATTCATCATTTTCAGTATCTTCAAAACATTTTGGTTCAGTTTGAGAAAGAAAAGCTAAATTGTTACAAATGTTTTTAAATGATGATCAAGTTCTCACATCATGAGTCTGCCTATCATGAGTGACAATATCAGTCTTAGGGTAATAGGGATGTTGTGACACCAATTATTTTTCTAAAATCTAAGTCATATCATTTACTCTACCTATTTTCAATTTTTCTAAGATGTTTCTACACTTTTTAAAAAATTTTGAAAATGCTCTTGGAACTTCTAATTAATTTCAAAATATCCATTTAGCATTATCTGCTTCAAAGTCTCCAAAGGAAACTAAATTTGATACCTGCTTCCATTCTTTTTGTTCCCTCTTTCTTTTCTTTTTCTTTTTCTTTTCCTTCTTCTTCTCTCACTCTCGTCTCTCCCTTTCTCTCCCTACTCTTCATTTTGTCCCCCCTTCTTTACTTCCATGGTGGCTCAATCAAGGGAGATCTAAGAAGAAAATCAAACAACACCTTCAAGCTATTTCTCACTAGATTCATAAAACAATCTTCCACAAACTCCTAGGTTAAGGAAGCTTGAAGATTTTCAAGACCAAACAACATTTTTGAGTTAGTTATAAGGGGAGATTTTCTAAACTAAAACTTTGATTTAAATTTGTATTTTAGCATAAAATTTGTGAGAGATGTGTTTTGATGTTTAGGGATGGTTGTACAATCTTTTTAAAGCTTGACATACTTGGATATTTGTTTTAAGTGAGTCCTTGAGCTAGTTTTGAAAAGTTTTGATTTTTGGTTTAGTTTTATATGTTGAGTATGAAAATTTTGAGAAAAATTATTTATATGTGTTCAAATGTGATATTCCATAGTTTTTATGCATCTTTTATGTCCTGGGAACTAATAAAAAGGTTGGACTGAATTTTAAAGTTTGAAAACTTCAAAAATGGAAAGCCAGTTTCTCACAAATGGTTCTATTTGTAGGCCTGACTCGCCAATCAGCAAGCTAGACTAGTTGGTAGGTTTGACAAGCCGATCCCTTCCAACTAGTAGCCAAACCCTACTAAACCAGTAGGCCACATCTTGCAGATTGGTAGGCCGATAGAGGGGTCTAAAAATTTATAGTTTGATCGACAGTTTGGATGTAGTTGATTGACAGGCCGGTTCTATAGTCCAGACTTATCTATTTTTCATCGTTTTATGTTACGAAATGTTCCAAGGATTTCATGTTAATGATTATGACACATTGATAAAAATAGATGGTAAATAGCATGGTTATAGAGTAGGATTTTAAGTTAAGGTATGGTTGTTTTATACGTCTTAGGATAATGATGTACTTAAAGCTTCCGTGGTGAACTTGATTTTGAGAACTGGAAGTTATCAGCAGTATATTCTTTAAGAGGTAGGCATTCTATTACTTATCTTTTGTGAGGTTTTGTGGAATTAAAATTGTTTCTTTACAATGCAAGATATATACATATATATATATATGTATATATGTTGAATTATAATAATATGAATATCACTTATTAGACAATAATATGAACTCGTCCTATATTGTACAGCGAGGAATAAATTGATTTGACATATGTTGATATGAATTGAGAAGCATGGTAAGGAAATACACTCTATACATAATAGTAGTGGTTATGAGAGAATGGTAAGATGTGAAAAGGGTGGTGGTTACGTTATTGGGCATGAATACCCTAAAAAGTAAATAGGGTGAGGTGATGATGCTCCCTTGGGTTGAAGGTCTCAGAACGCACTGCACACGAATCGACTTGATGAGGAATCAAGGCTTGATGTCCCCTCACCTGGCACTCTTGTAATGATTGATACAGTAGTCAAGTAAACTCATTTAGGTTTCGTTGAGTTGAGTGATGAAATACTCCATTGCAATGTGAATACCGATGAACATTGATAAACTATGATATATGCATATATGTAAATTATGGAACTTGGTAACGAATGACATAAGGTACCCACTAGATATGATCATAATGAATCTCATAAGATGAATAATGTTGTTGGTTAACTAATCATGTAGGTATTAATGTGGTAATGATAAAACCTAAAGGTGACTAATGGTTTTTCTTACTGAGCATGTTATTACTCATTTCCCTATATTTTCATCTTTTTAGGACTCAAAAGTGTAAAGTGGCTGTGAGAAAAATCGTTGAGGAAGCCACGTAACTGTATTCGGTTGGAATTGCCTCATTTGTTAAGAACATTTTTAATTATGATGTAAGCATTGTGTGTTACTATCTATGCTGTATTAAGATGTATTGAGGGTTGAAACGGTAATGATAATAGTTTTATATTATTAAATTAAAGGTTCTACATTAAACTATAGTTTGTTGTTATTTACATGATTATTTTGATTTGAGAATTTTCATTTAAATTCCAGGCAAATTTCTTTTGAAGTTTTATTTTTATTTTTTGATCTTTGTTTAATTTATTAAAAATTGCTAACCCCCACTTAGGGGAGTTACAAAATTTTTAGTATTAGAGCCTAGGTACGGTTAACCAGGGAAGTGTAGCACCATTTTTTTTATTTTGAAATGGTTTAATTGTTTGAAAATTTCATCATCAAATTGAACCTTTAGGTTGATTTACACAATCCAGAAAGATGTTGTGAAATGGAAAAACTCTATAATGAAAATATTAACATTTATGTGAGTGCAATAATTATACAGAATGAAATTATGCATAGATTGCTTAAGAGAGATTCGTATAGATATAAGGATTTAAAAGCCTTTTATCTTGTACGAAATGACAAGAAATACAAGGCTTGAGTTGTTGATTTCAAGGTTTAGCATGGTTGTGCCAAATTCTTCATAATTGATTCAAACATATGTAATGATTATGCAATGACTCGATGGACTACTTAAGTCTCGATAAATTTTCTTGGAGGTTCTATTTACTTGAGGAATATGAGATAAGTTTGGGATCCATGACATTGAGCCTTGAATGAGTTGAATGTTAATCTTTTGGTCTGTTGAAATTTTATAAAGTCAAAGAATTTATGAATTTCAATGTTGGAATATGTATGTTGCATACGTTGTATTTAAGTGACGTCAATGGCCTTTACATAGAAATATAATATAAAAATGACCAATAGAAGTATCCTTAAGTAAATCATGATACTTTAGGCATATACAATGATTTTGGACCTTGAAGATGAAGGCATATGCGATGTTTAGATGTGAATCTCTTGATTACTTGAAGTTTTGTTATATGAGGAATTAAAGATTGTATAAGTAGGATTGTAAGGATTTAGATGTTCTTAAGTAGTAACATCAATGGTCCTTGCCCATTGATGTGATTTATGTTCGAAAATAGAAAGTATATTGATTTCGAGATTAGTCACGTTCAAAACCTTGGTAGTGTTAATAGTAAATCTATTGATGAGATATTGAGTATTAAGGATAAATAGAGGTGTATACCTTGTTCAACAAGGTTTTGATTAAAGAAATTATTCGAGTTATAAGAGGATTTTATTGTTATGGAACAATTTAGATACCAATCAAAAGGACCCCTGATTGTTAATAAATCAGGCTTGTTGTTTATCTTGGTTAATTCTATCTTAAGTGGGCTTCAAAGTGGGCTTAAGATCTAAAGAATTTGGGCTTCAATTTCATGCTTGTTGTTTAACTCGTTCCAAATGTGTTAAGACCTGAAACAACCAGACACATTTCAGCTTAGAACATTTGGGCTTAGCTCAAATTCGAGACCAGCTTAGTCCACTAAAAGAGGAAAAAAAATGCAGTCTTTCACATGTGGTCTCTATACCTGTCACCTACAGTGACCTATGAGCATAGGAGCTCATTTCTCCATGCTCACTCTCTCTCTGAATTTGTCATTTTCTCTTTATCTTGAAAATCCTCTTCCTTCTCTCGAGAACTTCTTTCTTTTCTCTCTAAGAATTTCACCAAATTCTACAACTTACTACCTTGATTTTTCTTTGCTATTTACGATTCCTTCTACGTACCATGAACCTAAAGTATCAACATGTGAGAAAATATTTTCCATTACTTTCCCAAAAAGTGTGGTATGCACGTCGGTACATTGGTGGCATGACTCTTGATAGCGTAGACCTGTTATTCATAGATGTGGAATACATAGATCCTCTTTAGGAGTAGTGATATCCTCTTATATGTGTTATCCTGTAATATAAAAACTTGAGCGCTCAACCATTAGATACATAGGTGTAACTGAATGGTATACTCTCTTTGGATGGTAAGTTTTCCGATGGTGAGATAATGGAACGTAAGATAAAAATAATCGGGAAGGTAAGACAGAACTTGTCCTTAAGCCGGTTATGGATAATCTTATGGGGATATGATACACTATGATATGTAATGGAGACTTTGCTATATGGGCTTCATAATTCTATATAGTTTGAGAGTGTAGCTCCAAGCTTTTAGTGGAGTACCGTTGGAGTTGATAATTATGAAATGTATATTTGGGATATTGGGTTTCATAATTATCGGGAGCTTGAACCATATAGGTCCAGTTGGTTCCCTTTGCTAGCTCACAAAATCCTGTAATGATACGGCATGCTTTTTCAATAATTGGTGACTTATGTCAAATTTATTAGATTGCTTGAAATTTAGAGGAATCAAATAATTCATGTCTATTTATCAGTTGAATTAATTTTTGTGACAAAATTAATTCAAGATAAACTTGTTGAATTATTGGGATCGGATAATTCTTGTCTGTTTATCAGTTGATTTAATTTTGATAAATTAAATCAAGATAAACTTGTAAAATTATTAGGAATTCATTTATTTTCCTAGTGATTATCTAGATAAAGTTGCTTTAATTAGATGACTTTTTTATTCGGTTATTTGAATTAAAACTGAGACTTTATCCTATTGAATCTTGGGTGAAACATAAAAGATTCGTTGAGATTTTTTACCGACAGTTCGGTATGCCAATCCTTAAGTTTGGCCTGTCGATGGGACAAGTTCGGCCTGCCAATTAGACAGATCAACCTACCTATGCGCGAAAAAAAGATCACACATTTTCATGCGGATTTCCTCAAATATTGATCCGAATTTGATTCTGATTCAAATTTTTAGGCATTATCTGATAAGGACTGACTCATAGACCCAACCTCCATATAAAGGGAGTGAGTCTCATTATTATTTTGATCAATTGAAAGATTAAGAGTGATAGTCTACTGGTAAGAATCTAAAAACTCCCTAAGAGTTCTTGTTCACAAATCACGAACACTAGCTTTGGGTTCTCTCAATTGGTTGGAAGGAGAGTCACCTGGAGGAAGAGCTATACGTGTGAGCCCACACTCACTCCGATCGTGGATAGAGAATAACAAAGAAGGCTAGTTGGTTAAGGTCTTTTTGGAACGTTACTTCTCTTCATTGATTGCAGAAGCTTTTCAGCGCACAGAGGTTAGTAATATCTGGTTAATTTATACATATAGCATGTCAAACTTGTATTTTGAAAAATACTCTGATATAAAATTTTTGAAATTTCGTTGCATATTATTTTTCCAACATTATTGTAAGTGCTAAAGGTATCGAGGTTGATGAAGCGAAGATCAAAGCCATCCGAGATTGGCCGACCCCTCCAGTATAGGTGATGTTAGAAGTTTTCATGGACTTGCTAGTTTTTACAAGAGGTTCGTGAAAGGCTTTAGCACCATTGTTGCAATGCTTACCAAGTTATCAAGAAGAATGTTGCATTCAAATGGGGTTAAGAACAAGAGAAGGTGTTTCAGCTCATTAAACATAAGCTTACTCATGCTCCTTGCTTTACCTAATTTTTCTAAAATGTTTGAAATTGAATGTGATGCTTCTGGTGTAAGTATAGGCGTTGTTCTTATGCAGGATGGAAGACCACTTGCATACTTTAGTGAGAAGTTAAGCAGGGTTGCACTTAACTAACCCACTTATGACAAAGAGTTGTACTCATTGATTCGAGCTTTGTAGACATGGTAGCACTACTTGTGACCAAAGGAGTTTGTGATTCATGTAGATCATGAATCCTTGAAGCATTTGAAAGGTCAAGACAAGCCGAACAGGAGACATGTTCGATGGGTTGAATTCATTGAGACTTTTCCCTGTGTCATTTGGTATAAACAAGGTAAGAAAAATGTGGTTGCGGATGCGCTTTCACACAGGTATGCCTTAATCTCTACTCTTGATGCTAAGTTTCTTAGTTTCGGGCACATTAAGGAACTTTATCTTGATGATCACAACTTTGGGGAGATTTATAAAGCTTGTGAAAAATCTATAGGGGGTAAGTTCCATAGGCATTAGGGCTTCTTGTTATAGAGAAAATAAGTTTTGTATGCCTAATTGTTCATTGAGAGACTTGTTAGTTCGGGAATCCCATGGTGGAGGGCTAATGGGACACTTTGGAGTCATAAACAAGACTAGGATCACTTAGTTGTAGATTCTTATGCGTTTTTGGTATCCCCAGTGACGTGACGATGCTAATAAAAGGGAAGATCCATCTGAGTGACTTTAGTCAAGATGTTGGTTTACCATGTATGGGTACCAGTTGTAGTATGATGAAAAGAAGAGCTCGAGTAATCGCGGTCACTTATGACAAATATGGACAACAAAATTGTAAGGCTAAATGTACTTCTCTTGCATTTGTTTCAGTAAATAGATAGGATGAAATGAATTTGTGTGGGGATGGACTTTCTAAAGAGAACTTGGATGATCTCCATGCTTCTCTTTAAGATCATCCTAGTGAATATGTTCAAGGTGCAATCTCTAAACTTTGGCTTGAATTCCATGCAAAAAGGCAACATCTTAGAAATATGGCATTTTAAGATTTTGTTTGCCAAATCATAAGAAAATTGAATGGAAAATCAGTCGTCACTTTATAGAGGCTGTTAAGTGTTTGTTTGTTTGAAGTCATTTTAGTTGGTACAAAATTATAAGGGTAAATGTACTTCTCTTGCATTTGTTTCACTAAATAGATAGAATGAAATGAATTTCAATAGGGATGGACTTTTTAAGAGAACTTGAATGATCCCCATGCTACTCTTTAAGATCATCCTAGTGGATATGTTGAAGGCGCAATCTCTAAACTTTGGCTTGAATTCCATGCAGAAAGACAACGTCTTAGAAATATGGCATTTTAAGATTCTATTTGCCAAATCATAAGAAAATTGAATGGAAAATCAGTTATCACTTTATAGAGGTTGTTAAGTGTTTGTTTGTTTGAAATCGTTTTAGTTGGTGTTCAGTAATTTATGCCTTTAATTTCAATAAAAAAAAAACTATTTTGTACTTAGAATATTTGCTTTTGTTTTCATAATAATTGTAGTTGTTAGATTGACATAGTAAGTGTTAATGTCTCATTTAATTTATGGTTGTCTTAAAATATATATATGTATATATTTATGTATTAATAACAATGAATAAAATAAAATAAAATATATTATCCTGTTGATACATCACATGTTGTACTGTAACATGTTTGAATTTTTGAAACTTATCTAGAAGTTCCAAGACTTGTGTCTCAATTTCAAAAGTTCTACAATAGTTTGTCGTTTGCATCGATTTACTAGATTATGTTTACGATTGTCAAAAAGTCTATCATTATGTTAGAGTCTTCTATCAAACTATTTTCAATTGTCAAAAATTGTACAGTTCAAGTCTCATTTTTTGTCAAAAGCCAATCAAACTTTCCATAACTGCCTATACCTTTTTCATACTTTCTTGCCTGCATAATATTTTGTTCAGATCTTTAGATTACCAATTTGTTACCTACTCACTTGTCTCTTTAGTCCTTTTGCATACCCATCATCTTTAAAATCTCAGTTAGAACTTAGAGTTTACATGGAGCTGACATAAAGCAACCAGTCATACAAACCAAATATGTCTACCTCTCAATTAACTAGGAAATTAAAGAATGCCTATGTCTTTTGCAGTTTTAGCCCTAGGAAAGATAAAGTCTATCTAAAAGCTGCAAGACACTTAGCACAAGTCTTAGCATGTAGATAAATTAACCTAATCTATGGGGGTGGTAGTTTAGGAATGATGAGAAATATGGCAACCATAGCTAAGTCTAGTGGTGTTGAAGCCATGGAGATTAGCCCTCTTCTCCTAACTGGAGGGAACCTTTGTGGGAAAACCATAGGTAAGAAGAAAAAAGTTTTGGACATCTTTGAACATCTTAAAACCATGCTCGATAATTCTGCTGCTATTATAGCATTACCTAGTGGCTTAGGTAACCTTAAGGAAATATTTGTAGTTGCTAGTAAGAATTTATTGGGTATTTACTCTAAACCATTGGAACTTTTGAATACAAATGGTTTTGATGATGGTCTTTTAAAATTTTAAGATTACATCGTGGAACAAACCTTCATTGTAGAGTTGGGAAAACAAATCTTTGCTACTGCTTCAACAGCGAAGGAATTACTAGATAAGGTGCAAATCATATATCAAAAATCCTACAAAGCATCGTCCAATCTTGATTGGGAGAAAGGAAGCCAGAAGTGGCCATTTGATTTGAATCTCTACCTATAATCTTTTGGTTTTATCCATGGCATGTACATTCGTATTTCTTGTATCCCGAATACTGCTCTCCTTCACACTCTATATTTCTTGTGGCATGTAGTTGTTAAAACTTTTGATTAATTGACTCCAATGTCGGGATAGCTGGTGATACGGAGTAATTAATACTCTTAAAACGCATCCTATTTAAGCTTTGATCTTTTGTTTATTGATGCTTCCACATTCTCTAAGCATGTATGACTAGGATAGTTGATTATACAGAGTGTTTTATACTCTTGAAACATATCTGCATCATGTTTGCAATGTATGGTATTCATATTAATGTTTTGTGGAAGTACCAAAGTTAATTGTAGGAATACTCCGTAAAAAAATATAAGTATATTATTTGGGTTGACTGCTTACATCATGAGAGAGAAAAGCCATTTATAAAAGGATCTGTTGAATTTACTTACAACTACAGGATTCCTTCTAATCTCTCTATATATGATTTTAATGTACGATTTTAATAGAAGTGCTTGGGTTATTTATTTTATGATTATGTTTTAATTTAATTTTAGTTGGGATATGAAACTAACCAACCATGACTTTTTCTTTCTTAGAAAGAAAAAGGGGCCTCAAGACAAAGTATACAAATATACCTTTGGCAATCTCCCTAATATAATTGTAAACCATAGTCCAACGAAAATGAAGGACTAGAAAATGGTATGAAAAAGCATGTGAACTTTTTTGATCAAATTCCTAAACCATAATGCAATGTTGTGAATTTGGAACCTGTTAGCAATACTCTTGTTGAGAGTTTTGGGATGTAGAATAAGATTGATATTTCAAGTAAATGAATGGAGATATGGTAACCCACATTTGGAGACAAATAACATTGAGGTGTAGAGTAGAAAGTGGAATCATAACAGCTTTATGACTGTTACTTGTACCATAGATTTGAAATTTCAAGGACAAAATTTCATTAAGGAGGGCAGAGCTGTGACATCCGTTATATTTCTAACTGGTATAATTATGATTAAATTAATTGCTAGGATGCCAATTAAAATTTTGTAGAATTTTTATTTCATCTAAAATCTAATTCATATTATTTACTCTATCTATTTTGCAATTTTTCTAAAATTTTACGATGTCTATTTTTAAAATTTTAAAAATGTCCTTGGTACTTCTAATTAATTTCAAAAATGTCATTTGGCATTATCTGCTTCAAAGTCTCCAAAGGAGACTAAATTTGATACCTTCTCCCATCCTTTTTGTTCCCTCTTTCTTTTCCTTCTTCTTCTCTCATTCTCATCTCTCACTTTCTCTCCCTGCTCTTCATTTTCTCACTCAATCTTTTTACTTCCATGGTTGCTCAATTGAGAAAGATCCAAAAAGAGAATCAAACAACACCTTTAAGCTATTATTTCACTAGATTCACAAAACGATCTTCTACATGCTCCTATGTTTAGAAAGCTTGGAGATTTTAAAGACCAAACAATGTCTTTGACTTAGCTTTGAAGTGAGATTTTCTAACTAAAACTTTGATTTAAATTTGTATTTCAGCATAAAATTTATGAGATACATGTTTTTGATGTTCTAGGATGGTTATACAATGTTTTTAAAGCTTGATATACTTGGATCTTTGTTTTAAGTGAGTCCTTGAGCTAGTTTTAAAAAGTTTTGATTTTTGGTTTAGATTTGTATGTTGAGTATGAAATTTTATGAAAAAGGATCTACATGTGTTTAAGTGTGATATTCCATGGTTTTTGTGCATTTTCTATGTCTTAGGAATCGATAAAAAGGGTCAAATTGGGTTTTAAAATTTGAAAACTTCCAAAATGGAAAACCAATTTTCCATAAATGGCTTTATCAGCATGCCTGAGTCGCCAATTGGTAGGCCAGACTAGTCGGTAGGCTCGACAGACTGATCCTTTCCAACAGTAGGCCAAACCCTACTAAACCGTTAGGCCAAACCCTATAGGTTGACAAGAAATGTGTAGTTTGATTGGTGGGCCGGAAGTGGTTGATCGACAGGCCAGTTGTACAGTACAAACTCATATTTTTTTATTGTTTTGTGCTACGAAATATTCCATGGATTTCATATTAATCATTATGGCACACTAATAAAAATAGATAGTAAATTGGCATGGTTATAGAGTAGGATTTAAGTTAAAGTATGATTATTTTATGCACCTTAGGATAATGACATATTTGGAGCTTACGTAGTGAAGGTTTCGAGAACTGGAAGTTATCAACAGTATATCCTTTAAGAGGTAGGAATTCTGTTACTCATATTTTGTGACGTTTTGTGGAATTAAAATTGGTTCTTTACAATGCAAGATATATACATATATATATATGTTGCATTATTATAATATGAATATCACTTATGAGACAATAATATGAACTAGTTCTACATTGCATAGCGAGGAATAAATTGATTTGACATGTGTTGATATAAATTGATAAGCATGGTTAGGAAATATACTCTATACATAACAGTAGCAGTTATAAGAGGAATAGTAAGATGTAATGACGGCGTCGGTTATGTCCTTGGGCACAAATATCCTAAAAGGTAAATAGGGGTAGGTAATGACGATCCCTTAGGTTGAAGGTCTCAAAATGCACTGTACAGGAATTGACTTGATAAGGAATCAGGGCTTGATGTCCCCTCACTCGACACTCTTGGAATGATTGATACAGTGGTCAAGCACGCCCATTTGGGTTTTGTTGAGTTAAGTGGTGAAATACTCCATTGCAATTTGAATGCCATTAAACATTGATAAACTATGATATATGTATATATGTAAATGTATGGAACTTGGTAATGACTGACATAAGGTACCCACTAGATATGATCATAATGAATCTCATTAGATAAATAATGTTGTTGGTTAACTAATTATGTAGGTATTAATGTGGTTATGATAAAACCTAAATGGGAGTAATGGTTTTTCCTAATGAGCATGTTAGCGCTCATTCCCCTATATTTTCATCTTTTTAGGACTCATAAAGTGTGAAGTGGCTACGAGAAAAATAGTTAAAGAAGCCATGTAACTGTATTTAGTTAGAATCTCCTCGTTTGTTAAGAATGTTCTTCATTGTGATATAAGCATCATGTGTTACTATCTATGACTGTATGATATATGCATCGTGTGTTCCATTCATTGTTGACCTTGTTGTGATAGTTGTATTTATTTGGAGATAATATTTTGAGGAGAGTTTGGATCTTCTTGAACCTCTTTTCTTTTGTTGTCGATGTGTAGGTTCTTTATTTGATATTCCAAATCTAAATCATCATCATCTTCTACTTTCTCGGTGGAAATATTATTTTCATCAAATACAACATGTATAGATTCTTCTACAACTAGTGTTCTTTTGTTAAACACTCGATAAGCTTTGCTAGTACTAGAATAACTAAGGAAAATACTAACATCGAATTTTGCATCAAATTTTCCCAAGTTGTCTTTAGTGTTTAAAATAAAACATTTACATCCAAAGACTTTAAAACAGCCAATATTGGGTTTTCTATCCTTCTAAAGCTCATAAGGAGATTTATTCATTTTAGGTCTGATAAGAACTCTATTAACAATATAGCATGCGGTATTAACGGCTTTGGCCCAAAAATATTTTGGTAAACTATTTTCATTTAGCATAGTTCTAGCCATTTCTTGTAAAACTCTATTTTTTCACTCAACCACACCATTGTTTTGAGGGGTTCTTGGTGCCAAAAAGTTATGTTCATAGCTTTCTTTATTACAAAACAATTCAAAGGCATCACCAAGTAATCATATAGCCTTGTTCATTTTGAACTCTTTTGTAAAAAAATGAAAATGTTTTTAAAGCATCATCATTATTTGCCAAAAACATAACCAAAGTGAATCTTGAAATCATCAATAATGACAAAGGCATAATGTTTACCACCTTGACTTGTAGTCCTAGAAGGATCAAATAAATCCATATGTAAAAGTTATAAAGGTTTACTAGTAGGAATTTTGAAAATTGATTCAAAAAAAGATTTGACTTGTTTTCCGAATTGGCATGCTTTACATACTTTACATTTTTCAAATTTGAGTTTTGGCAAACCCCAAACAAGTTTTTTTTAGAAATTTTTGAAAGTAAATGCATGCTAGCATGTCCAAGTCTTTTATGCGAAAGCCATGTTTCATCGTTTAAACCGAAAGACATTGGTCTTTGTTTGAACATTTTTCAACAACAATTGTATTAACATTTTCGTTTCAGGCACCAATAAACTCAACCTTTCAAAAGTAACCTCATATCCCTTATAACATAATTAATTAATGCTAACTAAGGTATGCTTTAAATTATCAACTAGAAAAATATTTTCAATAAGAGGAGAAGAACCATTACCGATATCACCTATGCCAAGAATTTTGCCTTTTGCGTTGTCGTCAAAAGTGACATGTCCTCCATTCTTCTTTGTGAAGTTAGAAAATAGTAAGAGGTTCCTCATCATATGTTTTGAACATCCACTATCTACGAACCATTTTACTTTCTGCATCTTCAATTCCTACAAAAACATTTTTAATTCTTGACTTTCATACCCACATAACTTTGGGTCCGTTTGTGTTAGTTTTTGTAGCTTGAGGAACCTATCTTTGTTTAGCTCCAAAATATGCACTTTTCTTGATATAGCAATAAGATGCGATGTATCCATCTTTATTGCAATGAATACAAACATATTGCGAGTCTTGAGAACTAGTTGATGCTTAACAAAATAATTTTTGAAAGACTTTTTATCAATGTGTGTTTTATATCCTAAACCACCCTTGTTAAAAACACATCTTTGTTCACCTAGCATTATTTCAAATTTTTCTTTCTATTGATGAATTTTAAAATCGTTTTATTTAAGTCATCAACTTTCTCTTTTAAAGATGCTTCTCAATAACTAAAGCATCACTCTTAGGTTTTTTATTTTTAAGAATATCAATTTCTTCTAAGAGAGTTGCTACATTCTTTTTGAGCAAAGAATTTTCAAGAGCTAATTTCTCATAGTCATCATGCAATTCATGAAAAACTCAAGATGGTTCTATGACATCAGTATCATCACATTCATCATCGGAGGAGATAGGAGTACTTACCTCATCGTCGTCGATGGCCATGAAGCATATGTTGGGTATGTTTCTCAGCTTGTCATAATTGAAGTCTTTGGATTCAAGCTCATCACAGGTGGCTTTAAAGGCTTTCTTGAATTCCTTCTTCTTATTTTTTTCCTGTGTGTTTCCTTTTCAAAAGGACAATTTGGTCTTATGTGGCCGGGTTTCTTATAATCGTAGGATATTACCTCATCTTTCTTTGATTTCTCACTTTGGTCATATTTTCTTCTAGTTCCTTTGTTTTGGTTGAAATTCCGATAGAATTTCTTGTATTTCTTTGCAAGTGTAGCCATTTCATTGAAGTCCTTCAGATTGAGGCTTTCATCTTCTTCATCTTCATCATCAAGTATGGAAGTTATCAATGCTATATCTTTCTTGTTTTTATCTTCTTCTTTTATTTGATTTTGCCTTCTTGTTATTTCATGGGTCATGAGAGAACTGACCAATTCTTCCAATGGTGGAGTTGATAAGTCTTTAGCCTCTTCTAGTGTTGTTCTCTTAACATGCCATGATGGTGATAAAGATCGAACCAACCTCCTTAATAGTTCACTTTCTTTAAAAGTCCTACCAATAGACTTTAATTCATTAACAATATATGTGAATGTAGTATATATTTTATTGATAGTTTCATGCTTTTTCATTTTAAACATTTTATAATCATGCAAGAGATAGTTTATCTTAGTTTCTTTGACTTGGCTTGTCCCTTCATGGACAGCCTTTACTGTGCACCATATCTTATGTGTAGATGTGCAAGATGTTAGTCTATTAAATTCATTTCTATCTAATGCACAATATAGAAAGTTAATAGCTTTAGCATTCAAAGACAGTTTTCTTTTATCCTCATTAGTATATTCTTTGGGTTCTTCATGAACTAAAACTGTGTCCAATTCTTTCATTAGTTTTTAAGGACCATTTTAGACAATATTCTAGAGATCATAATCAATAAGATATAAATAAATAGACATCCTAGTTTTTCAATAATTGTAATCAATTCCATTAAAAAAATGAGGGCTATTTGTGGAGTGACCTTCCATAATATGTGAGGATTAAGTAGTCATGCTTAAGATTATGAAATCTTTTTAAAAAATAAGTTCGAGCTTCCCACTCTGATATAATTATTAGCCCAATAACAGATACCCAAGAGGAGGGTGAATTGGGTTTTTAAAACTTTTTACAATTATTGGTATTTTCTAGATGATTACTCAAAAAAAAAAATCCACAAACCGTTATAGATGCTTAAAGTTAAAGCAATAAGGGAAAAGAGATGCAAATGCTATTTATAGTGGTTCAACAAAATGCTTGCATCCTTTATCACTAAGCAAGACCTTCACTCGACTCTTTCACTATTTTGACTATTTTTTTGGTGCGATCACTCCAACTATAATCTAGTGACTTGTCTCCTCAAGACTCACCACGACTTCTTACAATCCACCAATTTTACAGAGATTGGCTAATTAAAATAACCCCGAATTGAACAAAGGCTTCAGAAATCCAATTTACTTAGTTTTACAAGTGTTTGAAAGTTTAAGCCCACTTTTCACAACTCCTGGAAGGGCTTGGAATACAATATGAAGTATACTAGGAGATGATTAAGCACACAAAGAAGATTTTTAAAAAGTTTGGCTTAAGAATGTTTAAAACCCTATTGAACACTTAGAAATTGATACAAGGATGATTCTAGGTGTTCTTAGGTTTTAACAAACTCAAAAATGAGGCCATTTATAGGCTAAAGTCTGAAACTAGCCGTTTATAGCCATTTGAGGCCCATTTACAATGGCTGGAAAACTAGCCGTTAGACTACACATTCGACTACCATACACATGGCGTGGTTGGCCATGCTGTTGCTAGAACTAGCCGCTCCTAGGTTGGTGCGATCAACCATAGTGCACTAGGCATAGACGACCGTGGCTCTGGCATTAACCTAGGTGCCAATTTTGTTTCAAGAATTTTAAGATAATTTTATAAACAAATTTAATCTAAAATGGATTTGAAAACATTTTTAAGACTAATATTTTAATCTTCAAAAATTTGTAGTAAGTAAGAACAAATAAGAACGATTTTTACAAGGCTTAAAATAATTAAAGATTAAAATGCTTGAAATCATTTTAAGTCAAAAACCAATTGAAAAATTAATTCTTTGGGCCAATGGTACTTGATAAAAATGTCATGCACGTTCTACATCATACAAGCTTAAAAATAAAACATAAACCTATTCTTCATGCTCTTGATGCCATTTCTTCCAACCTCATGCTCTCAGTAAATTTGATTCATATTCTCTTTAATTTCTTCCAAGACAATTAATTTCTTCCAAGACAATAAATTTCTTCCAAGTATCTTAAGATGCTGAAAAAAATACTATATAACTTTACACACTCAAGATAAATTATTAGCACTTAAGCAATTAATTGTTTGTTGTCATCAAAACAAAAATAAATATTGCATTTGAAACCTTGGGGCTAACATAAATATCATCATTTTGCATTCGTATTTCTTATTAAACTTCTTAATTAAAGAACATATGTGTTAAATAGCATTTTAGTGTCTTTGTGTAAAAATATGTTTAATTATGTGTTTTTAATATGTTATTATGTTCAATAACATTTTTGGAAATTTTTAGAATCATTTCGTTATGTTTTATAATTAATTAGTTTGAAATTATTTAAGACTGTAAAATAATGTATGGCAAGGTTATTTTAGTCTTAATATTTATAAATATATGTTTTAAGTTTGTGAATATATTCTATTATATTTTTAGTAATTTTTAAAAATATTGCCAAGTCTTAAAAATTATATTTGTGCCAAACCGAAAGGGCCCAAAACGTATAGAAGTTTATAATTATTTTTATTGTGTTTTGTGTGTTTTAATGCAAAATATATATTTTTAAATTTATTGCAAACTTTAAGTTTGATATTTCAATTTTCTATCCTTAGATATGAAATTTGTAAAAAAAAAAACAAAATAAAACGGCACCAAAATGAGGAAAATTAGACAACACATGCTGAAGAAACTAAATAAAAATTTGAATTTGAAAAAAATGTGCTACATGGAGCGTTGCTATATGTGGGACCAACCACCAAATGAACCAGGGTCATCAGATTGCTTGCCACACGTCAGCGCCTACGTTAGTCACATGACAACATAGGCCCACTGACATGAGAGAATCAAAGGAAACATCGAATCCTATGCGGTAGTTCCCACATGCACTTGTTTTTCTAACCATCAGATCTAATTTCCAAGACCAATTCGATGGTCTTCATTTGTGGGCCCAAGGTCCACCTAGTCCCATTTCCACTCAATTCAAGCTGTTAGGTCTTGTTTTCAACACTCTAGATCGCTCTGTTCCCATGCCCCTAACTGCAACGAACCACATGATTACAAACCAAAATATTCATTCTGACAAAGCGGATCAACATGGAAAAATTAAAGGAAATTTAATAAAAAAAAACTCAATTTGGTTAACAATTGGAATGAAAATTCAACAAAAAAATACATAAAAAAATCCCAATTGTAATGAAAAGGGGCAATCTCATTGCCTATAAATACTAGAGGTTCCTCCACCGATTTTGCACCCCTCATCAAGAATTAAAAAATTACTATGTAAATTAGTTTTCAATTTAGTTTTAATTTATGCTTTTGTAAAATAGTTTTATGTTGCTGTTATAAAATATTATGTTTAATAATATTTTTAGTATTTTTATTTAAATATATCTTTTTAATTTTTCTTTTTAGTTGAAGAAAGAGAGGAAAATTCTGACAAAATTACCTTAAATATTTTTAGTTTTTTCTTACTTTTCTAAGCAGTTATAATGCCAAAATTATTTTCTTATAAAACTTAGGATTTTGGTATTTTCTTAGCTAAAGTTCTTGCAAAATTAGGTTTTGATTTACCGTCGACATAAGATGGCACAGATAATACTTGGGAGAACTTTATTAGTCGTAGATAGGGAATGGCACGATAAATTCTTAACTTATTATTTTGTTTGTTATTTTAGTTAAATAATGTTGAAATTATGCTTGTTTATTAAGCTGAGTTTTTGCTACATTATAGACATATACTGACATAGTAAATGCTTGGTAATGCTTGATTTATTATCAACATAGGATGCCATAGTTTATTCTTAAACCATTCAACAAATATTTATAAAACGTAAAATATAGTTAACTTAATTCTCAGAATGGAACATTGAATCCTCAACACTATTATTATTGTTGTTGTTTATCTATTAAATTAATCACACTTATTATCAAATTCCAAAATCATAAAAATATGAAAATGAAAAATACTGTAAAAATGTGTAAATATGGTAAGTAAATTAGTTTAATAAATATACTAAACTTTGCATCACCTTTTTCCTATGGGATTGATTTCGGATTCACCGAATTTTATTACTTGTGACAACCTTATACTTTAGGTTATATCAGATTGCAACTTTCAAGACCAAATAAGATTTTGGCAGCATTGCTAGGAACAGGCCATCATTAGTACAATATATTTTGTATATTATATTTCTTTCTTTTATCTTTTTTTAACTCATTTTCTGTTTTATTTATTTTTTGTTAATATTTGTTGTTTTGTAGGTATAATTACTGTATACGTAAGAATTCTACATGCATTCCAAGTAACTTGCTATTCATGTCGATTATTATTTGTAGTTTACTATTCACTATTCATTATTCATAAAAAAATTAAAAAATTCAAAAATAAAAAATACTTTTTAATTATATTTTTGTTATTTGTTAATTTTAGGGTTCAGATTTAGAGTTTTTGGTAGGAATTAATGAAAATTATGGTTTTGAAAAAAGTATAATTTAAGGATGTTCTATTTGGAGGCTAGTACTGGTTCGGTAACTTCTTCCATAGCCAGTTACGATTGGAGATTCCCTCAACACCAGTCATTCTAGGAATGTTGTCTTGACTAAGAAGTTAGCCCACCAATCTTTCGACGAAACATTCTTAAAGGATATAATTCTTAAAATATACAAATAAATAAGGAGGATGCTTTTCACTCAATACTTTATTCTCCTTGAGTAAAAAAAAAAAGAAAAAAGCTTAGCATCTCGTCTTTAAAACCTTTGTAAATAATATAAATAATCTGTATATGTATTTGGCCTCGTATGTCTAAAACTCATAGATTAGTTAGGAAAAGTTTAGAATCACCTATAGTCACTATTGTGCCTTCACATTCACTGAAAATGGCTAATGATGAAAGTGTTCAAAATGAAAACATTATTAATCAACAAATCATCTATCATGTTGTTTGTTCAATGTGTGATTATTTGCAACCACCCTAAGAATCCACTCGATCCTATCTTGTATTTCCTCTCAATGCTTATAACCTTAGGTTTAAACCAGGAATGATTAATTTGCTTCCAACTTTTTATGGCTTAGAATTTGAAAATCCTTATTTTCACTTTACAGAGTTTGACTATGTTTGTGCTATCTTCACTGACCAAAATGTTCTAAATGAAATTGTTAGGCTTAAGCTTTTTCCTTTTCTTCAAAAGATAAGGCTAAAACTTGGCTTACTTTTTTAAACCTAGGTCCCTTAATACATGGAAAGAATTGCAAACTAAGTTTTTTAAAAAATTCTTTTTAACTTAGAAAAACAATGCTTTGAAGAAACAAATTCAATATTTTTCTCATTGAAAACATTTTAAGGATTTGTTAAACTCTTGTCTACATTATAGTTTTGAAAAATGGCATCACATAAGGTTTATGAAGGTTTTAACTCCTAAATCCTATCAATTCATTGAAACAATGTGTAATGGAGAATTCCTTGATAAAGAACCTGATGAAGCATTGGATTTCTTGGATAACTCGGTTGAAAACTCTCAATATTGGCTACATATTAATTCTGAAGGTTCAATTAGGTCTAATCTTGCTAATGCTCTAATCATCAACTTAGTCGTGAGAATGATCTAAATGCTAGGATTGCTAGTTTTTTAAGAAAGATTGAAGCCATAGAACATAGTAATGTTCACAAACCTAAGATTGAAACTTTGTGTAGTGCTTGCCAAACATGTTCACTCAACTCATGACAGTCCAATTTTTTTTAAAAGAGTCCCATGAGCAAGTGAATTATACAAACCAAGTGGATCAACTTAGGAAGCCTTTTCTAACTTCACATTCTGGCACCTACAATCCACAATGGAGAAATCGTCTCAAATTTAGTTAGAGGAATGATCAACCACAAGCACAACCATTACCATATCTACCTCACTATTTTTAAAATTGTTCACCATTTCTACAACAACCTCAAAATTCACAATATCCACCAAATTCACAATTCTAAATGTCTCTGCAAAATTTTCAACTCCTGAAAGTTTTAGTTTACGAGTCAAAACTCTTGAGGATGCTTTGCAAAAACTCACTAAGAAACAGGAAGTCATTAACACTCACACTTCACAAGACATTCATGAGATTAAAGAGTCATTTCTAAATTCACTTCTTCAAACTCGTAAATTAGTTAGAAAAAGTTTAGAATCACCTGTAGTCTTTGTCTTGTCTTCACATTCACTTAAAATAGATAATAATGAAAGTGTTTAAAATGAAAACATTGTTAATCAACAAATCATCCATCATGTTGTTCGTTCAATGTGTAATTATTTGTAACCGTCTTGAGAATCCACTCCATCTTGTCTTGTTTTTCCTATCAATGCTCATAACTTTAGATTTAAACAAGGAATGATTAATTTTCTTTCAAATTTTCATGGCTTAAAATCTAAAAATCCGTATTTGCACCTTAGAGAGTTTGAAGATGTTTGTGCTACCTTCACTGACCAAGATGTTTCAAATAAAATTGTTAGGCTCGAACTTTTTTTTCTTTAAAAGATAACTCTAAAAATTGGCTTACTTCTTTAAAACTAGGTTAACTAATACATGCCACGAAATGTAAACTAAGTTTTTGAAGAAATTTTTCCAACTCATAAACCAATGCTTTGAAGAAACAAATTCAATTTTTTTCTCAAAATGCAAAGAAATTTTATTTTCAATGTTGGGAACGTTTTAAAGATTTGTTAAACTCTTGCCCACATCATGGTTTTGAAAAATGGTGTTACATAAGTTTCTTTTCTCAAGGTTTTCCTTCTAAAACCTGTCAATTCATTGAAATATGTAATGGAGAATTCCTTGATAAAGAACTAGATGAAGCATTAGATTTATTGGATAACTTAGTGGTAGCATATTAATTCTGAAGGCTCAATTAGGTCTAATCTTACTAATGCTCAAAAAGGTGTTCATCAACTTAGTCGCAAGAATGTTCTAAATGCTAGGATTGCTATTTTGTCAAGAAAGATAGAAGCCATTGGAACATAGGAATGTTCAGAAATCTAAGATATGTGTTTACCAAACTCTAGGTCACTCAACTTATGACTGTCTAGTTTTTAAGAAAGAGTCCCATAAACAAGTGAATTACGCAAACCAAATGAATCAATTTAGGAGCCTTTTCTATCTCCACATTCTGACACATACAATCCATAATGGAGAAATTATCCCAATTTTATCGAGAGGAATGATCAACAATAACCACCACTACATCTACCTCAAAATTTTCAAAATCGTCCACCATTTCCACAACCTCAAAATCATAATATCCACCAAATTCACAATTTCAAAAGCCTCCACAAAATTTTCTACCTCCTAAAAGTTTTAATTAACGAGTTAAAACTTTTGAGGATGTTTCGCAAAAATTCATTCAAAAATAGGCAGTCATTAACACTCACACTTCACTTCACATTCAAGAAAATGGTTGCACATCATCATTCTACTAATGACGTTGTTTCTTCAAGTCCTCCATCACAATAAGAAACTGTTAATTTTGTTTCAACTTTTTGAAGTGGTAAAACTTTTTATAAAACTATTAATTCAACTTTGAAAAAAAAAATGAAGTTAATGGTATTTTGGAAAGTGAGGGAAGCTCTGAAAAACCAAATGTTGCTTCAGAAGGGAAATTTGTTCCAAACGCTCTTTATCTGCAAGCTTTGCTTTCAAAAGAGAAGTCTGATAAAAATGCTGAAATTTTTGAAATTTTCAAGTAAGTTAAGATTAACATTCCACTTTGTAATGAAATAATTCCCATCTTATGGCAAATTTTTGAAAGATCTATCTACAATAAAAGAAAGATAATGTGACTAAGACTATATTTTTAGTTAAGAATGTTAATTCCATCAACATGATTCATCATTAAAGTGCAAAGATTCAGGCCATTCTACAATTTCTTGTATCACGGGAAACACTCAAATTGAACATGCCTTGTTAGATCTTAGTGCTAGTGTTAACCTTTTACCGTATTCTGTTTCTCAGCAATTAGGTTTAGGTGAATTTAAGCCAACATATATCACATTTCAGTTAACTAATCATTCAGTGAAAATTCCAAGAGGAATAGTTGAGGATGTGTTAGTTTAAATTGATAAGTTTTACTTTCCAGTAGACTTTATTGTTTTGGACACACAACCTATTGTCACTTCAAATGTTCAAGTCCCTGTCATTTTAGGTCATCTATTTCTTGCAACTTCTAATGCTTTGATTAATTGTAGGAACGGTGTCTTGAAATTATCTTTTGGAAATATGACTTGTGAATTCAATATGTTCAATATGTTGAAACCATCTACTGATTTTGTAAATTGTGAAACTGAACCAATTAAGAAAGATCAGTCTTTAGTTGATGAAGCATATGAACTTTCAAATTTGATGTTAAAAAAGATGACACTTGTAAATTTGATTTTAGAAAAGAAAATTCTATGAATAAAGATTTTGTTTCAAAAGAAAATTGTCTTGATCCAGGAAAATGAGATGAAAGTGCTTGGACAATTTTTTAAAAGAGTCCATTTACATCTATACACTATTCATGTCATTCTGAATATCTTTATGGTTTAGATTGTATAAAAATTGACCCAATTTCAACTGTAACTTATTATTTATATGTTTCTTTTGTTTTCATTTTTGTTTTTAGTTTTTTCTTGTATTGTTTTCCTAAAATTTAGAGAAATAATTTTCAAAAATTAATTTAAAATGGTTGAGATTATGGAGGATATAATCAAATGATTAATCGGTATTTTTATATTAGCGGCCTCTAGAAATATATTTTAATGAAATGAATAACATTGAATTTTTCTAAATTTTAAAATTTTGTATGATAAAAAATATAAAAAAATTAATAAATTTAAAAATTTAAAAATAAAAAAATATTAGATGTTTGTAAATAAATTTCTTTTTAGTATGTTTAGAAATTTAGTAGGTTACGTTTACCTAATCCATTGAATATTTAGTTCAACACTGTTTAAAATATTGTCACATGTGTTTGTATAGCTTCTTTTGTGTCTAAACAGTAACCCACCCTTTATTTATATAATCTGTCATTGTGCATCCAAGGTCAGAACTTTCTGCCTTTTCTCTCTTTATGCTCTTGAATTCTTTCTGCCTTCTCTCTAGAATCTTCAAAAATTTTTCAAAAATGCTTAAAAGTTCTTTGATTTACAAACATTTTCCTAGAAAATTTTCCAACCTTTTCTCTCTTAATCTCACAAAATCTTCTCAATACTCTCAAACATTCTCAATTTCACTCAAATTTTCTAGATCTCTCAAAAGCTCTCTCAAAAATCTCTTAGAAATCTCTTAATTTACTCTCAAGAATCTCATCTTTCTCTCTCTTTCATCATGGATCCTAAATACGAGCATCTTAGGAAATATTTTCCTTCTCTTTTCCAAAAAAAATAGACAGAAGTACAACACTCGAGTCACTCATCTACGGGTTCTTTCTTGTTTTGAACTTCCAACTGATGTAAAAATGTATATAAAAGGTCTAGTCTATCCTATTGATGTAAATAATAAAGGTTTGCTTAGGATGGGTATGAGTTTTTTGTTAGACATGTATGCCCTCAGGAGTAAAAAATGTAATAAGTTTTTGGAGACATTTTTATCAATAAAGAATTTATTCATTGTTATATACCAAATCTTGTCCTCTTTACATTCATATTTGTTGAATGTATGTTAAGCAAACAATAGTCTGAGACTATCAGTCTAAACCTTAAAGAATTAGGCATATGATGGATAGATTATGCAGAAGACACGATTCTTAAGGTGATGGTCTAAATCATAAGATCCGCAATCGAGGGAATAAAATTGGGCACTTTATTCATGTAAAGATTGTTATGTTGTCTATATCCCTTTTGGGGGATGGTTTGTCTTGATCATCGGAGGAGGACTCTGTGAATAGAAACATTGGCACGTTGTCATAGGTGACGATGTGTTGGATCGGGACATAAAGTGAATTGATTTGGATTAATAATTCTGTCTCGGCAAATCGATTCACTTTAGACAATCATTTGTATTGTATCTTAATCCTAAGATGAATAGTGGGCCTGTTGTCTTGACTTGTGTCATTTGATGTACCAAATGGTGACACCCACATCTTAATAGTGGTATGGATGCCAGTACGTTGGAGGCATGACTCTTGATAGTGTAGACCTGCTACTCATAGATATGGAATCCATAGCTCCTCTTTAGGAGTAATGATATCCTCTTATATGCGTTATCCTGTAATTGGAAAACTAGAGCGCTCAACCATTTTGATACATAGGTGTAACCGAATGGTATACCGTCTTTGGATGGTAAGTTTTTTGATGGTGAGATAATGGAATGTAAGATAAAAATAATCGGGAAGGTAAGACAGAACTTGTCCCTAAGCCGATTATGGATAATCATATGTGGATATGATACAATGATGTGTCATGGAGACTTAGCTATATGAGCTTCATAATTTTATGTAGTTCAAGAGTGCAGCTCCAAGCTTTAGTGGAGTAGCGTTGGAGTTGATAATTATGAAATGTATATTGAGGATATTGGATTTCATAATTATCGGGAGCTTGAACTATATAGGTCCATTTAGTCCCCTTTGCTAGCTCACAACATCCTGTAACGATACATCATGCTTTTCCAATAATTAGTAACTTATGTCAGATTTATCATATTGATTAAAATTTGGAAGAATCAAATAATTTATGTCTGTTTATCTGTTGAATTAATATTGTGATAAAATTAATTCAAGATAAACTTGTTGAATTAATTTTATCACAACATAAACTTGTGTTGAATTAATTTTGGATAAATTAGATCAAGATAAACTTGTAGAATTATTGAAAATTCATTTATTTTTTTAGAGATTATCTAAATAAAGTTGCTTTAATAAGATAACTTCTCTATTGGGTTATTTGAATAACTTCTCTATTGCTTTAATAAGATAACTTGTTGAATTAATATTGTTGAATTAATTTTATCTGTTTGTCTGTTTAGCTCACAACATCCTGTAACGATACAGCATGCTTTTCCAATAATTAGTAACTTATGTCAGATTTATCATATTGATTAAAATTTGGAAGAATCAAATAATTTATGTCTGTTTATCTGTTGAATTAATATTGTGATAAAATTAATTCAAGATAAACTTGTTGAATTATTGGGATCGGATAATTCTTGTCTGTTTATTGGTTGATTTAATTTTGGATAAATTAGATCAAGATAAACTTGTAGAATTATTGAAAATTCATTTATTTTTTTAGAGATTATCTAAATAAAGTTGCTTTAATAAGATAACTTCTCTATTGGGTTATTTGAATTAAAACTGAGACTTTATCTTATAGAATCTCGGGTGGAAAATAAAAGATTCGTGGAGATTTTTTATCGACAATTCGGCCTACCAATCTATGTGTTCGGCTTACTGATGGGGCTTGTTCGGCCTATCGATCAGGCTGTTCAGCCTGCCGATAAGTGAAGGATAAGATTACACATTTTATGCGAATCTTATCAGATATTGATCCGATTTTGATTCTGGTTTGAATTTTTGAGACCTAATATAATGAGGACTGACCCTAGGACCAACCTCTATAAATAGGGAGTAAGTCTTAAGAGTTACTCAGATCAATTGAGAGATTAAGAGTGATACTCTACTGGTGAGAATCTAAAAACTCCCTGAGTACTTTTGTTCATAAATCACGAAAACTAGCTTTGGATTCTCTCAATTGGTTGGAAGGAGAGTCACCTGGTGGAAGTGCTGTACGTGTGAGCCCACACTCACTCTGATCGTGGATAGAGAATAGCAAAGAAGACCAGTTGGTTGAGACTCTTCTAGAACGTTACTTCTCTTCACGTTTTGCGAGGGTTCTTCGGCATACAAAGGTTAGTAAGATCTGGTTAATTTATGCATATAGTATGTCAAACTTGTGTTTTGAAATATACTCTGATGAAAAAAATTTTAAAATTCTGCTGCATACTATTTTTCCAACAATTGGTATCAGAGCCATGGTTTTTACATAAATTTACGAGTTTGTGATCGTGCTATATGTATAAATTTTGTGATCTTAACCTCTCCTATGCTTGAATTTAATTTTATAGAGAGTTGGCACTCTAAGTTTCCATATATTTTATATATTGTCATGGATTATGTGGTGAATGTTTATTAATTAATTATGGTTGATTAAATAGTTATTTAATTATTAATTAATTAATGTATGCCGGTTATGGTTCCTTAGAGGTTAGAATGTGTATCTAGGTTTTTCATGTAATTAAACGGTGGACTATGATCTTCGTCTAAGAATTATTGTTTAATTTTAAATTTGTAAGAATTTTGTAATTAAATAATTATTCAGAGAAGATGATCTAAAAGGCGGATCTAGAAGATTGATGATGGCGCTCCTAGGTATTTCTTGAGTCTCTAATTTTATGTTTTTGAATTGTTGAAAATAAAATTGATGAATTGCATTAAAAATTATATTTTCTAGAATGAGAGATTTATGCTCGGTTGGCATGCCGAACCCACCAGTTCGGTAGGCTGATGGTCATAGATCGGCAGGCCGGACATATGGTTTGGTAGGCCGTTAGTGGGGCAGAAATCAAGTGGCTTTGGCGGCAGGCTGAACCTGCATGACTGGCAGGACGATCACCCAGATCGGCCTGCCCACTGAGAGCCTAAAAATTTCCAAAAAAGGTGCAATTTTTTTGGTGCAGCTTTAATTTTATTTTTAGGGCAATTCTGAGAAACATTAAATTTGGATATGACCAGAAATATAAAGTATTCGATTCATACAGGATTGAAGACTTGAAGATGGGCATTACATGAAGAAGGATACAGCTTGAGGATTCAAGGATAAAAAATTGATAATATTCTCGATTATTCTCTTGTAATCTTAGTTTTCTATTCTCTAGGGTGCAGCCATAATATTACAGTTATTTATTATTTTGCTTATAGCTTTGCTTGATTGCTTTGCTTGTCTGCATTATAATATGATTTGCCATGTATATTGATAACATGTCATATAGAATAGGGAGTGCCGCTCGTATTAAAATTGTTCATGCGTGTTCTTAAAATAAAACCTTGATTTCAAAAGATTGAGTGGGAGAAGGTTTTCGAAGAGAGAACCTAAGGCCTCCATCGTGGGTCCATAGGCAGAACATGGTGATCCCGACCCCTAGGAACGGATTTCTATCATGTGCCAGATTGGATCTCTGAGAGGATAAGGTATTTTAGCACGATTTATGGTTGCACACCCCTAGTTGGTGATTATAAATCATGGATAAAATATTGAAATGACGGTTGTACACTCACGTTAATTTTATTATTAACCTCGTCTAGGAGCTCTGTTTATAAAATTAATGGCCAAAGAAACAATTATTAATACATGTTGGATCATACGGGTCCTGGATGGCATATATTAATTAGGAGGGAATCCATGTTCCTGATTGAATTTGGCATGACTCCCCTAGGAGCTTGTTGAATTATGAGTTAGGAATTATTGTTGTAAGGTTGTGATATTTTTAAGGTTTTGACACAAACACATTTGTATGTTTTTACATGATTGTGTTATCTTACTAAATTATTATTATATGTTTGCTTATGTTTGGTATATGATTCGTTATTGTAGATTAAAAAATGTCTAGAAACACTTTATGATCGATACTTGACAAAAACCTATTAACCGGAGAGAACTATAATGATTGGAAATGAAACCTGGATATCGTCCTGTCTTTTAAGAAATTAAAATATGTACTGACAACCCCTTGTTCTCCCGAGCCTACGGGAGACTCAACTAATGAGCAATTCCAAGCGTATGATCTCTGGAAAGATGCTAATGATCAGGCCCGCTGCTATGTTATGGCCAGCATGAATAATGTGCTGTAGGCTCAACAATAGGATTATGAGACTGTGAAGCAGATCTTGGATAATCTTGATGATATATTTGGAGGCCAAGCCACAACAAAGCAGCAAGGGGCGCTTCGAAAACTCATAAACTGTAGACAGAGTCGGGGGACATCTGTAAAGGAGCACATGATGTTGGTCATGGGTGACCTCGCTGAGGCTCAAACCAATGGAGCTGACATCGATGCTGAAACTCAGATGACTATGGTCTTTGAGACTCTATCAAAGGAATTTATTTCGATTAGAGCTACAATTAATTTAAGCAATAGACGGGATATGACCTTGACAGAACTGATGAAACAGTTATAGGAGTTCAAACTGCTGATTAGGGAGTCTCCTGCGAGTGGAGAGGCCAACATGGTAGCTGCTTCTGCTTCCAATCCTAACTCTAGGAATGGAAAGAAGCAACGGGCCAAAAACAGGAAGTCTTCTATTCCTGCTAACACCAAGAGCAAGAAGAAGAAGAAGAAGAACCCGAAGAAGCTTAAGTGCTTCTTCTGTGGAAAGGTCAGGCATATCAAGAAGCTTTGCAAGGACTTCCTTTCCAAAGAAGGTAAGTGCGATCTTCTATATCTAGAAACTTATTTGGTTGAGGAATCCAGTAACATTTGGGTCATAGATTCTGGTGCAACTAATCATGTTTGTGTTTCTCTACAGGGGGTTTAAAGAAACGAGAATTCTTTTGCATGAAGACTTCACGCTTCGGATGGGTGATGGATCCTTAGCCTCAGCGAAAGTAATGGGAGATGTCTATCTTTATTATGATAATTATAGGAATTTATTTTTGTAAGATTGTTTTTAGTGCAAGTGGGAGATCGTTAGATCGTTAGACATGTATGTTGTAAGATTATTTTTGTAAAATGTAACAAGTTTTTGGAGACATTTTTATCAATAAAGAATTTATTCATTGTTTATATACCAAATCTTGTCCTCTTTACGTTCATATTTGTTGAATGTATGTTAAGCAAAAAATAGTCTAAGACTATCGGTCTAAACCTTAAAGAATTGGGCATATGATGGACAAATTATGCAGAAGACATGATTCTTAAGGTGATGGCCTAAATCATATGATCTGTAATTGAGGGAATAAAGTTGGGCGCTTTATTCATGTGAAGATTGTTATGTTGTTTATATCCTTTTTGGGAGATGGTTTTTCTTGATCATCGAAGGAGGACTCCATGAATAGAAACATTGGCACGTTGTCATAGGTGACGATGTGTTGGATCGAGACATAAAGTGAATTGAATTGGATTAATAATTTTGTCTCGGCAAATTGATTCACTTTAGACAATCATTTGTAGTGTATCTTAATCTTGAGATGAATAGTGGGCCTGTTGTCTTGACTTGTGTCTTTTGATGTACCAAAGGGTGACACCCACATCTTAATAGTGGTATGGATGCTAGTACATTGGAGGCATGACTCTTGATAGCATAGACCTATTATTCATAGATATGGAATCCATAGCTCATCTTTAGGAGTAATGATATCCTCTTATATGCGTTATCCTGTAATTGGAAAACTAGAGCACTCAACCATTTGGATACATAGGTGTAACCGAATGGTATACTGTCTTTGGATGGTAAGTTTTTTGATGGTGAGATAATGGAACATAAGATAAAAATAATCAGGAAGGTAAGACAGAACTTGTCCTTAAGCTAATTATGGATAATCATATAGGGATACGATATACTATGATATGTCATGGAAACTTAGCTACACGAGCTTCGTAATTCTATAAAGTTTGAGAGTGTAGCTCCAAGCTTTTAGTGGAGTAGCGTTGGAGTTGATAATTATGAAATGTATATCTGGGATATGGGATTTCGTAATTATCGGGAGCTTGAACTATATAGGCCCATTTGGTCCACTTTGCTAGCTCACAACATCCTGTAACGATACGGCGTGCTTTTTCAATAATTGGTAACTTATGTCGAATTTATCATATTGGTTAAAATTTGAAAGAATCAAATAATTCATGTCCATTTATCGGTTAAATTAATTTGTGATAAAATTAATTCAAGATAAACTTGTTGAATTATTGGGATCAGATAATTCTTGTCTGTTTATCGGTTGATTTAATTTTGGAAAAATTAGATCATGATAAACTTGTAAAATTATTGGAAATTCGTTTATTTTCTTAGAGATTATCTAGATTAATTTGCTTTGATCAGATAACTTCTCTATTGGGTTATTTGAATTAAAACTGAGACTTTATCCTATAGAATCTTGGGTGGAAAATAAAAGATTCGCGGAGATTTTTTATCGGCAGTTCGGCCTGCCGATCAGGCTGTTTGTCCTGCCGATGAGCGAGGGGTAAGATTACGCATTTTTACGAGGATCTTATCAGATATTGATCTGATTTTGATTCTGGTTTGAATTTTTGAGACCTAATCTGATGAGGACTGACCCTAGGACCAGCCTCTATAAATAGGGAGTAAGTCTTAAGAGTTACTCAGATCAATTGAGAGATTAAGAGTGATACTCTATTGGTGAGAATTTGAAAACTCCCTGAGAGCTTTTGTCCATAAATCACAAACACTAGCTTTAGGTTCTCTCGATTGGTTGGAAGGAGAGTCACTTGGTGGAAGAGCTGTACGTGTGAGCCCGCACTCACTCCGGTCGTGGATAGAGAATAGCAAAGAAGGCCAGTTAGTTGAGGCTCTTTTGGAACGTTACTTCTGTTCACGTTTTACGAGGGTTCTTCTGCATACAAAGGTTAGTAAGATATGGTTAATTTATGCATATAGCATGTCAAACTTGTGTTTTGGAAAATACTCTGATGAAAAAAAGTTTAAAATTCCGCTGCATACTATTTTTCCAACATTTTTGTGCTTGAAAAAGTAGAGCTCGTGCTATTAAGAGAAAATGATTTTAAGTGTTCTTGTTAAAACTGTTTAGATAAGTGTCCCTCACTTGGTTATTTATCTAAAAATAAGGAAGATAAGATACTGTTCTGTAAAAAATGGTCATCGTAATGAAATTCAGGAAGATTTCTGAGCTTCTCTTTAGTCACATCCAAGTTGGTATGTTTTGGGGGCTATTTCAAAACTTTAGCCATAATTACATGTAGAGAAAGATCATTTGGAATATGACATTAAATGACCTAATTATTCAGCTTGCAGGAAAGTTAGATAGGAAATAGACTCTAGATCCATATAATTTGAAGTAGAATTTATAAAGTTTTCTTTGTTTTTGTGTATTTTTACTTTCTCTAAAAAAATTGTTGAAAATTTATTTGAAAAATGATATTGGTTTTAATGAAAAATCATCAGAATGACTGAGTAATGCAATTTTTAAGAGACTCATTCTGATAAACATAACTTTTCAATTCATTCTCAAACAAAATTTCAGCAACAAAATATTTTTTTGTTTTTGTGTGATTGTTACAGTAGCTATTTTAGTACTTGTGTTTGTACTATGATCTTTTAATACTTTTATTTCTACTTTTCTTATCTGTTAGATGTATTATTTTCTCCAATAGCTATTTTATGTGTCGTATAAGATAATTCTTGTTTTGATTTTTAGAATTAGATCCCATTTTGTGAAAAGTTGTATAGTAATGTCTTGTGTTTCAAAAGTTAAGCAGTATTGTTAGTAAAAATTTTCAAAAAATTTCTACAGCTATGTAACATCTGTCTACTTGTTTATTCCTATCCTTAAAGTTGTTTTTACTTATCTTCACCCGATCCTTTGTTTTCAATCATGTAGAAGATCCCATTTCAACTTAAGACTTAGGTAGAACGGCGTTAAATAAAGCCAATCTAAAAAAAGTAAAGCATAAAAAAAGCATCTTAGTTCTTAGAAGCCAATATGGCATCCACTTCCTAGTCTTCTCAAAGCTTCAAGAATATCTTTGTGTTTTGCAGTTCTAGTTTAGGAAAGGGTCTAGTTTATTTTGATGATACATTTGAACTATATCGGGTCTTGGCTAAAAAAAGAATAAACCAAGTATATAGGAGAGGTAACATAGTTTTAATGGATGTAGTTAAAGCTGGAGCTGTATCTGAAGTAACTAGAGTTTTAAGTATTATCTATGGTGTTCTTATTATAGGTCATTTTTGTGGTCAAATCATAGGATATGAAAAGATAGCCATAAATGTCATCCATTTTTGTGGTTTTAATTATATTACCACGAGGTCTATGAATTCTAGATGACCTGATTGTTGTAGCAAGTTTGAAATTAATAGGCATCCATTTTAAACCCATTGGTCTATTAAATACAAATGGTTTCTTTGATGGTCTTTTAAATTTTTAGATAATGTTGTGGATCATAACTTTTTGTAGAGTCGGGGAGGAAGATCTTTTTTCGACTTAACTATTAAGGAATTGCTCGAAAAGATGCAGGTTATCACTCCTGAGATAGACATTATAACTTCCAAGCTAGATTGGAAGAAGGAAGACAAAAAAAAATGCTCTCGAGACTTAGATTTTTCTCTCTAAACTCTTTGATCTTTTAGTTTCAGCTACAACATGTTCATTTATGTTTTTTTTTTGAAATTTTGAAATTTTGGATTTTGTGTCTATGTTTTAAATGGGACTGGTTTTAAAAACCAAGTGGAAAAAATTTCAAAAACTAAAAAAAATTGTGTGTTGTTTGTAAAACTTTAAGATTTATATTGTCTAAACTTAGGATGGCTAAGTGCAAGATCTATCTTGAAATAAGTCTCGATGTGGTCCAAAAATATAATCTTGCGTTTTGCATTTTCTTTTTTGTAGCATGTATGCTTGAATGTGGCTGAGGAAAGAAATATTAATATTCTCGAAATGCATCCTCATCATGTTAGAAATGGCTAAGTAAAGAGCAATTAGCATTCTTGAAACATGTTTCTCTGTTAGTTTTTGCATCTAACTATTTAAAAAAAAAAATAAAAAGAATTGAAAAAATCTTTAAAAAGCAAAAAATTTCAAGACCTGAAATAATATTTTGTAATATATGTAAATATTTTTGTTTTTAGTGATTGCCTCTTGTCCGATGACAAAATCAAAGGTTATATCATCTTCATGACTTTTGGCAAACTTCAAATATTGCTTAAGCTTACGTTAATTTCTTTTGTCTGCTTCATATCTAAGTTGTGATTTTGCCTAAATTTGAGTTCTTTGATTTGTCATACTAATTTAGAGACTGTTTAGGTTAAAATAAATTTGGTTTATTTTTATAAAATCTTATACTTTGTTTAAATCCCTCTTGAGCATAATTTATAAATATAATTTAGGTCATCTTTAGATTGTTTGAGCCTTTCAAACTTATCTTTTCAAATTCTATATCCCTAATCACCTTGTTGAGCATAATTTTTCGTTTTTTCTTTGTTACCCACAAAATTTAAACCTAGCCTTTTAATAAAGTCATAATCCTTTCTTTTACCTTTCACTCATAAGGCATCTGATTATTTAGAATGTATTTAGGTTTATGCCAATATTATGGTAGGTCGGGTAGAGTTAAGTAAGTTTGTTAGTTAAGAAAGTTTGTTTATTCTGAAAAGTATGTATGTTTGTAATTTTAGATTCTCTATAACTTTGTTTTGTTTATTTTGTAAATTTTTAGTGATTTTGTATTTTTGTTGAAAAAATTTAAAAAAATTATCAAAAAAAGAAAAAATATATATAGGCAAAAAGAGAAAATATATATATAAAAATGTTGAAAAAAAAAGGAATGACAAATGAAAATTTTATTTCAAATTTGGGTTTGTTACTTGGAAAATGGATTGTGCATTGTTACGATTTGGGAGCTTTGTATCTTTCATCCTATCTTTTAGCCTAGCCTTACATTACAAGCCGAATAAGGTCCTAATGATCTTTAATAAAATGTTATTCTACATTAATAGAGAGAAGGATGAAAAACAAACCTATGAGATTTCATTAAAATGAATTAGTTTATGTTATGTAAATTTAGTTGGTTAGTATGCACTAATTAGTAATAGGAAAGCGCGCGCACACACATGGGATAATTCATCTTAAATATAAGACATGCTTTAAAATAAACCATAAACTTAAATAATATTTGCATTTTTACTTTGAGGCATGAATCGGAGATAACCATTGAGGAAAATCGATAAGGAGCCACTAGCTTTTGAAAAATCAAACCTTTGGTCTGTTTTTAAATTTTTATTGCTTTAATTACTTGGGACTAGTAATAAGCTGGTTTAAGGGTATGGCGAGACTGTAAAATGCACCTTTTTAAAGGTTAAATGTCATTATTTTACATTCATATTTCTCACTAAACTCCTTAATTAAAACATTTGTGTGTTAAGTAGTATTTGAGTGTCTTTATATAAAAATATGTTTAATTATAAGTTTTTAATATGTTTTTATGTTCAATAACATTTTTGGTAATTTTGAGAATCATTTATGTATGTTTAATAATTAATTAGTTTGAAATTATTTAAAACCATAAAAGTAATATATAGTAACTTTATTTTGAGTCTTAATGTGTATAAAAATATGTTTTAAGCTTATAAATATGTTCTATTATATTTCTAGTAATTTTTTAAAATATTTCTGAGTATTAAAAATTATATCTGTCTCAAACTGAATGGGCCCAAAAATTTTAGCAGTTTATAATTATTTTAGTAAGTTTGTGTGTCTTAATATGAAATAAATATTTTTAAAATTATTGTAAACATTAAGTCTAATGTTTCAATTTTCTATCCTTAAATTTAAAATCTGGAAGAAAAATAAAGCAAAACGGCACCAAAATGGACAAAATCGAACAACAAATGCTCGAGAAACTAAATAAAAATTTTAATTTGAAAAAAAAGTGCCATGTGGCACGTTTCTATCCATCGGATCAACCACCAAATGAACCAAGGCTGTCTAATTGCTTGCCACATGTCAGCGATTGCCTCAACCGCTAGACAACATAGGCCAACCCACATGCAAGAATCAGAGGAAGCGTCGAATCCTAAGTGGCAATTCCTACATGCACCCAGTTTTTTAGCCATCAGATCTACTTACCAAGACCAATCTGATGGCCTTCATTTCTAGGCCCAAGGTCCACCTAGTCCCCGCTTCCACTCAATTCAAGCTGTTAGATCTTGTTTTCAATGCTCTAGATCGCTCTGTTCCTATGCTTCCAATAGTCGCGAAGCACAGGATTACAAACCAAAATATGCATTCTGACAAAGCAGATCAACATGGAAAAATTGAAGAAAATTTAATAAAAAAACTAAATTTGGCCGACAGTTGCAACAAAAACTCAATAAAAAATAATAAAAAAATCTCAATTGTAATGAATAGGGGCAATCTCATTGCCTATAAATACTGGGGTTTCCTTCCATTGTTCTATACCCCTCTTCAAGAATTAAAAAATTACTATTTAAATTAGTTTTTAGTTTAGTTTTGAATATTTTAGTTTTTAGTTTATGTTTTGGTAAAATAGTTGCAAGTTTGTATTGTAAAATATTACGTTTGATAATATTTCTAGCATTTTTATTTAAATATGTCTATTTAATTTCTTTTTTAGCTGAGGAGAGGGGGGGAGATTTTGGCAATATTACCATAAATATTTTTAGTTTTTCTTAGTTTTCTAAACAGTTATAATGTCAAAATTATTTTTTTTGAAAACTTCGGATTTTAGTATTCTCTTAGCTAGAGTTCTTACAAAATTAGGTTTTAATTTATCATCGACATAAGCTGACACAAATAATGTTTGGAAGACCTTAATTAGTCGTATGCAATGAATGGATTAATAAATGCTTAACTTATTATTTTGTTTGTTATTTTAATTAAGTAATGCTAAATTTATACTTGTTTATTGAGTTGAGTTTTTGTTGTATTATAACATGAACTGGCATAGTAAATGTTCGATAATGCTTGATTTATTGTCGAATAAGAATAGCATAGAATATTCTTAAACCATTTAATAAATATTTAGAAAAATTAAAATATAGTTAAGTTAATTGCAAGAATGAAATTTTTGATCCTTAGCACTATTCTATTAAATTAATCGCACTTATTATTAAAGTTCCATTTTAATTTAACTGCATTTTATATTATTGAAATTCCAAAATCATAAAAATGTGAAATGGAAAAATTTTGTAAAAATTTATAAATATTGTAATTAAATTAGTTTAATAAATATATTGGACTTTACATCACCTTTTTCCTGTGAGATGACCTCAGATTCACTAAGTTTTATTACTTATAACAATCTTATACTTGAGGTTATATCGGATTAGAACTTTCAAAATTGCACATGCCCATACCCATGGTAGACCCCACACTTGGCAAAAGTTTTAAGAAACTTTTCTAATTCTAGTTATGTTCGGGCGGCTTTTTTATCGGTGTGGATGGGTATGCTCATCTCTGTTGGGCCGGCCCAATCATTTGAATATTCCAAGTATGGATTGTTCTTCATACGGCCAAACCCAAAGTTTGATCAACTTCCCCTTGGGTAAGCCACTATGTACTGATCTTCATTCTACTATGGACCAGCCCCTTAGCTCGGATGAGCTAATGGGTTGGCCTTTGTGTGCTTTTTTTTTTTTTTGTGTTTTTGGCGTGTCTAAGGCCAAGATTTGAATTTTTTCACAAAAAATGGTGTTTGTTTGTGTTCAATCACATTTGTATACTTCATGGGCCTTCTTATTCGGCTTTGGTTTGGCCACTATTCGAACTTAGCTCTAGTTAGGTATTCCAATCAAATTAATTTCGTGATCTGCTTGGTAGTTCGAGTAGATTTTAGGTAGATTTTTTCAAAAAAGAGTTGTCATTCTCATTAATGATGTTTCTTCATACAGTTAAGTAAAATTGTTTATACAAAAGATTACAAAAAGGTTTGGTGGAACCAAGGGTCAAAAAAAGGTCTCGTTCCCAGCTCAATAGTAGAAGCGCTTGAGGTGCTTGACATTCCATGGATGGGCAAGCATATTCCCTTCACCATCAACAATCTTATATACACCAGGTCAAACAATGCTGACCACTTTGAATGGCCCATCCTATTTCGAGTCAAATGATCTGAGGCTGGGCTGTTGCACAAGGACCTTTTTCAAAACAAAGTCTCCAAATTTGAAACTTCTCAACTAAACACGCTTGTTGTAGTACCGAGCAACCCTGTGATTTTGAGCAACTGTCCAGATGTAGGCTATGTTCCTCTTCTCTTCCACTAGGTTGGTCTGCCTAGTTACCAAATACAGTATTTCAACGAACAGATGAATGCCAAACAGATGGTGGCTAAACTCCACTAGGTTTGCATTCATCTGTTCATCAAAATACTATATTTAGTAACTAGGCAGACCAACCTTAACAAGGATTAGAACCTCGATGCCATAGACCAGAGAAAATGGGGTTTCTTTGGTGGCAGTACGAGCTGTTGCCTGGTAAACCCAAATAAACTTCTATAGCTCACTATTCTAAGCACTCTTAAGGCCTTCCAACTTCTTCTTTAGGTTGTCTTTGATGGTTTTGTTCACTGCCTCAACTTTTTCGTTGCTTTATGGGTATATGGGAGATGGGTAGACCTTTTTGATATTGAACCAATCATACATCTTTCTCAAAATTGCTGCTTCGAATTGCTTGGCATTATCGATGACAATGGTGTAAGGAATGTCGTAATGACAGATGATGCTTTTCCAAATGAAGTTGGTGCACTTAGCCTCTGTGATCTTGATGTAGGGTTCTATCTTTATCCATTTTGTGAGATATTCTATGGCTACTATGTAGTACTTGAATTCCCGTGGCCCAATTAAGTCGATAGCCCATTTGGTAAAAGCCCAAGCACACATTACTGAGGTGAACAACTTGGGATGATGGCTGAGCATCCAAGCATACTGTTTACAATTGAGGCACTTACGTACAAAATCTCTACAATCTTGGTCCATGGTTGGCCAGTATTATCTTTTCAGAGATACTAAAGAGATAGTGACCGACCACTCATGTGGTTGCCGTACAGGCCACCGTGAACCTTTTCCATAGGGTACTTTTCCTCCTCCAGGCCAACACACCTTTGGTATGGGGCCGAGTGGCCTTGTCGATAGAGCCTTCCCTCAATCATCGTGTATCGAGTAGAACTATTATGATCACACCAAGCTTCCTCTCAGTCCTTGGGCAATTGAGTTGTTGTCAGGCACTTGATGAGTGGGTCCATCCACATTCCCGATTGGTTGGTGGCTTCATTCACTGATTGTCACCTTAAAATACTCAGCTTGGATAGACTTTCAATAGGGACAAATACCAAATTGTTGTCTTTAAGTCCTGAGGTGAGACATGCAAGTGTGTCAACTTTGGTATGGATTCATGAATTTAATCTTATCCCTTGTATTTTAGAGGCATAATGAAGCAAGTACCTGGAAATATTACCATTACAAGATAGAATCAACACCTTCTTTAACGAGAAGAAAAATAATTCTCATAAGCAGTAATTCAGGTCTTGAATAATATGAATGCTTAATTTATGATTAATAGGGTATTTAGGAGAGTGGTTGTAACTAAAAATGTTGGTTTGAAAACTATAGCATGAGAGAGTATTATATTGTAACACCTTTTTTCTCTTTACCATAGCTATTGAGAGCTTTACACCATTGGTTCCAAACAAAATGCCAAACAACCCATAAGTTCTTGAATTATTATTCAATAGAGAATCAATGCAACTCAAGGGCAACAAAATAATTTAGAGGTTAACAAGCGTACCTAGCTCTAATTATAAATTATATATGGATGATGAATTTATATGAAATGACTATATCAAATGGATGAGTTTAAAATATGACTACTTCTATCTATAATTTTAAGAGTGCAATTTCAAGTTTTTAGTAAAGTAACATCAAAATTAATAAAATAATAATATATTAATTAAAGAGATTAATTAATATAATAGTTTTCAGGGAGCATAAAATTATGGTTATGTTAGTTCCCCGCCTTCCTTTGCAATCATTGTTTAGAGAAGTGGAATTATTGGTTTAATTAATTAATTTAGATCATGATCTTTTTCAAAATTGTAGGCAGGAGTGGCAGCATGTGTATCATGTCTACAGGGAGGCGACACGGAGGAAAATTGGTACAGAAACTTTCGACTCTGATACCAATTAGCGTTGTAGAATTATAGAACAAAAAATATAGAATAATGATAAATGTCTAAAACCATTAATTCATTAGAATGTCGAATGGTCCATTGATTCTTTATGAATACCAGAAGTTAGGACTTCTATAAGCCTGTTGATTCACTCAGAATACCGAGTGAATAGGCATCAACCACTCGTTGATTTCATAAAACACCTAGAAAACTCAAAAAAGGGAGAAGAAACACTCTAATTTTATTAAAAAAATTCCACTCCTTATTACATAAGATATGAATGGCCAATTTATAGTATAAATTGTTCCAAACAGTAAAGGGAAACTATAAATAAAAATAGGAAAACAAATAATTTTGAAAATTAAAAATAAAAGGAAGCTAACTTATTTGACATTTAAAACTAAAAATAATCATAAATTTAAAAATAAAAGATCCTAGATTTAAAAAAAAAAAGCTATCAAATAAAAAGGCAACAATTTTAAATAATAAAAAGACTTTCAAAATTCAAATCGGTGGAAAAATCTAGAATTTTCCATCTTCAGTTTTGCCGGTCGACCATCCGATTGTTGGTAGTGTAGTTCGGTCGACCAAACTAGTTCATCCGAAACTCCATGCGCTGCATCACCAAGACTTGTTCACCAAGTTTTTATTGTCTGTATCTTGAAGTTTTCACTTTTTGATGAATTTAATTTATTCAAAATTGAAAATTCAAATTATGGAAGCAAACCATATTGGGTAACAATTAGATTTCTTCTCTCTCCTTCTTCCTCATGAGTGCCACATATATGTGGAGTATCTATGTGTGTAGCATATAACATATATAAAGAAAAGGAAAGTTATCACTTTTATTTTATTTAATTTTGTGATATTTAAAATTAAAATAAAGAAAGCTTCTAGAACTAATGGGGTCTCTTGTTCTTTATAAATAGAGGCCTCCTCTAGTTAGACTATACACAATTGAGAGTATTTGAGAAACTGTAAATTAAAACTCTGCCAAAACCCTTAGTGATAGGTGTTAGAGAGAGAGAAAAAAGAGAAGACGAGTTCTTCCATTTGCAGCCCTACTTTGCTCGTGTGTTGAGACTATTAAGAAGTGTATAGCCAAATTCAATGCCCTTTCAAATAATCACCCTCGACTATGCACCCAACACATATATGCACCATGGATGCCTGCATTTCGAAGGAAAAGCATGGAGTGAAAGTAAGTTCGTGCAGACGCGCCAGCACAAGAGCGCGACCATGCGAATGGGTCTATGTATAGGACTTGATAAGGGCTTATTTGCATATCTCATAAAATTAGAAAGAGAGAGAGTGTGTAATTTTTTTGCCACTATAAATTTGGTGTGTGATCTTATATGTTTTCATTTCATATATTTTTTTGCTCTTGGTGTACAATTAGGGCTGCTATTTGCAATAGAGATTAGGAGGAGAAAAAAGTGTGTAAGGGATCACTTGGAAACCCTTATTCCATCTATGCCTATTGATAAGCGCATAATTTGACATATTTTTATATCATTCTTTCTTGTATTTATTTTGTTAGTTTTCTAGGTTTTATTATGTTTATTTGTGTTTTATAGGTGTTTTAGTATCAATAAATGAAAAGAAGTTAAAAATGAGGATTTTGGTTGTTCAAGAATAATATATACCTATTTCAAAGTCATCAAAGGTCGTAGGATGAGATTCAGGTGCAAATTGAATAAAGAATGATAAAAATTGGACTAGTAGTGGCACCCTAACTCCAGTAACTAAGTCAGGCCTACAACGTGTAGTATGCACGTGCCAGCATAGGTAGAGCAATGCACCTAGCACCCATCAAAGGACCCTAAGCATATCCAGCCATGCCAGCACGACCCTATAGCACGTTTACGCGCGTCTCATAGCCCTAGTGCCCCCAACGGTGAGCACAATGCAAGCCTACATAAGGAGAGTTGCACTTTAACACAATCGTTCTAGTTTCCACTCCAAATTTGGCCTAAATTTAGCCCTAGTTACCATTTTTCATTCGCCAATCCTAACCTATACATACCCCACTTAGTGTTGGGGAATTAGGCATCTTCTAATTCCAAGGACCGCAAGAACAAATTTTTATACAAGTTCGTCCAAATTTGAGTCTACGTCCTGTTTCTGCCTACTATAGATTCTATTATAATGAAGGAGATTACAAGAGAAATTTTTCACACTCTCAAAATAGTGTTTCTGAAATCTTTCTACTACCTAGCACCATGTGGGAATTTTTTCTCTCAAGGATGGAGCTCTCACAAAAATATGCCTCACACAAAATAATGCCACTCTCACACAAGTCACACACTATCACACACACACAACCCTAGCCGCCTTATGTCTATTTATACACCAAGGAAGAGAAAAATAGCAACTAGAAAGAAAACCCTAGTAGTTTCCTGTTTTTGGCTTCAAAAACCCGTAAAAAATCATGCATCACTATGCCTCGGTGTCGCAACTCTCTCCTTCCAATGCCTTGGAGCCGCGGCGCTCTCCTGCAGCACTACGGCACTCACCTTCCAGCGCCTTGGTACCGCGACCCTCTCCTATAGTACCGCGGCGCTGCCTTGCTGTCCAACGAGTGCTGCGGTGCCCAAGCTCTGCCTCCTCTCCTTTTTTGTCCTTTTGCTAGGTTGTTGACTTGATTTGGCTCCTTACTTGCAACAATCTCCCACTTGGAGACTAATCAATCACCATGTCTCCAACTACAGTGGCATCAACTTCTCACGCCTCATGGAGAAGTCCAACTGAAGTTGCACACAACTTCAATTTCTTGATCGGAACTGTCTTGGTGAGCATATATATTGGATTCTAACTCCCAAGAATCTTCTCAAGCTCTAACACCCCATCTTCCAAAGCCGACCTGATGAAGTGATACTACAATTGTATATGCTTTGTCCTAGCATGAAATGTAGGATTTTTTGCCAAGTGAATGACGCTCTGACTGTCACTATGTAATGCACTCCTTTTCTGCTTGTGACCCAGTTCTTTTAGAAATGATTGCAACCAAATCATCTCCTTGCTCGCTTCTGTCATAGCCATATACTCTGCTTCTGTTGTAGAGAGTGCAACTATCTTCTGTAGCTTTGAGACCCAACTAACTGTTGTGCCACCCAAAGTGTAGACATAACCGGTAGTACGTTTTCTGCCATCAATGTCTCTAACCATATCAGCATCAACATAGCCCTGTAGTCCCAATTCTAACTTCTTGAAACACAGTGCTAAACCCGTAGTACCTCTCAGATATCTGAGAATCCACTTCACTTCCTCCCAATTTTGCTTACCTAGATTGCTCATGTACCTACTCACAACTCCCATTGCACGTGCAATGTCCGGTCTGGTACAAACCATGGCATACATGAGACTACCTATTGCTAAAGCATAAGGCACCTTGCCCATGTGGTCTCGTTCTTGCTCTATGGTCAATGATTGCTCCTTTAACAATTTGAAGTGACTGGCCAAATGAGTACTCATAGGCTTCGCATTACTCATGTTGAATCAGCTTAGCATCTTTTCAACATATTCTTCTTGTGACGGTTTTAGACCATTATTGTTCCTCATTATTCTTATCCTAAGGATTTGTTTTGCAGCACCCAAATCCTTCATTGCAAACTCCTTAGATAGCTTCTTCTTCAGCTTTTCAATCTCTTGTTTGCAACCTCCTGCTATTAGTATATCATCGACATATAGCAACAATATAATGTAGGAGTCACCTAAATTCTTCACATAACAACCGTGATCTCTCGACACCTCAAGAAACCATTGCTGCACATAAAACCATCAAACTTCTTGTACCAGTGCCTGGGAGCTTATTTAAGACCATACAAGCTTTTCTAAAGTTTGTACACCAAGTTCTCCTTACCCGGTACTTCGAAACCTTGTGGCTACTTCATGTAGATCTCTTCCTCTAAATCACCATAGAGAAAAGTCGTCTTAACATCCAACTATTCCAAGAATAAGTCATCATTTGCCACTAGCGCAAGTACCATCTTGATCGTGGTTAATTTCACCACCAGAGAAAAAATCTCATTGAAGTCGATGCCCTCTTTTTGCTAAAAGCCTTTTACCACTAGCCTTTCCTTATATCGCTTACTACCATCAGATTCATCTTTAATCCAGTATACCCAATTGTTGTGAAAGGCTTTTTGCCTTTTGGTAACTCTGCCAGTTGCCATGTATAATTGGACATTAAAGAATCCATCTCGTCCCTCATAGCTAACTCCCACTTGACCAAATCTTTAGCCTCCATGGCTTCATCATAGCTCTCTGGCTCACCTCTGTCGGTCAACAAAATATAATGCAGAGAAGGGGAGTATTTCTACGGCGGTCTCATAGTCCTGCTAGCCTCCTGACTGGTGTGGCAGAAGTCCACTAGTTTCCTTCTGGAGCAATATTTTCTTGGTCTTCAACCACTAGATTTTGCACCTCTACTTCAGGAAGATCCTTCAATGGAATAACTTCAGAATTCTTGTCTTCAGAACCTGAACCCCTAGAGTCAATGCTATCTCTGTCCTTGTATAGAACACCTTGATTGAAGATCACATCCTTTCTCCTAATAATCTTCTGACTTTGGTCATCCCAGAAACAATAACCAAACTCAAGTCCACCATAGCCAACCAGAAAACACTTCTTTGACTTGGCATCAAGTTTATTTCTAGCAGTAGATCAATATGAACATAGAAAACACACCCGAATACTCTCAGGTAAGAGAGGTCAACATTTTTACCATCCAGACTTCTTTCGGTAGCTTGAACTTCAACGGTGTGGATAGACTTTTGTTGATCAGATGAGCTGCTGTGTTAATTGCCTCAGCCAGAATGACTTTGGTAGCCCTGCATGCAACCTCATGCTTCTAGCACGCTCGTTTAGAGTCCTGCTCATCCTCTCAGCTACTCCATTTTGTTGTGGCTTCTCTGGAATGGTTTTCTTCATCTTTATTTCATTCTCAGCATAGTACCGCCTGAAATCTTCATCTAAGTACTCTCCCCTATTGTCAGACTGCAAGCACTTCACCTTCAAAACTATCTTGTTTTCCACCATGGCTTTCCATCTCTTGAAAACATCAAAGACATCATATTTATTTGTCAAAAAGTAAACCCAAACCTTCCTGCTTGAGTTATCTATAAATGTCACATAGTAGTTAACACCACCAAGGGAAGTCACCGACGCAGGGCCCCACACATTAGTGTGAACTAGCTCCAACTTCCTGGACTTAGGCACTCTACCTATTGTTGAGAAACTAACTCTCTTCTGTTTACAAAAGATGCAGGCGTCACACAAACTATGATTAACAGTTTTCAATCCAAGCAGTTTTCCTTTACAGTGAAGCACCTTCATTCCCTTTTCACTCATGTGAATGAGCCTATAATGCCATAGCTCGGTATTGGTAGTAGAATCAACAACTGCTATGGTATCTCTACAACTAGAGCTCATGTAGAGAGTTCCAACCTTGCGTCCCCGAGCAACAACCATCAATCCTTTAGTGACTTTTCAACCTCTACAATCGAAGGTCACTTTATGCCCTTCGTCATTTAGTTGCCCCACCAAAATCAAGTTGTGTATTAGTTTGGGAACATGTCTAACCTTATGAATCTTCCACACAGACCCATTAGGCATTTTCAAACTGACATCTCCAATGCCAACAGTGTCCAAAGGTTCTCCGTCAGCAAGATAAACCTTACCATGATTTCTGGTAACATAATTCTCCAGGACATGATGGTGTACAGTGGTGTGGAATGACGCTCTTGAATCTCTTACCCACGAGTCAAAAGAATTGTCAACAGACAAGATTAAGGCATCTTATGCCTCTTCTGTGGCGGCGTTAGCAGCATCATTATTCTTGTCTTCATTCTTTCTTGGAGCCCTCTAATTCTTTTTCAATGGCCGGTTCTCCCATAATTCCAACACTCCATAGTCCTACCATTTTTTGACTTGCTTCTCCATTCCTCGACTTGCCTTTCTTGCCATTATCCCTGTTGGAATGCCTCTCAAGTTTCCTTCCCCTATTATCAACATTAAGGGCCAAGTTCGACGTTGAGGCTTCACCTAAGTCATTCCTATGAACTTCTTCTGCCATAATAGAGTTTCTGGCATCAACAAACTTCAATTTTGCATTCCCAATTGAATTTGTAATGGCTACCCTCATGGATTCCCAACTATTCGATAACGAGGCCAAGAGGATTATGGCATTGACCTCATCATCAAATTTAATCTCTACCGAGACCAATTGGTTCAAGACAGTGTTAAAGCTGTTCAAATGCTCTACCACCGAGGCACCTTCAGGCATTTTTAAATTAAAGAGCTTCTTCATGAGATGTACCTTGTTGTTGGTTGAGGGCTTATCATACATCTCTGATAGAGCCTTCATCATTGCTGCTGTAGAGTTCTCTTTTGCAACGTTATGCAGTTTCCTACTATAGAGGTAGTCTTCTACTTCGAGCTTATTACACAAGGGCAAGTGCAGTTTCCTACTATAGAGGTAATCTTCTACTTGCATCCTCTAATAGGAAAATTCCGAGCCGTCAAATTTGGTGATACCGACTGCCAAACCTTCTTTTCTTGCCATCATTCTTGATCCAAACATCTACTCTGATACCAGTTGTTGGGGAATTAGGTGTCTCCTAATTCTAGGGACCACAAGAACAAATAATTGTAGAAAAGAAATTGGAGAAAAGAAGAAAAGAGAGACACCAAATTTTTATACAGGTTCATCCAAATTCGAGACTACGTCCTATTTTTGCCCGCTGTAGATTTCACTATGATAAAGGAGATTATAGATTACAAGAGAAATTTCTTACACTCTCAAATAGTGTTTCTCAAATCTCTCTACTACCTAGTACCCTGTGGGAATTTTTTCTCTCAAGGATGGAGCTCTCACAAAAATATGCCTCACACAAAATAATGCCACTCTCACACAAGTCACACACTGTCCCACACACACAACGTTAGCTGCCTTATGTCTATGTATACACCAAGAAAGAGAAAAATAGCAACTAATAAGAAAACCATAGTAGTTTCTCATTTTTGGCTTCAAAAACCCATAAAAAATCACACATCACTGCTCCTTGGCGCCCGTTACGGCGCTCTCCTTCTAGCGCCTTGGCTCCACGGTGCTCTCCTGCAACACCACGGCACTCACCTTTCAGCGCCTTGGCACTGCGGCGCTACCTTGCTGTCCAACAGGCACTGCGGCGCCCAATTCTAGCGCCGTGCCGCCCAAGCTCTGCCTCCTCTCCATTTTCTTCCTTTTGCTAGGTTGTTGACTTGATTTGGCTCCACACTTGCAACACTTAGAACCCCAAAACACATAAGTTTTCATTAGGTTTTTGTTTTTGTTTTTTTGTTTTTTGCCATCTTTGGGAGAGAAAATAGAGAGAAAAGAAAGAGGAAAACTCTTGGAGTTCAAGGAGTTTCATCCACGTGGAGATTTCTTCAAAATCATCAACATAGTTTTTCTTTTTCTTTTTTCCTTCCTTTTGAACTTCAAATATGTTTTTATTTTATTTTCATTGTTTAATTTTGTAATAATGTTAGGCTAAATTTATTTATGGTTAGGGATGATTTCAAAGCCCTAGACATAATTATATGATTGATATTTTTAAATTATTTCCAATCATCCCAATTGAAATTGTTTCTATTATTCTATTTTTAATGTTTATAATTTTTACTTTATTTTGTTTAGGGTGGCCAGCCAAGTGTGATACGTAAAACTTACGGTTTTAATTACAAAAAAAATCATAATTTTAGGCTAATTTGGAATTTTCAATAATTTTGGGGTAGAAAAACTTACTTTTGGAAGATTTTTTTTTTTAAAAAAAAGGCACCTTGAATAAATCACATGGAGACTTGAATAAATCAAGCTCTCCATGTGAAACCCCCTCCACTTCTTTTTTCTTTTTTCTCTTTTTCTTCTTCTTTTCTTCTTTCTCTTTCTTTCCTTCTCCCATGCATTTCTGCCCACCTCTACCAACCACCTTTTGGCTGTTCTCGCCGCACACACGCCGCCTAATAAAGCTCGTTGCCTCCTGAAGTCCCCACCGCCGATAGCCTAGAGCCAGCCCAAAGCCCCAAAGCACCCTAGGCCTTTGGCACCGAATTCTAGCATCGTCCGGCCTCCGTTCCTCCGACCATATGCACCATTGTATTCCTAGACCAAATCATCGCTGGAAAGTCCAACCTCCCATCACCTCCCTTTGTTAGTTTTGTGTCATTTTCTAGTAAACCGAGCTTTATTTTGGAAAAATAACTCTGGGATGGTGATCCTTACATCAAGAGCTTTGTTTTGGTTCTAATCTCCTCCGTCGCCGCCTCATCGGTCAACCTTGGTCAATGCTAATCAACTCCTAGTAAACGACGATCAACGATTGACCCCGACCACTGAATGGGAGAAGATGTCATTCTGGCCTATTTTGGACGTTCTGGACACGTTTGTGGTATCAGACTTGCAAGACTGAATTTCAAAGGCTATGATTGGTGATTCAAAGCTTCGATGGATGACTACGTTTTTGATCTTTTGCCGTCAAATGTCGTCGAAGAAGTCGCTAGGGACTCTATTACTCATCTTTCGTGATATTTTTATTAATTAGCCAATAAAGCTAGAATATGAACTTAAATTATATGGAATTTAATATACTATTTACCAAACTATATAATTATTGTTGTTGTTTTTGTTTTTGATCTTATAATTATTGTTGTTGTTATTGTTATTGATCTTATGATAATTATTGTTGTTGTTGTTATGGTTGGTTGGAGTTGTTGTTGTTGCTCTTATTATTATTGTTGTTGTTGTTGTTGTTATTGTTGTTGTTGTTTTTGATATTATTATTAACGCCATGATTATTTAAAATTTGTTATTGAATTTGATTTTAAATACAATTGGATATGGAACTTGGTTTTTATACATGTATTGAATACTTATATACATATTGCTGATTTGGGGATTAAGATCAAATATGTTATGTTGAGTTTGGCTTTGTAGAAAATTGACGGTTGGATTGAATTTACTTATTTGACTCAATGAAACTGCTCTCCATGGTGCATCTTGAAGTTATGACGCACCACAATATATTCATGCCTTGTATTCTTATAGGTTTAAAAATTTCGATTTTAACAAAAATAAGCCGTCATGCTGCCGAAATTTCATCAAAAACTTACTTACATGGATAGAATGATTTAAGATGGGTTTTAGTAGTCAAATGGTTTATAAACCAATCCTATAAACGTTGAGATTTTACACGGCACTATTAGACTTTTTTTAGGCCATCCTTATTGCTTTCTAAAGTTATATCCCATGGGGTGCTCATTTGTTGGGCATAACAGACATTATACATATTGGTACTGTCAATGTTATATGGCCTATCTCACAAAGTGCATCTTCGGGGCATAACAGATATGGAGTGCTCATTTGGGGGATGATGAAATTTATTATGAGCTTTCTTTCTCCCTTTTCCCTTCACTAACAACCCAAGACGTGTGTGAAAGTAATTGAGTGACGACCCCAAATAGTTAGTTATTGATTTATTTAATAAACTATGAGTCTGATGAGTTGTTCTTGTATTGATATGAGAATTTTGATTATTAACTTCAAAAGGATTTTACATATAATATACCAATATAAAGAAAAACCAAGAGGTGAGTAATAAATTTCCTACTAGGCATTGAGTGCTCATTCCCCCTACTTTCCCCTTTTAGGTTAGTCGATTGATCCTTGGTGTTTTGGATTGTAGTCAAAGCTCCTCGCTATCCAATTGGTACTCTCTATCTATAACTTTATCGATACATGGAAGATACATAAGGTGAACACTCCCTGTAGATGACTGATTCTCTATAAACTCTATCTATTTGTTATTTGAATTTATTTTTAACTAACGTTGCACAGCTGTACTTTTATTTATTTGATAAACATTCATCCAAGATTTGTATATTTTCATTTTAAGTTTTCTATTTGGGTTTTTATCTTTTCATTTAATATTTAAGGCTTTGAAGCATTCTAAATTGTTTTTATGAATTTATAGGCCCCACTACAGTTTCTAAGTGTTTTGGGTTTTTAGATCTTTAAAAATAAAATTTTCAATTAAGTCACTACCCCCAATTTGGGGTCGTGATAAGATATAGTAATTATCTATTGCTAGATTAAAAATCTTGATCCGTAATTATCTTCTTTTTCTAATCCTTAGTAGCAAACTATGAGGGGTAATTGCGAGTCTTTGTGTGATTGCAATGAGGAACATAACCTTGGTTGAACAGTCCAAGCTTTTGTGTTTGTTATCTAGATCAGCCTATTTTTCTTATCCTAATATTTCCATATCTAGAGAGTTTATTCTAGGTTATTTGAGGGAAATGGATTAAGTGAAGAGCTTGTTTTGCTTAATGACACGGTAAGAAAAGATTGAAATAGCAGAGCTTATTGTTATCTATGATTAGTAGTTTCGATAGGAAATTAAGAATAATTCTATAATCAACTATATAATTATTGTCTAGTGGTAGTGAATGATCCTTTAATCGGTTTAATCATAATTATCTACGATCATGTGTATATAGTTTCAGTTTTATTTATCTATTTTTGTTTTCTTTATTTTTAAAAAACTAAATTAATCATTCCTAACCCCATTTTTATTTACTTAGGAAATTTATAACTTATTAATTAAACTTAATCCTCTGCAGCTAGAATGACTCTTACTCACCATTATACTCAATAACGACTACACTTTAAGTAAGATTTAATTTGGTGCTTCCCTCGAGGCTTAACACCCACACGTACAGCTGTTGGATGCCAAAGACTAGGCGAGGAAGATAGTTTCGTATGGAGAACGTATCTTACCAAAAAAATACCAACTTAATTGCTTCACGAGTAAGCATTAATTATATATATACTTATTAAGCATTAAATTAATATGCTATATAATTTTATCTTACAAAAGTTTTATGAAAATTTTTTGTCATATGCATTTTGCATCTTTGTCACGTTTCTGTATATTTTGTCCAAATTTGTTTTAGAAAACCTACAGTTCTTGACCTTTTGATTTGTCAATTAGTTTTTGTAATCTTGTGCCTCGTAGTGCCAATGTTGATTACAAGGGGAAACTTGTGTCCGGATTGATGCTCTTCCTTGTTGATTGTCCAAGTCTGCATTGTTTGACACTGCTTCTACTCAATGAACTTTATCCATTTTCCCTTTTTTTTTAAAAAAAAAAAGAAAAAGAAAAGGACGGCATAAAAAATTGGAGGTCTATGTCAATCACATTCAGTCGGCTAGCTCGGATTTAACGGGGTGGAAACGTGTACACTCCGCAAGCCACCCCAAACCAGTTGGGGTGAGAGTCCTTATGGCAGAAAATTCAAAAGAAATCTGAAACCCGTGATTTTCCTCCTAAAAATGATCGGTTCGCCCGCATTGTCGGGCTCTTTGTACTGCCAAGCACTGGAATCTGGATTGCTTCTCTGAGTCAATTTTTTTTTTTTTTAAGATCAGTCCTTGAACTAAATAATTTTGAAAACGATTGCCAACCTAAAACTTGTCGTTTAGAGCGTCTTTCACAACAATGTAGAAATATCGACAAGAATATTTAGCAATATTTTTTTATTAATTAGTACGTAATAGCTCTGCATATAAGACGATTTGAACACTATAAATACCACTGCATGTCTTATAAAGCTCATCCATCAGCTTCTCTCGTCACCTTTCGATAAGCACTAGCTATACTAGATACCCAAGGCACCACTCATCTTATAAACCCTAAAAAGTCAATCATATACAAATCAATAAAAATATGGCTGCTAAACGCAATACTCTGCGGTACGCCTCTGATCATGTCACAGACTTTGTCATAAACAAAGGGTATGGGGTAAAGGGTCTCTCGGAAACCGGCATCAAAACCCTTCCCAAACAATACATCCAGGCGCCAGAAGAGAGGACGATGTATAGAGTCATGGTCGGAGAGTCTATTCCGATAATCGACGTGTCTAACTGGGATGACCCAAAAGTGACATCCTCAGTATGTGAGGCTGCAGAAAAATGGGGTTTCTTTCAGATCATCAATCATGGTGTGCCCATCCAAGTTCTTGATAATGTCAAAGACGCGACACGTCGGTTCTTTGATTTGCCTGCTGAGGAGAAAAACAAGTATTCTAAAGAGAATACGGTGTCCAACAATGTCATGTACCTTACCAGCTTTCTTCCTCATGTGGAGACAGCTTTGGAATGGAAAGACTATCTTAGTCTTTTTTATGTTTCCGAGGATGAGGCATCTAAACTTTGGCCTTCTGTTTGCAAGTAAGATAAGTTGAAATCTAGCTACTTTAGTTCATTCATGCATATCTATTAATAGTGATTATGATATATACATATGCAAACGTTTATACATAAATATATGTGTATATATTAATAAATTGATGATCACGAGAATTATGGTCCGGCCGGCTTCAGAGAACAAGGGGCCATAGGCAAACTTGTATGTTTTGCAACATATATAATCTATTATCTAATGTTCACGTTAATTTCTTGCTTTTTGAGATGAACTCTTTTCTTGCTAAAAGCCCCTTGTTCTCTTAGACCGACCGTCTATGTCAAATATATAATAGCCAAAATATTCCCTTTGTTTTGTCTAAATTCACTTTTTTTTCTTTTATTATCCAAATGCCCAAAAATAGCCCATTAAGCAATTAAATTTCTTTAAAACTTCAAAATACAATTTAAAGTATTATCAAATCAAAGTATTAAATAAAATAAATCTTAAAAATTACTTTCTCAAAATAATATAAATATTTGCTTGATTGTAATATTCATTTGAATATTTTAAATTCTTTTATTTAAGTTTCTAGTTAAGTCATGTTTAAAGTAACCTCTAATGTAGATTGGGAAGGGTACTAATCTTTGTATTTTCAAAATTTAATTGCTTAAGAGGGTATTTTGAATATGATTTTATAAACATAGGGTTGTTTTGGGTATTGGACAATAAGATGGACAAAATTAGTTTTTAGGCAATTTGAGACAAAAAAAAGAACTGAAAAGAAAATATTTAACATATATATGTAATTAAAATGCTAAAAAAAATCTTAATTAGTGATGAAAAGTTGAGGCCATATAACGAATATATATATATATATAAGTATATAATAGGTATGTTATAACTAGTAAATATATATGTATAGTGCAAGTATATTTATTACTTTTATCCTTTATTTATTGTCATGATCGAGTATCCTCTCTATAACAAGTTTATTTGTACACAAAATTCCTTTCTTATTCCTTATTATATCTAATGCGTTCTTACTCATAATATTGGCATGGTAACGTGTTTTAGGTACTTACGCTCTATGTGTAGCTCCCCTATTTTTTAAATATTGTAACAAACTTATACACAAAAATATAGAAAGTTAATTAAAATTATAACAATTTTATTCTTTGATCTAGTTTAATATTAATTGCAAAAAAGTTTAGTATTTCGCGAGGAGATCGACTTTCATGGTTGAATAATGAACGTTGAAGGAAATATTTAATTCTAATTTAGATTGTCGAAAAGTTAAACATTCTGATTGATTCTTCTATATATAGTATAGAGTAACAATTTGTGCCCTACTTTTCTTGAAATTGTACTTGTAAAAAGATTTCTTTTTTGTACACAACAAGGAAATCATAGTTCTTATATATGAAGGATGCTCGTGCAAAAATCAACAAACTTTTATTATATATAGTGATATCTGCCAAAAAAAAAAAGATGAAAAAATAAACGTTCCTTTTCCTAAAGAAACAATTTAATTGCTTTTTCAATCAATAAGACATATAGACTTACAATTTGTTTCCAATAAATGGTACTTGTGGAACTTTTAACATAAAAATGAAATCATAATTTGTATATATTAAAGATCGCTGGACAAAAACAAGTCTTTCATTATATAATTATGGCTGAAAAAAAAAGGTCTAAAAAAGAAATGCATTTTATACATATTATTTTACAAGTTGATTATTTGTGAATATAAAAAATATTGTTTAGGACCATATGAAAAAACAATATTTTTCAAAAACAAACATGTGTGTTTTGCTTGAAACACTAACATAGCAAATATATTTATCTAAAAAAAAAACATAGTAAATATAAGATTTGTTTTGAAAAAATAGATACATTTGAGAAAAAAAAATATTATAGCGGGAATGTAGAAGTATTTAACAAGCGACATATATATTTGACAAAAATTATTTTAAAGGAAAACTTTGAGAGAAAGTATTTTAATGATAAAAAGAAGATCTCTAGAAGAGGGCAGAAGAAAAAAAAATAAGGCGAGTATTCATTTGTACAAGCTCCAAAGATTGAAGAAAAAAAAAAAGAGGCTTTGTGTTTTGATCAAAACACTAAATAATAAATATAAGATTTTTAAAAGTTTTAAAAAATTCTGGATCTATTTGGAAAAAAAATATATTGTAGTAGGGTAATGAGAGAATAACATTTTGGAAAAAAAGCATAAAAAAAAAGTTTATGCAAGGACATTTGAGAAAAAATTACCGTAGAGAGGGAATAAACAAATAATATGTTAATGAAATACGTAGAAAAAAAATAAAAGATTTCTTAAAACACAAAAGCAAGAAAATAACGTGACTAGAGCGCACAAGCAAGTAGTTGAAGGAAAAAAAAAAAGGAAAAAAAATCAAGTAACAAAGTAAAAGCCGTATTACCTCTTTTATATATTCTATCCGCAGTTCTATACATGGTTTCCATAGATATCTATGGCTATATAATGCTAACTTCCACGTTAAATTAATTAAAATAGTTCATTTTATTGCCTTTTCAGGGATCAAGTGTTAGAATACTTGCATAAGAGCGAGCAAGTTATAAAACGACTGTTAAGTGTGCTAATGAAGGGCCTAAATGTAACTGAAATTGATAGTGAAAAAGAAAAGATTCTGGCAGGTTCGAGGCGGTTTAACCTTATTTACTATCCTATTTGCCCTAATCCAGATCTTACTGTGGGAGTTGGGCGTCATTCAGATGTCTCAACATTCACTGTTCTTTTGCAAGATGATGTTGGAGGGCTTTATGTGCGAGTAGAGACTGAGGATAGTTGGATCCACGTTCCACCAGTAGAAGGGTCTCTTGTTATTAACATAGGTGATGCCCTACAAATATTTAGTAATGGAAAATACAAAAGTATTGAGCATAGAGTAGTGGCTAACGGAGAAAAGAATAGGATCTCAGTTCCTCTATTTGTCAACCCAAGGCCAACAGATATCATCTCTCCCTTGCCTGAAGTGCTTGATAGTAATGGAGACAATCCCATCTATAAACCAGTCTTGTACTCCGATTATGTCAAGCACTTCTTTAGGAAGGCCCACGATGGGAAGCTTACCATTGATTTTGCAAAGATATAAGTAAATAGAATATAATGTTGTTGGAAAGTGGAAAATAAATAAGAAATTCTCTTTCTAGCATTTACTGTGTTTCAATTATCTTTCCAAAAACATTGTCCCTAGATCCTTTGAGAGGAAAGAAAAAGATCTGAAGGGAGTAAGATGACTGAGGTTTTGGGATCGCCTTCGGCCTGAAATTAGGCTTCCAATCTTGTTGGACAGTAGGCTTTTTGGTGAGAGGGATGGTGTAGAGCTTTAGTTGGAGTGGGTCAAAAGTGACACGGAGATTGGTGGTCATTATTTTGGAGCGTTGTTATTGGCATATCCAAGTTTTTATAGCCGAAAACCTTTGCGAGTTCTATCTATGTAGTGGTGGGATTCGTGTAGTGGTGGCAATGCAATCCTTTTGCAATGACTGTGGTGGTGCGTGGGGATTACATGCCACAACAGGGGTGGTGCTTTGACTAAAATGGGCTTCTCTCAAGGTTTACTACATTCTTAGTGGTTTCTTACCCAATCGTCCAATTGTTGATGGTTTTGTTCGCGGTACTTCAAATTTTTCTTTTGCCTTTTTTTGTGTTGTGGTTTATAATAAAGAAGGGACGTTTTACCCTCATTTGGTGCTGTATTTGTTTTTTGATTTGATTTGATTTTTTTTTTTTTTAATTCTTAAGTTGTGCTTTTAGTCTCTTACGTACTAGTTTCTTTAGCAATATTTTATGTGGCTTTGGTACACAAAGTCTCTTTATTTAATAGATCGGAGTTTTCCATCAATTGTAAAATTTTTGTTAAAGAGTCATGTATATGCTAGGTTACGTTACTTTTTGTCACACCTCAGAGTACGGGAGGTGATGTGGCGGTTTGATTAAGTTAATTAAATAAAAATTTAATTAAAACATGAGTTTAAGAATTTAATTAATTAAGAAATAAGTGATCATTTAAAACCCTTTTTAAGCAAACATTTATAATAATTAAACAAATAAGATGAAACAAATGAAATAAAATAATAAAGGAGAAAATACGTGTTGGGTCCCATCGACCCACAACTTGTGTACACATATAATATCGACAATATTTAAATTACAACCACAGTCCAACATAAAAGAAAGGTTAAAATAATACATGCCTTGATTAATTTGTACAATAACCTACCCAGGTCCTCTACCGGTTGCAAGTCCGATTTGCGGACCCTTCGTCAATTCTAAGCTGTATTCCACCTAGGCAGAAAGATTTTAAAAAAACAAATAAAATGTAAGCGAAAAGCTCAGTATGCTATGTTCTGAAAACAGATAAATAATTTGAATATAAAATTTTTCCTTTCAAAGAAAAAGTAAAAAAAAAAGAGTTAAATAAATAAATTCGTTTGAATAAATCTTATTGAAAATAGTTCGTCCAGAAAGTATCTTTTTCTTTCTTGGGCAGACCATAAATAACACCACCGAAGTAGCCCAGCTGGGTTTTAGGACCTACCTTTAAGGTCGCACACTACACGACCAGATCTCTGATATGGCATCATGCCCGTCTATGTATTTCTATTATTATTCAAAACCCATTTACCGAGTATATTCACTTGCGTTCATTATGAAATTCACTTCAATCCACTGTTTATGAAAAATAATCAATAAAAATTCCTTTTTCAATCAATCGTTGAAAACATTTTGATGAAAATCCTTTTGCTGCCAAAATCATTTTAAAACCTGGCTACCAAGGAAAGGAGTAGAAGTCCTACCTCAATATCCGTGTCGATATCCAACACCGCAGTCTCGATCCAATATATGTTAGCTCCACGGAACATAGAAACTAGGTTTATCAGTATCTAGCTTAAGATATCCTATGTTGCTAAGTATCTCATGGTGTCCTAGTGTGCCATTTATGTTTATAAAATCATACTGCAAGATTAAAATCTCAATCGGGGTCCAAAACAGTAAAAACGGGTGAAGAATGACAATTTTCACTATGCCCAACTTGTCGAACTGTGCAGTTCAACCTGCCGACAAATCAGGTTCGGTAGGCCGAACTTTTCCAAGTTTGGCCTTCCGGACGTATGAATCCGGCCTACCGAACTCATGAATCCGGTTTACCAAACACGTAGTTCGGCCTTTCAAACTGGAAAATTTTAGAATTTTTCAAGCATGGGTTTCGGCCTCCCCAAGCCCAAATCCTCATTTCAACCTATTTTTCTCAGTTATTTGGCATAGAAAACATTTATAGATGATGGAAAAACATTATAAGACACTTTTAAACTAATCTAAACAAGTTTTGCATAGAAAATCCAAGAAAATATGAAAATAGGAAAATAGAGGAAAAATGAAAAATCTTGATTTAAATCCATTTTTAATCAAACCAAGCTTAAATTCTAGTTATTTTAAGTTCCTCTAACTTAGATTAAAGGTTTTCCAAACTTAAATGAACTTAGATTTCAAAATACAAAGAAAATTGAAAATTTTAGAAAAGTTTTGAAATTTGAAAACTAATCTCAAATTGAAGCTTTAAATCGAGTTTGTAACCATCTAAACACGTTCCTGAGCTTCCAATTCATTGAAAAACTGAAGCTTGAATTCAAATTTTGAATTAGAGAGAGAGGACAGAAAGAGAGAGACACACAGAGAGGGAGAGATGAGAGAGAGAGTGAAGAGAAAGCTGAGTGAGAGAAAGAGAAAGAGAAAGAGAAAGAGAGAGATAAATAGAGGGAAAGGGGAGAGCAAACCGAGAAGGAGAAACCATGTCCCGCACATGGTTTTTCCTAAGTGGGACTTGTTGGTCATTTGGCAAAGTGTTTTGTTTCAAAGTCAAAAGAACAAATAAAAATAATTAAGAGTAATTAAAAATCAATAAAATAATAACAAATAAAAATAATTAAGAGTAATTAAAAAACAGTAAAATAATCAAAAATGACATTAATTTAGAAATTTCACAAATGATCAAATTAAGTTTAAAATATTCATCATGGCATACTAATCCACCATTTTATCTACTAAAAACCACTTAATTAATTTCGAGGCGTTACAACTCTCCACCCCTAAAAGAAATTTCGCCCTCGAAATTTACAAATTAATTCAAAAATAAAACAAATACGGATACAACTCACACATAGTCGATTCTAATTCCCAAGTGGTTTTATCAACCCCGTGATGCTGTCACACGACCCTTACTAATGGTATATCACGATGACGCAAGCTGATCATTTTTCGATCGATAATCTGGATTGGCACCTCTTCGTATGTTGTGTCTTCCTGAATTTATACATCGTGAAACGAGACTACCTTGTTTTGCTCAGGCAAACACTTCCGAAGTATCTACACATAGAACACATCGTGAACATGAGAAAGTTTGAGAGAAAGATCAAGCCGATAAGCGACTACACCGACACGCTGAGTGATCTTGAACGGTCCAACATACCTCGGTGTAAGCTTACCACTTACTCCAAATCGTGTGATATCTTCAAGAGAACAGAATCTCCTACCTCAAACTTCAACGGTCGACGTCTTCTATCCGCTTAACTATTTTGTCTACTCTGAGCTGCCTTCAACCTATTTTGTATCACGGTGACCTTCTCATTACCATCGCGAATCTCATCTGGCCCGAGAATAATCCTATCTTCTGGTTCTGCCCAACACACCGGTGACCGACACAGTCGTCCATACAGTGCTTCAAACGATGCTATGCCAATGCTCGCTTGATAGCTGTTGTTGTACGTAAACTCTACCAGATGCAAGTACTTCTTCCAGTTCCCGCTGAAGTCTAACACACATGCACGTAACATGTCTTCAAGAATCTGAATGACTCGCTCAGATTGCCCATCCATCTGGGAATGAAATGCCATGCTGAAGTTCAAATCCATACCCAAAGCCTCTTGGAAGCTCATCTAGTACTTGGCGTTGAATCTGGTGTCTATATCAAATGTGATGGACAAAGAAACTCCATGCAACTACACTATGTTTTGCAGGTACAATTCTCCAAGAACTCTTCTCGAGCAAGTCGATCTAAAAGGAATGAAAGGCGTCGATCTCATTAACCTGTCGATCACAACCCAAATTACATCATGCCTTTGCTCTGTCCTCGGCAAACTAGTAAGAAAGTCTATCGTCATGTGCTCCCATTTTCACCCTGGAATAGAAAGTGGCTGAAGTTGATCAACTGGCTTCTGGTTCTCGGCTTTCACCTAAAGACAAGTTGCACACTTGGCCACGTATTTCTGGACATCCTTCTTCATTCCTCTCCACCAGTATTGCCTCTTTAGACCACGATACATCTTCGTGCTTCCTAAATGAATGGCAAACTAAGACTTATGGGCTTCATCCATCACGACCTTCGTCACTTCTGCGATTGCTGGAACTACTAGGTGCTCCTTGAAGTACAACAATCCATCGGCACGTATCCTCCATTCTTCAAATTGCTCCTCATTCTGAATTCACGTCCAGATTCCCTACAGATGTTGGTCTCACCACTGATTTTGTTTCACTATCTGTACAAAAGTTAGGGTCGTCTCCATATGGTACACCGAAACTCGATCGTAATCTTCATAAAACTGCAGCCCATACTCATCACTGCTACGTCCCTTTTCCAATCCTTTAGAGCCAAACAAGCGAGAATCCCTGAAGACTTTCAACTGAGCGCATCAGCGACCACCTTAGCTTTCCCAGGATGGTATTGCAGCGTAAAATCATAGCCTTTCATGTATTCCATCCACCTTTGCTGCCTCAAGTTTAGATCCCTTTGAGTGAACAGATACTTCAAACGCTTGTGGTCAGAGAAAACCTAAAACATCACTCCATACAAATAACATCTCTAGATCTTTAGTGCATGAATCATTGCTATGAGCTCTAAGTCATGAGTAGGATAGTTCCGCTCATGAGGCCGTAGTTTTCTCGATCCATATGCTACCACGCATTCATGTTGCATCAACACGCATCCAAGTCCATAAGCTAAAACATCTGTGTAAAATTCGCACAGCTCTTCACTATTCAGAATGACCAACACCGAAGCTATGGTCAATCGATTCTTTAACTCTTGGATGACAGGCTCACTTTTTTCGTCCCACTCAAATCTGACATTCTTCCTAATCAGTCTTGTCAATGGCGTTGCTATCTTCTAGAAGTCCTTCATTAATTTCCTGTAGTATCTTATGAGTCCCAAGAAACTACGGATTCCTGCCATATTCTTCTGTTGTTCCCACTCCACTATGGCTTCTACCATAGATGGATCCATTGAGATACCTTGTTCGGGGATAACATGTCCTAGAAACTTAACTTTTGTCAACCAAAACTCGTACTTTTCTTTCTTGGCATACAACTGGTGCTCCCGCAAAGTCTGAAGTACGATCCAGAGGTACTGCTGATGCTCCTCCCAAGTCTTGTAATAGACCAAAATATCGTCAATGAACATGATCATGAACTGATCCAAATAAGGCCTAAATATCCTATTCATTAGGTCCATGAAAGCTATCGGAGCATTTGTCAATCCAAACGGCTTCACCAGAAACTCAAAGTGTCCATACCGGATCTGAAAGCTATTTCAGGAATGTCCTCTTCGTTAATCCTAAGCTGGTGGTATCTTGAACGCAAATCTATCTTTGAGAGATACCATAAACCTCCTAATTGAGCAAACAATTCGTTAGGGTTCCATCATGCTTCTTAGCAAATAAAACTGGTGCTTCCCACGGCGATGTGCTATTTTGAATATATCCCTTGTCAGTAAGCTCTTGAAGTTGCTTTCTCAATTCTTTCATCTCTGCCAGCGCCATTTTATAAGGTGCTACAAAAATCAATGTTGTTCCTAGAAGTAGCTTGATACTAAACTCAATCTCCCAATGCGGTGGCAATCCTGGCAACTCATCGGGGAAGACATCTTTAAATTCATCGACTACTGGAACTGCTGCTTTTCTCCTCGATGCACTGGACTCTCCTTCGAGGTTCATGAGGAAGGTGAAGCAAGCTAAGTTCTTCCGTCCTCTGAGACACTTCTTTATAAGACACTTACTCACTATTCGATCATTACCCCATTGGTAAGTGATTGTCGTTCCCCTATCAGACACTAGGGTCACTCTCCTAAGTTGGCAGTCCACAACTGCACTGTATCTAGACAACCAGTCCATCCCTAGGATCATATCATATCAACTCATCGGGATTACAATTAAATCACTTTTTAAAATCCCATCCCCAATCCTTATTTTACAAGCTTTGCATATACAGTTTACACACACCTGCCCAAAGGTGATGCTATAACTAAAGGTTCATCAAATTCTTCTATCTCCAATCCCAAGGCATGTACAAAAGAGCTTGAAATGAGAGAATGAGTGGCACCAGTATCAAAAAAAACATGGGCTAAAGACTGAGAAACTAGAATCGTACCATCGACAACCATGTTGCTAGTCTGGGCATCTGAACTCCCTGATGTCATGGTGTGAACCTAAACTGGAGCTTTCCCTCTTCCTCTACCAATATTGCTAGGTCCTAGGTTAGTCGGCCAATATTGCTACGATGGAGGCGACTGCACACTAGCTGTACTCAGCGCTCGATATAGAGAGGCATTGCACTGAAAGTTCTGCAACTGGTGTCCTTGTACTAGGTAGAGCAGTTGTTGGGGAGAGAACTGATGGAACTGAAGCTGAGGGAATTGTTGAGGCTGAGGTAGAGTCTGAGGTTGAGGCTAAAGACTGGCTCCCTCTCCGGCCTAAAATCCTAAATTAGCATTCCTGATTGGGCAGTTCCACTTGATATGTCCTGGCTGTTGGCAATAGTGGCAACACAAACTGTAGGCATTACTGTGCCCACTGCTAAATGAACTGCCGCTACCACTGTTCATGCTACCTGTTTGTTCTTTCCTTGAGTTGGACGGCTGTTGGTGCTCCTTCTGTTGCTCCTTTGTGGTCTTCTTGATGTCCTTGCTCAATCCTCATAGTATTACGTATAATCATTTTCCATAGATATTGCTGACAACACAAGCTCACCAAAATTCTTTAGTCGTAGGGCAACCACCTATCGTCGAATAGAAGCCTTAAGTCCTTCTTGAAATTTAATGCACTTCTCGCGCTCCAATGCCACTGTAGATGGAGCAAACCTGGCCAACTCATTAAACTTTGTCTCATATTCCCAAACTGACATATCACCCTGTTGTAATCTGTAAAACTTAGCCGCTTTTTGGTTTTAATATCCTTACAGAAAGTAACGGTCAGAGAACAGCTCTTCAAACCTGTCCCAACCAATATTCCCATTGTTCTCTAGGCGTTTAGCTTGCTTCCACCAAGTATTAGCACCACCTTCGAATTTGTAGGTTGCAAACTCCACACGACACTCTGCTGGCACACCAAGGGTATCCAGATGCTTCACAATCGAATCTAACCAATATTCAACCACCTACGAGTCCCCATTTCCATCGAAGGTCAGAACAGACGCATGCCAGAATTCCTTAAAGTACGCATGCTGACGACTAGCCTCGGAATCCTCTGGCCTTGCCCTTGTTGCCATCTATCGGAATGCAGCAAACATGGCCTTCATCATGCCCTCATCATTTCCAGAGTCGGCATCAACTGTCGAAAGACGTCTAGGTGCCATTCTCTCACTTCTAAAAACAAAATTTAGGCTGTTAATGGTATTTCATTGTCATACCCATGTGTGCACAATTTCCAAAGTTCATAACCTTGAGCTCTGATGCCATTCTATCACACCTTAGAGTACGGGAGGTGACATGACAGTTTAATTAAGTTAATTAAATAAAAATTTAATTAAAATATGAGTTTAAGAAATTAATTAATTCAGAAATAAGTGATGATTTAAAACCCTTTTTAAACAACCATTTATAATAATTAAACAAATAAAATGAAACAAATGAAATAAAATAATAAAGAATGAGAGAATACGTGTTGGGTCCCACCGACCCACAACTTGCTCACACATATAGTATCGACAATATTTAAATTATAACCATAGTCTAAAATAAAAGAAAGGTTAAAATAATACATGCCTTAATTAATTTGTACAATAACCTACCTAGGTCCTCCACCGGTCGCAAGTCCGATCTATGGACCCTTCATCAATCCTAACTTGTATTCCACCTAGGGGAAAAGATTAAAAAAAAACACAAATAAAATGTCTGCGAAAGGCTCAGCAGGACTATGTTCTAAAAACAGATAAATAATTTGAATGAAAAACTTTTCCTTTCAAAGAAATAATAAAAAAAAGTTAAATAAATAAATTCATTTGAATAAATCTTATTGAAAATAGTTCGTTTAGAAAGGACCTTTTTTTTCTTGGGAAAACATAGATAATGCTACCGAAGTGGCCCAATTGAGTTTCGGGACCTGCCTCCAAAGTCGCACGCTACACGACCCGATCTTTGATATGGCATCATGCCTGTCTATGTATTTCTATTATTATTCAAAACCCATTTACCAACTATATTCATTTGTATTCATTATGTGGTTCATTATGAAATTCACTTCAATCCACTGTTTATGAAAAATAATCAATAAAAATTCCTTTTTCAATCAATCATTGAAAACATTTTGATGAAAATCCTTTTGAGGCCAAAATCATTTTAAAACTTGGCTACCAAGGAAATGGGTAGAAGTCCTACCTCAATATCCGTGCCGATATCCAACACCGCAGTCTCGATCCACTATATGTTAGCTCCACGGAACATAAAAACTAGGTTTATTAGTATTCAGCTTAAGATATCCTATGTTGTTAAGCTATCTCATGGTGTCCTAGTGTGCCATTTGTGTTTATAAAATCATACTGCAAGATTAAAATCTCAATCGGGGTCCAAAATAGTGAAAACGGGTGAAAAATGACAAATTTTCACTATGCCCAGTCAGCCTGTCGGTCTCCCTGTTTCTACCTACCAAACTGTGCAGTTCGGCCTGTCGACAAATCAGGTCTAGTCGACTGAACTTTTCCAAGTTCGGCCTGCCAAACGTATGAATCCGGTCTGCCGAACTAGAAAATTCTGGAATTTTCTAAGCATGGGTTTTGGCCTCCCCGAGCCCAAATCCTCATTTCAAACCTATTTTTCTCAGTTCTCTGGCATATAAAACATTTATAGATTGTGGAAAAACATTATAAGACACTTTTAAACTAATCTAAACAAGTTTTACATAGAAAATCTGAGAAAATCCAAAAATAGGAAAAATACAGGAAAAATAGAAAATCTTGATTTAAATCTATTTTTAATTAAACCAAGCTTAAATTCTAATTATTTTAAGTTCCTCTAACTTAGATTAAAGGTTTTCCAAGCTTTAATGAACTTAGATTTTAAAATACAAAGAAAATTGAAAAATTTAGAAAAGTTTTAAAATTTGAAAACTCACCTTGAATTGAAGCTTTAAATCGAGTTTGTAACCGTCTAAACACGTTCTTGAGCTTTCAATTCGTTGAAAAACCAAAGCTTGAATTCAAATTTTGAATTAGAGAGAGAGGAGAGAAAGAGAGAGACACACGGAGAGGGAGAGACGAGAGAGAGAGTGAAGAGAGAGCTGAGTGAGAGAAAGAAAAGGAGAAAGAGAGAGATAAATAGAGGGAAAGGGGAGAGCAAACCGGGAAGGAGAAACCATGTCGCGCACATGGTTTTTCCTAAGTGGGACTTGTTGGTCATTTGACAAATTATTTTATTTCAAAATTCAAAATAACAAATAAAAATAATTAAGAGTAATTAAAAATCAGTAAAATAATCAAAAATAACATTAATTTAGAAATTTCACAAAATGATCAAATTAAGTTTAAAATATTCATCGTGACACACTAATCTATAATTTTATCTACTAAAAACCACTTAATTAACTTTGGGGCGTTACATTTGTACACTAATTTAGGTTTTTGTTTTTGACACTTGGTACATACCTATTCCCTTTAAGCTTTTCATTCGAGTTTATTGGTGGAACCAATAACTAGTCATTGTTATGAGTTCATATAGTTTTAAGGTCGTATAAGCCATTGTTGATGTTTGTATTTCTTTTAGTTGGAATAAATTCAGCTTTTAAAAAATATTCTTGTTGTTTATTAAATGAGGAATATGAATCTTGCCAAATTAATAATTATATCTAGTTAAATAATTATTAGCTGGGTAGGAGTATATAAGCAAATTCAGCCGAAATAATATTAAGGGAGGATTCATTATTGACATTTACTTCTTCTTTTTTTAATTCCCTGTAATCATTATTAAATTATTATTACTGATTTTGCTAAGTAAATATATGAATAGCCATTTGTAATAAAGGGAATGAAATACTCCTTCCTCTCCTTTCCCATTCATGTGAACACACGATAATCTTTTCTATGTTCGAATTAAAATAAACCTGCTTTCATATAGTGAATAAACTCGATTGATTAAAAATTAGACCTATTTAGCATTTGATTAAATTTTTGTAATTTCTTATATATATTTGGTAATTGATATTTGTCGTATAAAAAAGAGTTAGAAGTTGACATCTGTTGTTAGGATCGGCTCATTCGCATTTTTTTCTCTAAATTTACATACTAATTTTATAAGCCATCTGCTGTAAGACAAATTTTTGGATGCTAGAAATGAAATAATATTTTTTTCCCATTTTGATTAAAAAAATGGTTAACCATCAGATCATTCGGCTGTTAGTTCTGGAACAGTAATTTTTGTTCATGTCTATACACAAGTAACACAAATCATCTTATTTTCTTCCCCGTGCTTTCAAAGCATTAAAGAATTCATCGTGGGACTTCATACCCTGTCTTTAATTTTCTATTAGGTTAGTATCGTAGTAAGGCAATGTTTTGTTGAAAGGAGAGAAAAAAAAGAGCAAAATTTCCCATCCAACTACAATCTTTCCAACTCGGAATGGGCCAAAAAATGTGCTCACTGCAACAAAAAAGCTCTTGAATAACATTTAAAAATGTAGTAGGAATTCCACAACATATTTGCAAAAGTATAAGTTTTCAACTTATTTTTAGACGTCGTAAACAATGTAATTTAATTCTACGACAGCCAAATAGTGTCACTTAACTTTTTCAATTTCATACGTATTCTTTCATAACAGGTTAGAAATATCACTGCAAAAAACTATTGACATCATTGGAAAAATGTTGCATTCAGATCTTGTCACGACATTTAGTAGATGTCATGGATTTTTATTTATTAAAAAAATAATTTAAATCAATTAATAATTTAAGTTTTTAACATTTTCTACGTAATTAAATAATCATAATTGTACAATACAAATTTTTAAATTAAAAGGTAATTATTGTAACACATGTAATAAGAAAAAATTATGCCTGGCAATCATCAGTCACCAAATGCCATGTGTTTTTATATTTAATCCGAGCATATAAAGTACCTTAAAGAGCACAAAATTCATGTCTCAAACCCATGCATCAGGATCAGCATATGAATATTAATCAAGATCTGGAAGAAGAATCTAGTACGAGAAACTGAATCTTAGAGAGAGAAACAGAAATGACAGAATGAGCTCTCAATCAGAGAATGCTCAGCTGGTTGTATTAATACTTCAGTAATTAGTACACGTGGCTACATTGTATTGGTTGTGACACGTAATTACTCATAATGGATTCTAACCGCTTACAACAAACTAAACAGGCCAGCAGGCCAGACTAACTAACCATCAGCAGGCCGCTTACACCCATTTGTAGCCCACAACATTGTAATGTGGCAGCCGTAGAGCCAAAAACCAAGTATTATTAGAAATAAGAACATTCTATTCTGCCTACACATCAACCTTCCAATTGCAATCAATAAGTGCCTGTTGCACACAAGTAGGTTCGAAAGGACTGAGAGACACAGGTAAATGATGTTTGGGAGTTTGAAAGACTTTTGATTTAAAAATTTCTGTCTTACTTCGGGTAACCATGAAGTGAGTGGAATGAGGAGATAAAGGAGTAAAAAGATTTGATTTAGAAGTGGGATGTGCAACAGGAGATGATGGAGAAGTAGAAGCACAGATAGGCGAGGATATAGCCGTGGGCTGGTTATAATTAAAAGAAGTAGAAGAAAGAGATAAACCTGCATCAGGAGGCCACGACACAGTGCCAAACTTGATCACAGGCTGCATTGGGACTGCAAGGGAAGGCACGAAGGTGGTAGACAAGACGGGAGGTGAAGAGGACTCATAACTAGTGGACACAACTGGCTGAGAAAACGTCTCTGAGTAAGGGAATTCTTGTTCATTGAACACAACATTTCTAGATGTTGGAATTAAATATGAAAAGCAGCGGAAGGAACGGATCATTGATAAACAAAAATTTTCTAAAAACTTTGTTCATCGAGAATAGCTATATAATTTTAATTAATAATAGAAGCTTTGAGAATTTTACAAACCTCTTGAAGACCTATTAAGGTATCTTAATTTTTCTCTTTGACATCACAATCTTCCAAACCAAGCCTCCACAATAATGGAGAGACGAGTGGGTGTTAAACTGCAAGAAAGAATTAATCTCTCACTTTTTTCGATTTGCTATGCACTCAACACATGAAATAGCAAGCCTTTTTTTCAAAGAAAGAACTCTCAGTTTTTCCTCTCTAAGTATTGTGTAAAAGTTACGTAAAAAGATTGATAGAGATAACTATTATCTATATCTTTTTATATCTGAGCAGTTAATTATTTTTTATTAATTTTAATATATTTTAAATTTGAAATAACCAGCATATCATATATATGAGGAAAGAATATACTCTACATTCTTTATTCTTTTTTTATTTTTATTTTTATTTTTATTCAAAACGAAATCACGTAAAACGTAAAACGTAAAACATGATTCTTTAAATTATATATATATGTATATTATATACGTTTACCTTTATATATATATACACATATAATATATGTAAGTTTACGATTTTTTTAATTATATATATAATATATATAAGTTTACATGACGAGATATTCGTATGTATAATATATATTTATATATAATATAATAAAATCTTATATATATATATCTGAATTCAAAAATAAATTATATTTATTTTCAAATAGATTTTCAATTAATAAATAATGTAATTTTGTGTCCATGTTAGAAAAGACAAAATGTTGTTTCACCACACATGTGTCACACAAAATTAAAATTAATTAAAATAATCTTATTATTTCAATATTATCAATTAATTAATTTAAAATATATTTATTAATCTCATTAATTAAATATAATCAATTAATTAATTAATTAATGCTTAGTTAAATGTGACAACATTTATCATATTATATTATGTGTCACATAGAAAATTTTTCTGTATCACATTAATATCTCAAGTTTGAAATAATTAATTCAAAATTCAATAACTCCTAATTAAATATGTATAATTCATTCTATATATTAAACCTAATAGAAGTGGCATTAGGACCTCTTGACTTATAACCCAAGCACCAATAAATTTGACAATTAATTAAACTCTTTAATTAATATGCCAAATTTATTAGTTCAGTGTTATTATATTAAAAACCTAAAACTGAACTCTTAGGATTATAGTGAAAATTACTCAATGAAGATTAACGAGTAGTCCATTGATATAATCATTACATATACACCAGTCATCCATAAATAGTTTATAATAAGAGCTAGGTTTAATTTCCGTTCATCTTTCTTATTATTTCTTTATTTTGAGTTCTAATAATTCTATAATGAACAATTAATTCACGATCTTATTATGAACGAGCGCTCTACTGTCCAAACGTCGATTCATCACTCAAGAGAATTATTTTTCTAACTTCCATAGAGAAGGAATGGATTCTATATCTGTATAATATTATTCTCAGCTATTTATCACATTATGTTTCTAAGATGCTAAGCTATGATCTGTGTTTAGACAAATCTTACCATGCAAGTCAAAAAACGTAGTGTCATAAATAGGAGCCTAATAAATACTCAAGATTAAGACTGTCAAATATATGATCATCATAATGATAAATTTGAGTATTCTATGTATAACGGATGATTATTAGAGATTCATAATTTATCTAGTTCAGTCCTATATAATCTCATTATATAAAGTACCTACAATCTAATGTCTTTACATTAATAGCCTGGATAAGACTATCTCATTCTAAATAAGATTGGACCGTACTTGTGATATTTAATTAAAGATCCCAAACTTTAATTAATTATTATAGACTATTTAGAGTATTATCTATAAATTTTTATCCCTAAGCATATAACAGTTATAATACATATAAGCAACCAAAATAATTATAGTCATATAAATAATCATAGAATTTTCTTGATGTTTATAAAATTATTCATAATACATATAAGCAACCAAAATAATTATAAATGTCACTTTATTTATTTATTAACAACATGCAAATGTCAATGCTTATAAAGCACAAATCCCAACACTAGGAACATAAACACGGCCAAAGGAATGTAAGCTAAGATAGCCCTTGTGATCTCGACTATAATCGAGAAAAAGACATTTAGAAGACTGAAACTGAAGCTTATTTTTATTATATGGTTGGAGATGAGGAAAATAGGAGCAGCCAAATGTATTAAGAAAGGAATAGTCAAGAACACGATCAAAAAGTTTTTGAAATGGAAACTGCATTTGAAGTACTAGAGTAGGAATTCGATTGATTAGATATGCAGTAGTGGAGAATGCCTCCCACCAGTGATGTAATGGCATGGAGGCCTTGTTGGAAACAAAGTGCGCAGCGGAATTTTAAAATTTTTCATCAGAGTAATTTCCAAAACACAAGTTTGACATGTTATATGTATAAATTAGACAGATCTTACTAACCTCAGTGTGCCGAAGAACCTCCACAACCTGTGTAGAGAAGTAACGTTCCAGAAGAGCCTCAACCAACCGGTCTTCTTTGCTATTCTCTATCCACAACCGAAGTGAGTGTGGGCTCACACGTACAGCTCTTCCATCGGTGACTTCCTTCCAACCAATAGAGAGAACCCAAAGCTAGTGCTCGTGATTTGTGAACAAAAGCTCTCAGGGAGTTTTCTGATGCTTACTAGAAGAGTATCACTCTTAATCTCTCAAATTGATCTGAGTAAATCATAAGACTCACTCCCTTTTTATACCTATTGGTCCTAGGGTCAGTCCATATCAGATTAGGTCTCAAAAACTCGAAACAGAATCAAGTTTGGATAAATATCTGATAAGATCCATGTGAAAACGCGTAATCTTATCTCCGACTAATCGACAAGCCGATCAGGCCAGTTCGACAGGCCGAACACGTCATCTGGCAGGCCGAACTCCCGAGAAAAAATCTCCGCGAATCTAAGTTTATCTTGAACTAATTTCTTACAAAATTAATTCAACCGATAAATAGACATGAATTATTTGATTCTTACAAATTTTAAACTAATTTGATAAATCCGACATAAGTTACCAATTATTGGAAAAGCACGCCGTGTCGTTACAGGATTTTGTGAGCTAGCAAAGGGGACCAAAATGGACCTATAAAGTTCAAGCTCATGATAATTATGAAACCCAATATCCCAGATATACATTTCACAATTATCAACTCCAACGCTACTCCACTAAAAGCTTGGAGCTGCACTCTCAAACTTTATAGAATTACGAAGCTCGTGTAGCTAAGTCTCCATGATATATCATAGTGTATCGCATCCCCATATGATTATCCATAATCGGCTTAAGGACAAGTTCTGTCTTACCTTTTCGATTATTTTTATCTTACGTTCCATTGTCTCACCATTAGAAAACTTACCATCCAAAGATAGTGTACCATTCAGTTACACCTATGTATCCAAATGGTTGAGCGCTCCAGTTTTCCAATTACAGGACAACGCATATAAGAGGATATCATCACTCCTAAAGAGGAGCTATGGATTCCATATCTATGAATAACAAGTCTACACTATCAAGAATCATGCCTCCAACGTACCGGCATGCATACCACTATAGAGATGTGGGATCACCCATTGGTACATCAAAAGACACAAGTCGAGACAACGGGCCCACTATTCATCTTAGGATTAAGATACAATACAAGTGACTATCTAAAGTGAATCGATTTGCCAAGACAGAATTATTAATCCAAATCAATTCACTTTATGTCCCGATCCAACACGTCGTCACCTATGACAATGCGCCAATGTTTCTATTCACGGAGTCCAACTCCGATGGTCAAGACAAACCATCTCCCAAAAGGGATATAGACAACATCACAATCTTTACATGAATAAAGCACCCAACTTTATTCCCTTGATTGCGGATCATATTTTTTAGACCATCACCTTAAGATTCGTGTCTTCCGCATAATCAGTCCATCATATGCCCAATTCTTAAGGTTTAGACTAACAGTCTTACACTACTGTTTGCTTATCATACATTCAACAAATATGAATATAAAGAGGACAAGATTCGGTATATATAAATGAATAAATTCTTTATTGATAAAAATGTCTCCAAAAACGTATTACATTTTTACTCCTTAGGGCATACATGTCTAACAGGCCTGAGCTAACAAAGTGAGGCCTAACTCAACGATGTGGTGGTGCTTTCTTTCAGCATGACCATCTTGTTGATGAACATGTTGACAAGGATGATGAAATTAAATACCATGTTAAGCAAGAAAGGGCACAAAAGAGCGGTACTCACCATCCCAATTAGTTTGAGCACAACTTATGGAAGAATTAAAAGATCTTTTAGCTTGGAGTTTGAACTGTTGAAAAATAGAGTGTGCTTTGGATTTCAATTTGAGAGGAAAAATCCAAGTGAAATGAGTAAAGTCATCAATAAAATTAATATAGTACTTAAAATTATGATATGTCAAGACTTGTCATTACTGTGGTGTTGTCACAAGACTTTCACTAATGATATGTCAAGATATCAAAAACTTGTCACTTTCTGATTGATGATCTAGATCAGCACCTCCTCATACGTTGTTTCCTTCTGTATCGACACATTGTAGAACAAAACAATCTTGTTGAGGCTAGGTTCGCATTATCAGAGTATGGACACGTGAAACACGTCATAAATATGAGAAAGCTCGAGAAGAAGATTAAGTCGGTAAGCAACTACACCGACATGGTGAATGATCTCAAATGGCTCAACATACCTCGGTGTAAGCTTTTTGCTTACACTGAAACGTGTAATTCTTTTACATGAGGAAACCTTAAGAAGAACAAAATCACCTTCTTTAAAATCTAGGGGTTGGAGTCTGTTATCAACATAACTCTTTTGTTGGTTCTGGGCAGCTTCAGTCGGTCCTGTATCATTGCGATCTTCTCATTGTTTTCGCAGATCGCATTTGGCCTGGTGATGATCCTATCTTTAGATTCTAACCGACAAACCGATGATCAACATAGCCTTCCATAAAAGTGCCTTGAATGGTGCCCTACCAATACTAGCTTGGTAACTGCTATTGTATGCAAATTAGGCTAGATGCGGATGCTTCTACCAATTTCCACCAAAATCCAATAGAAGCATGCAACATATCCTCGAGAATCTATATAGGTTAGTCTGAGGATGAAAAGTGGTGTTGAAGTTCAACTCTATACCCAATGCAAGGAATCTAGAAGACTTTCTGCTGAGTGCATCTACCATGACATTAGCCTTTTCAAGATGATATTGCAACATGAAGTCATGGTCTTCCATGAACTCCAACCATCTTCACTGCCTCAAATTCAAATCCTTCTGAGTGAACAGATACCTCAGACTTTTGTGATCAGAGAAAATCTAAAATACTGCTCCATACAAGTAGCACTTCCAAATCTTCAGTGCATGGATAATGGCTATAAGTTCCAAATCATGAGTAGGCTAATTTTACTTATATGGCTTCAATTGTCGTGACTCATATGCTATAATTCATCTATGTTACATCCACACATCCAAGTCTGTGTTCCAATGCATAGTATAAACCTTAAATGGTTCATCACTATTCTGTATAATCAACACTAAAGCAGTAGTCAACTGGGTTTTTAATTCTTAAAGGCATGCTCATTTAGGGCTCCATTTGAACCAAATATCCTTATTAGTCAGCTACATCAACGGTGCCACTACCTTAGAGAAATCATGCAGAAACCACCAGTAATCTCCTATGAGTCCTAGAAAACTATGGATTTCTACTACATTCTTTAGTCACTCCCATTGTGCCACAGTCTATCTTAGAAAGATCCACCAAAATACCTTGGCCGGAGATAACATGTCTTAGAAACTTAACCTCTGTCTATCAAGATTCACATTTCTCCTTCTTAGCATACAACTTGTGCTCTTAAAGAGTCTACAAAACAATCTTTAAATGTTGTTCATGCTCCTCCCAAGTCTTGGAATATACCAATATGTTATCAATAAACACAATCACAAACTGATCTAAGTAAGGCCAAAAGATCCAATTCATTAGGTCCATAAAAGCTGTAGGAGCATTCGTCAATCTGAACAGCATTACTAAGAACTTGAAATGTCCATACTGGGCTTCCTATATTCTAAGCATATGGTATCTAGAGTGCAGATGTATCTTTGAGGAGTACTGAGAACCTCCCAAATAGTCAAACAATTTATCAATCCTTTGTAGTGGGTACTTGTTCTTCACTATAGCTCGATTCAATTGTCGGTAGTCGATATATAACCCAAGGGATCCATCATGTTTCTTAGAGAACAAGACTGGTGCACCCCATGATGACATATTATTCCGGATATATCCCTTATCCATGAGTTCTTAAAGATGTTTTCTCAATTCTTTTATTTCTGATAACGACATCTGTTACCGTGCAATGGAGATCAAAGTGGTTCTAGGAAGTAACTCGATGCCAAACTTGACTTTACAATGCAATGATAATTTGGGTAACTCATCTAGGAAAACATCCTCGAATTCATCAATCACTAGTATGGTGGTATTCGTACTAACTATAATTGACTCTATTTCTCAAGTAGAAAGAAGTGTATAATAAGCTAAGTTCCTTCATTTACCAAAACATGGTTTTGGGGACTGATCAATCATCATCTGATCAGCACTACCCTAGTAGGTGATTAGCGTTCTCTTACTGGCTACTAGAGTTACTTTTCTATGGTGACAATCAACAACTATGTTATACTTAGATAACCAATCCATTCCTGGGATTACATCATAAGTACTCATTGGAATGACAATCAAATCGCCTCTTAAAACAATCATACATGATTTACATATAACATTCACAAACATTCAACCTAAGGGTAAGGTAATAATCATTGGCTCACTAAATCACTCTATTTTTAACCCCAAGATGTTTACAAATGAACTAGAAATGAGAGAATGTATGGCACTAGTATCGAATAAAACATGAGCTAAAGATTGAAAAATAAGAACCATATTGCCAACAATTGCATTGCTAGCGTGAGCACCGGAATTCCTTACTGTCATGGTGTGAACATGTCCCTAGGCCTTCCCTCTCCCTATGTTTGCATTGTTGGGTCCTGGGTTTGTTGGCCGAAACTTGTTGTGGCAGTGGAGACTGCACAATGCCTAGATTATATGACATATATCGGGGGAAACCTTTCTGAAAATTCTATAGTCAGAAACTCTGAGCTAAAAATGGCATCTACTACGGAGTGAACTGATGAAACTAGGGTTGAGAAAACTATTAAGGCTGAACATAGGGTGAGGTTAAGGCTATTGTGATCCGCCTTCTCTGGAATGTGGTGTCTATAGTGAGTTCCTAACTGAATAGTTCCTCTTAATGAGGCTGGGCTGCTTGCAAAATATGACAATGAAGACTATAGGATTTGTTTCGACCACTATCGAATGAGCTGCTACCACCACTATTGGCACTACCATTATGTTGGCCCCTCAACTGCTGTTGTGGTTGTTGATGGTTGCCGCTGCCCCTTTTCTTGTCTCTTTGGGGTCCACCGGTGGTCCTTGCTCGACTCTCATAGTAATTGGAGTTGTCCCTCTTGACTGACAATGTTGACGATACTAAATCACCATAGGTCTAGATCCTTAGAGCAACCAACTGATGTCAAACCCTTAAGCCCTCTTGGAACTTAATACACTTTTCTTCTTTAGATGCGATTGTAAATGGGACAAACCTGGCCAACTTAGCAAACTTCACCTTATAAACCCTAATTGTCACCTCACCCTACTCTAAATGGTAGAACTCAGTTGTCCTTTGATCCCTGTACCCTTGAGGAAAATAACAATCATAGAACAAATTGTTGAAACTAGCCCAATCGATGTTCCTATTGTTCTCTACACACTTTCCCTATTTCCACTAGGTGTTGGCATTAACCTCCAGCTTGTATGCTGCAAACTTGACCCAAAATTCAATAGGCACTCCTAAAGTGTCCAAAAGCTTCACCACTAAGTCAAACTAGTACTAAGCAGCATGAGGTTCTCCATTTTTATCGAAGGTTAGAATCGCTGCATGACGAAACTTATAGAAATGCTCCTGTCAGTGGCTCACCATAGGATCCTCGCGCTGCACCCATGCCACCATATGCCTAAATGCGGCGAACATGACATTCATCACACCTTCATTATGAATAGGGTCTCAGAAAACAGCAGCAGCAGGACAATGTCTTGGTGCCATACGCTCAATTCTAAAAAGAAAAAATTAGACTGCCAATGGTTTCCAGCGTCCTATCTATATGTGCACAATTCCTAAGGTTCAAAAACCAAAAGCTCTGATTCCAATCTCTTTCACACACACAAACAAAGGTGGTGACATGGTGATTTAATTAAAATAAATAATTAATATTAATTATAAACACTAGAAACTTTCATTATATATTTTTTAAAATATTTTTAGTAAATTCAATAATATAGCAATTTAAACTCAATTAGAAAAACACTAATGTCAAAACATAGCAAAAAAAGGACTAAATTAACCTCAAAACTTATTTAAAATGTAAAATCTGCCAAATGTTGTCTGGGTCTCATCGGACCCCACAACGATGTACACATAGTATAGACATAAAAGAAAAACAATCAAAGTACAAGCCATCAAAACATAATCAAAGAGAATGATTAAAGTCTTCATTATTACATGCCTTAACAAAAACAGAAAACTAACGACTTAGGGACTCCAAGGGAAAAACAATAGCATTGTACTCAATCACGTACTACGAACCACTTGGAGGGGAAAAAGTAAAACAGTAGAAATCATGAGCAAAAGGCTCAATGGGACTTAAATTCTAAAACATCATTTATAAAGTAAAATAAATAGTTCAAATAACATTCAAAGGAATAACAAATAATTAAATAATTCCATGCTTACTGTTCATGTCATGTAATTATCTCAAATCATACATTGATACTTACTGTGTGCAAAGCCTAATATAATCACCACTATAGTGGCCGGGACTAGGTTTTAGGACTTACCCCTAAGGTCGCTCTCTATATGACCTGATCTTTGTGTGGCATCATGCACTTAAAACTAAACCAAATGGGAATCTTAGACGGTTTCATGTTTGAAAACCAATTAATCATTTTATTTCACTTGGTATACTAATACCGAAAGTTCAATATACATTTATTATCATTTACTTAATATGCACATATCCAAAATATTTGAAAATATTTATGTACTATTCAATTCTTAAAAACATTTTAAGAATATAAAGTGTTGCCAAAACACTATTTAGTCCTACCTCAATCTCTAATACCGAACACATCCACCCTGCAAATCTTGTCTCGCTAAACATTAGCTCCAAAGGAACGTGAGCAACTTTAAGTGTAGACTCAATTCATTAATATCAAAACTTGGAAATAATACATTAGTATGCAATCTCATGGTTTCTTAGTGTGCCTTCCCTAATTAAAATTCTTCTTTTATTTATATAATAATTAAAAATACTTTAAAACTTCAACAATGGTTTTTGATTAGTAAAAATGAAAACACACTTTGAATTTAATTTGGAACAACAAGGAGTTTGGGTGGCCCAAAACTGGGCTCCCTGGTGTAGTGTGGTCGACTGGGGTGCACTATCTACAGTCGACTGCATGTCTCGTAGTAGCAGGATTGACCGTGTTACACTAACCACAGTTGACTGCATCGTCGTAACCAGAGGCACTCTGTTTCAAGCTCCCAAACTTGAATCGAGTTCAAATCTTTCCAAACCGGTTCTAGTGCTTCTAAAACATGTTCTAAAGGTCCATAAACATTAAATGAATCATGTAACCTTATTTTTATACACATGCAACTTAATTTCATCATCTTTCATATATTTTTCACATTTATTCAGAAAATGAACAAAATAAATGTGAAAACAACTTTAATCCATTTTTAGTTTGAATTAAACTTGGATTTTTGTTTGTGGACTTCATTTAATCTTAGATCATTACATGCAAGTTTTAATTCTCAACAAACATGCACAAAATAGAGTTGTTCAAGTGGAAAACTATACTCAGTATATAAACACAAATTTGAACACAAAATCAGAGATGAAAACTTCATAATGTATAATGTGAGTTTAACTCTTTATAAATGTTTATAACCTTAGATTGAAGGATTTGGCATGGCTTTGATGGCTTCAAACATGAGCTTTTGCTTCAATTTTGGCTAAGATAGAGGCTTTTTAGTGTCTTGAGTTTTGGCAGCAAACTAAGAGAAGGAGAGGATGAATATGACATGAAAAGAGAAAGGATGGAAGTGAGAGTGTAGTATTAAGCCGGAGTAAACTTCAGCTTCTTTAAATCAAAGAAGTATAAGTGGTTTTCAGCTTGAAACAATGGGCTGTTATCTTTTTCAGACTTGGGAGCTGGAGACATAGAGTTCCAAGTCTAAACTCCACATGAAAATCAGGAAGTGTAACTGGTATCAAAACTGGGGGGGAAGAAAGGATTAAGTAAAATATGTGAATAGATTGTTTATACAAGTATATACTTAAATGCATTAAAGGAAAAATGTTTTAATTTAATTAAAACTGATTCTAAAGATAAAATAATATACTATAAATTTATTTTAAAAGAATTTAGTAATTGCTAAAAATAAATTATGGCTAACAAAATTGATAAAATGCAATAAACAAGAAATATCACAAAAATGATTAATTAGAGATTAAATTTTAATTAGGCACACTAATTTACCAATTTTTGCATACTAATTATGATTAGTTGAATTTAGTTATTATAACTCTCCTCCCCTAAAAGAATTTCATCCTTGAAATTGGAACTTACCTCAAAAATAGAACAAATGACGATACAGCTCCGGTATAGTCGAGTCCAGTTCCTACATCACCTTGTCGTCACCTAAGTGTTGCCACAAGGCTTTCACTAATGATATGTCAAGACGTTGTAAACTTGTCACTTTCTAATTGATGATCTGGATCGGCACCTCCTCATAGGTTGTATCCTTATGTATCAGCACATCATAGAAAGAAACCATCTTGTTGAGGTTGGTCTGGCATTTTTGGAGCATTGACACATGAAACACATCGTGAACATGAGAAAGCTCAAGAAGAAGATCAAGTCAATAAGCAACTTCACTGGCACGGTGAATGATCTCAAATGGCTTGACATACGTCAGTGCAAGTTTTTTGCTTACCTTGAAACGTGTAATTCCTCTACCTGGGGAAACATTAAGAAGAACGAAATCACCTTCTTCAAATTCTAAGGGTCGGCATCTCTTATCGGCATAACTCTTTTGTTAGTTTTGGGTTGCCTATAGTCGGTCTCATATCACTGTGATCTTCTAATTGCTTTTGGGGATCTTATCTAGCCCTGCAATGATCCTATCTTATAGTTCTAACCAATAAATTGGTGATCAACATGGCCTTTTGTAAAGATCCTCAAACGGTGCCATACCAATACTTGCTTCGTAACTGTGATTGTATGCAAATTCGGCTAGATACATTTGCTTCTTCCAATTTCCACAAAATCCAAGACACAAGCACGCAACATATCCTCAAGTATCTGTATAATGAGCTCAGACTGACCATCAATCTAAGGATAAAAGGCGGTGCTGAAGTTTAACTCTGTACCTAATGCTTCTTGAAAACTCCCCCAATACTTTGCATTAAATTGAGTACCTCTATCAGAGGTGATGGATAACGAAACTCCATGCAATCTAACTATGTGCTCAAGGTATAATTCTCCCAAGACTTTCCTCAAGTACATCAATCTAAATGGTATAAAATGCGTTGATTTTGTCAATCTATCTACAACGACCCAAATAGCATCGACCTATTGTTCTGTCCTCGGTAATCCGGTGAGAAAATCCATTGTGATATGCTCCCTCATCTATCCTGGGATAGGAAGTAGCTGAAGCTGATCGATAGGCTTTTGGTGCTCGGTTTTCACTCGGAGACATGCCTCTCTTCATGCCTTTCCATCAATATTGTCTTAAGATTATGGTACATCTTTGTGCTTCCAAAAGGAATAGCAAAACAAGACTTGTGTGCTTTATCCAATACAGCCTTGATCACTTCTTCTACTACAAGCACAGCCAAACATTCCCTGAAATACAAAGATCCATCTGTACGCACCTTTCACTAATCGAACTGTTCCCCATTCTGAATCTGCATAATTATTTTCTAACATAAAAACTAGAAATATTTTACAAAAACATAAAAATAAAAAACTAAGAGAAAACTAACCTAAGAAGAGAGATAGAGTGAACTCTAAAAAGGATGGAGATAAGTGGAGAGAATTACATTAAATGGAGGAGGTATTTATAGGTGAGAAAATTCACTATTTATATAATTTTTTTAAAATTATTTTTAGTATTTTATTTAGATATTTTTAGGTTGCAAATGGGTAGAATAGTAACTTAGGAGATTTTGGGTTTTTTTAGATAAATTTGCCACCATTTGTTGGTTCAAATCACTTAGATTTGATTTTATTTATTTTTTATTTTTTTCTTTTCTTTCTCGTGTAAATTAGCTCTGGATTATGCTGGTTTTATTGTGTAATGAGGCGAAGTGCAACATAAGGAAACATAGTAGGGATGTGGCTTGGAGCGTGGATCTCGCTTACTTGGACTCGGTAGACAGCTGAAATGAAGGCACTAGAAGAAAAAGAACTAGACCGCTGGATGAGTCTTCCCCATGCAGATCTGATGGACACAAGAGCGAGCTCACATGGAACAAGTCACAATGAATTTCAACGGGGGCCTAGACATGCGGATGGACGAAATTTGTTTGAGGCGTGATCCAATGGCTCTGGACGCGCCACATGTCACTTCTTTTCATTTTTATTTTATTTTTTATTTTTCATGCATTTGAGGTCTATTTTGCCCATTTTTGTGCCGTTTTGCTTCGTTTTTGTTGCAGATTTCAAATCTTAAATAAAATAAACAAACTAAAATTAATTATTTTACAAACATAATTTTTACAATAATTTTAAAATTGTTTATTATATATTAAAAAACACAAAACACGCTAAAAACAAATAAAAACTTCTAAAATTAACAAACCTTAATAGATTTATTATTTAAAACTTGGGAATATTTTTAAAAACTACTAGAAATATTATAAAATATATTTACAAATTAAAAATGCATTTTCACACATTTTAAAACTAAAAATAAAATCATAAAACATTATTTTTACGGTTTTGATTATTTTCAAACTAATTAATTATTAAACACATAGAAATGATTCTAAAAATTATAAAAAATATTATTAAACATAAAAACACACTAGACATATATTTTAAACATATTTTCACACAAACACTCTAAAATACTATTTATCATGCAAATGCTTTAATTAAAGGATTGAACAAGAAATATGAATGCAAAATGATTGATTTTAGTCTTAATAAATGTATATTTTCACAGTCTCACCGACGTTCATTTGAAAACTGCTTGTCTCTTGGAAACTATATCCTTATAACTCAAAGTTTGTATAAAACTTGTGTTTTAAAATATTGTCCAAAATTTGTAAAACACTCAATCTTAGGCTTATATAGTATGTTATAAGCGCAATAATTTCTTGGTTTGTCAAAAAACAGGATTCTATAGCCATGCAAACATTATTTATAAAAACTAGCACCGAAAGGCACTATTTAGTTAGTTTTGAAAACTTATCGAAACATTATACGTTGAAAACTGTTTTTTCTTTTAAAGTTTTTTTATTCGTGGGAGTTACTTGTTTTAAACATACAGTTTTAAAACTTCCATGCTCATTTAAAATCCCATGTGTTGTCTTTAACATATTCATCTTCTAGTTATTTATTTTTTATTTTTTTTTTGTAAACATTAATGATTAAAAGTTTTCATAGTTTTTATTAAGCAAATCATAAGTCCATCTTAGAGGGAGATTTTCATAAAAGTTCCTACACCTCGTTGTAATTTAAAGGTTTTGTGTTAGGCGAAAATCGTAGTTTGGCCTCAAAACTGCCCGAAACTATAAAAACTGTTTCAGCCTAAAAATACAGTTTTTCTGATAGTTTTGAAAAACTGTTAACAACTATGTTTTAGACACAGATTTTTAAAAAAGTTTCTTCACAAAACTGTTCATCTTGTAAAAAAACTATAACTTTTTATTTAGCAAAATGTAAAAGTCGGACCGAAAATGGCCTAAAATGGCCAAATCAGTGGCTACTTGCCCCAAAACAGTTTTGGATAGCAATCAAAACTATTTTGGCAGCCACAGGCAGTTTTGAAAAACTGCCCAAAAACCCATACTAGAGTCAAAACTATGTTTTTACTTACTCACGAAGTTTCGTTCAAAATATCGAAATCTAAAAGTTTTGTGCTCGGTAAAGGTTTAAAATCTAACGCTAAGGCTTCCATTTTCACGATCAAAATTTGTAAAAAATTTTCCACAACACAAAAATTCACCAAAACTAAACTAAACTTATATAACCTAACTTACTACAACAAATTACATACAGAGCTATACCAACCAACATAAATAAGATTATTACAAACTATTTTCTTACTAAAACATAAAATTAACTCATAAGAATCTAAACTTTAAGTAGACTAAATGATTTAAAGAAGAAAATTAAGGATTTTAGCCTTGAAGACACTTCCTTAATGATATCCTCTAGAATAGCCTATTCCTCCTCCTTGTTTCTTGTTTCAAACACTAGAAACGTAAACTTTCTCCATAAAAATCTAATCATGGGTTGTCCAACTAAATTAAAGAAAAAGGATTGGAACTCAACCTTGAAGTTCACCATGAAAATTCTAACTTTCCCTTTTTTTCTTCTTTTTCTTATGCTTCTTCTTCTTCTTCTTTCTTTATTTGGCCAGTAAGTTTATGGTGGTAAGGAAGCGAAAGTTTTTTTGGAGACTTGCTTAGATGAAAAACACTAATCTTGAAGAAGAAATATGGGAAAAATAGGAAAAAAAATTTCTTGGAAAGTCTTGTTTTGAAACCAATTATTTAGATGGTGAGAATGAGAGGAAATTTTCACTTGGAGAGCTTGATCGTATAAGGTTTGATGGAGGAAATGGGAAGGAAAATTTTGGAGATTTTCCTTGTGGGATACTCCATTTTGAGAGGAAATAGAGAAGAGAAAATAAAGCAAAAATATAGTCTTATACAAGCACACCTATATATAGAACTAACTCTACTCTAAGTCTCCACCCAACTAATGTTTAATTAGGCATTAAACCTTGCCTACTTGGACAGAGTTTTCTTAATCCTCCTCTAAATGTGGTGCCATTCTTAAGCCCAAAGATGACAAGATTAGCATCTCATTAATGCATTAAGGACAAGGTTCAAATCAAGTCTAAGTCATAGTCAAATCCAATCTTTTTGATCTTATCTCTAAAGATTCCCACCAAACACTGCTGGGAGATTATTAACTTAGCTAATAGGAAAATCTAATTTCTGAAGGGTCCTTTTCAATTTTTCAAATATAGTTCGACACTAATCGCAATATAAACCAATACCAATATATGTTTTAATTGCGTACCAATTTTTGACTATTTTTAGTCTTAAAATTATTTCTAGATTTAATAAAGATCTAGACTTGACTTTTTCTCTATCTAAACTTGGTAATAACCTAGTTTTATAGTAGTGTAAATTTTTGAGTTCGCGTAGCATTTTCTACCGAAATTGCTACTTACTCCAATTTTAATTTAATTAGCAATTAAGGACTTGTTGAGTGTTAGAGTGTTTTTTAGTATACTATTAACATCGTACCACATTTGAAAATTCTTGTTATTAAAATTCTCAAGTTATTCACAAATTGAAATTTCTTTCATTTTAAATCGTGATAGAAGTTATCTACCGCATTATTTAATCACAAAAGTTAATAAATTTAAATTTAAAATTTACTATAGAATGGATTATTTATATTGATTCCATAAATCCTATAGTAAAAAAATCAAACTCGATATTATTCAAGAAAATCTTTGACTTAAATACGTAAATTACCTTGTTTAATTCTAAGATTTTCTCAGCCGTTGCTAGTACGGACTATGTTCTTAATTCTTGTAATGTTAGTTCCTTGATTTCACTAATGATAAACTCATTAAATTAAATAAGAGATTACTAATGTCATTTAATTGCATTAAATATCTATCTATAGACTTTTAATGCAGTACTCAAACTTGAAATTCTAATCTATTAAATATAAGATTTCTCGTTGATAACTCCATTCATCTTTAAATTTTAGATGTAAGGTCTCTTGATTTTAAACTGTTTCCTAAAAATATCCTTGACATATTTAACGATATTGAATACTATCGAATTAACCATAATTATAGAATTATGGAAATTTAAGTTAAACTTCCACGTCAAGTGTTTGGGTTTTTCGAGAAAACTTTTGACTTAAATTCTTGAGTTCTATATAGCGTAATTAATCTAATGCTTAACTATCAGACTGAATTATTGTTCAAGTTTTTAAAAATGTATTGACTTGTCCAAGACCAATCCTTTTCTTAAATTATTATGCTCTTTCATGAACATTTCTCGTAATTTTTACCAAAACATAAATTTATAAGCTCTAAACTAATATTTTCTTATGAACTTAACGGCGTAGTAATAGAAAAATCCTCAATTGATTATACTTATTAATTTTTGAATTTTTTCAGTTATTATATTTTATGTTGATTCCATTTTCTAGCGCCGCGGCTCAAATTTGAGTGTCGTGGCGTTCCGGGCTAATGTGAAACACAATAAGATGTACATTTTTCATTCATACAAATGTGATCTTTAATCTCAAACATGTTAAAAGGGACATATTACAATCTCTTCAACACCTCCGGCATGCATAGTCTTTACTTTGTTACCAGAATCTACTTCCTTGATGCTAGGGGTTTTGATGGATTTTTGGAATAGTTGATTTTGTTTTGGGGTTGGGTTGTTGGTCTTTTGTTTGATTATTGTGGCATGGAGATCTCTATTGGAGATTGGGACTTCTTCTTCTTTTTCTTGTCTTCTTGTTTTCTTTTGAAAAGGTTGAGATTTCTTCTTGGTAACTGTTGGATGAGTTTGAAATCAAGTTTTGCAGTGAAACCAAGTTTGGTTGAAGATTTCATAACCCTTGCAAACGTTGTGATAGAAAGCGTGTTGGGAAATGGGTGTCTGATGCGGAGTTGGAAGAGAAAGGGGAAAAAATTAAAATTTCTTTTTTAAATATAGTGGGTCCCCCTAATTTAAAGCAGGTCTTAAAGAAGAGTCCAAAACGCTCCGCGTAGGCGCCACGTTGTTATGGAGAGGGGCACCTTGGGAGTCCCTTAGCTTTACTCGTATATTTTTCGCAAGTTTGCCTCAAGTTCCCTTTCATATTCTTCAAGATCTTAATAAGCTTATTAATTTGAATCTCAACTACTGCTTCATGCTTCAGAGTATTCCCGATAGAATTGATGCGACATCACTCAAATATTTTACTCTTGGAGGTTGTTCTAGTCTCAATGCTCTGCCAATAACTATAAGTAGAAGCCCGGTAACTTTAGACTTTAAGCATAACTGGAATAATGTCCCTGTCATAATCAATTGATTCTCTCAATTGCTACACAAGAACTGCAAATCTTCCAGGCAACATAAATATGTTGGACTCCCTCAAATATCTTGAATTAGGTGGTTTTTCTATTCTTGAGTCGTTTCCAGAGCTTCCACTGAATATTGTAGAGATAGCTACTCATGGGACAGCAATAAAGGAAGTGGCCTCCTCATCAATTGAGGGTCGGTTTTATCTCTGGCGTATTAGCCTATCAAATTGTACAAGTCTTGAGAGTTTTCCAACCAACATTTTTAAAGTGAGGTCTTTTTTTGTGCTTGATCTTCATGGTTGCTCAAATTCGAAAAGCATTCCAGAAATTTCAGAGCCTTTAAAAAAGTTGCAATATCTTTATTTGAATGGAACAGGGATCAGAGAGCTACCATCATCATCAATAGGACATCTAATCCGCGTCAAACAGTTAAACTTTTGAGAATTGTAAAACTCTTGGAGTGCTGACTCAATTTTGTTATATTTTTCAGTCAGGTTGTAGTCTTGAATGTGCAGTAAATATGTCCAAGTAAGGGTTTATTTTGAACTCAAGAGTGAGTCCAAGATTGTTTAATAGTTGGTGACAGGGGTTGTAATAATAAATCACACTCATCGATCTTAGGCCTTTTTTGGCAGAGCTAATGGTGTCTTGCTCTTAATTTTGTAATACGTGTCTTTTTTACTCAATGTTATATGTTATGCTAGGCCTATTATAAACAAGATTATCTAGGCTTACAGAAACAAGGAGGACCCTTTGTACTAAGACGGTAGACTCAATGTTGACATTTGGAAATCAAAGGAAAATCAATTTTCCCTACTACCTTTTGTCTCCTCTATCTCTTTCTACATCTCTTTCTCTAGTCTTTCCGCTTGTTATAAACTTGTATGCCTCTTGTCCGGAATGATTAAAAGATATATAAAAATACCATACTCTAATTTATGTGTGAAACAACCGGCTTTTGGTGTAATGGAAAATTTGTAGGAGCAATTCGTAATTTCCAACGGCTCTAATGGTGCATTGCTGGTAAATCCATCTTTTTTTGTTATTTACATTGTTTACAAAACCTTCTTCAGACTCTACTTACACTTCCACCACACTTGTTCCATTTTAATTCATGTCCCTCTTTAATTAGGTCCCCTAGTATTGATATTAAAAGCATTTTGGCGAAATGAAGTCTTGGAAGACATGGTTCGGTTTCTTAGGGCCTTGTACGTGGTGAATAAACACAAGTTTCATACTTCCCAAAAATTATAGGGTCCACGGTGGAATCTAGTTTTGAATTGCAGTCTATGTAGCAAGATTTGAGGGATATCTGGGCTGTAAAGAAAAGGGAAAATGCTTGAAAAGCCTCTTTAATATATATACGAGAACATGTATAATATTGGACCTTCCTATGGTAGTTTTCTATACTCATGGAAGACGTATTACGTTTACGCTGCATATTCTCTTAACAATAACATTTATATAGCGTTCTTGAGCACTCCTGTAATGTTTGATTGTGAAATTCATATCCTAGATATTGTGCTTCACTATCTTTAACATATTTTTGTTTGCTTTTGACGTGTAGAAGCATGATGGTTATCCATCAGGGTCAATGGTTGACTTTGCATGCGACACAGATGAATCTCCACTATTAGCAGTTAGCAGCTTGGCAGTTCATTTATAAGGTTTTTTTTTCTTTTCTTTTTTTTTTTGGTTATTTGAATATTTGACTATCGCTAGTATATTCTTTCAATTGAATTCAAGGTATATAATAGTTCCTGATGATTGTTGCCCAAAATTGAAGTGGATGCTTTTGATCTTGACGGAGAAGCAGAGGAACAATTTGAATCTAGATGACAGAGAAGTAGAGCATTTGAATTCTCTACTTCTGCTCTTAGAATTTTTTTTTCCTTTTTCAAATTATTCCAGATTATAGCTGACGATCTTGTGATGCTTAAGTTTTTTTTGATACGATGGAGGATCGAACCTCTTCCCCCAAACCAATACCCACCTCACCCCTTCCCCAATGCCACTAGACCAACATGTCTTGGGCTGTGATGCTTCAAGTTATTCTTGCAAAGCTTTTTTCCTTCCCCTTACCACTGAAGGGGAGAATTTTGTCTTTGAGCCTTCCAATTCATTTGGAAATCTTGTGTTCCCTTGGGTTTTTGCTTGGTTGTTTTTCATCGTAAAATTAGTATTTGTTATTGGATTTAAAGGACAAAAAAAAAAAAAAGACTCGGTGCATATCTCTCCTAGGTGTGTTGTGCAAAGGAGACTCGGGTTCAATAGGCCATCCCTTGCTACATTGTCCTTTGGCTAGGAGACTTTGGAACAAATTACCGATTGAAGTGTTCTCTGGATTTCCTTGCTCACTTTGAGTTTTTAATGTTTGAGGCATTGAATGGTTTTGTTTCAATGAGATGCTAAAACCATGTGGAATGGTATGGTGTTGTCATTTCTTTGGACAATGTGGATGGAGGGAAGCTTAAGGAATTTTAAAGATAAAGAAGTAAACGTGATAGATTTGTTTTGAAAAAGCTGTAGGAATTCTTGTTTAGATTTGGTGGTTAGAGATTAGTTATTTTTTATTATTTTTTCTGTTTATTTAGAAAATAAATTAATTAGTGAATCTAGAAGAAAAAGACTTGCGTGCCTTAAATCTAGGGTAGTTAGGCTTTACTTCTTGGCTTGTAGGAATTTAAGATTTTGTTGAACTCCCATATATACTGTCAGTTATACTTGAATAATAATAACAATTAGAACAAGTTATTCGTTCTGAAAAATTACATGGTATTCGAGCCAGTCCTTTACATCACACAACCCTAACTTACCGCGATGAGCACTGAGAAAAGGAGCCCAAGTTTAGAGCAGGAGACATCCTTGTCACCATTGTCCCAAGCGCTAGTCTCTACTCAGATGACTGCTGTTTCACAAACCTTTGCAGATGGGCAGTCACTGCAGATAATGAATCACAAATTGGATGGGCGAAATTTCCTCCAATGGTCCTAATCGGTCCCTCTAGTGATACGTGGATGTGGGAAGATGGGTTATATCTCAAGAGAGATTCAGAAACCCAATCCTAGTGATCCCTCATACGCTTCATGGGAACTCAATAACTCTACCATTGTGGCATGGTTAATCAACTCCATGGAACCCCACATCAATCACACTTATCTCTTCCTCCATACAACAAAGGCCATTTGGGACGCAGTGCGTGAGAATTACTCAGACCATGAAAATGCCTCTTAGGTTTTTGAGATAAAAAAGAAACTCAAAGACATGTGACATCCTCGATGTGACTAAATATTACAACTGCCTTCAAACTTTATGGCAGGAACTCGACATGTATTATGAAGCTGATTGGGGCGATCTAGAAGGGAACGTCAAATTCAAGCATCACCTTGACAAGGTGCGTCTATATGAGTTTTTAGCCAGTTTGAATAAAGACCTCGATGAAGTCCGTGGCAGGATTCTGGGATGAAGGCTGATTCCATCCATTGGTGAGGCTTTCTCAGAGGTGTGATGGGAGGCTAGCAGGTGTCGTGTCATGCTTGGAAAAGGAGACCAGCCAATTACAACAGCTGAGACTAGGGGAGATCAAAAAGAGAACTTACATGCAGGACGCCCTTGGTGCAACCACTACAACAAAGCTGGTCACACTCGGGAGAAATGCTGGGATCTTCATGGTAGACCAGCAAAAGCCAAAGTTAGAAGTTCAAGTAATAGAAGTAAGAGTTATCAGGTAACTAAGGAAAACAAGGTTGAAACTTTGGGTGCGATTGAAGAACAAGTTAATGTATTTCTATGCAAGAGCCAACTAGAGCAGCTCCATAAACTTCTGAATTAGTCCATCAACAGTGACTCGACCACTACAGTGTGCAGCTTTACACAAAAAGGTATGACTCTTCATGTACAACAAGACTCTTAATAGCCCTGGATATTTGACTACAGAGCCACCGACCACATGACAGGTAACTTGTCTTTATTTTGTACTTACAAACCGTGCTGTGGAAGCTCACAGGTAAAGGTGGCTGATGGCACTTACTTTGCAATTTTGGGCAGAGGCTTCATCTGATTGTCAGACAAAATTAAACCAGTCTTATATGTACCCGGCCTAGACTGCAATTTAATTTCTATTAATAAACTGACAAAAGACATTGGCTACATTGCTGAATTTTCTCCCACTTGGTGTAAATTGTAGGAGCAAAGATCGGGGAAGATGATTGGGATTGCTAGAGTGGAAGATGGACTCTATTTCTTTAGGGATGGTGGGCATGTTGGAAAACAAGCTTTGAACATCAAAACTTCACCTTCCTTTGTTTCTAGTGATGATGTAATAAGGCTATGGCACAATAGGTTAGGCCACCCAAATTTCTTTTACTTAAAATGCTTGTTCCCTAATTTGTTTATCAATAAAAATTCAAATTCTTTTCATTGTGATTTCTGTCAATTAGCAAAACTATCTCACACATTGTTCCCTACTAAAACTTACAAAGAATCTCGCCCATTTGCCTTAATCCATAGTGACATCTAGGGTCCCTCTTGTGTTAAACATATTACTGGAAGTCGCTGGTTTATAGGCTTTATTGATGATCATTCTAGAGTTTGTTTGCTCTACCTCCTTAAAGAAAAATCTGAGGCAGAAACAGCATTTCAAATATTTCACTCTATGATCGAAAACCAGTTTCAAACAACAATTCAAATATTTCGTACTGATAATAGCAAAGAGTACTTTAATTCATTCTTAGGTGACTATCTAGCAACTAATGGGATAATACATCAAAGTTCCTATCCTGACACACCACAACAAAATGGTGTCTCAGAGCGAAAGAACCGTCATCTTTTTGAAGTTACTAGGGCCTTAATGTTCACTATGAACATACCAAGTTACCTTTGGGGTGAAGCATTTTTAACTGCCTCACATCTTATCAACATAATGCCTTCTAGAGTGCTAAATTTTAACTCTCCATTGTCAATCTTGTTAAAGGATTATTCCACGTTTCGATCACTTTCTGATCTACCACTCAAAATGTTTGGATGTAGTGTCTTTGTGTTAGACATGTATGCCCGAAGGAGTAAAAATGTAATATGTTTTTGGAGATATTTTTATCAATAAAGAATTTATTCATTATTCATATACCAAATCTTGTCCTCTTTACGTTCATATTTGTTGGATATATGTTAAGCAAATAATAGTCTGAAACTGTCGGTCTAAACCGTCAGTTATACTTAAATAATAATGACAATTAGAACAAGTTATTCATTCTGAAAAATTACAAAAGCTAAATTTTTTGGCCTCGTTGTGGGCTCCAATGGATAAAACTTTCAAATATTTTCCTTTCTTTTTGATTGTGTTAAAATGGGGTGATGTTGTTTTCTAAAGTTTTTTATTTTTTATTATTTATTTATTTTTTTGTTTTTTTTTCCTTTCTTTTCTTTATTATTTTTTTCTTTTTTTCATTCTAGCTTTTTGGTTTTAGATGATTTCTTAACATCTTTCTTTTGTAATTGATTTTTTTTCCTTTTCTGTCGATGAATGGAAATATTATTGTAAACAAAAAAATTTGAAGATGCTTTATTAGCAGCTTTTAGGATCAACAAATCTACTTCTTGTACAAGGTGCTTTGTAGCCCAACTTTTTCACATTCCTGTCACATTTGCCCCTTTTATTCTGTTTGCATACTTTAGTCTTCTTAAGGTTCTGCTTTTCTGTTCTGCATTGGACCTAACTGCTAATGCCAAGTGCTCGCTGCTTGTGGCTAGAGATCCTAAGGATCGGACTGATTTAGTAATCACTCTACATGGTGATGCTATTCCTGTAAGTTATAACTGTGTTTTAATACTCATAGTTTGCCTCTTTCAAATGATATTGTTTTTATGGTAATGTGACTGAAGAGTGCATTACTACGCAGGTCTCTGAAAATGATAGAACAGCAGTTTGCAGTACATATTTGGCCAGGCATCCCAATGCATTTTGGGTAAATTAATGAAGTATTGTTCTCATCCATGATTAATATTTTGTTGCATGACAATGTTGCACATTACTTTGGATGGTCAAACGATTAAATCTCTTCTTGGATTTGAAGGTTGACTTTGGTGACTTTCAATTCATGTGCATTGAACCAAAAGTAGTACGATACGCGTCAAGGGTTGCAACAGCCTTGTTAGGATCATGAGGTTTGTGCATAGTATTGCAATATGTTCTTTATGTTCTCTTTCTATAATTTATAGTCCTGTCTTAGTGTTTCATTTCGAATGCTTTCCAGATAACTTGAGAAAGAGCCAAACCTGTTGTTCTTATACTCAATTGTTGCAAAGACTTCTAGGGTTTTTTATCCTAAAATTGTGATTATTTATTAAGTTGTTATATCTTCCCATTTTGCTTCTCTCATGTTGTGTGTGTGTGTGTGTGTGTGTTTTTCAACTTTAGAGTTCAATAATGAGGAGTATAAAGCTACAAAAGTTGATCCATTAACTCAATTTTCTAAGCCTGTCACAGTAAGTATAATCATCTAACAAATTGTGATCTGTCTCTGCCACCTCCCCTCCCCTCTCTCTCTCTCTATCTCTCTCTCTCTCGATTTCGTTGGTTTAACATTTCTAATTTTAATTATAATTTTTGCTTACTAGTCTATATGAACAAGGATCATGCTGATGATACAAAGGCCATTGTGCAACATTCAACATCACTTCCGGTAACCCAGATTTTTTTTTTTTTTTTTTGGGTATTCCTTGTCTCTCATTAAGATTATGCTAACTCATCAATCTTTTGATTAGATGTAAGAGATCACACATCAGACAATAACATGTAATGTTTATAGTGACTAGATTTGTTATGTCAAAAGAGTTAAGTTTGTGAATTTCAAGAAAGTATCTAAGTATACTCCATCAAAAAAAAAAGAAAAAAAAAAGAATGTATAGAATATATCAAGTTTGCGGATTGATTTTCACCAATACCCCCTTAGGATATGCCCTTCTCTCACTTTGACCCCTCCTTGAATAAAGCATCTATTTGCATACAAAGTATGGCATATGGAAAACACATGAGGGTTTTAAGAGGGATAAAATGGTAAAAAGAACGAAAGCAGATTTGAAAAAAGTTATTCCAAAACGAGAGAAAAGAAAAAAGAAAGGAAAATAAAGATCTAGATTGAACGACACAATCTGGCTTGTTTTCTTTTTACTTTTTTCCTTTCAAATGTCAAATATAATTAATTATTTATTTATTTTTACAATTTTATCTCCTTGTGTGTCATCCTCGTGTTAGATTTTCTTAGAAAATAGACAATTCATTAATGGAGGGATCAAAACTATATAATTCATGAACTTGAGGATAGCTAGACCTTTATTAGTGAATATTAGGAAGCAAAGTGAGTCAAGTGCAGTGCATATCCTGATGGCAATAGTGGAAATTGTTAGACATATATGCCATAAGGAGTAAAAATGTAATAAGTTTTTGGAGACATTTTTATCAATAAAGAATTTATTCATTATTTATATACCAAATCTTGTCCTCTTTACGTTCATATTTGTTGAATGTATGTTAAGCAAACAATAGTTTGAGACTGTCGGTCTAAACCATAAGATTTGGGCATATGATGGACAGATTATGCGGAAGACATGATTCTTAAGGTAATGGTCTAAATCATAAGATCCGCAATGTAGGGAATAAAGCTGGGCGCTTTTTCCATGTAAGATTGTTATGTTGTCCATATCCAAATTGGGAGATGGTTGTCTTGGCCATCGGAGGTGGACTCCGTGAATAGAAACATTGGCATGTTGTCATAGGTGGCGATGTGTTGGATTGGGACATAAAGTGAATTGATTTGGATTAATAATTCTGTCTCGGCAAATTGATTCACTTTAGACAATCATTTGTATTGTATCTTAATCTTGAGATGAATAGTGGGCCCGTTGTCTTGACTTATGTCTTTTGATGTGCCAAAGGATGACACCCACATCTTAATAGTGGTATGCATGCCGGTACATTGGAGGCATAACTCTTGATGGCGTATACTTGTTATTCATAGATATGGAATCCATAGCTCCTCTTTAGGAGTAATGATATCCTCTTATATGCGTTATCCTGTAATTGAAAGACTGGAGCGCTCAACCATTTGGATACATAGGTGTAACCGAATGGTATACTATCTTTGGATAGTAAGTTTTCTGATGGTGAGATAATGGAATGTAAGATAAAAATAATCGAGAAGGTAAGACAGAACTTGTCCTTAAGCCGATTATGGATTATCATATGGAGATACGATACACTATGATATGTCATGGAGACTTAGCTATACGGGCTTCGTAATTCTATATAGTTCGAGAGTGCAGCTCCAAGCTTTTAGTGGAGTAGCGTTGGAGTTGATAATTATGAAATGTATATTTGGGATATTGGGTTTCGTAATTATCGGGAGCTTGAACTATATAGGTCCATTTGGTCTCCTTTGCTAGCTCACAACATCTTGTAACGATACGGCGTGCTTTTTCAATAATTGGTGACTTATGTTGGATTTATCAGATTGGTTAAAATTTGTAAGAATTAAATAATTCATGTCTATTTATAGGTTGAATTAATTTTGTGATAAAATTAATTCAAGATAAACTTGTTGAATTATTGGGATCAGATACTTCTTGTCTGTTTATCGGTTGATTTAATTTTGGATAAATTAGATCAAGATAAACTTGTAGAATTATTGGGAATTCATTTATTTTCTTAAAGATTATCTAGATAAAGTTGTTTTGATCAGATAACTTTTCTATGGGGTTATTTGAATTAAAACTGAGACTTTATCCTATAGAATCTCGGATGGAAAATAAAAGATTCACGGAGATTTTTATTCAAGAGTTCAGCCTGTCGATACACGTGTTCGGCCTGCCGATGGGCGTGTTCGGCTTGCCGATCTAGCTGTTCGGCCTATCGATAAGCGAAGAATAAGATCATGCATTTTTTACGTGGATCTTATTAGATATTGATCCGAATTCGATTCTGATCTGAATTTTGAGACGTATTTTGATAAGGACTGACCCTAGGACCAACCCCTATAAATAGGGAGTGATTCTCATAAGTTACTTAGATCAATTGAGATATTAAGAGTGATACTCTATTAGTGAGAATCTAAAAACTCCTTGAGAGCTTTTGTTCACAAATCACGAACACTTACTTTGGGTTCTCTCAAATTGGTTGGAAGGAGAGTCACCTGGTAGAAGAGCTGTACGTGTGAGCCCACACTCGCTTCGATCATGGATAGAGAATAGCAAAGAAGATCAGTTGGTTGAGACTCTTCTGGAACGTTACTTCTCTTCACGGATTGCAGAAGTTCTTCGGCATACAAAGGTTAGTAAGATCTGATTAATTTATGCATATAGCATGTCAAACTTGTGTTTTGGAAAATACTCTGATATAAATTTTTTAAAATTCTGCTGCGTACTATTTTTTCAACGGAAATGACCGAAGGGAGGCCATGGCAAAAATTTTTTGGTTCTAGAGGTTTAAGGCAAGGAGCCCCTCTATCACCTCACTTTTTCACTCATCACTAATGGCCTTAGCAGATTGGTGGATAGGGTAGTCCTTACTATTGTAATGGCCGTGAAAATCCATAGATTAAATCTTGTAAATCCAAGTATTTAAGTCAAGGACTTTTGTAGAAATCTGACATTTTGACCTTTAATTGGAGATTTTGGGAATTAGTGTAGATTTCATAATTCTATGTTATCAAATTTGATTTTTTATGGCACTACTACTACATATGATGGTATGATACTACAAGACATTACAAGATTGGAAGCCTTCCATTTCGGTTTAAGGTGGAAGAAGTTTCAATCAACAAATCACTTGAAATTCAATGCATGAGAATTTCAAGTACAATATGGTATTAGTAGTATATAAATAAACACTCTAATACATTAAGTATCCTTCATTTCTCTTTAACTAATCTAAGGAGATGTTGCATGAATTAGCTGTTGGAAAAATAGTACGCAGTGAAATTTTAAAAATTTTATTTCAGAGTATTTTCTGAAACACAAGTTTGACATGCTATATGCGTAAATTAACCAGGTCTTACTGACCTCTATGTGCCAAAAAGCTCCTGTAATTAGTGAAGAGAAGTAACGTTCCAGAAGAGCCTCAACCAACTGGTCTTCTTTGCTATTCTCTATCCACGATCGGAGTGAGTGTGGGCTCACACGTACAGTTCTTCCACCAGGTGACTCTCATTTCAACCAATTGAGAGAACCCAAAGCTAGTGTCTGTAATTTATGAACAAAAGCTCTTAGGGAGTTTTCAGATTCTCACTAGCAGAGTATCACTCTTAATCTCTCAATTGATTTGAATAACTTATGTGACTTACTCCCTCTTTATAGAGGTTGGGTTTAGGGTCAGTCCTTATCAGATTAGGTCTTAAAATTTGAATCATAATCAAATTTGAATCAATATCTGATAAGATCCGTATAAAGCACGTGATTTTATCCTTCGCTCATCGGCAGGCTGATCAGGATAATCGGCAGGCCAAACAGGCCCCATCGGCAAGCCGAACTTGAGGATCGGCATGCCGAATTGGCGATTAATATCTTAGTGAATCTTTTATTTTTCACCCAAGATTTTATAAGATAAAGTCTCAGTTTTAATTCAAATAACCCAATAGAAAAGTTATCTAATTATAACAACTTTATCTAGATAATATCTAGGAAAATAAATGAATTCCTAATAATTCTACAAGTTTATCTTGATCTAATTTATTCAAAATTAAATCAACCGATAAACAGATAAGAATTATCCGATCCCAATAATTCAACAAGTTTAGCTTGAATTAATTTTATCACAAAATTAATTCAACTGATAAACAGACATAAATTATTTGATTCTTTCAAATTTCAACCTATCTAATATATCTGACATAAGTCACCAATTGGTGGAAAAGCACGCCGTATCGTTACTAGATGTTGTGAGCTAGCAAAGGGGACCAAATGGACCTATATAGTTCAAGCTCCCGATAATTATAAAACCCAATATCCCAGATATACATTTCATAATTATCAACTCCAACGCTACTCCACTTAAAGCTTGGTGCTGCACTCTCGAATTACATAGAATTATGAAGCCCGTATAGCTAAGTCTCCAAGACATATCATAGTGCATCATATCCCCATATGATTATCCATAACCAGCTTAAGGACAAGTTCTGTCTTACCTTCCATATTATTTTTATCTTACGTTCCATTATCTCACCATTGGAAAACTTACCATCCAAAGACAGTATACCATTCGGTTACACCTATGTATCCAAATGGCTAAGCGTTTTAGTTTTCCAATCATAGGATAACGCATATAAGAGGATATCACTACTCCTAAAGAGGAGCTATGGATTCCATATCTATGAATAACAGGTCTACGCTATCAAGAGTCATGCCTCCAATGTACCGGTATGCATACCACTATTAAGATGTGGGCGTCACCCTTTGATACATCAAAAGACACAAGTCAAGACAACGGGCCCACTATTCTTCTCAAGGTTAAGATATAATAAAAATGATTGTCTAAAGTAAATCGATTTACCGAGACAGAATTATTAATCCAAATCAATTCAATTTATGTCCTGATCCAACACATTGTCACCTATGACAACATGCCAATGTTTCTATTCATGGAGTCTACCTCCGATGGTCAAGACAAACCATCTCCCAATTGGGATATAGACAACATAACAATCTTTACAAGAATAAAGCGCCCAACTTTATTCTCTCGATTGCCGATCTTATGATTTAGACCATCACCTTAAAAATCTTGTCTTTCGCATAATTTGTCCATCATATGCCTAATTCTTAAGGTTTAGACTGACAGTCTCAGACTATTTTTTGATTAACATACTTTCAACAAATATGAACGCAAAGAGGACAAGATTTGGTATATAAACAATAAATAAATTCTTTATTGATAAAAATGCCTCCAAAAACTTATTACATTTTTACTCCTTAGGGCATACATGTCTAACAATCTCGCACTTGCACAAAGTGAGTAAATATGGCAAATCTCGTATCCCCATAACTTCCACATCCCTCTTGAAGACTCTCCCAGTAAGTGTCTTCGTAAATGGATCAGCTAAATTGTCCTCTGACGTGATCTTGCACAACATGACATGCCCGCCCTCAACGAAGTCCTTTGTCACATGATACTTTCGATCAATATGCTTACTCTTCTTATCAAATGTTTGTTCCTTAGCATTAGCTACCACCGCACTATTATCACAGTACAGTGATACCACCTCATCCATACCAGGAACTACCTCAAGATCCCCAAGGAACTTGTAGAGCCATATTGCTTCTTTCAAAGCATCACTAGCTGCCACATACTCGGCCTCCATCATTGAATTCGAAGTACAATCTTGCTTCACACTTCTTCAACTGATGTCACCATTGCCCAGAGTAAACACAAAACCCGAAGTCAATTTCCTAGAATCTAGATAGGATTGAAAATCCAAGTCAGTATATCCTAGAAGAGTCAAGTCCTCACCCGAATATACAAGCATATACCCTCGAGTCCTTCTTAGGTACTTGAAAATATGCTTTACTACAACCCAATGATTCGGTCCTAGATCCGCTTGAAATCGACTTACAATCCTGATCGCATAACTAATATTCGGTCGTGTGCAAAGCATGGCATACATGAGACTACCCACTGCCGAAGCATAAGGCACCTTCTTCATATATTCTCTTTTTTCCTCAGACTTTGGCAAGTCTTTCTTCGAAAGAGTAATATCAGATCTAGATGGTTGCCCACCTTTTTTGGAATCCTACATTGCAAACCTCCTGAGAATTTTATCTATGTAGCCTGCGTGGGACAAAGCTATCATTTTGTTCTTCCTATCCTTAAAGATCTAGATACTGAGAACAAAGTTAGCCTTACCCAAGTCCTTCATGTCAAACAACTTGGTCAACTATAGTTTGACCGATGACAATGCCCCAATGTCATTGCCAATTAGCAGAATGTTATCTACATAGAGCAGTAGAAAAACCGCCTTCCCGTCCTTAATGTGTTAGTAAACACATGGCTCATCTATATTTTGTGAGAACCCATAAGTCTTGATCACTTGATCAAATCTTATGTTCCAAGAACGAGAAGCCTGCTTAAGTCCATAAATTGACTTTAGCAGCTTACAAACCTTACCCTCTTGACCCTTGACCTTGAACCCATCTAGTTGTGCCATATAAATGGACTCATCAAGATAAACATTAAGAGAAGCCATCTTGACATCCATTTGCCAAATCTCGTAGTCGAGAGCTGCAGTTATGGACAAGAGAATCCGGATGGACTTAAGCATGGCTACAGGCAAAAAGGTTTCCTCATAATCGATTACTTCCTTTTGCGTATAACCCTTAGCTACCAGCCTAGCTTTAAAGGTTTTGACCTTTCCATCCATTTCTCTTTTCCTCTTGTAGATCCACTTACACCCTATGGGCTTTACCCCTTCGGGAAGATCCACAACCTCCTAGACCTGATTAGTCTCCATAGACTTTATCTCAATGTTTATGGCCTATGTCTAGTGTTTTGAATCAACATCCTCCATAGCTTTTGTGTAAGTATAAGGATCCCTGTCATGTTCATTCGGTTCAGCCAAGAAGACCTCCCCATTGAACATATACCTCTCAGGTTGACGCCCGATCCTCCCACTACACCGAAGCCTCTGAGATTGTTGTTCAGGTTTGGTTTTTCTACATTGATCAGAACCATTTCATTCGGAACCTCTGGAGTGATCTGATCACTCCTTAACTCCTCAAGCACCACTTTGCTTCGAGGTTTAAAGTTGTCCATGTAACTCTCCTTAAGGAAAGTTGCATTAGTTGAAACCACGGCTTTATTTTCCTTTGGGTTATAGAAATAACCGCATTTAGTCCCTTTTGAATATCCTACAAAGACGTAAACTTCTGAATGTGCTTCCAACTTATTTAGATCCTTAAACAGGACATGAGCCAGACATCCCCATATGCGAATATAGTTTAAGGATGTCTTCCTTCCCGTCCACAACTCGTGAGGAGTTTTAGAGACCGATTTTGAAGGCACATTGTTCAAAAGATAACATGCGGTTTGTAGTGCATATCCCCAAAAGGATGGAGGCAATGATGAATAACTCATTATGGTCCTAACCATGTCCATTAAAGTCCTATTCCTTCTCTCCACTATGCCATTCTACTGCGGAGTGCCCGGTGCAGTCAAATGGGATAAAATCCTATTCTCTGATAAGTGTCCCAAGAACTCATCAGAAAGGTATTCTCCACCTCGATCGGATTGAAGTGTCTTTATGGGTCTACCCAATTGCTTTTCTACTTCAGCCCAAAACTCCCTAAACTTGTCAAAAGTTTCACTTTTGTGGTGCATCAGGTACACATACCCATACCTTGAGTAATCATCAATAAAAATGACGAAGTACTCATACCCTCCTCATGCCCGGATGTTCATCGGTCTGCAAACATCACTATACACAAGTTCTAGAACCCCTTTGGCCCTATTACCCTTAGATCTGTATGGTCTTTTGGTCATTTTACCCTCCAAACAAGATTCACATTGAGGTATAGATTCCACCTTAAAGTGACTTAAAGGTCCATCCCTTTCCAACCTTTGAATCCTATTCAGGTTAATATGACCAAGGCACAAATGCCAAAGATAAGTCTTATTAGACTGAGAAGTTTTAAGTCTTTTAGAGTTATTATTATTCATCTCAACATTAAGCAATAAGTCCATCTTAGGTTTGACAAAATATAGATTATTTCACATCCATCCAGAACAGATAAAAGATTTATTTTTACGAATCACCACTTTATCATTAAAAGAAACCAAATAGGAGTCTTTAAATAAACAAGCTATAGAAATTAAATTCCTTTTAAATTTAGGAACATAAAAATAATCTTGCAAAAATAAATTCCTATAATTATCAAAATAAAGATGGACGTCTCCCACTGCTTCCACTAAGACCAAGGATCCATTGCCTATCCGAAGCATCAAGTCTTCATGCAGTAGGCTCTCGTTTCTTTGAACCCTTGGAGAGAAACACAAACATGATTAGTTGCACTAGAATCTATGACCCAAATGTCATTGGATTTCTCAACCAAATAAGTTTCTAAATACAGAAGATCACACCTACCTCCTTTAGAAAGGAAGTCCTTGCAATGCTTCTTTATATGCTTGATCTTCCCATAGAAGAAGCACTTAAGCTTCTTCGGGTTCTTCTTCTTCTTTCTCTTGCTCTTGGTGCTAGTAGGAATAGAAGAGTTCCTATTCTTGGCCCGTTGCTTCTTTCCATTCACTGAGTTAGGATTGGAACTAGAAGCAACTACCACGTTGGCCTCTCCACCCGCAGGAGACTCCCTAATTAGCAGCTCAAACTCTTGTAACTGTTTCATTAATTCCGTCAAGGTCATATCCCGTCTATTGCTTAAATTAAAAGTAGCTCTAAATAGAATAAATTCCTTTGATAGAGTCTCAAAGACCATAGTCATCAGAGTTTCAGCATCGATGTTGGCTCCATTGGTTTGAGCCTCAGCGAGCTAACCTATGACCAACATCATGTGCTCCTTAACAGACATCCTCAGTCTTCGCTTACAATTAAGAAGTTTCCAAAGCGCCCCTTGTTGCTTTGTTATGGCCTGGCCTCTAAACATATCCTCAAGATTATCCAAGATTTGCTTAGCAGTCTCATAATCCTGATGTTGGGCCTACAACACGTTATTCATGCTAGCCATAACATAGCAGCGGGCCTGATCATTAGCATCTTTCCAGCTATCATACGCTTGGAATTGTTCATTAGTTGAGTCTCCCGTAGGCTTGGGAGGACAAGGGGTTGTCAGTACATATTTCAGTTTCTCAAAGGAGAGGACGATATCTAGGTTTCGTTTCCAATCATTATAATTCTCTCTAGTTAATAGGTTTTTGTCAGGATCGATGATGAAACGTTTTTAGACATTTTTAATCTACAATAAAGAATAATATACCAAACATAAGCAAACATATAATAATAATTTAGTAAGATAACACAATCAAGTAAAAATACAAATATGTTTATGTGTCAAAACCTTGAAAATATCACAACCTTACAACGATAATTCCCAACTCAGAATTCAACAAGCTCCTAGGGGAGTCATGCCAAATTCAATCAGGAACACAGATCCCCTCTTGATTAATATATGCCATCTAGGACTCGTATGATCCAACATATATTAATAATCGTTTCTTTGGCCATTAATTTTATTAACAGAGCTCCTAGGGGAGGTTAATAATAAAATTAACGCGATTGTATAACCATCGTTTCAATATTTTATCCATGATTTGTAATCACCACCTAGGGGTGTATAACCATAAATCATGCTAAAATATCCTATCTTCTTAGAGATCTAATCTGGTACATAATAGAAATCCCTTCCTAGCGGTCAGGACCACCATGTTCTGCTTATGGACCAATGATGGAGGCCTTAGGTCCTCTCTTCGAAAACCTTCTCCCACTCAATCTTTTGAAATCAAGGTTTTATTTTAAGAATATGCATGAACAATTTTAAGATGAGCGGCACTCCCTATTCTATATGACATGTTATCAATATACATGGCAAATCATATTATAATGCAGACAAGCAAAGCTACAAGCAGAATAATAATAACCGTAATATTATGGGTCCATGCTAGAGAATAGAAAACTAAGACTACAAGAGAATAATCGAGACATATTATCGATTCTTCATCCTTGAATCCTCAAGCTGTATCCTTCTTCATGTAATGCTCATCTTCAAGTCTTCAATCCTGTATGAATCGAATACTTCATATTTCTAGTCATATCCAAATTTAATGTTCTCAGAATTGTCCCAAAAATAAAATTAAAACTGCACTAGAAAAATTGCACCTTTTTTGGAAATTCTTTAGCTCTCGGTCAGTAGGCCGATCTGGGTGATTGGTCTGCCGGTCATTAAAGTTTAGGTTGCCGGTAGAGCCTCTGATTTCTGCCTCACTATTAGCCTACCGAACCTTATGTCTGGCATGCCGATCTGCGACCATCGGCCTACCAAACTATGAGGTTCGACACGCCGACTGAGTAGAAATCTCCTATTCCAGAAAATATAATTTTTAATGCAATTCTTCAATTTTATTTTCAATAATTCAAAAACATAAAATTAGAGACTCAAGAAATACCTTAGAGTGCTATCATCAATCTTCTAGATCCGTCTTCTTTGAATAATTATTTAATTACAAAATTCTTACAAATTTAAAATTAAATAACAATTCCTAGACAGAGATGATAGTCTGCCATCTAATTACATGAAAAACCTAGATACACATTCTAACCTCTAAGGAACCATAACTAGTATAAATTAATTAATTAATAAATAATGATTTAATTAACTGTAATTAATTAATGAACATTTACCACATAATCCATGACAACATATATAATATAGAAACCTAGAGTGCCAACTCTCTATAAAAATTAAATTCAAGCATAGGAGAGATTAAGATCACAAAATTTATACATATACTATGATCACAAACTCGTAAATTTATGCAAAAACCTGGCTCTAATACCAATTGTTGGAAAAATAGTACGCAGTAAAATTTCAAAAATTTTATATCAAAGTATTTTCTGAAACACAAGTTTGACATGCTATATGCATAAATTAACCAGATCTTACTGACCTCTATGTGCTTAAAAACTCTTGAAAACAGTGAAGAGAAGTAACGTTCTAGAAAAGCCTCAACCAATTGGTCTTCTTTGCTATTCTCTATCCACGATTGGAGTGAGTTTGGGCTCACACGTACAGCTCTTCCACCACGTGATTCTCCTTCCAACCAATTGAGAGAACCCAATGCTAGTGTTAGTAATTTGTGAACAAAAGCTCTTAGGGAGTTTTCAAATTCTCACTAGCAGAGTATCACTCTTAATCTCTCAATTGATCTGAATAACTTATGTGACTTATTCCCGATTTATGGAGGTTGGGGCTAGGGTCAATCCTTATCAGATTAGGTCTCAAAATTTGAATAAAAATCAAATTTGGATCAATATCTGATAAGATTCACGTAAAAACACGTGATCTTATCCTTTGCTCATCGACAGGTTGAACTTGAGGATCAACAAGCCGATTTGCCGATTAATATCTCAATGAATCTTTTATTTTCCACCCGAGATTCTATAGGATAAAGTCTTAGTTTTAATTCAAATAACCCAATAGAAAAGTTATCTAATTAAAACAACTTTATCTAGATAATATCTAGGAAAATAAATAAAATCCTAATAATTCTACAAGTTTATCTTGATCTAATTTATTCAAAATTAAATCAACCGATAAACAAACAAGAACTATCCGATCCCAATAATTCAACAAGTTTATCTTGAATTAACTTTATCATAAAATTAATTCAACTGATAAACAGACATGAATTATTAGATTCTTTAGAATTTCAACCTATCTAATAAATCTGACATAAGTCACCAATTGGTGGAAAAGCACGCCGTATAGTTACTAGATGTTGTGAGCTAGCAAATGGGACCAAATTGACCTATATAGTTTAAGCTCCTGATAATTATGAAACCCAATATCCTAGATATACATTTCATAATTATCAACTCCAATGCTACTCCACTTAAAGCTTGGAGCTGCACTCTCGAACTACATAAAATTATGAAGCCCGTATAGCTAAGTCTCTAAGACATATCATAGTGTATCATATCCCCATATGATTATCTATAACCGGCTTAAGGACAAATTCTGTCTTACCTTCTTGATTATTTTTATCTTATGTTTTATTATCTCACCATCGAAAAACTTACCATCCAAAGACAGTATACCATTCGGTTACACCTATGTATCCAAATGGTTAAGCGCTCTAGTTTTCCAATCACAAGATAACACATATAAGAGGATATCACTACTCCTAAAGAGGAGCTATGGATTTCATATCTATGAATAACAGGTCTACGCTATCAAGAGTCATGCCTCCAACGTACCAGCATGCATACCACTATTAAAATGTGGGTGTCACCCTTTGGTACATCAAAAGACACTAGTCAAGACAATGGGCCCACTATTCATCTCAGGATTAAGATAAAATAAAAATGATTGTCTAAGGTGAATCGATTTGCTGAGACAAAATTATTAATCCCTATCAATTCACTTTGTGTCTTGATCCAACACATCGTCACCTATGACAACGTGCCAATGTTTCTATTCACGGAGTCCACCTCCGATGGTCAAGACAAACCATCTCCCAATTGGGATATAGACAATATAACAATCTTTACATGAATAAAGAGCTCAACATTATTCCCTCGATTGCGGATCTTATGATTTAGACCATCACCTTGAGAATCGTGTCTTTCATATAATCTGTCCATCATATGCCCAATTCTTAAGGTTTCGACTAATAGTTTCAGACTATTGTTTGTTTAACATACATTCAACAAATATGAACGTAAAGAGGACAAGATTTGGTATATAAACAATAAATAAATTATTTATTGATAAAAATATCTCCAAAAACTTATTACATTTTTACTCCTTAGGGCATACATGTCTGACATTAGCACTTAAGGTTAAATGTTGTTTAGTGGCTTGGACATGAACACTTGCAATGACCTTGTCATTTCCAGGTAGAGCATAAGAAAAATTAAGATTAGGTTTAAATTAGTTGAGTTACAGTTTTAAGATTGTTGATGATCCATGTTAAGTATATGATTAAGTAAATCACCAGTAATGATCCATTCAAAGATTAGATTAATGACTGATTGAGCAGAGCAAAAGGATAAAATGGAAAATTAAAATCCCCTGATAACTAGCCTATGATTCTAGTGGAATTAGGAGGAATCTAGTTCTCTAAATTAAGAAAATCTTGCAGGTAAAGTATGGGGACAAAGTGCTATTCATTTAATAGTGAAAGTAAAGAATAAAATGACCACCATCATGGGGGAAATTTCCTTCCCTTTTTCCTAAGCATTGATGCCAACCCTTACCCTTAAACAAGATTTGTTCAAAGTTTTATCCTCCATAAGTCCAATTAGAAGCTTAATAACCCTAGTGACAAACTAAGATCAATTAGTACAAAGGTTTGCAAATAGACCGAGCCTTCTTTAGAGTACATTTTGCTCATTTCTTCCCTTGGCACAAAATTTGATTTTTCCCTTGCTCGTTCCCTCTCAAAATTTTCACTCTTCCTACCTCTTAAACTCTGAGAAAGCTAGAACTTTAAGTGGAAGGATCAGGCTAGAAGAATTCTTCAAAGTATATTACCCATCTAAGATTTTCTTTTTAAGCTTTCATTTAGTTTGTTGATGGATGTTAAGCTCATGAATGGTATTTTATTTTGAGGTTCTAATCTTGATTATGGATGTGTAAATGATAGCATGTATTGGTGATAATATGGTTTATGTGGTAGGAAATTATTGAAAATCTGAGGAATTATTCCCAGATTTTTAGGGTTTAGATAGTTAAAATCAAGTATATTTTGTTTCCTCGAATAGGGGATATAGGAGTTATTGTGTATATTTTCCTAGTTAGCAGTCTTTCCTATTTTTAGGCTATAGGATTTATTTTTTCCCTACTACATATATGTGTACAGCTCTCCTTGATAAAAAAAATGAGAATTACAGTTTCCTATTCTCAATAATTCTCATGGTATCAAAGCCAACTTTGATTACCCAAAAGTACTCTGTCGTCCATTCATACAAGTCCGTATAGCTGACGCCGCGTCTGTACAAGTCCTTTGCTACTCATCTGTACAAGTCTGCCCCGTCCATTCGTCGTCACCACCGCCGTTCGTACAAAGTCTGCCCCCCGTCCATACAGTCTACGCATCATCTGTACACCCCAACCCATCCATGCAGTCATCATTCGTACGCGTCTGTACCCCCATCCGTATAGCCGCACGCTGTTTGCACGACCTAGTACCGCCATCCGTACAGCATCGTTTGTACAATTTGTATAGTCTTGGAGCCCTCTCTGTATCTCAAAATTTTCTCTCTTTTTTTTATGACCAAATATAGCATGGCCATGGAAAAATAGATTTCAGCCTCATTAGAGATCACTTCTTCAAGCCCTGAACCTACCATCATAGGCAATCATGGAGGACAGGACAGCTTCCCTTTTCCCATTACAGGGCATAAACTAAATGGCAACAACTACATCCAATGGTCACAATCCATCAAGATGCACATATGTAGAAAGGGAAAAGATGAGTATCTCATCGGCGAAATCACTCCTCCAAAGGCTGATTTTCTGAAATTTAGAAGCTGGAAGATAGAGAATAATATGGTCATCTCATGGTTGATTAATTCCATGACAAATAAAATTAGAGAAAATTTCTTGCTTTGTGGCATGGCACACAATTTGCAATATAGCAAAGGAATTCTACTTGAGCAAAGAAATAACTCTAAAATCTTTAAGATTGAAACTAATCTTCATGATCTCCGATAGGGAGATCTTTCCGTCACCCAATACTACAACATTCTCACTCGTCATTAGCAGCGATTGGATGTATTTGAAGAGCATCAATGGGGCTGTCAAGGAGATGCAAAGAAGTTTAGAGATATAATCGAAAAGAAGAGGATCTTCAAGTTCTTGAAGGGAGTTAATAAGAATCTTGATGAAGTTCGAGGACGGATATTGGGAATGAAACCCCTACCAAGTATCCGGGAGGTCTTCTCCAAAGTGCACCATGAAGAGAACAGGAAAAAGTTGATGATGGGAGATTCCAACACTATTTTGGTCACAAACGACTCTACTCTTGCTGTCCACAGAGTTCAACACAACAACAATGACAAATGTCAAAGGAAGGGAAGACCATGGTGTGATCACTGTCAAAAACCAGGTCACACTTGTGAAAACTACTGGAAAATCTACAGGGAACCAGTAGATTGGAAGCCCTCAAGACCAGTTCAAAATAAAGAGAGCCAAGGGAACCATGTCACAAGCAAGGAAGGACTTGGCCTCATCGAATCTAGCCTATTCATCAAGGAACAACTTGAAGCTTTACAAAAGATGTTCTTACAACAAGTTCCTACGACTGACAACATTGGAACGGCATCAGTTGTAGACAAAGGTAATTGTATGAGTGCTTTTACCATAAATTATGGAAAAGTAGATGCTTGGATAGTTGATTCTGGTGTGTTAGATCATTTAATGGGAGATGCCACAATCCTCCACAATTACAAACCTAGCTGAGGAAATATTACGATTAAAATTACTGATGGATCCATCTCTAAAGTGGTCGGAACAGGTTCCATTATTGTTTCAAAGGACCTAATCTTAACATCAGTACTTCATGTCCCAAATTTGGATTGTAATCTATTGTCGGTTAGCAAACTTACTCAAGATCAAAATTGTGCTGCTAAATTTTTCTTAGATGTGTGTGAATTTCAGGATTTGGATTCGGGGAGGACGATTGGCAATGCTAGGGTGTGTTCAACACTTTTCCTACTTGAAACCAGTGAATCTCCTAGGAGACAAACTCACAATGCAGTATGTGTTAAAAATAAAGATTCTGTTTCCAATAAAGATAGTGCAATTATGTTGTGGCATGACCGTCTAGGTCATCCTAATTTTTTTTCTCTTCAAAAATTGTTTCCTTCTTTGTTCAAGAATAAAAGCCCAAAAAATTTCCAATGTGACATTTGTCAATTTTCAAAGCATATTCGTAATTCCTTTCACATTCTTCCTTACAAGGCATCTCATCCTTTGTCAATGATTCATAGTGATGTGTGGGGACCATCTAGAATAAAAAATGTGGCTGGGACTAGGTGGTTTATATCTTTTGTGGATGATCATACTAAAATTACTTGTCTGTTTCTCATGAAAGAAAAATCAAAAGTAGGCCAAATTTTCAAAAAATTTAACGTTATGGTTCAAACCCAATTCCAAGCAAAAATGCAAGTATTGAAAACCAATAACACAAAAGAATATTTTGAAATAATTATGGGGCAATACCTAGCGATTCAGGGAATTGTTCACCAAAGCTCCTGTGTCAAAGCACCCAAAAAAAATGGGATTGTAGAAAGAAAGAAGAGACACCTGTTGGAAGTTGCCTGGTCTCTTATGTTTACCACACATGCTCCTAAATTTTTATGGGGTGAGGCAGTTTTAATTGCAACATATCTAATAAATCGAACGCCCTTTCGAGTCTTGAACTTCTAAACACCATGCCAAGTTCTTCTTCATTCGTTTCCAAACACTCGTATATTGTCCACTCTTCCCACAAAAGTCTTTGGTTGTACTGTGTTTGTCCATGTACACGCCCAACATGGGAGCAAGCTCGATGTCAAGGCACTCAAATGTATATTTGTCAGATATTCCTTAAACCAAAAAGAGTATAAATGTTACTCTCCCATCACTCAAAATTTTTACAACTCCATGAATGTCTCCTTCTTTGAGCAACAACCCTACTACAAATATGATATTCAGGGCATCAGAATACCAGCTTTGGGACATTGATACTCTGGATACTTTCTATTCTCCAAATCCAAAGCCAACTCAAATAGATCAAAATCAAGGCCTAATCTCTATCATCCAGCCTGAATCAAATTTCTAACCAAAATCTCTAACAGAATCCCAAACACCTCAACCTTCTGCTCGCACACAACCTGCAACAACCAGTGAGTCATGTGTCTACTCTAGGAAAAACAAGGCTTAAAGAGGAACTAAACTGCAGCCACCTGACCAGAGTCATGAATTCAATTTGAATCTAGAACCTCAAACTTCACCAGGTAACTCCAGTCCCAGTCCTGCTTCTGAAAAAACACCTATTGATGATACACCAATTGCTATAAGAAAAGGCCTAAATCGTGCACTAACATCCTATTTACAATTTTGTCTCATATGGATAATTATCTCCTAGTCATCATGACTTTGTTAGTAATCTTGATAAAATATAGGTTCCTAGTACAATTCATGAGGTCCTCAATGTACCGGAGTGGAAGGCAGCCATTTGGGAAGAAATTTGTGTACTTGAGAAGAATGATACTTGGGTATTATTTGAGCTACTATCAAGAAAACATCCTGTAGGTTGCAAATGGATCTTCACAGTGAAACACAATGCAGATAGGAGTGTCAACAGATTTAAAGCACACCTAGTAGCTAAGGGATCCTACAGGATTGACTATTAGGAGATGTTTACCCCTATAGCTAAACTCAATACAGTTTGAGTTTTACTCTTACTTGTTTCTAATCTAGACTAGCCTTTGTATTAACTATATGTGAAGAATGCTTTCCTAAATGGCAATCTTGAAGAAGTCTACATGGAGATACCCCCTGGCTTTGACACTCCAACTACCACAAACCAACAAAGTCTGCAAACTCAAAAAGTCATTAAATGGGCTCAAGCATTCACCGAGAGCATGGTTTGACAGATTTTGTTGAAAGATTTAATTCTTTCCTGTTTTACAATTTTGACTTTGTAATATTAGGTGCTTAGGGATATTCCTTTAGACTAAAATATTCTCTTGACTAATAAGAGAGTTTCTTATTCTAGGTAGTTTGTATATATTGGCTGTCTATAGATATGTAAAAGTAAGTTTTCATAGAGAAATAAAAAAAATAGAAAACTTCACTTTCCTATTCACAGCTTTTATGGTATCAAAGCAATCTCTGATTACCTAAAAATCCTAGGGCAAATCTCTGTCCGTATAGCAACACCGCCTCTATCCGTATGTTTGTACAGCAGTATCGCCTTTGTCCATACAATCGTGTCAAATCAGAGCCAATTAAAGGAGTCTTCTTCGTTTCTGCCCTAAACCATGTCAAAAAATACAGCCAAGTCTAGCCCTTTTGTCACAGCCCTTAACGAAAGCCAGATTATCTGCCCCCCTTTAAGTCACATCCAATCCAAATAACTACTATCCGCCTCGATGGGATCAATTTTCTTGGATGGTCTTAATTACTTTGGATGTATATCCGTGGGCATGGAAAAATCGGATATATTACTAGAGATGTCAAGAGGCCGAATGAGAAGGATCCGGCCTTTTCTACATGGGATGTTGAAAACTCCATGATAATGACATGGTTGGTGAATTTGATGACCGAGGAGATTGGAGCAAATTATCTATGTTATTGAACTGCGAAGGAGCTTTAGGACAATGTCACTCTTATGTATTCAAACCTTGGAAACCAGTCCCAAGTCTATGAGTTGACTTTGAAGCTTGTGGAAATCCATCAAGGTGAGGACAGTATTACCAAATACTTAATACTCTTAAATGTACTGGGCAGGATCTCGATTTATTCAATAATTATGAATGGAAGTCCATGCAAGATTGCAATCATTACAAGAAAATGGTTGATACTAACTGGGTTTTCAAGTTTCTTGCTAGTTTAAACATCGAATTTGATGAAGTTCGAGGGCGTATCATAGGACAAAATCCTCTTTAGATTCACTAGAGCAGTCAAGGGCTTCGAAAATGAACAGTTCCTGATAGACCACACTATGTTTGTCAAACATTCTTCCATAGGTAAAAAGGCAATACTCATTGTGTATGTTAATGACTTCATCTTGACTAGAGATCATGATGAAGAACTCTGCAAACTTAAGGACTTCTCAGCCAAAGAATTTGAGATCAAAGATTTGGGCAATCTCAAGTATTTTCTTGGTATGGAAGTAGCACGATCTAGAAAGAGAATCTTAGTCTCACAACGAAATTATGTGTTAGATCTTTTGAAAGAAACAGGAATGCTCGGATGTAAGCCTACTAACACTCCTATGGATCCTAACTCAAAGCTGGCAAGCAAGAATGACAGTGCACCAATTGACAAAGGTCAGTATCAAAGATTAGTTGGGAAACTCATTTATTTGTCACACACAACCAGACATCAGTTTTGCTATTAGTGTGGTTAGTCAATTCATGAACAACCCAACAGGGGAGCACATGGAGGTGGTATACCGAATTTTGAGGTATTTAAAAATGATACCAGGCTAAGGATTGTTCTTTAAGAAGACAATAAATAAAGAAATTGAGATATTCATCAATGCAGATTGGGCTGGGTATGTAACTGATAGACGATCAACTTCAGGATATTGTACATATATTTGGGGAAACTTGGTTACTAGGTGAAGCAAAAAGCAATCTATGGTGTCCCGAAGCAGTGTAGAAGTAGAGTTTAGAGCACTAACACATGACATTTGTGAAGGAATATGGCTAAAAAGGGTACTTGGTGAACTAAGAATTCCTATCACTAGACCCATAAAGATGTTCTGTGATAATCAATCTACAATTAGCATAGCAAAGAATCCAGTGCATCACGGCAGGACAAAACATGTAAAAATTGACAAACAATTTGTCAAAGAAAAGATCAAGTCAGATGTAGTATCACTACAATACGTCCCAACAAGCCAACAGACAACTGACATCTTAACCAAGGCTGCACCAAGGAAGACCTTTGAAGATCTTATTTCCAAGCTAGGTTTACTCAACATCTACAACCTAGCTTGAGGGGGAGTGTCAAAAGTCTGAGGAATTATTCCCAGATTTTTAGGGATTAGATAGCTAGAATCAAGTATATTTTGTTTTCTATAATAGAGGACATGGGAGTTATTCTGTCTATTTTCCTAGTTAGTTGTCTTCTAATTTTTAGGCTACAGGATTTGTTTTTTCCCTACTATATGTACGTGTATAGCTCTCCTCAATAAAAAAAATAAGAATAGCAGTTTCCTATTCTCAATAATTCTCAAAAGCAATAAAAGGTTGATGATACAACATGCAAAAACTATTTATTATGGACCCTTAGAATCCTACTATTCTGTGCAATAACTGACCTCTTGGAGGCAAAATCTAACTTTTTGCCAAACATGAAAGTTTTAGATCCATTTGAAACAAACAACTTTCTGGACGGAAATGTTTTGAGAGCTAGCTAAATAAGGAGGAGAATCTGTTGACCATTTATTTCTTCACTGTTCTTACTTCTATAAACTTCGATGTTTGTTGTTAAGAGTTAGAGCTCTTGTGGGTTTTAATAGTAGCTGCAAAGAATTGGGTGTGTTCTCCCTATAGCCAGGTTTTAACTATAGGTTTAAACACTTTAGTTATATTGCAGTCATTGCAATGTTTTGGGGATGGGTTGGCAAGAAATCAAAGAATATTTGAGGGTTTTGAGGAAGATAGTGCTATCATTTGCGATAAAGTGGAGTATTGAGTAGAGTTATGGGGCCGCCAAGATAAAAAGCTTAATGCATTGTCACTTTCTAATTTAATCAGGGAGTCAGGAGCTGGGCTCCCTTTTGGTGGCTAAGCTTGTGCCCTAAGCTTTGAGGATAACTCTGTTGAAAAAATAGTATGCAACGGAATTTTAAAAATTTTATATCAGAGTATTTTCTAAAACACAAGTTTGACATGCTATAAGCATAAATTAACCAGATCTTACTAACCTTTGAATACTGAGAAACTCCTGCAATCTGTGAAGAGAAGTAACGTTCTAGAAGAGCATCAACCAACTAGTCTTCTTTGCTATTCTCTATCCACAATCCAAGTAAGTGTGGGCTCACATGTACAGCTCTTCCTCCAGGTGACTCTCCTTCCAACCAATTGAGAGAACCCAAAGTTATTGTTTGTGATTTGTGAACAAGAGCTCTCAAAGAGTTATCAGATTCTCATCAGTAAAGTATCACTCTTAATCTCTCAATTGATCTAAATAACTTATGAGACTCACTCCCTATTTATAGAGGTTAGGTCTAGGGTCAGTCCTTATCAGATAAGGTCTCAAAAATTTGAATCAAAATAAAATTTGGATCAATATCTGATGAAATCTACATGAAAACGCGTGATTTTTTTCCACGTATAGGCAGGCCGATCTGTCTATGTTTTCCAATTATAGGATTACGCATATAAGAGGATATCACTACTCCTAAAGTGGAGCTATGGATTCCATATCTATAATAACAGGTCTACGCTATCAAGAGTCATGCCTCCAACATGCAGGCATGCATACCACTATTATAATGTGGGTGTCACCCTTTGGTATATCAAAAGACGCGAATCAAGACAACAGGCCCACTATTCATCTTAGGATTAAGATACAATACAAATGATTGTATAAAGTGAATCGATTTGCAGAGATAGAATTATTAATTCAAATCAATTCACTTTATCTCCCGATCCAACACATCGTCACCTATGACAATGTGCCAATGTTTTTATTTATGGAGTCCACCTCCGATGGTTAAGACAAACCATCTCCTAATAGGGATATAGACAACATAATAATCTTTACATGAATAAAGCGCCCAACTTTATTCCCTCGATTACGGCTCTTTTGATTTAGACCATCACCTTAAGAATCATGTCTTTCGCATAATTTGTCCATCATATGCCCAATTCTTAAAGTTTAGACCGACAGTCTCATACTTTTGTTTGCTTAACATACATTCAACAAATATGAACATAAAGAGGACAAGATTTGGTATATTAATAATAAATAAATTCTTTATTGATAAAAATGTCTCTAAAAACATATTACATTTTTCCTCCTAAGAGCATACGTATCTAACAATCTCCCACTTGCACTAAGTGAGTAAATATGACAAATCTTGCATCCCCATAGCTTCCACATGCCTCTCAAAGACTCTCCCAGTAAGTGTCTTTATAAATGGATTAGCTAAATTGTCCTCTGATGCGATTTTACACACCATGACATGCCTGCCCTCGACGAAGGCCTTTATCACATGATACTCTCGATCAATATGCTTACTCTTCTTGTGAAATCTTAGTTCCTTAGCATTAGTTATCACCGCACTATTATCACAGTATAGTTATACCGCCTTATCCATACTAGGAACTGCCTCAAGATCCCCAAGGAACTTGCAAAGCCACACTGCTTCTTTCGAAGCATCACTAGCTGCCACATACTCGGCCTCCATCGTTGAATCTAAAGTGCAATCTTACTTCAAACTTATCCAACTGATGGCACCGCAGCCTAGAGTAAACACAAAACCCGAAGTTGATTTCCTAGAATCTAGACAGGATTGAAAATCTGAGTCAGTGTATCCTAGAAGAGTCAAGTCCTCACCCGAATACACAAGCATATACCCTCGAGTCCTTCTTAGGTACTTGAAAATATGCTTAATCGCAACCCAATGCTTCGATCCTGGATCCGCCTGAAATCGACTTACAATCCTGACCGTATAACAAATATCTGGTCGTCTACAAAGCATGGCATACATGAGACTACCCACTGCCAAAGCATAAGGCACCTTCTTCATGTATTCTCTTTCTTCCTTAGACTTTGGAGAGTCTTTATTAGAAAGAGTAATTCCAGACCTAGATGGTTGCCCACCTTTCTTGGAATCCTGCATTGCAAACCTCTTGAGAATTTTATCTATATAGTTGGCTTGTGACAAAGCTATTATTTTGTTCCTCCTATCCCGAAAGATCAGGATACCGAGAACCAAATTAGCCTCACCCAAGTCCTTCATGTCAAACTGCTTGGTCAACCATAATTTGACTGATGACAACGTCCCAATGTCATTGCCAATTAACAAAATGTCATCTACATAGAGCAATAGAAAAACTACCTTCCCATCCTTAATGCGTTTGTAAGCACATGGCTCATCCATATTTTGTGAGAACCCATAAGTCTTGATCACCTGGTCAAATCTTATGTTCCAAGAACGGGAAGCCTGCTTAAGTCTATAAATTGACTTTAGCAGCTTACAAACCTTACCCTCTTGACCCTTGACCTTGAACTCATTTGGTTGCTCCATATAAATGGACTTATCAAGATAGCCCTTTAGAAAAGCCATCGTGACATCCATCTATCAAATCTCATAGTCAAGAGCGGTAGATATGGACAAGAGAATCCGAATGGACTTAAGCATGGCCATAGGCGAAAAGGTTTCCTCATAATCGATTCCTTCCTTTTGCATGTAACCTTAGCTACCAGTCTATCCTTCAAGGTTTTGAGCTTTCCATCCACTCCTCTTTTTTGCTTGTAGATCCATTTGCACCCTATGGGTTTTACCCCTTCGGGAAGATCCACAAGCTCCCAGACCTGATTAGTCTCCATAGACTTCATCTTTGTGTTCATGGCCTCTGTCCAGAGTTTCGAATCAATATCCTCCATAGCCTCTGCATAAGTATAAGGATCCCTGTCATGTTCATCTAGTTCAGCCAAGAAGACCTCACCATTGAACATGTACCTTTCGGGTTGACGCCTGATCCTCCCACTACTCTGAAGCCCCTTAGGTTGTTGTTCAGATTTGTTTGGTTTTTCTACACTGATTGTAATGGTTTCATTCAAAACCTCTAGAGTGATTAGATCACTCCTTAACTCCTCAAACACCACTTTGCTTCAAGGTTTAAAGTTGTCCATGTAACTCTCCTCAAGGAAAGTTGCATTAGTTGAAACCACGACTTTATTTTCCTTTGGGTTATAGAGATAACCCCATTTAGTCCCTTTTGGATATCCTACAAACACGTAAACTTTAGAACGTGCTTTCAACTTATTCGCATCCTTAAACAAGACATGAGCCAGACATCTCCATATGAAAATATGGTTTAAAGACGTCTTCCTGCCCATCCACAACTCGTGAGGGGTTTTAGGGACCGATTTTGAAGGCACATTGTTCAAAAGATAACATGCCGTTTGTGGTGCATATCCCCAAAAGGATAAAAGCAGTGATGAATAACTCATCATGGACCTGACCATGTCCAATAAAGTCCTATTCCTTCTCTCCGCTATGCCATTCTACTACGAAGTGCCCGACGCAGTCAAATGGGATAACATCCCATTCTCTAATAAGTGTCCCAAGAACTCATCAAAAAGGTATTCTCCACCTCGATTGGATCAAAGTGTCTTTATGGGTCTACCCAATTGCTTTTCTACTTCAGCCCGAAACTCCCTGAACTTGTCAAAAGTTTCACTTTTGTGATGCATCAGGTACATATACCCATACCTTGAGTAATCGTCAATAAAATTGATGAAGTACTCATACCCTCCTCATGCCCGGATGTTCATCGGTCCGCAAACATCACTATACACAAGTTCTAGAACCCCTTTGGCCCTATTGCCCTTAGATCCGAATGGTCTTTTGGTCATTTTACCCTCCAAACAAGATTCACATTGAGGTATAGATTTCACCTTTAAGTGACTTAAAGGTCCATCCCTTACTAACCTTTGAATCCTATTCTAGTTAATATGACCAAGGCGCAAATGCCAAAAATAAGTCTTATTAGAGTGAGAAGTCTTAAGTCTTTTAGAGTTATTATCATTCATCTCAGCATTAAGCAGTAAGTCCATCTTAGGTTTGATAAAATATAGATTATTTTGCATCCTTCCAAAATAGATAAAAGATTTGTTTTTACGAATCACTACTTTATTATTAAAAGAAACCAAATAGGAGTCTTTAAATAAACAAGCTATAGAAATTAAATTCCTTTTAAATTTAGGAACATAAAAACAATGCCACAAAATTAAATTCCTATAATTATCAAAATAAAGATGGACGTCTCCCACTGCTTTTGCTAAGACCAAGGATCCATCGCCTATCCGAAGCGTGAAGTCTTCATGAAGCAGACTTCTTGTTTCTTTGAATTGAACCCTTTCCAAGAAACACAAACATGATTAGTTGCAATAAAATCTATGACCCAAATGTCACTGGATTCCTCAACTAAACAAGTTTCTAAATATAAAAAATCACACCTACCTCCTTCGGAAAGGAAGTCCTTACAACGTTTCTTGATGTGCCCGACCTTCCCATTTTTGGCCCGTTGCTTATTTCCATTCCCTGAGTTGGCATTGGAACCAGAAGCAGATACCAAATTGGCCTTTCCACCCACAGGAGACTCCCTGAACAGTAGTTCAAACTCTTGTAACTATTTCATCAATTCTGTTAAGGTCATACCCCGCCTATTGCTCAAATTAAAAGTAGCTCTAAATGGAATAAATTCCTTTGATAGAGTCTCAAAGACCATAGTCATTTGAGTTTTAGCATCGACGTTGGCTCTATTGGTTTGAGCCTCAGCGAGGTAACCAATGACCAACATCTTGTGCTCCTTTACAAACGTCCCCGGTCTCTATTTATAGTTCAAGAGTTTTCTAAGCACCCCTTGTCATTTTGTTATGGCCTGGCCTCCAAACATGTCTATTAGATTATCTAAGATCTGCTTAGTAGTATCGTAGTCCTCATGTTGAGCCTATAGCACATTATTCATGCTAGCCATAACATAGCAGCGGGCCAGATCATTTGCATCTTTCCAGCAATCGTATGCTTGAAATTGCTCATTGGTGGAATCTCCCATAGGCTCGGGAGGACAAGGTGTTGTTAGCACAAATTTTAGTTTCTTAAAGGAGAGGACGATACCCAGGTTTTGTTTCCAATCATTATAATTCTCTCTGGTCAATAGGTTTTTGTCAAGTATCGAAGATAAAGCATTTTTAGACATTTTTAATCTACAATAAAGAATCATATACCAAACATAAGCAAGCATATCATAATTTAGTAAGATAACACAATTATGTAAAAAACATGCAAATGTGTTTATGTTTGAAAACCTTGAAAATATCACAACCTTAAAACGATAATTCCTAACTCAGAATTCAACAAGCTTATAGGGGAGTCATGCCAAACTCAATTAGGAATATGGATCCCCTCCTGATTAATATATGCCATACAGGATCCGCATGATCCAACATATATTAATAATCATTTCTTTGGCCATTAATTTTATTAATAGAGCTCCTAGGGGAGGTTAATCATAAAATTAACATCAATGTATAATCATCGTTTCAATATTTTATCCATGATTTATAATCACCACCTAGGGGTGTGCAACCATAAATCATGCTAAAATACCTTATCCTTTTGGAGATCCAATCGGTACATGATAGCAATCCCTTCCGAGGGGTTGGGACCACTATGTTCTTCCAATGGACCAACGATGGAGGCCTTAGGCCTCTCTTCGAAAACCTTTTCCCACTCAAACTTTTGAAATCAAGGTTTTATTTTAAAAAGACATGCATGAACAATTTTAATATGAGAGGTACTCCCTATTCTATATAACATGTAATCACTATACATAGCTAATCATATTATAATGCAGACAAGCAAAGCAATCAAGCAAAGCTACAAGCAAAATAGTAATAACCGTAATATTATGGTTCCACCCTAGAGAATAGAAAACAAAAATTATAAGAAAATAATCAAAACATATTATTGATTCTTCATCCATGAATTCTTAAGTTGTATCCTTCTTCATGTAATGCCCATTTTTAAGTCTTCAATCCTGTATGAATCGAATACTTCATATTTCCAGTCATATCCAAATTTAATGTTCTCAGAACTGTTCTAAAAATAAAATTAAAACTGCACCAAAAAGGGCAAGGAAACGACACCTTTCTGAAAAAATTTCCAGCTCTCTACCAGCAAGCCGATCTGGGTGATCAGCCTGTAGGTCATGACCCATCGGCCTGCCGATCCTTTCAGGTCAGCTTGCTGATACATGATAGATTGGCATGTTGAACTAGAACTTTAGCATGCCGATAGAGCCACTTGATTTCTGCCCCACTAACGGCCTGCCGAACCTCACGTCTAGCCGACCATCAGCCTGCCGAGTTGGAGGGTTTGGCATACTGACCAAGCAGAATCACCCTTTTCAGAAAATACAATTTTAAATGCAATTCATCAATTTTATTTTCAACAATTGAAAAACATAAAATTAGGGACTCAGGAAATACCTAGGAGCACCATTATCTATCTTCTAGATCCATCTTCTCATAATGATAATTTAATTACAAAATTCTTACAAATTTAAAATTAAATAATAATTCCTGGACGGAGATGATAGTCTGCTATCTAATTACATGAAAAAACTAGATACACATTCTAACATCTAAAGAACCATAACCGGCATAAATTAATTAATTAATAAATAATTAAATAATAATTTAATCAACCATAATTAATTAATAAACATTCACCATATAATACATGACAACATATAATTATATAGAAACCTAGAGTGCCAACTCTCTATAAAATTAAATTCAAGCATAAGAGAGATCAAGATCACATAATTTATACATATAGCATGATCACAAACTCGTAAATTTACATAAAAACCATGGCTCTGATACCAATTGTTGAAAAAATAGTACGCAGTAGAATTTTAAAAATTTTATATTAGAGAATTTTCCAAAACATAAGTTTGACATGCTATATGCATAAATTAACCAAATCTTACTAACCTTTGAATGTGGAAGAACTCCCGCAATCCGTGAAGAGAAGTAACGTTCTAAAAAAGTCTCAATCAACTAGTCTTCTTTGCTATTCTCTATCCACAATCGAAGTGAGTGTGGGCTCACACGTACAGCTCTTCCTCCAGGTGACTCTCCTTCCAACCAATTGAGAGAACCCAAAGCTAGTGTTTGTAATTTGTGAACAAGAGCTCTCAGGGAGTTATCAGATTCTCACCAGTAGAGTATCACTCTTAATCTCTCAATTGATCTAAATAACTTATGAGACTCACTCCCTATTTATAGAAGTTGGGTCTAGGGTCAATCCTTATCAGATAAGGTCTCAAAAATTTGAATCAGAATCAAATTCGAATCAATATGTGATGAAATCCGCGTGAAAACGAGTGATTTTTTTCCATGTATAGGCAGGCCGATCTATTTAATAGGTAGGCCAAACTTGCCCCATCGGTAGGCCAAACTTGAGGATCGGCATGCCGAACTACCGACAAAAAATCTCATTAAATTTTTTATTTTTCACCCAAGATTCTATAGGATAAAGTCTTAATTTTAATTCAAATAACCCAATAGAGAAGTTATCTAATTAAAAAAACTTTATCTAGATAATTTCTAGGAAAATAAATGAATTCTTAATAATTCTACAAGTTTATCTTGATTTAATTTATTCAAAATTACATCAACTGATAAACAGACAAGAATTATTCGATCCCAATAATTCAACAAGTTTATCTTGAATTAATTTTGTCACAAAATTAATTCAACCGATAAATAGACATGAATTATTTGATTCTTTCGAATTTCAACCAATCTAATAAATTTGACATAAGTCACCAATTATTGAAAAAGCACGCCGTATCGTTATAGGATTTTTTGAGCTAGCAAAGGGAACCAAATGGACCTATATAGTTCAAGCTCCCGATAATTATGAAACCCAATTTTCCATATATAAATTTCATAATTATCAACTCCAATGCTACTCTACTAAAAGCTTGGAGCTACACTCTTGAACTATATAGAATTACGAAGCCCGTATAGCTAAGTGTCGATGACATATCATATTATATTGTATCCCCATAGGATTATCCATAACCGGCTTAAGGACAAGTTCTGTCTTACCTTCCCGATTATTTTTATCCTATGTTCCATTATCTCACCATTGAAAAACTTACAATCCAAAGACAGTATACCATTCGGTTGCACCTATGTATCCAAATAGTTGAGCGCTCCAGTTTTTTAATTACAGGATAACGCATATAAGAGGACATCACTACTCCTAAAGAGGAGCTATGAATTCCATATCTATGAATAATGGGTCTACACTATCAAGAGTCATGCTTCCAATGTACCGACATGCATACCACTATTACAATGTGGGTGTCACCCTTTGGTACATCAAAAGACACAAGTCAAGACAACGGGCTCACCATTTATCTCAGGATTAAGATACAATACAAATGATTACCTAAAGTGAATCGATTTGTCAAGACAGAATTATTAATCCAAATCAATTCACTTTATGTCCTGATCCAACACATCGTCACCTATGACAACGTGCCTATGTTTCTATTCATGGAGTCCACCTCCGATGGTCAAGACACACCATCTCCCAATAGGGATATAGACAATATATCAATCTTTACATGAATAAAGCGCCCAACTTTATTCCCTCGATTGTGGATCTTATGATTTAGATCATCATCTTAAGAATCGTGTCTTCCGCATAATCTGTCTAGCATATGCCTAATTCTTAAAGGTTTAGACCGACAGTCTTAGACTTTTGTTTGCTTAACATACGTCCAACAAATATGAACGTAAAGAGAACAAGATTTGGTATATTAATAATAAATAAATTCTTTATTGATAAAAATGTATCCAAAAACATATTACATTTTTACTCCTTAGGGCATACATGTCTAACAAACTCTTTCTCTTAACTTGTACATAATTCTCTTTTCAACATTTTAACATAATCATACTTTTGTTATTTTCATTATCATTATGTTGTAATTTTTTTTTATATATGTTTATGTTTTTCTTAATCTTTTTTTTTAATTATTTAACTTCTTCATCTGTTCTCTCATGTTTGAATTACCAACTATGTAATCTTAGTGAACATGCTTGATATCATGACTTAACATTTAACTTAATAACATAGCATACATGCATCATTTCTTGAAAGACGTATTACATGCAAACATTTTCAATCAACCATCAAGCATTAAAATCATAGCCTCATGCCATAGGTGAGATTTGAACTTACTTGGTGCTCCCACTAACGTTGCAACTAAACCTTTCTTTTCTAAGATGTGAGCTGGCTCTATGTCGTTAAGCTCTTCTTGAAACTTTCCCCAAAATAATGAAGCTTAATTTTATGGTTGATTTGTGGCTAGAACTTGATAAGGTTTTAGGAGAATTAGGATATCAAAGTGGGAAATTTGGAGAAAAATGGTGGAGAAAGTAAGGTTTTGAATTTTAGCAAGTGTTGTGGTATTTATAGGCCGTCTAGTGGCCTATTTATATATAAAAGTTTTGAATTCTTACTCCTCTTAAGGTCCATGAATTTTCAAGAATAACGTGGAATTTTCCACACTTTTGAAGAAGAAAAGTCAAACTTTTTCTTTGACTTTTTAGTCTAAATTTATATTGTGTAAAATTTTTCCTATACTATCAGTATCTGTAACATGCTGAAATTTATTAAATGAGATTAGTGTGTAAAATCGTGAATTAGTATGCTTTAATATAATTTGAACTTAATTTAATTATTTTGTGGTATTTTTAAATTTATTTTACTTTTGGATATTTTTATTTATTATTTTGAATTTTGAAACAAAACAATTTGTCAAATACCTGATATGTTCCTTTTGGAAAACCATGTGCTGGACATGGTTTAAACTCTGCAAAACCACTCTCTCCCTCTCTATTTATTTTCCTGTCTTCCTCTCTTTCCCTCACTGTCTCTCAGACTCTCCTTTTTATCTCTTGCCCCTCACTCTCTTGCTCCCTCGCCCTATTTCCTCTCTCTTTCTCACTTTGATCCAAAAATTTGAGCAAGAGCTTTGATTCTCAGCTAGATTGAAAGCTTAGGAGCATGATTGGGCTTCCATAAACTCGATTCAAAGTTCAAATTCAAGGTTAGTATACTTTTTTCAAATTTTCAAAATTTGCCCCAAATTCCTTAATTTTCCTTTTATGTTGAAATCTGGGTTTCTTTAGCTTAGAAACCCTTGAATCTAAGTTAGTGAAACTTAAATCATCATGAAATGAACACTGAGACACTGTTTTTTACTGGTTTTGTAAAATTTGCTGATTTTCACTGGTTTTCACTATTTAAACCATAGATAGAGACTTTAACCTGACAATATGATTTTGTGATCACTAAATGAACACTGAGACACTATAAGATAGTATAGTATTGTTGAATAGTCTAAGGTAGATATTAATAAACTTAATCTACTTTTAACGTTGTTCGTGGTTTGGTAAAGCTAACGTATAGCATGTTGGGACTATGGGTTGAGCTGTGATATGGCATATCGAGGTAGGACTCTAAACCATTTCTCTAGTAGCCATGTTTTGGAAAGGATTTTGGTCACAAAGTGTTTTCTCAAAATGTCTTCAAGAAATGATTAAGTTTGAATTTAATGGTTATTTTCATTATTTGTTGAATAATGAATGATCATAATGAACTGAATAATAAATGTAAATGAGAATATCTGATGAGATGAGACCTAGATAATGATATAATATCATACATGTCATATACACCGTCTGGAATGATATACTACAGCATGATGCCATATTTAGAGATCAGTTCATGTAGAGTGCGACCTTAGGGACAGATCTCGAAACTCAGCTAGGCTACTATGGTAGTGAATATAATAGCTTTGCCTAAAGATTAGTTAATGACATCATTTTTGAATGAATAATTGGATTAATGGTAAGAATCAAGTTGATAAATTTCATTTTTTTTACTTTATATTTCTTAAGTTATTGCAAAATTTTATATTCAAATTAATGTTTTTAAAGCTTAGTCATACTGAGCCTTCCGCTTAGATTTTCTTTTGTCTTAAAATATCCCCCCTTCTAGGTGGACTTCAGCTTACGACCGATTGAGATTCTACTGGGCGAACTTGTGAGCTATAGGAATTGTATAGGTTAATTACTTATCTTAATTCAAGGCATGTAATATTTAAGTTTCATTTCTTGTATTAGATTGTGGTTGTACTCTATTGTTGTTGATACTATGTGTGTGTACAAATGTGGGTTCGATGGGGCCCGACTCATATTTATTTGCTTTTAATTGCCTTTGTCATTTTATTTTATTAACTTGCTTTAAAAAGGGTTTTAAATTGTCACGTTTTTAAATAACTCAAAATTACTTAATCGGTCATTTTTATTAAAAATTTGGCTTAACTAACTTAATTAATCTGCCATGTAACTACCCAGTTTGGTGTATGTGATGGAATGGTATCAGAGCCCTAGGTTATGAACCTTGGAAATTATGCACACGTAGGTACGACAATGAGAAATCATTGACAATCCAAATTTGTTTTCAAAACTGAGAGAATGACACTTAGGCATCGTTCAGCTGTTGCTGACGCAAACCCTAGAAATGATGAGGGTAGGATAGGGGCTATGTTTGTTTCTTTCTAGTAAATGGCAGCAAGGGCTAGGCTTAAGGATTTCAAGGCAAGTCGTCGGCATAAGTACTTCAGGGAATTCCAACATACATTGATTCCAACTTTTGGTAGAAACAGGGATCCACAAGTAGTTCAATATTGGTTAGACTCAGTGGGAAAGAACTTGGATACCCTTAGTGTACCAGTAGAATATCGAGTGGAGTTTAGAGCCTATAATTTGGAAGGTAGTGCTAACACATGGTGGAAGCAAGCCAAGCATTTGGAAAACAATAGGAATATTGATTGGGATAGGTTTGAAGAGTTGTTCTACGAGTGATATTTTCTGTAGGGATACAAGGATCAGAAGGTCGATGAATTCTATTGATTGGAACAGGGTGATATGACGATTTAGGAATATGATGCAAAGTTCAATGAGTTGGCCAAATTCACTCCATCAATCGTGGCTTCTAAATGAGAAAAGTGTATTAAGTTTCAAGAAGGGCTCAAAGCATTTATCTAACAACAATTGGTTGCCCTGCAACTCTAAAATTTTGGAGATTTAGTATGATCAGCTTTATCTATGGAAAGTGACTATGCTCTCTATTTCGAGAACTGAGCAAGGACATTGGAAGGACCTGAAAGTAGTAACTGGAAAGGTAATAGCAACTGAAAAGCTCAGGGGAAGAATCAGCAAGGTAACGTTAACAACGGGAGCAGCAGTTCATCAAGTAGCAGAGAAGCGGCCCTTACAACTTCCATTGCCACTATTGCCAACAACTAGGACACATCAAGAGGAATTGCCCAAAAAGGAATGCTTAGCAAGGATCTCTGCTTGGAGAGGGAGCAGGTCGTCAGCTCCAACCTCAGTCTTTCGCTCTGCCTCAGCCTCAACAAATTCCACAACTATAGTTTCTTCAGTTTGCTCCTTAGTAGATGCATTACCCAGCACAAGGATATCAACCATAGAATTTTCAACGGAATGCCCTACAGTATCGAGCACCCAGTATAGCTAGTGTGCAGTCACCTCCACTACAACAATATCGGCTGACAAATTTGAGACCTAGCAATGCTAATAGAGGGAAAGAAAAGGCCCTAGCTCAAGTTCATACCATGACTTTAGGGAGTTTAGATCCTCAGACCGACAATGTAGTTATTGATGGTACGGTTATAGTTTCTCAATCCCTAGCTCATGTTTTGTTTGATATTGGTGCCACTCATTCTCTCACTTTAAATTCTTTTGCACATGTGCTAGGATTAAAAATAAAGGAATTTGATGAGTCTTTGGTAATTACCTAACCTTTGGGGCAAGTGCATGTAGACTGTATATGTAAATCTTATAAGATAATGATTAAGGGTGAGATTCTAAAAGTGATTTGATTGTAATCCCTATGAGTTCCTATGATGTGATCTTAGGAATGGATTGGCTGTCTAGGTATAATGCCCTAGAGGATTGTGACTTTAGGAAGGTAACCCAAGTGTCTAATAGGGGGACGACGATCACTTACTAAGGTGGTAATGATCGAATGATGAGTGGGCGACTCATGAAGACATGTCTCGGAGGATGAAGAAATTTGGCTTGTTATGCACTTCTTATGAACCTGAAAGAAAACTTTAGTGTAGCTGGAAGAAATATAGCAATATCGGTGGTAGATAAGTTCGATGATGTTTTCCCTGACAAGTTACTAAGATTACCACTGCACCGAGAGATTGAATTTGGTGTTGAGTTATTTCCTAGGACCACTTCGATTTCTGTAGCACCGTATCGAATGGCGCCAACAAAAATAAAGGAATTGAGAAAATAACTTCAAGAACTTGTAGATAAGGGTTATATTTAGAACAATACATCACTGGATGTGGGGTGTGCAAGTTTTATTTTCCAAGAAACATGATGGTACCCTTAGATTATGTATAGATTATCGATAGCTGAATCGGGTCACTATGAAGAATAAGTATCCACTATCGATGAGTTATTTGATCAGTTATGAGATTTTTGTTACTTCTCAAAGATAGATTTATGGTATGGATACCGTCAACTCAGGTTTAAGGAAGAGGATATTCCCAAGATAGCTTTCAGGACCCGGTATGGATATTTTGAATTTCTAGTAATGCCGTTTGGGTTGACGAATTCTCCTATAGCTTTCATGGATTTGATGAATAGGATTTTCAAGCCTTACCTAGATCAGTTTGTGATCGTGTTCATTGATGACATACTAATCTACTCTAAGACCTAGGAGGAGCGTAAGGAGCATTTGAGGAACATGCTTCTGACTTTGTGAGAGCACCAGTTGTACACCAAAAAGGAAAAGTGTGAATTTTGGTTAACCGAGGTCAAGTTTTTGGGACATATTATCTCAGAGCAAGGCATATCAATGGATCCTTCCAAGGTTGAAGTGATTGTGTAATGGGAACGACCAAGGAACATGGCCGAGATCTACAACTTCTTAGAACTTGTTGGATGCTATAGAAAATTTATACAGGATTTTTTAAAGATAGTGACTCCATTGACACGAATGATCAAGAAGAACATTTGGTTCAAATGGGATGAAGAATGTAGTTTGCTTTCCAAGAATTATAGAACTGATTGACCACCGCTCTACTGAGTAGTGATAAGCCATACGAAGTCTACACCGATGCATCGGGATGAGGACTCAGATGTATATTGATGCAGCATAGACGAATTGTGGCTTATGGATCGCAATAGTTGAGACCTCACAAGTAGAACTACCTCACTCATTACTTGGAGCTTGCTGCGGTGATTCATGCCTTGAAGATTTGGATATGTTATTTTTTGGGACTACAATGTTGAGCTTCGGTATGAGATATCGAGGTAGGGCTCCAAACCTTTTCTCTGGTAGCCATGTTTTGAAAAGGATTTTGGTCACAAAGTGTTTTCTCAAAATGATTTCAAGAAATGATTAAGTATGAATTTAATGGTTATTTTCATTATTTGTTGAATAATGAATGATCATAATGAACTAAACATTAAATGTAAATGAGAATATCTAGTAAGATGAGACCTAGATAATGATATAATATTAGACGTGTCGTATACGCCATCCAGAATGATATACTAGAGCATAATGCCATATCAGAGATCAGGTCATGTAGAATGCAATCTTAGATGTTGGTCCTGAAACCCAGCTAGGCCGCTACGGTGGTGAATATAATGGCTTTGCCTAAAGATTAGTTAATGAGATCATTTCCAAATGAATAATTGGATTAATAGTAAGAATCAAGTTGATAAATTTCATTTTCTGTACTTTATATTTCTCAAGTTGTTGCAAAATTTTTTATTCAAATTAATGTCTTTAGAGCTTAGTCCTACTGAGCCTTTTGCTCTCATTTCCTTTATTAAATTTTCACTTCAGCTTCGGACTGATTGGGATTCTACTGGGCGAACTCATGAGCTGTAGGAATTTGTGTAGGTTAATTACATATCTTAATTCAAGACGTGTAATATTTAAGTTTTATTTCTCGTATTGGACTATGGTTGTAATATATTGTTGTTGATACTATATGTGTGCACAAATGTGGGTCTGGTGGGGCCTGACTTGTATTTACTTACTTTTAATTGTCTTTATTATTTTATTTTATTAACTTGCTTTAAAAAGGGTCTTAAGTTGTCACGTTTTTAAATAACTAAAAATTACTTAATCAGTAATTTTTATTAAAAATTTAGCTTAAGTAACTTTATTAATCCGCCATATCACTACCCGGTTCGATGTATGTGACAGTATCTTTCCTTCAACTTTCCACTAGGTTCCATATTCTTTCATGATTAGTCATACTTTTTCTTCATTATTATTCCTATACTATATTATTTTTACAATGTGACTCCTATACTGTATTTTTGTTGTAGAATTTGTTATGTTAGATTCTTTGACAGTTTTACTTCTAGCTTTCTTTTTACCTACTTATCACTTAACCTTCATCTTAATGTCTTTAAATTTTCACTCATGAATATTTGTCACAAAATTTGATTTAACAAAAATCCTTATGACATTAGATTCACTATTTAAGCACTTAACAAATTTTTGAGTTCAAATTCATAAAATTAGTTTGCATGAAATACATCAAAATTCATAAAGATTTACACAAATTTCATATTGATTACAACTTCATATTTATATGAAATTTCTAAGGAAGTTCATTTTTTAAATCTTGTCTTAGGTATAGACTTAAACTAATAAATTTTCTTGGATATTACATTGGATGGCCCAAACCTCATGCCTTCATCTATACTTACACTAGGAATGATACAGAAACTAGAACCTCGACAGTGGTGACAGGTCAACTTCCTATAGCCAAACAAGATGCATATGCTTTATTTGACTATGGGACAAAGCATTCATTTAAGTCGTCTAAATTTTCTAAGCATCTAGATAGGCCAAATGATAAAATAGGCCAATCATTTAGGACTGCTTTGCCCTCTGGGGAAATTTTACTGTCTAATTATTGGCTATAGAGTGTTCCAATAATTATTTGTGGTAGAGAGCTATACATGCATCTAATTATTATCAATATGAGTGATTTCAAAATTTTCTTAGGAATGGACTTCTTGGGAAAGTATAATGTTATCATCAACTGTTGACGTTGGAGGGTCATATTCAAGTCCGCTGAGGAAGAAGAGTTTTCCTACACAGGGACATCATAGAAGTAATAAGTACAGATGATATCAGCTATGAACGCAAGAAAGATGTTAGCTAGTGGATGCATTGGATACTTAGCCAACCTAGTGGATAAGTCTGAGGAAAGTAAGATAAGACCAAAAAATGTGTTAGTAGTTAGAAACTTCATGGAAGTCTTTCTAGAGGAGTTGCTAGGACTACCTCTAAAACAATAAATTTCATTTGAAATCAAGTTGATGCCTAGATCAGCACCAGTTTCTAAGGCACAATATTAGATTGCCCTAGCAGAACTCAAAGAACTTTATTCGTAGCTACAAGAACTGTTAGACAAATGTTTCAGCTGCTCAAGTTATTCAACATAGGGAGCACCAATTCTATTCATGAAGAAGAATGGCGGTACACTAAGGATGCATATTGACTATAGAGAGCAAAATATTATGATCATGAACAAGTAGCTGCTACCATGAATTGATGATTTGTTTGACCAATTTAGGGGAGCAACTTATTTTTTGAAGATCGACCTGTGTTCATGATACTACTAGCTCTGGATTAAGGAAGAAGACGCACCAAAGATAGCCTTTAAGATGCATTATGGACTACAAGTTTCTCATGATGCCATTTGGATTGACTAACGCTCCAGCAATATTCATGGATTTGATGAATAGAGTGTTTAGGGGTCACCTTGACAAGTTTATCATTATCTTTATAATGATACACTAGTCTATTCTAAGACAAAGGAAGAGCATGAAAAGCACCTAAATATTACTCTGTAGATCCTAAAGGAGATTTAGTTGTATGCCAAATTCTCAAAGTGTGAATTTTAGCTAGAAAAGTACAATATTTTGGACATGTGGTATCCAAGGAAGGAGTCATGGTAGATCCTACCAAGATCGAAGTAGTAAGTCAGTGGCCAGCTCTGAAAAGTGCGACAAAGATACGTAGTTTTATCAGTTTAGCGAGATCTTATTAATGGTTTGCCGAGGGATTTTTAAAGTTAGTAGGATCGCTTTATGTTTTACAGTAGTTTTGTTAATTATGCCCCTTTTGAAAATATGTAAAACTGCATGACTCTAGTAGTATCTATGTTTTGGATGACTATTAAACAACTATAATATGTTATTACTATTTATGTTGCAACAAAAAGGAAAAATAGTTTTAAATTGAATTAATTAGTAAAGTTAACTTTAAAAATCATTTTTAATAAATGTTTGGTAAAATTATTCAATTTAAATAAATGTTATGTTTAAGTAGTTAAGTAACGGCTACATAAATAGGGTTATTACATTAACACCTGACAGTTGGATGGCTCCAATCTGTAATTTTTTGAAGAATAGAGTACTACATAATGTTTGAGATGAAGCAAGGAGCCTGACATATAGAGCTGCTCAGTATTTAATATATGATGATGTTTCCTATCACCGAGGAAACTCCAGGCCGCTACTCAAATGCCTTGATAAAGAAGAAGCTCAAAATGTGCTAAAGGATACATGAAGGAGTTTGCTGAAACCACACTAGTGACAATTGCTGGCACATAACATCCTCCGTCAAGGACACTATTGGCCGATTCTAAAAAGCAATGAAGTGTGCAAGAAAGTGTGAGAAGTGCTAGAGGGTTGCAACAATCGAATTACTCACATTAGTCATCAGTCCTTGGCCCTTTGCTAAATAGGGTATAGATATCATTGGACCCTTACACATCGCTCCCTCAAGATAAAGTATGCTAAGTCACTATAGATTACTACACCAAATAAATAGAAGCCGAAACATTAACCATAATAACTAAGGCCAAATGCAAGAGCTTTATCTAGAACAATATTGTATGCAGACTCAGCGTCCCATATTCTTTGGTCTCAGATAATGCCAAACAATTCAACAATGCGAAAACAAGGGAGTTTTATGATAAGCTTGGTATCAACAAAACTTCTCAGCTCCAATATATCCTTAAAAGCAATAGGCAAGTTGAGGTGGTCACCAAAGTCCTAAAGTACACCCTCAAGAAGAAACTTGACCAACTAAAAAGAGCATGGGCCAAGGATATACCAAAATTTCTCTAGGCATATCAGACCACATTAAGGACGTCCACTAGCAAAACACCTTTTTCTATGGCATATAGAGTAGAAACTATGATTCTAATGGAAATCAAAACTCCAAACAGCCGAATAGTTGGTTACAATGAAGTCATAAATTGAGGGTTGATGGATGTAGATCTAGATCTTTTAGAGGAAAAAAGATTAGAAGCACAAATCAAACAAGTTGCATACCAACAAAGGGCAGCATGGTACTATAACAAAAGGGCCAAAGAAAGAAGTTTCTCAATAAATAGCCTAGTCCTTAAATGGGTAACTTAGAATACCAAAGAAAAAAATACCAGACCCTTGGTGCCGACTAGGGAAGGACCATACTACATTGAATCAATTGTTAGACATGGGATGTATCATCTAGAGTACCTATCATACTGAGCAATAGAGCACTTACGAAATGCAGCTTATCCCAGGCCATATCACCTATAGATATTTCTATCCAATGTTCAAATTCTTAATTGATATTTTGTTTAAGTCATAGAATAAGACATCAAAAGTCAAGTACTTATGTCATTTCAAGTTAAGAAGTTAACAATTTTTTGAGTTTATTTAGTGATTTATTTGTTTTCAAACTTTATTAATTTTATCATATGTCCACTGCTAAAGCATAGTACTCAACGATGGAGAGGGAGGTAGCTCAACGCACAGAGTGCTGCTTCAAATGGCAAAAGACTAAAAAGCTTAGTATAAGGTCGGCCAAGCCATTAAAGCTACTTCAAATGCTTGACCAAGCCATTAAAGGCAGGCTCAATATAAGCCCAACCCAATTAGGACATACTAGATTGGTATAAAAGCCTATAGCTAAGTCTATCTTGGTTACTTGTACTTCACCAAATATTTAGTGTATTTAACCCCAAGATATAGTGATCTTGGTTACTTATATTTGTGCATTAAAACTAAAGAGTAAGGCAAGCTTGGCAATCTACACTTGTAGCAAACCAAATTCTAAAAGCTATCAACTTGGTTATTAAGTTAGACTACTTATGAAGATTGGCTAGGTTGTTTACACTTTCACATCATCATAAACCAAAACCTAAAGAGTTACGAACACGGTTCTTAAGTTAGCCTAATTATAAAATCTAGCTTGGTTGTTTACAATTGTAAAAAATATTAAAAGCAAACCTAGCCAATTAAGATGCAAGTTTCACTAATCTCGGTCATATTCAGGCAAGGTATGCACACTTGTGAAAATTATTGCTAACACATTTTGTCTTGTAGGAAAATAAAATAAATATATTTAAATACCAAAATTATTCACATAGTGTCCAACAGTTAGCCTATTGTCTTGGCCTTATGTCCTTTATAGAATAAAATAAAACAAAAAGAAAACAAGGTGGCTATGCACTGCCTTTCTTGCCTCCACCTTGGGTAGCTACAGCAGAGTCCACCTCAATGTTATTGCCCTCTATTGCAGCGGCGTCTTCCTTAGATTCTTCAAGGAAGTGCAAGTCAAGATTAGGGAACTTTTCCTTAAATTTGGCAATGGCTGACTCCATACCATCACCAAGGGAGCGGAGCTATCCTCGTGTCATCCATCTCGGTCGATGTCTTGAACTTCTCCATAGCATCAGCCTACGCCACAATTTAGTTGTTTTTGGAACTCCTCTTCCTTCTTTAAGGCCATCTCCTATAGGGTTGCCACCTTTTTCTTTTCTCCTTGTCCATCTACTTCTCTACGTCTTTCTTCAATTGCAATTAATTTTTCCCTTAGCCTTCTCAGTTGCCAGCTAACCTTTAAGCTTGACTATCCAACCATCTTTCTTATTCTTTTGGAACTGAGTTGAGGCATGATGATCATTTCTCACTAAGGAGACAATGAGCACCTAAGAAACCAATAAGTGAAATGTAAGTCATCGAGCAATAGGGATATGTGAACATTAAAAAAGATGGACACTGTTTGGAAAAACGTAAATGTAGTAAAATTTTAAAAATTTTAAATTAAAGCATTTTCTAAGTAACAAGTCAGACATGCTATGTATATAAATTAATTAAGATCTTGCGTACCTCTTAAAATTGAAACTGCACTTCTGACAAGAAAAATTTTGACATAACTACTACTAAGAATTGTGTTTGGAAGAACTTTAGCTAACCAGTCTTCTTTACTATTCACTTTTGCACAACTGGAATATGAGTGGGCATATGTTGCTTAATTCTTCTCTTAGTAATGTCTCCTTTGAACCACAAGAGAAGAGCAAAAGCAATGGTTCAGGATGTTGAACAATAGCCGTATGAGAGTTTTAGAGTTTATCTCTCTAGAATACTCTCTAAATTTCTCTAGTGATCTAAATAACAATAAGAACAAATATCCTATTTATAGTGGTTGGTAGGGAGTGAATTCTACTTAGATAGGGCTTCTAAATTCAAAACTAGGTCAAAATCTACATCAAAACACATGAAAGACACGTAATAGGTTTATGCCTAAGGCCGGTCCTAACTATCGGCCTGCTGGTTCTACTATTTTGCGTAACTAAGTTATGCTCTATCGGCCACCGAACTTGATCACTGGCCTACCAGTTTGCCCAATTCTAGAAGTTTCTATATCGTATTCTAAATGAGAATCTTAGATAGAGTCTCAGTTTTAATTCAAATAACCCAATAGAGAAGTTATCTAATTAAAATGGTCATATACACATAATCCCATATCAAATAAAATATATATTCAAATAATTCAATGTGTTTAGCTTGAATTAATTCAACCAATAAACTAACATAAATTATTAAATCCAATCAATTGAATTTAAACCAATTTAAAAATTAACATAAGTTACCAAAATGTAAAAAAAATATGTCGTATCGTTACAAGAAATATCATGAGGTAACACAAGGGACTCGATGGACGTATATAGATCAAGCTTGTATAATTATAAAATAACACGTCCCCAACACGTTCATTTATAATTATCAACTCTTAAGTTATTCCACTAAAAGCTTAGAGCTGCACTCTTAAGCTACATTTAAATTATGAAACTCCAATAAGTTAATCATCCATGAAATATTATAATGTGTAACATCCCTATAAGATATTCATAATCGACTTAAGGATAAAATTCCATTTTACCTTCTCAGTTATTTTTATCTTATGTTCCACTATCTCAGCATTAGAAAACTTACTATTTATATCCAATATAATTTATATACCATTCAATTATACCTATGTATGTAAAGGGTTGAGCGCTTCAGTTTTCTAATTACAGGATAATTCCTATAAGAGAATAATATTAACTCTATAAAAAAGAGTTATGGATTCCATATCTATGAATAACGAGTCTGCATTAATCAAGCGTCATGTTTCTAATGTATCTGCATGCATACCTTCCTGTAATTTAGGATGATACCTTTTGGTACATCAAAAGGCACAAGTCAAGAATACGGGCCTATAAATTCATTTCCAGATTAAGATATGACACATATGATTGTCTAAAGTAAATTGATTTAAATAAACAAAATTATTAATCAAATCAATTCAACTTTTATCCTAAACCAATATATCATTGTCTATCACATTATACCAATGTTTTTAGTCATGGAGTCTAACTCCAATGACGAAGACAAGTCATCTCCCATTAGGAATGTAGACAATATAATGATCATTACATGAATAAGGCACCTAACTTTGTTCCCTCAATTGCAGATCTTTTTATTTAGACTATCATCTTTAAGATTCATGTCTTCCATATAATTTGTCTAACATATGCATGATCTTAAAAGTTTTAGACTGACAGTCTCAAACTTTTATTCACTTGTCATGCATTCAACATAAATAAACATAAAGAGGACAATATTTAATTTATAAAAATAAATAATAAACTCTTTAATGATTAAATGTCTCCAAAATCTATTATATCATTTAATCATTTAGGCACCTAGTCTAACAATCTCCCACTTACCCTAAGTGAGTAAATGTGATATGTTATGCTTACCCTTGATAGGCTATAATGTTCTTAAATGCGATCTTTCATATTGCCACATTTGCACTTATCATGATATCCATCATCATGTGATACTTTCGGTCTACATGCTTACTCATCTTATGACATCTTGATTCTTTGGCATTAGCTATCATTGCTTTGTTATCACAATACAACGTAATCGGCTTATCCATACTAGAAATTGCCCAAGATCCCCAAGGAACTTGTAAACCCATGCTGCTTCTTTTGAAGATTCACTTATTGCCACATACTCAACCTCCATCGTTGAATCTAAAGTGCAATCTTCCCTAACACTTCTCCAAACAATGGCATCTCCTCCTAGAGTAAACATAGATCTATAAGTTTATCTACTTGTATCTAGACAAGATTGAAAATCTGAATCAAGGTATCCAATAGGTGTTGATCCTCACCAAAATACACTAGTATATACCTCTAGTCCTTCTCGGGTACTTGAAAATATGCTTGACCACAACCCAATGGTTGGGTCTTGGATCTGACTACTATCGACTCACAATCCCAACTATATAACATATGTTAGGTCCAATGTAGAGCATAGTATACATGAGACTACCTACTGTCAAAGGATAAGGCACATTCTTCATATATTCTCTTTCTTCATTAGTCTTTAGAGAGTCTTTCTTAGAAGAAGTGATTTCAGATCTAGATGATTGCCCAGCTTTCTTGGAATTTTGCATTGTAAACTTTTTGAGAATTTTGTCTATGTATAAAGGTTGGTATAAGACTATCATTTTGTTCTTCCTATCTCGAAAGATTTAAAATCCCTTAACACAATTAGACTCACCTAAGTCCTTCATGTTAAACTATACAGTCAACCATAATTTGACCAATGACAATGCCTTAATGACATTCCAACAAGTAGAATGTCATCTAATAGAGTAGTAGAAAAACCACATTCCTATCTTTAATGTGTTTGTAAACATACAGTTTGTCTACATTTGGTTTGAACCCATAAGTCTTGATCACTTGATCAAGTCTTATGTTCCAAGAACGGGAAGCTTGCTTAAGCCTATAAATAGACTTTAGTAGCTTTCAGACCTTATCCTCTTGACCCTTCGCTTTAAGCCCGTTTGATTGTACCATATCTCTGGTCACATCAAGATAGCCATTTAAAAAGGCCGTCTTGATATCCATTTGCTAAATCTCGTAATCGAGAGCTGCAGTAGTGGACAAGAGAATACGGATGTACTTAAGCATGGCTACATGCCAAAAGATTTCTTTGTAATCGATTCCTTCCATGTGCGTGTATCCCTTTATTACCGATCTAGCCTTATAGGTTTCAACTTTCTCATCTGCACCTCTCTTCCTCTTGTCGACCCACTTACACCCTATGGGGTTTACCCCTTTGGGAAGGTCTAGAAGTTCCCAAACTTGATTACTCTTCATAGACTTCATTTAAGTGTTCATAGCTTTTGTCTAGAGCTTTGAATCAACATCCTTCATGGCTTTTTTGTAAGTGTAAGGATCCCTGTCTTGATTAGCCGGTCCAGCAAAGCAAGCTTCATCATTGAACATATGCAATTCGGGTTGACGCCCGATCCTCCCACTACATCAAAGCTCCCTAGGTTGTTATTCGGCTTTTTTTTTACATTGATTGGATTGGTTTCAAATAAAACCCATGGAGTGATTAAATCGCCCACCAACTCCTCGAGTACCACTTTACTACGAGACTTAAAGTCATTAATGCAACTTTCCTCAAGAAAAGCTACATTCATTGAAACTATGATTTTATTTTCGTTTAGGTTATAAAAATAACCCCCTTTTGTCCCTTTTGGATATCCTATAAACATACACACTTTTGAATGTGCTTCCAACTTATTCACTTCCTTGTCTAGGACATGAGTAGGACATCCCATATTTGATATGGTCTAAGGATGTCTTCCTACCTGTCCATAACTTGTGAAGAGTTTTAGGAACCAATTTTAAAGGCCCATTGTTCAAAACATAACAAGCGGTTTGCAATGCATATTCCCAGAAAGATAAAGGCAATATCAAATAACTCATCTTGGATCTAACCATGTCCAAGAAAGTCCTATTCCTTTTCTCAGCGGCTCCATTCTATTGAAGAGTGCTATGAGCAGTTAAATAAGATAAAATCCCATTCTCTTCTAAGATTCTAAAACCTCATCAGAAAGGTTATGTAGACGTAGTCATATCTCGAGTAATCATGAATAAAAGTGACAAAATACTCATACCTTATCACAAACATAACTATGCAAGAGTTTTAGAATCATTTAGCTCGATTGCCCTTAGGCACGAATGATCTTTTGGCTAATTTGTCCTCTAAACAAGGCTCACATTGTGGTATAGATTCCACCTCTAAATGATTTGGAGGTCCATTCCTTACCAACTTTTGAGTCCTATTTAGGCCAATATGACCTAATCGCAAGTGCTAAAAAAGTATTATTAGAGTAAGAAGTTTTAAGTTTTTTAGAGTTATTATTAAACTCAGTGTTCAACATTGAGTCCATCTTAGGAATGATAAAATATAGGTTGATTTGTATCTATCTACTACAGATGAAAAGATTTGCTTTTACGAATCACAACTTTACTATTAAAAGAAACTGAATAAGAATCCTTAAATAAACAAGTGACTGAAATTAAATTCCTTTTAAGTTTAGGAACATAAAAACAATCTCTCAAAACTAAACACCTATAACTATCAAAATAAAGATGGATATCTCCCACTGCTTCAGCTAACACTAAGGATCCATCATCCATCCACAAGTAAAGTGCTCATTTAGCAGACTTCTTGTTTCGTTAAACCTCTATGAAGAAACACAAACATGATTAGTCGCTCTAGAATCTATGATCCGAGTATCACTTGATTCTTCAACTAAACAAGTCTCAACAACTAGAAGTCTGCACTTACCTCCTTTAGCTCAAAAGTTCTTACAACTCTTCTTGATGTGCCCCACCTTCTTTAGAACAAAGATTTTAGCCTCTTCGGGTTCCTCTTCTTTTTCTTCTTCTTATCTTTGCCATTTGCTAGAATAGAAGACTTCCCATTATTGGCCTCTTGCTTATTTCCATTCCAAGAATTGGAATTGGAGCCAGATGCAACCACCAAGTTTGCCTCGCCACTAACTTGAGCTTCCTTGATCAAGTTTTCAAACTCCTGCAACTATTTCATCATCTCAATCAAAGTCACATCCTGTCTATTGCTCAAGTTATACGAAGCTCTAAATGGGATGAACTCCTTAGAAAGAGTCTCAAAAACCATAGTCATTTGTGATAGCATCAATGTCGGCTCCATAGGTTTGAGCCTTAGTGAGGTAACCTATGACAAAGATCATGTAATTCTTCACAAATGTCCCAAGTTTTTTTTTTTTTTTGGCAGTTGGGAAGTTTTTGAAGAGCCCCTAGTCGCTTCATCAAGACTTATCCTCCAAACATATCCTCAAGATTATCCATGATCTGACAAACAATCTCATGATCTTCATGTTGAGCCTTTAGCACGTTATTCATGCTAGTCATGACACAGCAACAGGCTTCATTATCAGCATTCTTACAGTGATCATATGCTTGAATTTGTTCATTAGTGGATTCGTCGGTGGGCGTAGGAAGACACGGTGTGGTTAGCATAAATTTTAATTTCTCAAGAGATAGGACGACATTCAGGTTCTATTTCTAATCATTATAGTTCTCGCCAGTTAAAATGTTTTTATCAAGTATCAAAGATAAAGCATTTTTAGACATTTTGATCTATAATAAAGATTCATATATCAAACATAAGTAAACATTCAATAACAATTTTGTAAGATAACACAAACAAGTAAGTGTATAATGTGTTTATGTGTCAAAACCTTTAAAATAATTCATAACTCAAAATTTAATTAGGAACACTGATCCTTTCCAATCAATATACGCCATCTAAGACCTGTTTGGTCTAGCATATACTAATAATCACTTTCCTTGGCCATTAAATTTACTAACAAAGATCCTAAAGGACGTTAATAATAAAATTAATCTTGTGTTTAACTATGGTTTCAACTACTTTATTCATGGTTTATAATTGGCACATAGAGGTGAACAACGATAAAACATGCTAAAGCAAATTATCCTTTCAGAGATCCAACCTGATACATGATGCATCCCTCCCTAGGAGTTGGAACCACCATATGTTACCTTTAGAATAATGATGGAGGCCTTAGGTCCTCTCTTTGAAAACTTCTCCCACTCAATATTTTAGAAAATCAAGGTTTTATGTTAACATGCATGAATAATTTTTAATGAGCTACACTCCCTATTCTACGTGACATGTTATCAACATATATAATAAAATATATTACAAAGCAAACAAGCAACGGAATAAGCAAAGCTACATGCGATATAATAACCAGTCGTAATATTATGGTCCTATCCTAGAGAAAAAAAATCAATATTACAAAAAGATCAATTGAAATATGTATCGATTCTTCATCTTATATCTTCACATTGTATCCTCCTTCATAAGGCGTTCGTCTTTAATTCTCAATCTTATAGATCAAAAAATATATTTTTCTAGTAATCATAAAATTCTAAGTTTCTTAGAATTGTCTCAAAAAAAATTTGCAGCAAAAAATACATCAATTTTTTTAAAAAGAGTTATGTACTAGACCAGTCCACCAGTTTCATACAAAATCCATGGCTCTATCAGTGTCCAATCGACCGGTACAGGATAACCAGCCAGCAGGTCTGACACTCAATCAGCGTTTTTCAATCTTTAAAAAAAAAAAACAATTTTTTATGCTGTTTTAATTTATTTTTTAGACAATTTACATAAAAATTTATAAACATAGAAAAATACATAAAACTTCAATCATCTCCATCTTTAAGATCCATCTTCAATATTGTAATAGAAAATTTAAAACCAAAACTTATGTCATTTTTGGCTTACAAAATTTCTATAAAATACAATAACAAACCCTAGAAGATGATGATAGACAGTCATGTAATTATATTAAAAAACCTAGATACACATTCATCATAACCAGCAAAAAATTAATTAATTAAAAATAATTAAAACAAAAATCTAATCAACCATAAGTAATCAATAGTATTCATCATATAATCTTATGACAATATATAAATATATATAGAAACTCCAGAGTGCCAACTCTTTAAAAAATTCATTTCAAGCATAGGAGACACCAAGATCACATAATTTATGTACATAGTATGACCACAAACTCATAAAATCAATGAAAAACCTGGTATCGGTACCAATTATTTGAAAAAAAAATGGGATTTTAAAAATTTAAAATCGAAGCCTTTTTTCCACATAACAAGTTAGACATGCTATGTATATAAATTAATTAAGATCTAACGTACCTTTTAAACTTGGAAATGCACTTCTGACAAGAAAAACTTCGACATAACTACTATTGAGAATTGCATCTAGAAGAGCTTCAGCCAGCTAGTCTTCTTTGTTATTCTCTTTTTCATGACCAAAATATGAGTGAGCATACGTCACGCAATTCTCCTCGTGGCAACATCTCCTTCCAACCACAAGAGAAAATCAAGTGCTATGATTCAAGATGTTGAACAAAAGCCCTATGGGAGTTTTAGAGTTTCTCTCTCTAGACTGCTCTCTCTAAATTTCTTTGGAGATCTAAATAACAATAGGGGTAAGTATCCTATTTATAGTGGCTAGTAGGCAATGAATTCTACTTATAGTGCTTCTAGATTCAAAATTGGGTCAAAATCTACATCAAAACGCATGAAAGATGCGTAAGAGCATTATACCAACTGGCCTGCTGGTTGTACCGTTTTGCGTAACTAAGTTACACTCTACTGGCCGGCCAGACTTGGTCACTGGCTTATCGGTTTGACCAGTTTAGGAAGTTTCTATATCTTATTCTACATAGGAATCTTAGAGAGAGCCTTAGTTTTAATTCAAATAACCCAATAGATAAGTTATCTAATTACAGCAATCATATATAGATAATCTCATATAAAATAAAATATATATTCAAATAATTCAACATGTTTATTTTGAATTGATTCATAAAAATAATTTAGCCAATAAACTAACATGAATTATTAAATCCAATCAACTAAATGTAAACCAATCTAAGAATTAACATAATTTTTTAATATATAGGAAAAATACACCTACAGGAAATATTGTGAGCTAGTAAAGGGGACTCGATTGACATATACAGATCAAGCTCCTATATTTATAATATAACACCCCTTGACATGTTTATTTTATAATTATAAAGAGGAAAAATAGCCCTCGACACGTCTGTAAAGTGCAATCTTGTTGGAAAAATAGTACGCAATAAAATTTTAAAATTTTTACATCAGAGTATTTTTCGAAAACACAAGTTTGACATACTATATGCATAAATTAACTAGATCTTACTAACCTCTGTGTGTCAAAAAGCCCCTACAATCAGTGAAGAGAAGTAATGTTCTAGAAGGACCTCAACCAACTGGCCTTCTTTGCTATTCTCTATCCACGATCAGAGTGAGTGTGGGCTCACACATACAGCTCTTCCACCAGACGACTCTCCTTCCAACCAATTGAGAGAACCCAAAGCTAGTGTTCGTGATTTGTGAACAAGAGCTCTCAGGGAGTTTTAGAATCTCACTATTAGAGTTTCACTCTTAATCTCTCAACTGATCTAAATAATAATGAGACTCACTCCCTTTTTATAAAGGATGGGTCCAAGAGTCAGTCCTTATCAGATAATGCCTCAAAATTCAAATCAGAATCGAATTCAGATCAATATTTGATGAAATCCATGTGAAAACGTGCGATCATTTTATCGTACGGTCGGCATGTCGATCTGTCTAACCGGCATGCTGAACTTGCCCCTTTGATAGGCCGAACCTGAGGATCGGCATGCCTAACTATCGATAAAAATCTCAGCAAATCTTTTATTTTTCACCCAAGATTCTATAGAATAAAGTCTCAGTTTTAATTCAAATAACCTAATAGAAAAGATATCTAATTAAAACAACTTTATCTAAATAATCTCTAAGAAAATAAATAAATTCCTAATAATTCAACAAGTTTATCTTGAATTAATTCAAAATTAATCCAACCGATAAAAAATCATGAATTATCTGATTCTTACGAATTTTAGCCAATTTGATAAATTTGACATAAGTCATCAATTATTAGAAAAACACGCCGTATTGTTATAGGATTTTGTGAGATAGCACAGGGGACCGGATGGACCTATATAGTTCACGCTCCTGATAATTATGAAACCCAATATCCTAGATATACATTTCATAATTTTCAACTCCAACGCTACTCCACTAAAAGCTTGGAGCTGCACTCTCGAACTATATAGAATTACGAAGCCCGTATAGCTAAGTCTCCATGACATATTACAGTGTATTGTATCCCAATAGGATTATCCATAATTTGCTTGAGGACAAGTTTTGTCTTACCTTCCTGATTATTTTTATCTTACGTTCCATTATCTCACCATCAAAAAACTCACCATCCAAAGATAGTATACCATTTGGTTACACCTAAGTATCCAAATGGTTGAGCGCTCTAGTTTTTCAATTATAGGATAACATATATAAGAGGATACCACTACTCCTAAAGAGGAGCTATGGATTCCATATCTATGAATAACAGGTTTACGCTATCAAGAGTCATGCCTCCAACATATTGGCATGCATACCACTATTAAAACGTGGGTGTCACCCTTTGGTACATCAAAAGACACAAGTCAAGACAACAGGCTCTCTATTCATCTCAGGATTAAAATACAATACAAATGATTGTCTAAAGTAAATTAATTTACCAAGATAGAATTATTAATCCAAATCAATTCACTTTATGTCCCGATCCAACACATCGTCACCTATGACAATGTGCCAATGTTTCTATTCATGGAGTCCACCTCTGATAGCCAAGACAAACCATCTCCCCATAGGGATATAGACAACATAAGAATCTTTGCATGAATAGAGCACCCAATGTTATTTCCTCGATTACGGATCTTATGTTTTAGACCATCACCTTAAGAATCATGTCTTCCACATAATCTGTCCATCATATGCCTAATTCTTAAAGGTTTAGACCAACAGTCTTAGATTATTGTTTGCTTAACATACATTTAACAAATATGAATGTAATGAGGATAAGATTTGGTATATTAATAACAAATAAATTCTTTATTTATAAGAATGTCTCCAAAACCATATTACATTTTTACTCCTTAGGGAATACACGTCTAACAATCTTCCACTTGCACTAAGTGAGTAAATATGATAAATCTTGCATCCCAATAGCTTCCACATACCTCTCGAAGACTCTCCCAGTAAGTGTCTTCATGAATAGATCAATTAGATTGTCCTCTGACATGATTTTACACATCGTAACATGCACACCCTCTACGAAGTCCTTTATCCCATGATACTTTCGATCAATATGCTTACTCTTTTTGTGAAATCTTGGTTCCTTGGCTTTAGCTACTGCTGCACTATTATCACAATACAGTGATACCGCCTTCTCCATACCAGGAACTACCTCAAGATCCCTAAGGAACTTATGGAGCCACACTACTTCTTTTAAAGCATCACTAACTGCCACGTACTCGGCCCATCGTTGAATCTAAAGTGCAATCGTGCTTCACACTTCTCCAACTGATGGCACCGCCACCTAGAGTAAACACAAAACCCAAAGTCAATCTCCTAGAATCCAGACAGGCTTGAAATCTGAGTCAGTATATCCTAGAGGAGTTAAGTCCTCACCCAAATACAAAAGCATATACCCTCGAGTCCTTCTTAGGTACTTGAAAATATGCTTTACCCCAGTGGGTCGGTCCTAGATCCACCTGAAATTGACTTACAATCTCGACCGCATAGCAAATATCCAGTTGTATGCAAAGCATGGCATACAAGAAACTACCTACTGCCGAAGCATAAGGCACCTTTTTCACATATTCCCTTTCTTCAACAGACTTTGGAGAGTCTTGCTTAAAAAGAGTAATTCCAGACCTAGATGGTTGCCACCTTTTTTAGAATCCTGCATTGCAAACCTCTTAAGAATTTTATCTATGTAGCCGACCTAGGACAAAGCTATTATTTTGTTCTTTCTATCCCGAAGATCTAGATACTTAGAACAAAATTAGCCTCACCCAAGTCCTTCATGTCAAACTGCTTGGTCAACCATAACTTGACTGATAACAATCCCCAATATCATTGCCAACTAGCAGAATGTCATCTACATAGAGCAATAAAAAGACCACTTTCCCATCCTTAATGTATTTGTAAAAACATGGCTCATCCATATTTTGTGAGAACCTATAAGTCTTGATCACTTGATCAAATCTTATGTTCCAAGAATGGGAAGCCTACTTAAGTCTATAAATTGACTTTAACAGCTTACAAACCTTATTCTCTTTACCCTTGACCTTGAACCTGTCTGGTTGTACCTGTTAGACATGTTGCCTTAAGGAGTAAAAATGTAATACATTTTCGGAGACATTTTTATCAATAAAGAATTTATTCTTTTCTATATACCAAATCTTGTCCTCTTTACGTTCATATTTGTTGAATGTATGATAAGCAAATAGTAGTCTGAGACTGTCAGTCTAAACCTTAAGAATTGGGCATATGATGGACTGATTATGCGGAAGACATGATTCTTAAGGTAACGGTCTAAAACATATGATCCGCAATCGAGGGAATAAAGTTGGGCACTTTATTCATGTAAAGCTTGTTATGTTGTCTATATCCCTTTTGGAGATGGTTTATCTTGGCCATCGGAGTTGGACTCCGTGAATAGAAACATTGGCGCGTTGTCATAGGTGACGACGTGTTGGATCGGAACATAAAGTGAATTGATTTGGATCAATAATTCTGTCTTGGAAAATCGATTTACTTTAGACAGTTATTTGTATTGTATCTTAATCCTAGGATGAATAATGGGCCCATTGTCTCGACTTGTGTCTTTTGATGTGCCAAAGGGTGACACCCACATCTCAATAGTGGTATGCATACCGGTACGTTGGAGGCATGACTCTTGATAGCGTAGACTTGTTATTCATAGATTTGAAATCCATAGCTCCTCTTTAGGAGTAATGATATCCTCTTATATGCATTGTCCTGTAATTGAAAAACTAGAGAGCTCAACCATTTGGATACATAGGTGTAACCGAATGGTATACTATCTTTGGATGGTAAGTTTTCTAATGGTGAGACAATGGAACGTAAGATAAAAATAATTGGGAAGGTAAGACAGAACTTGTCCTTAAGCTGATTATGGATGATCATATGGGCATGCGATACACTATGATATGTCATGGAGACTTAGCTACACGAAATTCGTAATTCTATAAAGTTCGAGAGTGCAGCTCCAAGCTTTTAGTGGAGTAGCATTGGAGTTGATAATTGTGAAATGTATATCTGGGATATTGGGTTTCATAATTATCATGAGCTTGAACTTTATAGGTCCATTTTGGTCCCCTTTGCTAGCTCACAAAATCCTGTAATGACACGTCGTGCTTTTCCAATAATTGGTGACTTATGTCAGATTTATCATATTGGTTTAAATTTTGTAAGAATCAAATAATTCATGTCTATTTATTGGTTGAATTAATTTTGTAAGAAATTAGTTCAAGATAAACTTGTTGAATTATTGCGATCAGATAATTCTTGTCTGTTTATCGATTGTTTTGATTTTGGATAAATTAGAACAAGATAAACTTGTAGAATTATTGTGAATTGATTTATTTTCTTAGAGATTATCTTTATAAAGTTTGTTTTGATCAGATAACTTCTCTATTGGGTTATTTGAATCAAAACTGAGACTTTATCCTTTAGAATCTTGGGTGGAAAATAAAAGATTCGTGGAGATTTTTTCTCAGGAGTTCGGCCTGCCGAACTGGCCTGTTCGGCCTGCCGATTAGAATGTTCAGCCTGCCGATCAGCGGGAGATAAGATTATGCATTTTCACACGGATCTTATCAAATATTGATCCGAACTTGATTCTGTTTCGAGTTTTTGAGACCTAATCTGATATGGACTGACCCCAGGACCAATAGCTATAAAAAGGGAGTGAGTCTCATGATTTACTCAGATCAATTTGAGTGATTAAGAGTGATACTCTTCTAATGAGCATCTAAAAACTCCCTGAGAGCTTTTGTTCACAAATCACGAACACTAGCTATGGGTTCTCTCTATTGGTTGGAAGGAGAGTCACCAGTGGAAGAGCTATATGTGTGAGCCCACACTCACTCCGGTTGTGGATAGAGAATAGCAAAGAAGACCAGTTGGTTAAGGCTCTTCTGGAATGTTACTTCTCTACACAGGTTGCGGAGGTTCTTCGGCATACTGAGGATAGTAAGATCTGTCTAATTTATATATATAACATGTCAAACTTGTGTTTTGGAAATTACTCTGATGAAAAATTTTAAAAATTCCGCTGCGCACTTTGTTTCCAACAATTGGTATCAGAGCCATGGTTTTTACATAAATTTGCAAGTTTGTGATCATGTTATATGCATAAATTTTGTGATCTTAATCTCTCCTATGCTTGAATTGAATTTTATAGAGAGATGACACTCTAGGTTTCTATATAATATATATGTTGTCATGGATTATATGGTGAATGTTTATTAATTAATTATGATTGATTAAATCGTTGTTTAATTATTTATTAATTAATTAATACCGGTTATGGTTCCTTGGTGGTTAGAATGTGTATATAGGTTTTTCATATAATTAGATGGCAAACTATCATCTTCGTCTAGGAATTGTTATTTAATTTTTAATTTGTAAGAATTTTGTAATTAAATAATTTTTCGGAGAAGACGGAACGAGAAGTCGGATCTTGAAGATTGATGATGGCACCTCCAGGTATTTCCTGAGTCTCTAATTTTATGTTTTTGAATTATTAAAAATAAAATTGATGAATTGCATTAAAATTGTATTTTCTAGAATGAGGGTTTTCTGTTCGGTCGGCATGCCGGACCTCACAGTTCGACAGGCCGAAGGTCACAGATCGACAGGCCGGATGTGTGGTCCGGCAGGCCGACTGTGGGGCAGAAATTTTGGTGCTCTGCCTGCAGGCCGAACCATCATGATCGGCAGGCCAATCATCGTCGACCGAGAACTGCCAAGTGTCCAAAAAAGGTACAATTTTTTCGATGCAGTTTTAATTTTATTTTTGGGACGATTCTAAGAAACATTAAATTTGGATATGACCGGAAATATGAAGTATTTGATTCATACGGGATTGAAGACTTGAAGATGGATATTACATGAAGAAGGATACAGCTTGAGGATTCAAGGATGAAGAATCGATAAATGTCTCGATTATTCTCTTGTAATCTTAGTTTTCTATTCTCTAGGGTGGAACCATAATATTACGGTTATTATTATTTTGCTTGTAGCTTTGCTTGATTGCTTTGCTTGTCTGCATTATAATATGATTTACCATGTATATTGATAACATGTCATATAGAATAGGGAATGCCGCTCATATTAAAATTGTTCATGCATGATTTTAAAATAAAACCTTGACTTCAAAAGATTGAGTGGGAGAAGGTTTTCGAAGAGAGGACCTAAGGCCTCCATCATTGGTCCATAGGAAGAACATGGTGGTCCTGACCCCTAGGAAGGGATTTCTATCATGTACCAGATTGGATCTCTGAAAGGATAAGGTATTTTAGTTTGATTTATGGTTGCACACCCCTAGGTGGTGATTATAAATCGTGGATAAAATATTGAAACGGTGGTTATACACTCACGTTAATTTTATTATTAACCTCTCCTAGGAGCTCTATTAAAAAAATTAATGGCCAAAGAAACGATTATTAGTAAATGCTGGATCATACGGGTCCTGGATGGCATATATTAATCAGGAGGGAATCCGTGTTCCTGGTTGAATTTGGCATGACTCCCCTAGGAGCTTGTTGGATTCTGAGTTGAGAATTATCGTTGTAAGGTTGTGATATTTTCAAGGTTTTGACACATAAACACATTTGTATGATTTTGCATGATTGTGTTATCTTACTAAATTATTATATATGTTTGCTTATGTTTGGTATATGATTCTTTATTGTAGATTGAAAATGTCTAAAAACACTTTATCATCGATACTAGACAAAAACCAATTAACCGGTGAGAATTATAACGATTGGAAACGGAACATGGACATCGTCCTATCCTTTGAGAAACTAAAATATGTAATGACAACCCCTTGTCCTCCCGAGCCTACGGGAGACTCAAGTAATGAGCAATTCCAAAAGTACGACCGCTGGAAAGATGCTAATGATCAAGCCCGCTGCTATGTTATGGCTAGCATGAACAACGTGCTGTAGGCTCAACATCAAGATTATGAGACTGCAAAGCAGATCTTGGATAATCTTGAGGACATGTTTGGAGGCCAGGCTATAACAAAGCGGCAAGGGGGCTTTGAAAACTCTTAAACTGTAGACAGAGACCGGGGACATCTATAAAGGAGCACATGATGTTGGTCATGGGTTACCTCGCTGAGGCTCAAACCAATGGAGCTGACATCGATGCTGAAACTCAGATGACTATGGTCTTTGAGACTCTATCTAAGAAATTTATTCCGGTTAGAGTTACTTTTAATTTAAGTAATAGACGGGATATGACCTTGACAGAACTGATGAAACAGTTACAGGAGTTTGAACTGCTGATCAGGGAGTCTCCTGCTGGTGGAGAGGCCAATATGGTAGCTGCTTCTGGTTCCAATCCCAACCCAGGGAATGCAAAGAAGCAACGGGCCAAGAACGGGAAGTCTTCTATTCTTGCTGCTACCAAGAGCAAGAAGAAGAAGAAGAAGAACCCAAAGAAGCTTAAGTGCTTCTTCTGTGGTAAGGTCGGGCATATAAAGAAGCATTGCAAGGACTTCCTTTCCAAGGGAGGTAGGTGTGATCTTCTATATTTAGAAACTTGTTTGGTTGAGGAATCCAGTGACATCTGGGTCATAGATTCTGGTGCAACTAATCATGTTTATGTTTCTTTGCAGGGATTCAAAGAAACGAGAAGTCTGTTGTGTGAAGACTTAACGCTTCGGATGGGCGATGGATCCTTGGTCTCAGTAGAAGCAGTGGGAGATGTCCATCTTCACTTTGATAATTATAGAAATTTAATTTTGTGATATTGTTTTTATGTTCCTAAATTTAAAAGGAATTTAATTTCTATATCTTCTTTATTTAAAGACTCCTACGTGGTATCTTTCAATGAAAAAGTGGTGATTCATAAAAACAAACCTTTTATCTGTTCTGGATGGATGCAAAATAATCTATATTTTATCAAACCTAAGATGGACTTATTGCTTAATGCTGAGATAAATGTTAATGACTCAAAAAGACTTAAAACTTCTCACTCTAATAAGACTTATCTTTGGCATTTGCGCCTTGGCCATATTAACCTGAATAGGATTCAAAGGTTAGTAAGGGATGGACCTTTAAGTCACTTAAAGGTGGAATCTATACCTCAATGTGAGTCTTGTTTGGAGGATAAAATGACCAAAAGACCATACGGGTCTAAGGGCAATAGGGCCGAAGGGGTTCCAGAACTTGTGCATAGTGATGTTTGCGGACCGATGAACATCCGGGCACGAGGAGGGTATGAGTACTTCGTCACTTTTATTGACGATTACTCAAGATATGGGTATGTGTACCTACTGCACCACAAAAGCGAAACTTATGATAAGTTCAGGGAGTTTCGGGCTAAAGTGGAAAAGCAATTGGGTAGACCCATAAAGGCACTTCGATCTGATCGAGGTGGGGAATAATTTTTTGATGAGTTCTTGGGACACTTGTTAGAGAATGGGATTTTATCCCATTTGACTGCGCCAAGCACTCCGCAGCAGAATGGCATAGCGGAGAGAAGGAATAGGACTTTGTTGGACATGATTAGGTCTATGATGAGTTATTCATCATTGCCTTTATCCTTTTGGGGATATGCACTACAAACCGCATGTTATCTTTTGAACAATGTGCCTACAAAATCGGTCTCTAAAAATCCTCACGAGTTGTGGACAAGACGGAAGACATCCTTAAACTATATTCGCATATGGGGATGTCTAGCTCATGTCCTATTTAAGGATCCGAATAAGTTGGAAGCACCTTCGGAAGTTTGCGTGTTTGTAGGATATCCAAAAGGGACTAAAGGGGGTTATTTTTATAACCCAAAGGAAAATAAAGTTGTGGTTTCAACTAATGCAACTTTCCTTGAGGAGAGTTACATGGACGGCTTTAAACCTCGGAGCAAAGTGGTGCTTGAGGAGTTAATGGGTGATCCGTTCACTCAGCAGGTTCCAAACGAAACCATTCCGATCGGTGTAGAAAAACCAAACAAACTTGAACAACGACCTCAGGGGCTTTGGCGTAGTGGGAGGATCGGGTGTCCACCTGAGAGGTATATGTTCAATGGGGAGGTCTTTTTGGCTGAACCGGATGAACATGATAGGGATCCTTATACTTACGCAGAAGCCATGTAGGATGTTGATTCAAGACTCTGGACAGAGGCCATGAACATAGAGATGAAGTCTATGGATCTTGTGGATCTTCCCGAAGGGGTAAAACCCATAGGGTGTAAGTGGATCTACAAGAGCAAAAGAGGAGTGGATGGAAAGGTTGAAACCTTTAAGGCTAGACTGGTAGCTAAGGGTTATACGCAAAAGGAAGGAATCGATTATGAGGAAACCTTTTCGCCTGTAGCCATGCTTAAGTCCATCTGGATTCTCCTGTCCATAGATGCCGCTCTCGACTATGAGATTTGGCAGATGGATGTCAAGACGGCTTTTCTGAATGGCTATCTTGATGAGTCTATTTATATGGAACAACCAGACGGGTTCAAGGTCGCGGGTCAAGAGGGTAGGGTTTGTAAGCTTCTAAAGTCTATTTATGGACTTAATCAGGCTTCTCGTTCTTGGAACATAAGATTTGATAATGTGATTAAGACTTATGGGTTCTCACAAAATGTGGATGAACCATGTGTTTACAGACACATTAAGAATGGGAAGGTGGTTTTTCTACTGCTCTATGTAGATGACATTCTGCTAATTGGCAATGACGTTGGGGCATTGTCATCGGTCAAATTATGGTTGACCAAGTGGTTTGACATGAAGGACTTAGGTGAGGCTAAATTTGTTCTCGGTATCCAGATCTTTCGGGATAGGAAGAACAAAATGATAGTTTTTTCTCAGGCCAGCTACATAGATAAAATTCTCAGGAGGTTTGCAATGCAGGATTCCAAGAAAGGTGGCCAACCATCTAGGTCTGGAATTACTCTTTCTAAGAAAGACTCTCCAAAGTCTTATGAAGAAAGAGAATACATGAAGAAGGTGCCTTATGCTTCGGCAGTGGGTAGTCTCATGTATGCCATTCTTTGCACACGACCGGATATTAGCTATGCGGTCGGGATTGTAAGTCGATTTTAGGCGGATCCAGGACCGAACCATTGGGTTACGGTAAAGCATATTTTCAAGTACCTGAGAAGGACTCGAGGGTATATGCTTGTGTATTCGTGTGAGGACTTGACTCCTCTAGGATACACTGATTTAAATTTTCAATCCTGTCTGGATTCTAGGAAATCGACTTCAGGGTTTGTGTTTACTTTGGGCGGGGGGTGCCATCAGTTGGAGAAGTGCGAAACAAGATTGCACTTCGGATTCAATGATGGAGGACGAGTGTGTGGTAGCTAGTGATGCTTCAAAAGAAGCAGTGTGGCTCCGCAAGTTCCTTGGGGATCTTGAGGTAGTTCCTGGTATGGATAAAGTAGTATCACTGTACTGTGATAACAGTGCGGCGGTAGCTAATGCTAAGGAACCAAGATTTCACAAGAAGAGTAAGCATATAGATCGAAAGTATCATGTGATAAAGGACTTCATTGAGGGCGGGCATGTCACTGTGTGCAAGATTACGTCGGAGGACAATTTAGCTGATCCATTTACGAAGACACTTACTGGGAGAGTCTTTGAGAGGCATGTGGAAGCTACGGGGATGCAAAATTTGCTGTATTTACTCACTTAGTGCAAGTGGGAGATTGTTAGACATGTATGCCCTAAGGAGTAAAAATGTAATACATTTTTGGAGACATTTTTATCAATAAAGAATTTATTCTTTTATATATACCAAATCTTGTCCTCTTTACGTTCATATTTATTGAATGTATGATAAGCATACAGTAGTCTGAGACTGTCAGTCAAAACCTTAAGAATTGGGCAAATGGTGGACTGATTATGCGAAAGACATGATTCTTAAGGTAATGGTCTAAAACATATGATCTGCAATCGAGGGAATAAAGTTGGGCGCTTTATTCATGTAAAGATTGTTATGTTGTCTATATCCCTTTTGGAGATGGTTTGTCTTGGCCATCGGAGTTGGACTCCGTGAATAGAAACATTGGCGCGTTGTCATAGGTGACGACGTGTTGGATCGGGACATAAAGTGAATTGATTTGATTTAATAATTCTATCTTGGCAAATCGATTCACTTTAGACAGTCATTTGTATTGTATCTTAATCCTAAGATGAATAATGGGCCCGTTGTCTCAACTTGTGTCTTTTGATGTGCCAAAGGGTGACACCCACATCTCAATAGTGGTATGCATACCGGTATGTTGGAGGCATGACTCTTGATAACGTAGACTTGTTATTCATAGATATGGAATCCATAGCCCCTCTTTAGGAGTAATGATATCCTCTTATATACGTTGTCCTGTAATTGGAAAACTGGAGCGCTCAACCATTTGGATACATAGGTGTAACCGAATGGTATACTATCTTTGGATGGTAAGTTTTCTAATGGTGAGACAATGGAACGTAAGATAAAAATAATCGGGAAGGTAAGACAGAACTTGTTCTTAAGCCAATTATGGATGATCATATGGGGATGCGATACACTATGATATGTCATGGAGACTTAGCTACATGAGCTTCGTAATTCTATCAAGTTCGAGAGTGCAGCTCCAAGCTTTTAGTGGTGTAGCGTTGGGGTTGATAATTGTGAAATGTATATCTGGGATATTGGGTTTCATAATTATCATGAGCTTGATCTTTATAGGTCCATTTTGGTCTCCTTTGCCAGCTCACAAAATCCTATAACGACACGGCGTGCTTTTCCAATAATTGGTGACTTATGTCAGATTTATCAGATTGGTTTAAAATTTGTAAGAATCTAATAATTCATGTCTGTTTATCAGTTGAATTAATTTTGTAAGAAATTAGTTCAAGATAAACTTGTTGAATTATTGCGATCAGATAATTCTTGTCTGTTTATTGGTTTTTTTGATTTTGGACAAATTAGAACAAGATAAACTTGTAGAATTATTGTGAATTGATTTAGTTTCTTAGAGATTATCTTGATAAAGTTTGTTTTGATTAGATAACTTCTCTATTGGGTTATTTGAATCAAAACTGAGACTTTATCCTTTAGAATCTCGGGTGAAAAATAAAAGATTCGTAGAGATTTTTTTTCAGGAGTTCGGCCTGCCGAATGACATGGTTGACCTGCCGAACTGGCCTGTTCGGCCTGCCGATCAGAATGTTCGGCCTGCCGATCAGCAAGAGATAAGATTATGCATTTTCACACGGTTCTTATCAAATATTGATCCGAACTTGATTCTGTTTCGAGTTTTTAAGACCTAAACTGATATGGACTGACCCCAGGACCAATAGCTATATAAAGGGAGTGAGTCTCATGATTTACTCAGATCAATTTGAGAGATTAAGAGTCATACTCTTCTAATGAGCATCTGAAAACTCCCTGAGAGCTTTTGTTCACAAATCACGAACACTGGCTTTTGGTTCTCTCTATTGGTTGGAAGGAGAGTCACCGGTTGAAGAGCTGTACGTGTGAGTCCACACTCACTCCGGTTGTGGATAGAGAATAGCAAAGATGACCAGTTTGTTGAGGCTCTTCTAGAACGTTACTTCTCTACACAGGTTGCGGAGGTTCTTCGACACACTGAGGTTAGTAAGATCTATCTAATTTATATATATAACATGTCAAACTTGTGTTTTGGAAATTACTTTGATGAAAAATTTTAAAAATTTCGCTGCGTACTTTGTTTCCAACAGTACCATATAAATGGACTCATCAAGATAGCCATTTACAAAAGCTGTCTTGACATCTATCTGTCAAATCTTGTAGTCAAGGGTGACAGCTATGGACAAGAAAATCTGGATGGACTTAAGCATGGCCACAAGCAAAAAGGTTTTCTCGTAATCGATTCCTTCCTTTTGTGTGTAACTCTTAGCTACTAGTCTAGCCTTAAAGGTGTCAACCTTTTCATCCACTCCTCTTTTCCTCTTGTAGATCCACTTACACCCTATGGGTTTTACCCCTTTGGAAAGATCCACAAGCTTCCAGACCTGATTAGTCTCCATAGACTTCATCTCTGTGTTCATGGCCTCTGTCTAGAGTTTTGAATCAACATCCTCCATAGCCTTCGCATAAGTATAAGATCCCTGTCATGTTTATCCGGCTCAGCCAAGAAGCCTTCCCCATTGAACATATATCTCTCGGGTTGACGCCCGATCCTCCCACTACACCGAAGCCCTTAGGTTGTTGTTCAAGTTTGTTTGGTCTTTCTACACTGATTGGAACGGTTTCATTCAGAACCTCTGGAGTAATTGGATCACTCTTTAACTCCTCAAGCACTACTTTGCTTCAAGGCTTAAAGTCATCCATGTAGCTCTCCTCAAGGAAAATTGCATTAGTCAAAACCATGACTTTATTTTCCTTTGGGTTATAGAGATAACCCCCTTTAGTCCCTTTTGGATATCCTACAAACACGCAAACTTTTAAACGTGTTTCCAACTTGTTCACATCCTTAAACAGGACATGAGCCAGACATCCCCATATGCGAATATGGTTTAAGGTTGTCTTCCTACCTGTCCACAACTCGTGAGGAGTTTTAGGGACCGATTTTGAAGGCATGTTATTTAAAAGATAACATGCGGTTTGTAGTGCATATCCCCAAAAAGACAAAGGCAATGATGAATAACTCATCATGGATCTTACTATGTCTAATAAAGTCCTATTTCTTCTCTCTGTTATACCATTATACTGCGGAGTGCCCGTCATAGCAAATGGGATAAAATCCCATTATCTAATAAGTGTCCCAGAAACTCATCAGAAAGGTATTCTCCACCTCAATTGAATCGAAGTTCCTTTATAGGTCTACCTGATTGCTTTTCCACTTCAGCCTGAAACTCCCTGAACTTGTCAAAAGTTTTGCTTTTGTGGTGCATTAGGTACACATACCCATACCTTGAGTAATCATCAATAAAAGTGACAAAGTACTCATACCTTCCTCGTGCTTGAATGTTCATTGGTCTGCAAACATTACTATGCACAAGTTCTAGAACCCCTTCGGCCTTATTGCCCTTAGATCCAAATGGTCTTTTGATCATTTTACCCTACAAACAAGATTCACATTGAGGTATAGATTCCACCTTTAAGTGACTTAAAGTTCCATCATTTACCAACCTTTGAATCCTATACAGGTTAATATGACCAAGGCGCAAATGCCAAAGATAAGTCTTATTAGAGTGAAAAGTTTTAAGTCTTTTAGAGTTATTATCATTTATCTTAGCATTAAGCAGTAAGTCCATCTTAGGTTTCATAAAATATAGATTATTTTGCATCCATCCAGAACAGAAAAAAGATATTTTTTTACGAATCACCACTTTATTATTAAAAGAAACCAAATAGGAGTCTTTAAATACAAAAGCTATAGAAATTAAATTCCTTTTAAATTTAGGAACATATAAACAATCTTGCAAAATTAAATTCCTATAATTATTAAAATAAAGATGGATGTCTCCCACAGCTTCTGCTAAGACCAAGGATCCATCGCCCATCCGAAGCGTGAAGTCTTCATATAGTAGACTTCTCGACTCTTTGAACCCCTATAGAGAAACACAAACATGATTAGTTGCACCATAATCTATGACCCAAATGTCATTGGATTCTTCAACTAAACAAGTTTCTAAACATAGAATATCACACCTACCTCCTTTGAAAAGGAAGTCCTTATAATGCCTTTTGATGTGCCCTGTAACATCTGCCATTTTTCATGTAAGGGTTAATGATTGATATATAATGACGTTAAGTAATTTCTTTATGATATAATGTTACTGACCATTTTATTTTAAGTATGATGACAGGTGACAGTCACGTGGAATTGATGTGCTCAAGATGTTCATGTAAAAATTGATGATAAGTTTAAAGTTTTTTTTTTTCTAAAAGAGTTTTCAACTTGCCCTAAATTTATAATCTTTATAATGTTCTAGAGTTATATATGCCCTAAAGTTAAATTCTTGATGATGACATGAATGTTGTTGCATATTTTTTTATTTTTATTATACTAATGATGTCATGATAATTACATGTGTAATAATATTTCTGGGTCATAGAGTAAATATTATTGTTGTATATAAATAATTTTGTATTATAATTATATTATATTACATTATTATATTATATAATATTATAATATATATATATAACCGTATGTTAATATTATTATTTATATTATAATATATTTATATCACATTATATATTATATATTATATATTATATATTATATTATATTATATTATATTATATTATATATATATATATATATATTGTGATATGAACAAATGGCAATTGCCATGTAAAGAAAAGAAGAAAGAAATGGCAGTAGCCATGTGAAAAGAAAAGAAAAGAAAAAGAAAAAAAAGAAAAAAAAAAGAAAACTGAATTAGAGTAGGATTAGGGTTTTAATCTCCACATAAAATCTATATAACGACCTCTTGTTAGTGGCCCTAGACTCACACTTCATTCCTTCCTCATTGATTGCTTTCATGCTTGGTTTTCTTTGGCTTCATCAAGATTTATAATCTTCTTAATTTCATTCATCTTGGTAAGTGTATCAATTATTTAATATATTTGTTTGATGTTTTGGTGTATTGTGTTAGTCTTAGAATTATTACTATCATCAAATGTTTTCTTTTATTGTATGTATTTTATGTCAATTGATGATTGAAAAGAGTTGATGATTTAGTTGTTTTGATTAACTTCTCATCAAACCATAGATTAGTGATATCATATATTTTTATATTTTGTTACGTAGATCGTTGTAGGTATATTTTATTATCAACTAGTATCATGTTAATTATGTGTTTATAATTTAATTGAGGTTTTATTGGGTTATGAATTAGTATTGAAATTTTTTATGCCTTAAGCCTACTTTTCAACAAACACCTAATAGCCGTCGTGTTTCAGTAATTTTTGATTCTGTATTACTGTGTTTATACTTTTCTTATATTTTTCTCAAATAATAGACATCTTGAGCTTTCTTTTGGCTTTTGAATCGCTTGAATCGGAGTTTTCTTAAATAGTTATGATTTTTAACTAATTTGGTCTTAAATAGTTTTCTTAAATAGTTATGATTTTTGATTCTGTATTACTGTGTTTTTGAGTCTAATTTCTAATGTCACTGGTTTTAACTAATTTGGTCTTAAGATGAAATTATTATGAATTTTTAAGTGAATAAAGGTCATTCTGCCAACTATTGGGAATTATGCCTAAATTCATAAATTGTGATTTTGTGTTTCTTGAAGTTATTGCATGACAAGGTGATGTTCAATGATAGTATGAGATGTTTATAGGTTGTCATAAAAATTTTAGGGTCAAAGGAATTTTATTTTAATTATTTGATTATGATGAACATGTGTTGCTCACTGCCTTATGTGTTTAAGGTTTATTTTGTTTTGAATTCTAATGCATGTTTTGAATTGTTGAAATTTTATTTGAAGGTAATTTTCAGATATGTTATAGTTTTAGGTATCTGTAATATTTAGGATTTTTGTGGAATTATTTTATGAAATAGATATTTTATTATACGAATGTTAGATAGGATTGTTCTCTGTCCAGCTATTGCTAACAGATTTTATGCTATAAAGTGTGTGACTTGTTTTGGTTATCAAATGGAATTTTTATGACCAACGAAAAATCATGATATTATTCTATATGTTAGCTTTGTCCCTCTAAAGTCTCATGCTTTAATTATGCGTGAATTGTGAGTTATTGAATTATGAATACATAAGGGTTAGGCAGGTATTAGTATTACAGTTTTTGCATGAATATTTATAAGTTAGTAAAGTGTATGTGTGTTTTTGTAATTCTTGAGACGGAAGTATGAATAATGTCATATGGTTTTGGATGATTTCATAAGAATGAAATTTATTTTTATTTGTATATGAATGTATGACATGAACACACCAAGAAGTGAGCACATCGAGACCGCGGCGACGTCATCTAAGATGAGGTTTAAGTAAGCAAGTCAAGTAAGTACATTCTCACCTGCAACATGATAAAAGTTTACAAAAAAGTTTTGAGAACATGTTTTATGATAATTTTTAAGTTTTTTTTTCGTATTGTTTTCTCATGAAAACTCTTGTTGCAATAAGAAAGTTTAACAAATGTTTAAATGATGAGGTATGTTAAAAGTATATCTATATATATGTATCACTTAATTAAGTGTTGCACACCCTATTTTTATGTTTATGCTTATGATGTCCCAAAGGTTGGACTTGTCATGTTGGTTTGGGATTAGCTACCCCTCTCCTATCATGACAATGTGCTTACGGTGATGATGTTTATGGTGCAACACTTGAGCCCTCAAAGATAAAATGAATGAAGTTTCAATATGGATAATAATAATGAAAGATATGTTCTATATGAAACCGTGCCATGTGCACTATTATGTTAATGATGATTATAATTATGATATTTCATAAAGATGTTCATAAAATGTTTTATGTTGTGAGATAGGAAAGTGTACTTATTAAGTTTATGCTTATTTAGTTTTTATATCATGTTGCAGATAAAGGTAAAAGTTATATGGAATAGGTGGAGGACGGAGGCGGGCATGTGCGCTGGGAGTGTTGGATTAGAAACGGAATCACGACCGAAAAAAATTAATTACTTGAACAATGATTTTGTTATTGATTTTATTTTATTTTTCACACTGATGCTGATTCAAGACTTGATTTATTTTCTTATAGGCTTTTGGGATTGTTTAATATTTCTTTAATTGTGGTTTCTTGAGGACTGCGCCATGTTTTTTTATTTTGATATGTTTAAAATATTTAGATATATAAGTATTTTTCTCTAGAGACTTGAACATTGTTTGAAGTTTTGTGTGTCTATAATTTATTAAATGATTGTATTGTAAACTAATCGTTTCTATAGGTGATCGATTAGCCAAATACCATAGGCATTTTGTTAGGCTTATTGAGATGAGAGAAGCAAATCTGGTAAGTTGTTTAAAAATAAAAATTTGTATGCATGAATCTAAGGATATGTTTATCAAATTGTGTTTAAATTTAAATAGTTTATCTTAAAAATAATGATAACAAGGATGAAAGTAACGACTATTGTGATGTCCATAAGGGGGCGTGACAGCTATGGTATCAGAGCAGGTTTTCGTTTCTAATACACACCACCACACGTCAGTTCAAGTCCTCCAAGTAAGTGTATTTTAAGTTACTTGCATGAATGTAAGTTTGATGATAAGTATAAGATTTAGTTGTTTAATGATAGGTGCCCTAATGTATAATTTAGTTGTGAAATCCTCTCTCATTCCCATAATTTGAGGTTCCTTCCTAAGCTTGTGATTCTTTTAGAAAGAACTCAAAACCACTGGTCATGATTAGATTAATTATATGGTTGAATTTGACTCAATGAACAAAATAATGTGATGGAATAGAATGTGGAAAGAAAGTATTGAACTTCCTTTGTGGAAAATAAGTTTCTAATCGTAAGTTAATGGAAATTAAGATATAGAATGACCCAAATGAATTTGTATGACTATGAGGATTTGGAAGTCTTCTATCATGTAAAAAATAATGTGACATAAAAGGCTAGAGTTGTCGATATGAAGAGCAAATATGCCTATGATAAATTCTTGGCGATGCAAACTATATAATTATCATAAGTGGGCTAGATTAATATGGAATACGAAGTACTAGAAGGAGACACAAATTTCTTGAGGTAATAGGAGAGAGCTTAACACAATCATACAAATGTGTTTATGTGTCAAAACCTTGAAAATGTCACAACCTTATAACGATAATTCCCAACTCAAAATTTAACAAGCTCCTAGGGGAGTCATACCAAATTCAATCAAGAACACAGATCCCCTCCTGATTAATATATATCATCCAGGACCCATATGATCCAACATATATTAATAATTGTTTCTTTGGCCATTAATTTTATTAACAGAACTCCTAGGGGAGGTTAATAATAAAATTAATATGAATGTATAACTATTGTTTCAATTTCTTATCCATGATTTATAATCATCACCTAGGGGTGTGCAACCATAAATCGTGCTAAAATACCTTATCCGCTCAGAGATCCAATCTGGTACATAATAAAAATCACTTCCTAGGGGTAGGGACCACCATGTTTTTCCTATGGACCAACTATGGAGACCTTAGGTCCTCTCTTTGAAAACCTTCTCCCACTCAATCTTTTGAAATCAAGGTTTTATTTTAAGAACATGCATGAACAATTTTAATATGAGCGGCACTCCCTATTCTATATGACATGTTATCAATATACATGGCAAATCATATTATAATGCAGACCAACAAAGCAATCAAGCAAAATAATAATAAATAGCCATAATATCATAGTTCCATCATAGAGAATAGAAAATAAAGATTACAAGAGAATAATCAAAACATATTATCGATTCTTCATCCTTGAATCCTCAAACTGTATCCTTCTTCATGTAATGCCCATCTTCAAGTCTTCAATCCCGTATGAATCAAATACTACAAATTTCTAGTCATATCCAAATTTTAATGTTTCTTAGAATTGTCCTAAAAAAAAAATTAAAACTGTATTCACAACTGCACCTTTTCTTAAAAAATTTTCAGCTCTTTGCCGGCAAGCCGATCTGGGTGATCGGCCTACCAACCATGACCCTCTGGCCTGTCGATCTTTTCAAGTCGACTTGCCGGTCATGACAGTTTGGCCCGCCGCCAGAGCCACCTGATTTCTGCCCTACTGACGGCCTGCCAAACCTCACGCCCGGCCTGCCAATCTGTGACCATCGGCTTGCTGAACCGGAGAGTTCGGCAAGCCGACCGAGTAGAATCACCCTTTCTAGAAAATATAATTTTTAATGCAATTCATCAATCTTATTTTCAACAATTCAAAAACATAAAATTAGAGCCTCAAGAAATACCTAGGAGCGCTATCATTCGTCTTCTAGATCCGTCTTCTCTGAATGATTATTTGCTTACAAAATTCTTACAAATTTAAAATTAAATAATAATTCCTAGACGGAGATGATAGTCTACTATCTAATTACATGAAAAACCAATATACACATTCTAACCCCTAAAGAACCATAACCCGTATAAATTAATTAATTAATCAATCATAATTAATTAATAACTATTCACCATATAATCCATGACAACATAAAATTATATGAAAACCCTAGAGTGCAACTCTCTATAAAATTAAATTCAGGCATAGGAGAGATTAAGATTACATAATTTACACATATAGCATGATCACAAACTTGTAAATTTACGTAAAAATCTAGCTCTGACACCAATTGTTGAAAAAATAATACGAAGCAGAATTTAAAAATTTTTATATCAGAGTGTTTTTCTAAAACATAAGTTTGATACTCTATATGTATAAATTAACCAGATCTTACTAACCTCTATGTGCCAAAAAGCTTCGGCAATCAGTGAAGAGAAGGACCATTCTAGAAGGACCTCAACCAACTGGCATTCTTTGCTATTCTCTATCCACGATCGGAGTGAGTGTGGGCTCACACGTACAACTCTTCCACTAGGTGACTCTCCTTCCAACCAATTGAGAGAACCCAATGCTAGTGTTCGTGATTTGTGAACAAGAGCTCTCGGAGAGTTTTAAAATCTCATCATTAGAGTTTCACTCTTAATCTCTCAACTGATCTAAATAATAATGAGACTCACTCCCTTTTTATAGAGGATGGGTCTAAGAGTCAATCCTTATCAGATAATGCCTCAAAATTCAAATCAGAATCAAATTCGGATCAATATCTGATGAAATCCGCAATGAAAATGTGTGATCTTTTTATCACACGATCAGCATGCGGATCTGTCTAAACGGCATGCTAAACTTGCCCATTTGGCAGTGCAAACCTAAGGATCGGCATACCAGACTATCGATAAAAATCTCAGCGAATCTTTTATTCTCCACCCGAGATTCTATAGGATAAAGTCTCAATTTTAATTCAAATAACCTAATAGAAAAGTTATCTAATTAAAACAACTTTATCTAGATAATCTCTAGGAAAACAAATGAATTCCTTGTAATTCAACAAGTTTATCTTGAATTAATTCAAAATTAATCCAACCCATAAATAGACAAATTATCTGATTCTTTTGAATTTTAGTCAATCTGATAAATCTGACATAAGTCATCAATTATTGAAAAAATGCATCATATCGTTACAGGATTTTGTGAGCTAGTAAAGGGGACATGATAGACCTATATAATTCAAGCTCCCGATAATTACGAAACCTAATATACTAAACATACATTTCATAATTATCAACTCCAACGCTATTCCACTAAAAGCTTGGAGTTGCACTCTCAAACTATATAGAATTATAAAGCCTGTATAATTAAGTCTCCATGATATAGTACAGTGTATCGTCTCCTCATAGGATTATCCGTAATCGGCTTAAGGACAAGTTTTGTCTTAACTTCCCGATTATTTTTATCTTACGTTCCCTCATCTCACCATCGAAAAACTTACCATCCAAAGACAGTATACCATTCGGTTATACCTATGTATCCAAATGGTTGAGCACTCCAGTTTTTCAATTACAGGATAACGCATATAAAATGATTTCACTACTCCTAAAGAGGAGCTATGGATTCCATATCTATGAATAAAATGTCTACGCTATCAAGAGTCATGCCTCCAACGTACCGGCATGTATACCACTATTAAAATGTAGGTGTCACCCTTTGGTGCGTCAAAAGACACAAATTAAGACAACGGGCCCACTATTCATCTCAAGATTAAGATACAATACAAATGATTGTCTAAAGTGAATTGATTTATTGAGACAAAATTATTAATCTAAATCAATCCACTTTATGTCCCGAACCAACACATAGTCACCCAAGACAATGTGCCAATGTTTCTATTCATGGAGTCCACCTCTGATGGCCAAGACAAACCATCCCCCAATAGAGATATAGACAACATAACAATCTTTGCATGAATAAAGCGCCTAACTTTATTCCCTCGATTGCGGATCTTATGTTTTAGACCGTCACTTTAAGAATCGTGACTTCTGCATAATCTGTCCATCATATGCCTAATTCTTAAAGGTTTAGACTGACAGTCTTAGACTATTGTTTGCTTAACATACATTCAACAAATATAAACATTAAAAGGACAGAATTTGGTATATTAATAATAAATAAATTCTTTATTGATAAAAATGTCTCTAAAAACATATTACAGTTTTACTCCTTAGGGCATACGCGTCTAACAAATCTGATATGCTATACTATTTTTGTTCCTTATTTTATTTCAATTTCCTTTTTTTTCTTTCTTTATACTCTAGAGAACTCCTCATTCTCTCTCCTTGTATTTTATTGATTCTATTTATAGAATGTTTGGGAAGTGTGATTAGAATCAAAAGTTGAAAAGCTTTACACTGTAATAACTTTTTACTTTTTACTGTAACATGTGAGAGCTTTACATTATTTGTTGGTTAGAACCAATTAGTTCTAACTGAGAGTTAAGCACCCTACTAATCAATAAAAGAGGGTCTTTCATCTAAAGACAATACAATGAACAAAACACAAAAGACATGTTTACTTTGTACCAAAAAGAAAGAGAAAGTAGATTGATTCTTTTTCCTTTTAAATAATGTCTTGGCAAATCAATTAACTTTAGATAGTCATTTGTATTGTATCATAACCCTGAGATGAATAATGGGCCCATTGTCTCGACTTGTGTCTTTTGATGTGCCAAAGGGTGACACCCACATCTCAATAGTGGTATGCATACCGGTACGTTAGAGGCATGACTCTTGATAGCGTAGACTTGTTATTCATAGATATGGAATCCATAGCTCCTCTTTAGGAGTAATGATATCCTCTTATATGCGTTGTCCTGTAATTGGAAAACTGGAGCGCTCAACCATTTGGATACATAGGTGTAACCGAATGGTATACTATCTTTGGATGGTAAGTTTTCTAATGGAGAGACAATGGAACGTAAGATAAAAATAATCGGGAAGGTAAGACAGAACTTGTCCTTAAGCCGATTATGGATGATCATATGGGGATGCGATACACTATGATATGTCATAGAGACTTAGCTACACGAGCTTCGTAATACTATAAAGTTCGAGAGTGCTGCTCCAAGCTTTTAGTGGAGTAGCGTTGGAGTTGATAATTGTGAAATGTATATCTGGGATATTGGGTTTCTTGATTATCATGAGCTTGAACTTTATAGGTCCATTTTGGTCCCCTTTGCTAGCTAACAAAATCCTATAACGACACGGCGTGCTTTTCCAAAAATTGGTGACTTATGTTGAAATTATCAGATTAGTTTAAAATTTGTAAGAATTAAATAATTCATGCCTATTTATCGGTTGAATTAATTTTGTAAGAAATTAGTTCAAGATAAACTTGTTGAATTATTGCGATCAGATAATTCTTGTCTGTTTATCGGTTGTTTTAATTTTGGACAAATTAGAACAAGATAAACTTGTAGAATTATTGTGAATTGATTTATTTTCTTAGAGATTATCATGATAAAGTTTGTTTTGATCAGATAACTTCTCTATTGGGTTATTTGAATCAAAACTGAGACTTTATCCTTTAGAATCTCGGGTGGAAAATAAAAGATTCGTGGAGATTTTTTCTCGGGAGTTCGGCCTACCGAATGACGTGGTCGGCCTGCCGAACTGACCTGTTCGGCCTGCCGATCAGTGGGAGATAAGATTACGCATTTTCACGAACATCTTATCAGATATTGATCCGAACTTGATTCTGTTTCGAGTTTTTGAGACCTAATCTGATATGGACTGACCCCAGGACCAATAGCTATAAAAAGGGAGTGAGTCTCATGATTTACTCAGATCAATTTGAGAGATTAAGAGTGATACTCTTCTAGTGAGCATCTGAAAAACTCCCTGAGAGCTTTTGTTCACAAATCACGAACACTAGCTTTGGGTTCTCTCTATTGGTTGGAAGGAGAGTCACCGGTGGAAGAGCTATACGTGTGAGCCCACACTCACTCCGGTTGTGGATAGAGAATTACAAAGAAGACCAGTTGGTTGAGGCTCTTCTGAAACGTTACTTCTCAACACAGGTTGCGGAGGTTCTTCGATACACTGAGGTTAGTAAGATCTGTCTAATTTATACATATAACATGTCAAACATGTATTTTGGAAATAACTCTGATGAAATATTTTTAAAATTTCGCTGCGCACTTTGTTCCCAACGATTGGTATCAGAGCCAAGGTTTTTACATAAATTTGCAAGTTTATGATCATGTTATATGTATAAATTTTGTGATCTTAATCTCTCCTATGCTTGAATTGAATTTTATAGAAAGATGATACTCTAGGTTTCTATATAATATATATGGTGTCATGGATTATATGGTGAATGTTTATTAATTAATTATGGTTGATTAAATCATTGTTTAATTATTTATTAATTAATTAATACCGGTTATGGTTCCTTAGAGGTTAGACTGTGTATCTAAGTTTTTCATGTAATTAGATGACGGACTATCATCTCCGTCTAGGAATTGTTATTTAATTTTTAATTTGTAAGAATTTTGTAATTAAATAATTATTCGAAGAAGACGGAACAAGAAGTCGGATCTAGAAGATTGATGATGATGCCTCCAAGTATTTCCTGAGTCTCTAATTTTATGTTTTTGAATTGTTGAAAATAAAATTAATGAATTACATTAAAATTGTATTTTCTAGATTGAGGGTTTTTTGCTCGGTCGGCATGCCGAACCTCACAGTTCGGCAGGCCAAAGGTCACAGATCCACAGGCCGGACGTGTGGTCCGGCAGGCCGACAGTGGGGCAGAAATTTTGGTGCTCTACCGGCAGGCCGAACTTTCATGTTCATCAGGCCGAACCTCCATGATCGGCAGGCCGATCACCAGATCGGCCTGTCGATCGAGAGCTGCCAAGTATCTAAAAAAGGTGCAATTTTTTGGTGCAGTTTTAATTTTATTTTTGGGTCGATTCTGAGAAACATTAAATTTGGATATGACCAGAAATATAAAGTATTCGATTCATACGGGATTGAAGACTTGAAGATGGATATTACATGAAGAAGGATACAGCATGAGGATTCAAGGATGAAGAATCGATAAATGTCTCGATTATTCTCTTGTAATCTTAGTTTTCTATTCTCTAGGGTGAAACCATAATATTATGGTTATTATTATTTTGCTTGTAGCTTTGCTTGATTACTTTGCTTGTCTGCATTATAATATGATTTGCCATGTATATTGATAACATGTCATATAGGATAGGGAGTGCCGCTCATATTAAAATTGTTCATGCATAATTTTAAAATAAAACCTTGACTTCAAAAGATTGAGTGGGAGAAGGTTTTCGAAGAGAGGACCTAAGGCCTCCATCGTTGGTCCATAGGTAGAACATGGTGGTCCCAACCCCTAGGAAGGGATTTCTATCATGTACCAGATTGGATCTCTGAAAGGACAAGGTATTTTAGTTTGATTTATGGTTGTACACCCCTAGGTGGTGATTAATAATCACAGATAAAATATTAAACCGTTGGTTATACACTCACGTTAATTTTATTATTAACCTCCCCTAAGAGCTCTGTTAATAAAATTAATGGCCAAAGAAACGATTATTAGTATATGCTGGATCATACGGGTCCTGGATGGCATATACTAATAAGGAGGGGATCTGTGTTCCTGATTGAATTTGGCATGACTCCCCTAGGAGCTTGTTGAATTCTGAGTTGGGAATTATCGTTGTAAGGTTGTGATATTTGCAAGGTTTTGACACATAAACACATTTGTATGATTTTACATGATTGTGTTATCTTACTAAATTATTATATATGTTTGCTTATGTTTGGTATATGATTCTTTATTGTAGATTGAAAATGTCTAAAAACACTTTATCATCGATACTTGACAAAAACCAATTAACCGGTGAGAATTATAACGATTGGAAACGGAACCTGGACATCGTCTTTTCCTTTGAGAAACTGATATATGTACTGACAACCCCTTGTCCTTCTGAGCCTACGGAAGACTCAAGTAATGAGCAATTCCAAGTGTACGACCGCAGGAAAGATGCTAATGATCAGGCCCGCTGCTATGTTACGGCTAGCATGAACAATGTGCTGTAGGCTCAATATCAGGATTACGAGACTACGAAGTAGATCTTGGATAATCTTGAGGACATGTTTGGAGGCTAGGCCATAACAAAGCGGCAAGGGGCTCTTCGGAAACTCTTAAACTGTAGACAGAGACCGGGGACATCTATAAAGGAGCACATGATGTTGGTCATGGGTTACCTCACTGAGGCTCAAACCAATGGAGCCGACATCGATGATGAAACTCAGATGACTATGGTCCTTGAGACTCGGTCTAAGGAATTTATTCCGTTTAGAGCTACTTTTAATTTAAGCAATAGACGGGATATGACCTTGACAGAATTGATGAAACAGTTACAGGAGTTTGAACTGCTGATCAGGGAGTCTCCTGCTGGTGGAAAGGCCAATATGGTAGCTGCTTCTAGTTCCAATCCTAACTCTGGGAATGGAAAGAAGCAACGGGCCAAGAGTGGGAAGTCTTCTATTCCTGCTGCTACCAAGAGCAAGAAGAAGAAGAAGAAGAACCCAAAGAAGCTTAAGTGCTTCTTCTGTGGTAAGGTTGGGCATATAAAGAAGCATTGCAAGGACTTCCTTTCCAAGGGAGGAAGGTGTGATCTTCTATATTTAGAAACTTGTTTGGTTGAGGAATCCAGTGACATCTGGGTCATAGATTCTGGTGCAACTAATCATGTTTGTGTTTCTCTGCATGGATTCAAAGAAACGAGAAGTCTACTACGTGAAGACTTAACGCTTTGGATGGGCGATGGATCCTTGGTCTCAGCAGAAGCAGTGGGAGATGTCCATCTTTATTTTGATAATTATAGGAATTTAATTTTGTGATATTGTTTTTATGTTCCTAAATTTAAAAGGAATTTAATCTTTGTATCTTCTTTATTTAAAGACTCCTGCGTGGTATCTTTTAATGAAAAAGTGGTGATTCATAAAAACAAATATTTTATCTGTTCTGGATGGATGCAAAATAATCTATACTTTATCAAACCTAAGATGGACTTATTGCTTAATGCTGAGATAAATGATAATGACTCAAAAAGACTTAAAACTTCTCACTCTAATAAGACTTATCTTTGGCATTTGCGCCTTGGCCATATTAACCTGAATAGGATTCAAAGGTTGGTAAGGGATGGACCTTTAAGTCACTTAAAGGTGGAATCTATACCTTAATGTGAATCTTGTTTGGAGGGTAAAATGACCAAAAGACCATACGGGTCTAAGGGCAATAGGGCCGAAGGGGTTCTAGAACTTGTGCATAGTGATGTTTGCGGACCAATGAACATCCAAGCACAAGGAGGGTATGAGTATTTTGTCACTTTTATTGACGATTACTCAAGATATGGGTATGTGTACCTGATGCACCACAAAAGCGAAACTTATGATAAGTTCAGGGAGTTTCAGGCTGAAGTGGAAAAGCAATTGGGTAGACCCATAAAGGCACTTCGATCTGATCGAGGTGGGGAATACCTTTCTAATGAGTTCTTGGGACACTTGTTAGAGAATGGGATTTTATCCCATTTGACTGCGCCGGGCACTCCGCAGCAGAATGGCATAGCGGAGAGAAGGAATAGAACTTTGTTGGATATGATTAGGTCCATGATGAGTTATTCATCATTACATTTATCCTTTTGGGGATATGCACTACAAACTGCATGTAATCTTTTGAACAATGTGCCTTCAAAATCGGTCCCTAAAACTCCTTACAAGTTGTGGACAAGACGGAAGACATCCTTAAACCATATTCGCATATGGGGATGTCCAGCTCATGTCCTGTTTAAGGATCTAAATAAGTTGGAAGCACGTTTGAAAGTTTGCGTGTTTGTAGGATATCCAAAAGGGACTAAAGGGGGTTATTTTTATAACCTAAAGGAAAATAAACATGTGGTTTCAACTAATGCAACTTTCCTTGAGGAGAGTTACATGGACGACTTTAAACCTCGAAGCAAAGTGGTGCTTGAGGAGTTAAGGGGTGATGCGTTCACTCCGGAGGTTCCGAACGAAACCATTTCAATTAGTGTAGAAAAACCAAACAAACATGAACAACAACCTCAAGGGCTTCGGCATAGTGGGAGGATCAGGCGTCAACCTGAGAGGTATATGTTCAATGGGGAGGTCTATTTGGCTGAACCGGATGAACATGACAGGGATCCTTATACTTACGCAGAAGCTATGGACGATGTTGATGCAAGACTCTTGACAGAGGCCATGAACATTGAGATGAAGTCTTTGGAGATTAATCAGGTTTGGGAGCTTGTGGATCTTCCCGAAGGGGTAAAACCCATAGGGTGTAAGTGGATCCACAAGAGGAAAAGAGGAGTGGATGGAAAGGTCGAAACCTTTAAGGCTAGACTGGTAGCTAAGGGTTATACGCAAAAGGAAGGAATTGATTATGAAGAAACCTTTTCGCCTGTAGCCATGCTTAAGTCCATCCGAATTCTCTTGTCCATAGCTGCCGCTCTCGACTATGAGATTTGACAGATGGATGTCAAGACTGCTTTTTTGAATGGCTATCTTGATGAGTCCATTTATATGGAACAACCAGACGGGTTCAAGGTCGCGGGTCAAGAGGGTAAGGTTTGTAAGCTGCTAAAGTCTATTTATGGACTTAAGCAGGCTTCTCGTTCTTGGAACATAAGATTTGATCAAGTGATCAAGACTTATGGGTTCTCACAAAATGTGGATGAACCATGTGTTTACAAACACATTAAGAATGAGAAGGTGGTTTTTCTACTACTATATGTAGATGACATTCTGCTAATTGGCAATGACGTTAGGGCGTTGTCATCGGTCGAATTATGGTTGACCAAGCAGTTTGACTTTAAGGACTTAGGTGAGGCTAATTTTGTTCTCGGTATCCAGATCTTTCAGGATAGGTAGAACAAAATGATAGCTTTGTCACAGGCCAACTACATAGATAAAATTCGCAGGAGGTTTGCAATGCAGGATTCCAAGAAAGGTGGCCAACCATCTAGGTCTGGAATTACTCTTTCTAAGAAAGACTCTCCAAAGTCTTATGAAGAAAGAGAATACATAAAGAAGGTGCCTTATGCTTCGGCAGTGGGTAGTCTCATGTATGTCATGCTTTGCACACGACCGGATATTAGCTATGCGGTCGGGATTGTAAGTCGATTTCAGGCGGATCCAAGACCGAACCATTGGGTTGCGGTAAAGCATATTTTCAAGTACCTGAGAAGGACTCGAGGGTATATGCTTGTGTATTCGGGTGAGGATTTGACTCCTCTAGGATACACTGATTCAGATTTTCAATCCTGTCTGGATTCTAGGAAGTCGACTTCAGGGTTTGTGTTTACTATGGGTGGCGGTGCCATCAGTTGGAGAAGTGCGAAGCAAGATTGCACTTCGGATTCAATGATGGAGGCCGAGTATGTGGCGGCTAGTGATGCTTCGAAAGAAGCAGTGTGGCTCTACAAGTTCCTTGAAGATCTTGAGGTAGTTTCTGGTATGGATAAAGCGTTATCACTGTATTGTGATAATAGTGTGGCGGTAGCTAATGCTAAGGAACCAAGATTTCACAAGAAGAGTAAGCATATTAATCGGAAGTATCATGTGATAAAGGACTTCGTTGAGGGCGGGCAAGTCACGGTGAGCAAGATCGCGTCAGAGGACAATTTTGTTGATCCATTTACGAAGACATTTACTGGGAGAGTCTTCAAGAGGCATGTGGAAGCTATAGGGATGCGAAATTTGTTGTATTTACTCACTTAGTGCAAATGGGAGATTGTTAAACATGTATGCCCTAAGGAGTAAAAATGTAATGCGTTTTTTGAGACATTTTTATCAATAAAGAATTTATTCATTTTATATACCAAATCTTGTCTTATTTACGTTCATATTTGTTGAATGTATGATAAGCAAACAGTAGTCCGAGACTGTCAGTCTAAACCTTAAGAATTGGGCATATGATGGGATGATTATGCGGTAGACACGATTCTTAAGGTGATAGTCTAAAACATATGATCCGCAATCAAGGGAATAAAGTTGGGCGCTTTATTCATTTAAAGATTTTTATGTTGTCTATATCCCTTTTGAGAGATGGTTTGTCTTGACCATCGGAGTTGGACTCCGTGAATAGAAACATTGGCGCGTTGTCATAGGTGACGACGTGTTGGATCGGGACATAAAATGAATTGATTTGGATTAATAATTCTGTCTTGGCAAATCGATTCACTTTAGACAATCATTTGTATTGTATCTTAATCCTGAGATGAATAGTGGGCTCGTTGTCTCGACTTGTGTCTTTTGATGTGCCAAAGGGTGACACCCATATCTCAATAGTGGTATGCATATCGGCATGTTGGAGGCATGACTCTTGATGGCATAGACTTGTTATTCATAGATATGGAATCCATAGCTCCTCTTTAGGAATAATGATATCCTCTTATATACATTGTCCTGTAATTGGAAAACTGAAGCGCTCAACCATTTGGATACATAGGTGTAACCGAATGGTATACTATCTTTGGATGGTAAGTTTTCTAATGGTGAGACAATGGAATGTAAGATAAAAATAATCAGGAAGGTAAGACAGAACTTGTCCTTAAGCCAATTATGGATGATCATATGGGGATGCGATACACTATGATATGTCATGGAAACTTAGCTACACGAGCTTCGTAATACTATAAAGTTCGAGAGTGCAGCTCCAAGCTTTTAATGGAGTAGCGTTGGAGTTGATAATTGTGAAATGTATATCTGGGATATTGGGTTTCATGATTATCATGAGCTTGAACTTTATAGGTTCATTTTGGTCCCCTTTGCTAACTCACAAAATCCTGTAACGACACGGCGTGCTTTTCCAATAATTGGTGACTTATATCGGAATTATCAGATTAGTTTAAAATTTATAAGAATTAAATAATTCATGTCTGTTTATCAGTTGAATTAATTTTGTAAGAAATTAGTTCAAGATAAACTTGTTGAATTATTGCGATCAGATAATTCTTGTCTGTGTATCGATTGTTTTATTTTTGGACAAATAAGAACAAGATAAACTTGTAGAATTATTGTGAATTGATTTATTTTCTTAGAGATTACCTTGATAAAGTTTGTTTTGATCAAATAACTTCTCTATTGGGTTATTTGAATCAAAACTGAGACTTTATCCTTTAGAATCTCGGGTGAAAAATAAAAGATTCGCGGAGATTTTTTCTCGGGAGTTCGGCCTGCCGAACTGACCTGTTCGGCCTACCGATCAGAATGTTCGGCCTGCCGATCAGCGGGAGATAAGATTACGCGTTTTCATGAAGATATTATCAGATATTGATCCAAACTTGATTCTGTTTCGAGTTTTTGAGACCTAATCTGATATGGACTGACCCTAGGACCAATAGCTATAAAAAGGGAATGAGTCTCATGATTTACTCAGATCAATTTGAGAGATTAAGAGTGATACTCTTCTAGTGAGCATCTAAAAGACTCCCTGAGAGCTTTTGTTCACAAATCACGAACACTAGCTTTGGGTTCTCTCTATTGGTTGGAAGGAGAGTCACCGGTGGAAGAGCTGTACGTGCGAGCCCACACTTACTCTGGTTGTGGATAGAGAATAGCAAAGAAGACCAGTTGATTGAGGCTCTTCTGGAACGTTACTTCTCAACACAGGTTGCGGAGGTTCTTCGGCACATTGAGGTTAGTAAGATCTGTCTAATTTATACATATAACATGTGAAACTTGTATTTTAAAAATTACTCTGATGAAATATTTTTAAAATTTCGCTGTGCACTTTGTTTTCAATAGTGAGTGTGGGCTCACAAATATAGCTCTTCTACCAGGTGACTCTCCTTCCAATCAATTGAGAGAACCCAAAACAAGTGTTCATAATTTGTGAACAAGAGCTCTCAGGGAGTTTCAGATTCTCACCGGCAGAGTATCACTCTTAATCTCTCAATTGATCTTAATAACTTATGTGACTTACTCCCTATTTATAAAGGTTAGGTCTAGGGTCAGTCCTTATCAGATTAGGTCTCAAAAATTCAAATCAAAATCAAATTCGGATCAATATCTGATAAAATTCGCGTGAAAATGCGTAATCTTATCCTTCATACATCGGCAGGCCGAACTGCCGAAAAATACCTTAGCGAATCTTTTATTTTTCACCCGAGATTCTATAGGATAAAGTCTCAGTTTTAATTCAAATAACTCAATAGAAAATTTATCTAATTAAAACAACTTTATCTAAATAATCTCTAAGAAAGTAAATGAATTCCTAATAATTCTACAAGTTTATCTTGATTTAATTTATTCAAAATTAAATCTACCGATAAACAAACAAGAATTATCCGATCTCAATAATTCAACAAGTTTATCTTGAATTAATTTTATCACAAAATTAATTCAACCGATAAATAGACATGAATTATTTGATTCATCCGAATTTCAACCAATCTAATAAATCTGATATAAGTCACCAATTTTTGAAAAGCACGTCGTATTATTACAGGATTTTCTGAGCTAGCAAAGGAGACCAAATGGACCTATATAGTTCAAGCTCCTGATAATTACGAAACCCAATATCCTAGATATACATTTCATAATTATCAACTCCAACGCTACTCCATTAAAAGCTTAGAGCTGCACTCTCGAACTACATAGAATTACGAAGCCTGTATAGCTAAGTCTCCATGACATATCATAGTGTATTCTATCCTCATAGGATTATCCATAATCGGCTTAAGGACAAGTTCTGTCTTACCTTCTCGATTATTTTTATCTTATGTTCTATTATCTCACCATCGAAAAACTCACCATCCATGAAGAGTATACCATTCGGTTATACCTATGTATCTAAATAGTTGAGCGCTCTAGTTTTTCAATTACAGGATAACGCATATAAGAGGATATCACTACTCCTAAAGAAGAGCTATGGATTTCATATCTATGAATAACAGGTCTACGCTATCAAGAGTCATGCCTCCAACATACTGGCATACATACCACTATCAAGATGTGGGTGTCACCCTTTGGTACATCAAAAGACACAAGTTAAGACAACGAACCCATCATTCATTTCTAGATTAAGATACAATACAAATAATTGTGTAAAGTGAATCGATTTGTTGAGACAATTATTAATCCAAATCAATTCACTTTATGTCCCGATCCAACACATCGTCACTTATGACAACGTGCCAATGTTTCTATTCATGAAGTCCACCTCTGATGGTTAAGACAAACCATCTTCCAATAGGGATATAGATAACATAACAATCTTTACATGAATAAAATGTTCAACTTTATTCCATCGATTGCAGATCTTATGATTTAGACCGTCATCTTAATAATCGTGTCTTCCACATAATCTGTCCATCATATGCCTAATTCTTAAAGGTGTAGACTAACAGTCTCATACTATTGTTTACTTAACATATATTCAACAAATATGAACATAAAGAGGACAAGATTTGGTATATAAACAATAAATAAATTCTTTATTGAAAAAAATACCTCCAAAAACTTATTATATTTTTACTCCTTAGAGCATACATGTCTAACAATATTTACTCAAATGTCTAAATTCAAATATTATTATTGCATTATCAATTATATCAAAAAGATATTTTAGTAATTATATTGAATAAGATCCGTATTTCTAAATAAATAAACACTAAAAAGAAAATGAAATTATTTCTTACTACACCATCAAATAAATAAATAAACACTATATAAGAAATGAATGATCCCTTTACTATTTATTTACTTTACTTCCCAATCTTATTACGTATTCCGTTATATTCTTTTATGTTTTAGTAAACATGCCCATAACATGTGAAAGGGGCTATAGCACTTAACCTTAAGTTAGGCAGAAAATCCAAACCAATATTTGTATTAGTTTGCATATGTATTGCTTATCATTATTCTCCAGTTTTCTTTGTTTATAAGCGCAGTATGTCTTTTCAAACGTTTCACTAAAAAAATCATTTCTCTAACTAGTGCTTGAGGAAGGAGCATCTGGTTGCTTTTCTGGCGTAGCATCTTCAAATGCTGGTAGCTGACTGTACGCCTCATTCAGCCTAGACAGAAGAGGGAACTTGGTCTGCACAAAGATTGAGAGAAGAAAAACTTGTCACGGGTAGATAATACGGAGAACTGGACTTTTAACCAGTCTTGAACATATTAAAGTTTCAAGACCAAACAGGCTTTTAACTAGCCCCAAAAAAAAAAAGGGAAAAGATTAAGTTGTAACAGTTTCTGAACATAAATTACCATTCAAATAATAGCAGGACAATCCAATGTTTCAAGGTAATTTAATTTATAATTCAACTATAACCCTGAAAGCAAATGGATGAGCGTCCAACCAATCAAATGTTTAATGTCAAAACCAATCCAATCCTATCCTATCCTATCAGATTTCTAAATATTAGATCCAATCAAATTTAAATAATGCACAAAAGCCAATAAAATATATATTAGATTCTTAAATATCAGATCCACTCAATTTCAATTGATATACGAAATCCAACTTCAGTATTTGGATTGTATGCCGGTCTCAATTAGTTTTAACTCAGATTATGATAGAAATAAAACATCGCTTACATGTTACAATATGCGATCTGGAGAATACTAGGTAAAGTTTATAGAGTTTTTTACTATTTGATCTCGTGTGAATTGGGTGTATAATAACTATTTTAAACATGAAAATATTTCATTTTTGAATTTTTATTCGAGTAAAACAATGAAAAATATATTTAAAAAAGACATATTTACATGATTGGATTGGATCAGTTTGTTGGACTTCGACAGTCAAAAACCAAATCCAATCCAATTGAACTTTTAATTTCAACTCAATCTAATCCAATAAAGATGTGATATCCAACCCACGTTGGATTGGATTGCATTGGATTAATTCGCTCATCTTGCAATTGACATGAGACATGAATCCTCAGGAGAAAAAAAAAATTGACCACGTGAGTTCTCTTCCCTATCCAGAGTTGTATCTTAAAGTATACTTATCCTTCCCACCAATTGTTATCTATGTTATTCATGGCAGCCCTCTACTCTACAATTCTCCTATTCGAATTCTCACTTCCACAAGGGAATCACATGACATTACAGTGCTATATGGGGCCTGCCAACCTACTGAGACCATTCTTTATCAGGAATCATGATCGTCTCCGTAAAACTATCAAAACAATATAAATGTTAAGGCGCATAATTTTAAGCTAATCATAAATAAAAGAAAACAACTGACCACTACTGTTAGAAATTATATATTGTGCGCCAGCATAAACACCTTATACAAGGAAAAACTCTTAGTTATTACAATTTCAAAGCAATTCAGACGTAGCAACAAAAATCAGATCTAAGAAGCAGTTCATGCCTTTAACGGCAAGATCAAATTAGTCTAGGAATTGAATTTTCCTTGTTATTTGTTAAAAGACAAAGTAATGATACAAATAAAACATGAACTATACAATGGGACTGACTAGAAAGAAGCAGTACCATGTCAAGGTTGAACATTTTGATAGCAACATGAAACTGGGGTGCTAAGAATAAATCAGCCTGCAAAAGGTGATCAATATATCAAATAACTTGAAAACAAGGCTAGCAACATAAACAGGACAAAAAAAATGATTAAATGAATTGTAAAATTTGAAACCAGAAAGACTTCATCTCCAGTAGCATATCTCCCAGCATAGTTTTTCAGTAGCTCTTCTAGTGCTGGAACACGTGAAAGTGAGAAACATATTAATTCTTGAAATTTACACTGTCACGCAGCAACATTGTTCGTCATTGGTAGAAGTTGGCATAGAAAATTTAATCCTTGTAGTTCACATGAGATTACATGCATCATATCTTAAAATATAAGCCCTTTTTGTTTGTCAACACTTGAAACTAACCTGCAAAGCCTTTTCCAACATGATGTTTAACCCATGGAATGATATCTTCTTGCCCAACTTTTTGTTTAATGTACTCCTGTAAGTGGAAAAGCAGCAACATGACATTTGCATCATTTATGACAGGAAAATGTTCTGAAAACCTAGACTCATTCTGACAAACAAAGAAATAATAAAAGCAGTTATGAATCCAGACAATTACCAATACATCTAGATTCTGAAAAGGCTGTATGCTCGAGGAAACAATGTTTGCAACCTACATAAAAAAGACAAGATTAGTTGAAATTCAAAAACAATCTACAACCCTACCGTAGTAAGAATTCACAATGAAGAGGAACAAATTGTCAAAAGATAACAAACTAAGTGAGTAATTAACTAAGGAACCATGAAAAGCCAGCGGGGTTATCAGCATTTGATGACTTTAAAAGGAAGGCTTTTCATTATATTCTTTAGAGGTCCCAGAAGGATCTGCTTTGTCACCACTGAGCAATTTAAATGCCTGTATCCAACAATTGCTGCCGTTTATTGATCTTCATAAAGTTGATACTCTAACTTCTTCGTTTTCTGTTTCTACCTTACTGATATGTATTTGTGTTCTCATTTTCAAGGGAAAACTTCATTTAACCTTTAAAAGTTATATGCATATGTTAACGTAGTTGTTCAGTTTGTTAGTGATTCGCCAACAAAATGCTCAGAATTATCAAGAAATAAGTGAGAAATTTTGACTGAATTGTAAATATGCTGTGAGAATATCTTATCAGAGAAAATATACCTGAAAATTAATGGCTCTACTTTTCAGATCACTTGGTAACAAAGGATGCTGAGGGTACTTCTCATCCAAGTACTGAGGATTGTCAGTTAACAGAAATCAAGATTACCTAACTTGTATTTAGTGATAGTAATGTAACAATTTATTTCGTCTGTATTGAATTTTGGTAGAGGCAAAGATGTTTCTGGTGAAGCCTGAAAAAAATTACCAACCAATAATATGGCAAAAGAGTCAGCCAACACTGTGTCCCCATCCACTAGTACTGGCACATACCCAATTGGATTCAGCTTTAAAAACTCTGCTCACAATCAAGCACATCCAAAAAATAATTCCTTTTATTATTTTTTTTTCTCCTTTTGCAAATTTTCGCACATAAAAAGAAATTTACTTGAAAATAAGATATGCGACACCCAAATGGAGTATTCCATAGTACGGTGAAAAAAAAAAAATAATCTATGCCGGTGGGACGCAATCCTCAACCGTCAGATCTTGATGCAGTTCCGCAAAATTGTCACTTTTTTTCTTACTATTATTTTTTAATCTATTATTCAGTTTCATGCTGTAACATAGAATTCTCCCAATAAAAAGATCATTTTAGTTGAAGAATCCAACAAAAACCTGAACTGCGTTGCTCTCCCTTAAGCAGGTTCACTGGTACATACTCGTACTTTAACCCTACAATTTCACATCACTTTTGACTTAATGTTGGAAAAATTTTCAGAGGATGATGAAAACAAAGTGCTGCAAAACGAGTGGTTTAAACAAAGAAGAGCTTTAGAAACAGTACAGAACGGTATATGGATACCTTTCAAATTGAGAGCGATTCTGACACGGAAAGAACAAGAACTCCTCCAATAGGAATAAAGCTGCAGATTCGCCTATTTTTCACGAGGAAAACCAAATTGCACAAGTAAAATAAAACAGAGCGAAAATTCTCTCTTTTTTTCTCTTTAATGGAAGAATTATTAGGAGTTTAAGTTGCCAAAACTTACCATTTGATAGAATCTTTGGTTGCCACTTAACTCGCTTCTTTCTTGCACTTATAAGAACTAATCGTTGTGCGTTTCTGGCCGCTCTCTGTTGACCATTTTCCCTCAAAGAAATCCGCATCCTTTATTCCATTCGAGTGGCTCTCAACCTACCATGCAGGTCTGTTGACTCAGTTTCCTCGTTTACGCATTATTTAAAATTAAATAGAATATAAATATTAAAAATAATTAAACAATTCAAGTTACGTAAATGTCAAAATTTAACAAAAAGACTAACGAAAGTACTAGAAAATTCTTATGGGTCCGTTTAGCTTGTTTCAAAACGTGCAATTGGATTTTTTTTAAGGAAATTTCGGTTTTCTTAAATTATGTGATTTAAACAAAAGGTTAAAAAATATTTATAAAAAATGAGTCAAAAATTATTGAAAATAAAAGGATGTTTCTTGATTTGAATTTTTTTTTTTTTTGTCCTCAAACGGTCAAATCAAGAGGTCAGATTACAATTTACTTGTTATTTGCCAAACTTTGTTGCCAATGAAATTTTAGCCTCAAAACAAATAAACCCTTAATCCAAACGCGCTTATAATTATATAGTGAAAAGAATGGCTACAATACATAAACCTCTTTTCTTTTCTTTTTTCTTTTGTAGGAGGGTATGATACGTCATCTTTGTTTCTTTTTTTTTCATGTCCTTTTTCGCCTCCCCCTCAAATTATCATACCACCTCAATTAATAAATTTTCACCGACATAGATTTGGCTTATATGAAATCGATTCCATTTAGAGTTGGGCACTATCAATCAAACCAATCAAATCAAAATTTGGTTTGGTTTAAAATTTTGAAAAAACAATTGAATTTGTTTGATTTGTGATTTTACCCTCAAAAAATCAAAGCAATTTTTATTTACCTGTATTTTAAACTATATATTTTTATATTTATAAAAATATAATTAATTATTTTATTATATACTTTAGAAAAATGAACATACGCTAGAATTTAATAGTTCTTATTCTAAGAACAAATAAATAAATATGATAGAATTATTTATCATAGGATTATTTATTATACTAAAATGTTGATTATAATTATGGTTAAGAAAAGGTTTATATATATACAATGATGGAGCTAGGATTTATTAGTAAGGTGTCATTTTTTTTCAAGAATAATTAGACCAGTCTAGCCGAACCAAGCTCAAATCATCTAGGATTGCACGAATTGGGTCTGGCCCAATTCGATTCAGTTCGACAATGTAAAAAAGTCAATATATATATACTTAGCCTCTCACATGTGTCCTCAACACATTCTAACATGCTGCCCATTCCATATCTATATATCCTATTACTGTACATCATAGCTCATTCTCTCTCTAAACTCCTCCCTCTCTAGTTTCTCAAATCCCCTCCCTTCTTTCTAGATCTTCTTCCTTCTCTCTCTAAAAGTTTTCTAGAATTCCACAATTTTCTATCTTGATTCTTCCAATCCTCACCTAAATTACCCATCAAACCTCAAATCTCCTTCAAATTCCAGAAAAGCACCTACAAGTTTTACCTTGATTTTTCTTTGCTCTTTGTTTTCTTTCTTTTTTAAATGGACCCAAAGTACTAATATCTGAGGAAATATTTCTCATCACTTTCCTAGAAAGTTCTTAGAAAGAAATATAAGTCTAGGATCACTCGACTATGAATCCTCATGCGTTTTGGTAACCCTAGTGATGTGAAGATGCTGATAGAAAGAAATATTTGACCAATTGACTTCAATCAATATGTCAACCTACCAAATATAGGTACTAGTTATAGTGCGATAAAAAGAACAGCCTGTGCCATCGAGGTCACATGTAACAAATGTGGAAGAAACAATTGTAACAGTAAATGTACTTTGCCCAGATTTATGTTAGTAAATAGAGAGAATAAAATCAATTTCTTTAAGGACAGACTTTTTAAGAGAACTTAAATGACCTCTATGCTTCTCTTCAAAACCATCTAATTGGATATGTCCAATGTACAATTTCTAAACTTTGGCCTAAATTTCACATAGAAAGATAACGCTTTAGGAACATGACATTTAAGGACCAAATTTGCTAGATTATAAGAAAATTAAATGGGGAGCAAATCCTCGATCCATAGAGGACATTTGAGTGTTAATAAGTGTTTAATAATATGTGTCTATTTTTTTTGTTAGAAATGTGTGTTTCTGTATCCTAAGTATTTGTTTGCTTTAGATTGTTACTATAAGTGTTGAATGATTACTGCATTTTTTTATTTTATTGTTTCCTTTTAAAAAATATTATCTTGTTAGACACATCACGTGTTATACTGTAATAGGTTTGAAATTTTTGAATCTTAGCTAGACGTTTCAAGATTTGTGTCTTACTTTTTCAAAAGTTCTATAATGAATTGTCATTTATGACAACTTTCTAGATTTAGTACTCATTTGTTAAAAAGTAGTACGGTCGTGTCAAAGTGTCTCAAGTTATTTTTGTTTTCAATTGTCAAAGGTTTTATAGTCCTAGTCTTGTTTTTCAAAAGTCAATCAAATTGTGTGTTTTCTTTTTGAAAGTTGTTTGGATTTGGTCCGTCTTTTTCTAACATGTCCATATGTTATTTTTTGAGTTTTCATTTGTACAATTTCATATCTCATCTTTTGTACTTACTTACACATATTTTGTTTAGATTGTAAAGTAACCTGCCATTACCTACCTATCATAACTTCTTAGTCCTTTGGCATTTTTGTCTTCTGTAAGATCCCATTTAGAGCTTAGTGTTTATGCAGAGCAGACTTTAAAAAAAACTTAAAAAAATCAAATAGTAAAAAAAAAGCGTCAGTCTGTCTTAGAAACCAAACATGTCTTCCTCTCATTCATCTAGGAAAATCAAAACTATCTGCGTCTTCTGTGGTTCCAGTCCTAGTAAAGGTGGAGTCTACTTAGAAGCCGCAAAATACTTAGGACAAGTCTTAGCATGTAGGAAATTTAACCTAATTTATAGGGGAGGTAATATAGGGTTAATAGGGAAAGTAGCAACAACTGCACATTCTAGGGTAACCATGTCATAGGGATTATCCCTCATCTCCTAGCTGAGGGGAACCTCTGTAGGAAAATCATAGGTAAGGAAGAAAGAATTTTAGACATCCCTAAATATCTTGAAAACATGATCTATAACTAATACTTTCATAACATTACCTAGTGGTTTGACACCTTCAAAGAGTTATTTGTAGTCGCTAGTAAGAGTCTGTTAGGCATTCACTCTAAATCCATAGGTTTTTTGAATATTAATTTTTTTTATGACAATCTTTTAAAGTTTTTAGATTACGCTGTAGAGTAAAACTTCATTGTAGAGTCGGGGAGACAGATTTTTATTGCTGCTTTAATAGTTGAAGAGCTGCTTGACAAAATGTGTCATTCATCTAGAGTCTGACATTGCAACATCCAAGCTTGATTGCAAGAAAGAAAACAGGAAGTGGCCATTGGATTTGAACCTCCACCTATAATCTTTTGGTTTTACCCACAACATATTCGTTTGTATTTCTTGTGTCCTGAAAAATCACTCTCCTCCAAATCTTGTATTTTTTTTGTGATATGTTGTTCTTTAGATTCATTAACTCGATGATTGGTATTACGAAGTAACTAGTACTCTCAAAGCACATCCTGTTTAAGGTCCTATATTTTGTTTATCAACACTTTTGTATTCTCTATACATGCATAATTAGGATAGCTGATTATGCAAAATGCTTTGTAAGCTCGAAATGCATCTATATCAGGTCTGTAATATATTGCATTTTGTAAATATTTTGTGGGAATGCCAAAGTCAATTATGGGAATGCTCCATAGAAGAAAAAAAGAAAAAAATATATGTAATTTGCATTTTGAGAGAGAATAGTTGTTTACTGGAGGAGTCGCCAACTTGTCTATAACTATTGAGTTCCTTTTAAACTCTTTATGTATTATTTTAATATGTATTTTTAATACAAATATTTGTGTAGTTATTCTATTATTATTATTATTATTATTATTATTATTATTATTATTATTATTATTATATTTAATTTATTTTAGTTGGGATTGTGATGCAAGATAGAATAGGAAAATGTTTTAGTGAAAGAATCAAAAAGAAAAGGAAAAAGAAGGAAGGAACAAAAGAATGGCGTTGCTACACTTTGTATTTTTTTTAGACAATTATTTTTTTTAAAAAAAAGAAGGAGGCCAGGTTGATTAATTTTAGACAACCATATTTAAAAAAAAGAAAAAAGAAAAAGGCCCCCAACCCTTCGTCAATGGTTACTGCATGTTGTTTTTTTAAAAACAATTATATTTTTTTTAAAGGAGGGAGGGCATTAATTTTTAAACAACTATGTTTAAAAAACAAAAGAAAAAGAAAGCTAAGGACTCCTGCCCCTATACCTTCGTCAATGTGTGTGTGTGTGTATATGAGTTCAAATTGATTTGAAAAACCAAATCAAACTGATTGATCGAATACAATCTAAACCAAACTGATTATAGATTGTGTTCAATCCCATAAATGGTTTGGTTTGGTTTGGTTTGAAAATTTCAAACCAACCTATAATTAATTTGGTTTGTGATTTATCTAAAATAAACTATTCAGTTTGGTAGTTTTTTTGCTTTGATCTTCAATTTGGTTGTTCGTCCCTAGTTCCATTATAAAAGGGGCTCTTTAAAGAAAAGGCAAAAATTAAGGTTTGAATTGATTTATTTTACGATTGGTGCTTTTATAGCATGATGTAAATTCCATTTGCACATTATAAGATTTAATGTACTATATTATTAATAAAATAAATTTCATTTCTTCTTCTGGATGTATATATTAGTATATATTAATGTGTGCAAACATCATAAAGGTTCCAATATTCATAAAAATCCATAATAATATATATGGAATATTCATAATACAAAGGATATGAATATATGTACTTAGTATAAATTTTGGTTTAGGACTAGTAGATAAAGCTAGATACCTTATCTTGCTTAAGATTGTGATATTGTCTATTCCTAACTTAGTAGAATAATCTTATCTAGATTATATTAATGATATTATTACTATATAAAGACATCAATGTATTTAGAACACCTTAAACTTGAGTTAAGATAGAATTTAATTTTTTGTGCAATTTCGTAACAAGAAAATAAAACTATATCAATATTGATCATTTAATGGATCAAAGTAATTATTGGACCCATATCTATTTATTATAACTTTGCATTGCCAATGGGTAAGATTAATATATATTCATGATAAAAACTTTGAAGATTAAAGATATAGTATTATTGGTAGCTATAGACGTTGTATCTATAGCTAAATTAAAATGAGGATGATTAGACCCTCAAATCACAGTTATTAGGTCCGTGCAAAAACCACAAATAAGGTTAAAGTATTGTTAATAGCAATATCAAATCAAAAAAGCAAATTGAAAGCAAATGCTGTAAAAATAAAGATAACAAACGTGTATTTTAGAGTGGTTCACTCTTTAAATAAAGCTTCCATTGTTTTTCTCCACTGTCTGGTAAATCTGGTACAAGTACAAGATTTTTGAGTGAAAGTGGGTAAAGTAATGAGAGTAAAAGGCTTTCTTTTAAGGGAAATGGAGTAGTATATTAGGTTCCTCTAGATAGATCCTCAAATGGTACCCTTCCTCCTATTTATAGAGGCTTCTTTGGATCATGGGCTTCAACTAGTGAGGAGACTGGACTTTAATGGTGCTTGTAGCAGGGGGATATATGTCAACTCCTCGTTGGGTGGGAGTTTTGGGCGATATTCACATGATCTACTACGTGAGTTAGTGGATCTTCTCCTATTATTTTCGAGTCTAGATCCTATATGTGAATTCGATTAAGTAAAAAGTTAAAAGAATCCACTTAACTATTGATCATTTCTAACCGTCTTTACATCGAACCAAACTAACAAAATATATTCTTTAAATGAAACACTGTCAAATGATCTACAAAAACAGAAGGAACCCTTCCAACTGATGGCCTTATTAACCAAATTGAACACTCCTAATGGCTCAAGTAGTCCAAATCGCATGACGAACTTCCCACATTGAGCCTTCATTCTTTGATTTGGGCCTAACAACTCATACGTAACAGTAGCGAGGAACACTTCTCACGGATATGGAATCTATAACTTCTACTAGATAAGATGATAAAATAATATTCTCATAAGTATTAATTCGAGAACTTGGGCTAATAGTACTTGCTATTTGATATAAAATATTAAATATAATAACCCAAATTCTCATTCATGATTTATTCATAATAGGTCGCCTATTAGAGAATTAACAGAACTCATGGACAAAAAAGTAATTAGAGAGGTTGCACGAAAGACCATAAACCTAGCTCTAATTATAAATGCTATTGTGGATAGCATTATCACATAGTAAATTATTATATCAATAAACAACCTGATTGTCAACATTTAATGTTGAAGGTTCCATATAATTAATATATATAATTTTAAAGTACAAACTTCAGTTTCTAATAGTGGTGCATTTTGAAGTTAATAATTATTATTATTTTGATTATGAGATAATTAAATTATAAATAATTATTGGAGCTTAAATTTTATGTATTCATTTGGTCCCCTTATTAGCTCCATAATATTCTCTTATGTGAGTCAACAGAAATTTCATGGATTATTTCTAATCAGAGGCTGCTGAGTTAGAAATTCACACAATACACCACGTGCAGTGTATATGGCTCCAACTTATGTACTATGAGAGTACATTTAGCACCAATTTCATGGTTGAATGATTCAAATGCATTACATGATTTTCATGTAATCTATTTATTAATCTCTGTGTAGAAAAATATATTTTTCAAAAGTTGAAATAAATGCTACACAAGAATTATTATTGGGAGAAAAAACAAAATAGGATCTTTAGGTTAAGAATCAATAAATAATGTCATATGTTCTTAAATCATGTAGTAAATAACATATAATGAGAAATTTAGATTTATCTCATGAGTGATTGAGAACAAAAACCTAAAGTTCCCTTGACTCCTTCTCCTCTAAAGAAATACAATATTTCTCTAGAAATAAAATATTTTCCGGCAACATCATCGGATATCATTAGCACCAACAATGCCACTGATGATCAAAAATACTATATTTCCCTGAAAATACAGTATTTTCCCAAAAATACAAATATTTATCATTGACGTCACTTGACCACCGGTAGCTAGAAAATACAATATTAACATGAAAATACCATATTTTTATGTAGATACAAAAATTTCCTAGGGACGTTCTTGGACGTCACCGGCATCAGCTGTTAGGCATGCATGCTCTAAGGAGTAAAAATGTAATAAGTTTTTGGAGACATTTTTATCAATAAAGAATTTATTTATTGTTTATATACCAAATCATGTCCTCTTTACATTCATATTTGTTGAATGTATGTTAAGCAAACAAAAGACTGAGCCTGTCCCTTTAAGAATTGGGCATATGATGGATAGATTATGCGGAAGACACAATTCTTAAGGTGACAATCTAAATCATAAGATCCGCAATCAAGGGAAGAAATTTGGGGGCTTTATTCAGATAAAGATTGTTATGTTATCTATATCCCTATTGGGAGATGGTTTATCTTAACCATCGAAGGTAGACTCCATGAATAGAAACATTGGCACGTTGTCATAGGTGACGATGTGTTGAATCGAGACATAAAGTGAATTGATTTGGATTAATAATTCTGTCTCTACAAATCGATTCACTTTAGACGATCATTTGTATTGTATCTTAATCCTGAGAGGAATAGTGGGCCCGTTGTCTTGACTTGTGTCTTTTGATATACCAAAGGGTGACACCTACATCTTAATAGTGGTATGCATTCCGGTACATTGGAGGCATGACTCTTGATAGCATAGACCTATTATTTATAGATATGGAATCAATAGCTCCTTTTTAGGAGTAGTGATATCCTTTTATATGCGTTATCATGTAATTGGAAAACTGGAGCGATCAACCATTTAGATACATAGGTGTAAGCAAATGGTATACTGTCTTTGGATGGTAAGTTTTCCGATGGTGAGATAATGGAACGTAAGATAAAAATAATCGGGAAGGTAAGACAGAACTTGTCCTTAAGTCGATTATGAATAATCCTACGGGGATACGATACACTATGATATGTTATGGAAATTTAGCTATATGGGCTTTGTAATTTTATGTAGTTTGAGAGTGCAGCTCCAAGCTTTTAGTGGAGTAGCGTTGGAGTTGATAATTATGAAATGTATATCTGGGATATTAGGTTTCGTAATTATCGGGAGCTTAAACTATATAGGTCCATTTGGTCCCCTTTGCTATCTCACAACATCCTGTAACGATACAACATGCTTTTCTAATAATTGATGACTTATGTCAGATTTATTAGATTGGTTGAAATTTAGAAGAATTAAATAATTCATGTCTGTTTATCGGTTGAATTAATTTTGTGATAAAATTAATTCAAGATAAACTTGTTGAATTATTAGGATTAGATAATTCTTGTCTGTTTATCAGTTGATTTAATTTTTCAATAAATTAGATCAAGATATACTTGTAGAATTATTAGGAATTCATTTATTTTCCTAAAGATTATCTAGATAAAGTTGTTTTAGTTAGATAGCTTCTCTATTGGGTTATTTGAATTAAAACTGAGACTTTATCCTATAGAATCTCGGGTGGAAACATAAAAGATTCGCTGAGATTCTTTCAGCAGTTCGACATGCCGATCCTCAATTCTGGCCTGCCGATTAGGTAGATCAGCCTACTGATGTGCGATAAAAGGATCACGTGTTTTTACGCAAACTTCATCAGATATTGATCTAAATTTGATTCTGATTCAAATTTTTGAGACCTTATCTGATATGGACTAACCCTAGACCCAACCTCTATAAATAGAGAGCAAGTCTTATAAGTTATTTAGATCAATTGAGAGATTAAGAATGATACTCTGCTGGTGAGAATCTAAAACTCCCTTAGAGCTCTTGTTTATAAATCATGAACACTAGCTTTGGGTTTTCTCAATTGGTTGGAAGGAGAGTCACCTGGAGGAAGAGCTGTACGTGTGAGCCCACACTCACTCCTATCGTGGATAGAGAATAGCAAAGAAGGCGAGTTGGTTGAGGCTCTTCTAGAATGTTACTTCTCTTCACGGATTATGGGAGTTCTTTGGCATTCAAAGGTTAGTAAGATCTAGTTAATTTATGCATATAACATGGCAAACTTGTATTTTGGAAAAAACTCAGATATGAAATTTTTAAAATTCTGTTACGTACTATTTTTTCAATAATTGGTATCAGAGCCAGGTTTTTACATAAATTTGCAAGTTTGTGATTTACTATATGTATAAATTTTGTAATCTTAATCTCTCTTATGCTTGAATTTAATTTTATAGAGAGTTGGCACTCTAGATTTCTATATATTTTATATGTTGTCATGGATTATGTGGTGAATGCTTATTAATTAATTATGGTTGATTAAATGGTTATTTAATCATTTATTAATTAATTAATTTATACTCGTTATGGTTCCTTAGAGGTTAGAATGTGTATATAGGTTTTTCATATAATTAGATGGCGGACTATCATCTCTGCCTAGAAATTATTATTTAATTTTAAATTTGTAAGAATTTTGTAATTAAATAATTTTTCGGAGAAGACGGATTAGAAGGCAGATCTAGAACATGGATGGTGACGCTCCAAGGTATTTCTTGAGTTTCTAATTTTATGTTTTTGAATTGTTGAAAATAAAATTGATGAATTGCATTAAAAATTGTATTTTTTAGAAAGGGTGATTTCTGCTCGGTTGGCATGCCGAACCCTCTAGTTTGATTATTCTCTTGTAATCTTTATTTTCTATTCTCTAGGGTGGAACTATAATATTACAGTTATTTATTACTTTGCTTATAGCTTTGCTTGTCTGCATTATAATATGATTTACCATGTATATTGATAATATGTCATATAGAATAGGAAGTGCCGCTCATATTAAAATTGTTCATGCATGTTTCTTAAAATAAAACCTTGATTTCAAAAGATTGAAGGGGAGAAGGTTTTTGAAGAGAGGACATAAGGCTTCCATCGTTGGTCTATAGGAAGAACATGGTGGTTCTGATCCCTAGGAAGGGATTTCTATCATGTACCAGATTGGATCTCTGAGAGGATAATGTATTTTAGCATGATTTATGGTTGCGCACTCCTAGGTGGTGATTATAAATTATGGATAAAATATTAAAATGATGGTTATACACTCACGTTAATTTTATTATTAACCTCCCCTAAGAGCTCTGTTAATAAAATTAATGGGCAAAGAAACGATTATCAATATATGCTGGATTATGCGGGTCCTGGTTGGCATATGTTAATCAGGAGGGGATCCATGGTCCTGATTGAATTTGGCATGACTCCCCTAGGAGCTTGTTGAATTTTGGGTTGGGAATTATCGTTGTAAGGTTGTGATGTTTTCAAGCTTTTGGCACATAAACACATTTGTACATTTTTACATGATTGTGTTATCTTACTAAATTATTATAATATGTTTGCTTATGTTTGATATATGATTCTTTATTGTAGATTAAAAATATCTAAAATTGCTTTATATTTGATACTTGACAAAAACCTATTAACCGAAGAGAATTATAATGATTGGAAATGGAACCTAGATATCGTCCTCTCCTTTGAGAAACTAAAATTTGTGCTGACAACCCCTTGTCCTCCCGAGCCTACAGGAGACTCTACTAATGAGCAATTCCAAGCGTACGATCATCGGAAAGATACAAATAATTAGGCCTGCTGCTATGTTATGGCCAGCATGAATAATGTGCTGTAGGCTCAACATGAGGATTATGAGACTGTTATGCAGACTTGGATAATCTAGAAGACATGTTTGGAGGCTAGGCCATAACAAAGCGGCAATGAGTGCTTCAGAAACTCTTGAACTGTAAGCAGAGACCGGGGACATCTGTAAAGGAGCACATGATGTTGGTCATGGGTTACCTCGCTGAGACTCAAACCAATGGAGCCAACATTGATGTTGAAACTTAGATGACTATGGTCTTTGAGACTCTGTCAAAAGAATTTATTCCGTTTAGAGCTACATGTAATTTAAGCAATAGAAGGGATATGACCTTGACGGAATTAATGAAACAGTTACAGGAGTTGGAACTGTTGATTAGGGAGTCTCCTGTAGGTGGAGAGGCCAATATGGTAGCTGCTTCTAGTTCCAATCCTAACTCTGGGAATGGAAAGAAACAACGGGCCAAGAATGGGAAGTCTTCTATTCCTACTAGCACCTAGAGCAAGAAGAAGAAAAAGAAGAACTCGAAGAAGCTTAAGTGCTTCTTTTGTGGGAAGGTCGAGCACATAAAGAAGCATTGCAAGGACTTCCTTTTCAAAAGAGGTAAGTGTGATCTTCTGTATTTAGAAACTGGTTTGGTTGAGGAATCTAGTGACATTTGGGTCATAGATTCCAGTGTAACTAATCATGTTTGTGTTTCTCTGCAGGGATTTAAAGAAATGAGAAGTCTACTACATGAAGACTTCACGCTTCGAATGGGCGATGGATCTTGGTCTTAGATGAAGTAGTGGGAGACGTCCATCTTTATTTTGATAATTATAGGAATTTAATTTTACAAGATTGTTTTTATGTTCTTAAATTTAAAAAAAATTTAATTTTTGTAGCTTGTTTATTTAAAGACTCCTATTTGGTTTCTTTTAATGACAAAGTGATGATTTGTAAAAACAAATCTTTTATCTGTTCCGGATGGATGCAAAATAATCTATATTTTATCAAACCTAAGATGGACTTATTGCTTAATGCTGAGATGAATGATAACAACTCTAAAAAACTTAAAACTTCTCACTCTAATAAGACTTATCTTTGGCATTTGCATCTTGGTCATATTAACCTGAACAGGATTCAATGGTTAGTAAGGGATGGACTTGTAAGTCACGTAAAGGTGGAATCTATACCTTAATGTGAATCTTGTTTAGAGGGTAAAATGACCAAAAAACCATACGGGTCTAAGAGCAATATGGCCGAAGGGGTTTTAGAACTTATACATAGTGATGTTTGTAGACCAATGAACATCTGGACACGAAGAGGGTATGAGTATTTCGTCACTTTTATTAACGATTACTCAAGATATGGGTATGTATACCTAATACACCACAAAAGTGAAACTTTTCACAAATTCATGGAGTTTCAGGCTGAAGTGGAAAAGCAATTAGGTAGACCCATAAAGACACTTTGATCCGATCAAGATGGAGAATACCTTTCTGATGAGTTCTTAAGACACTTATTAGAGAATGAGATTTTATCCTATTTGACTGCACTAGGCACTCCACAGCAGAATGGTATAGCAGAGAGGAGGAATAGGACTTTATTGGACATGGTAAGGTCTATGATGAGTTATTCATCATTGCTTTTATCCTTTTGGGGATATGCACTACAAACTACATGTTATCTTTTGAACAATGTGCCTTCAAAATCGGTCCCTAAAACTCCTCACAAGTTGTGGACGGGCAGGAAGGCATCCTTAAACCATATTTGCATATGGGGATGTCCGGCTCATGCCCTGTTTAAGGATGCAAATAAGTTAGAAGCACGTTCAAAAGTTTACGTGTTTATAGGATATCCAAAAGGGACTAAAGGGGGTTATTTTTATAACCCAAAGGAAAATAAAGTCGTGGTTTCAACTAATGCAACTTTCTTTGAGGAGAGTTACATGGACGACTTTAAACCTCGAAGCAAAGTGGTGCTTGAGGAGTTAAGAAGGGATCCAATCACTCCAGAGGTTCCAAATGAAACCATTTCGATCAATGTAGAAAAACCAAATGAACCTGAACAACAACTAAAGGGGCATCAACGTAGTGGGAAGATCGAGCGTCAACCTGAAAGGTATATGTTTAATGGGGAGGTCTTCTTGGCTGAATCAGATGAACATGATAGGGATCCTTATACTTATGCAGAGGCTATGAAAGATGTTGAGTCAAAACTCTAAACAGAGGCCATGAACACAGAGATGAAGTCTAGAGACTAATCAGGTCTAAGAACTTGTGGATCTTCCCGAAGGGGTAAAACCCATAGGGCGTAAGTGGATCTACAAGTAGAAAAAAGGAGTGGATGGAAAGGTCGAAACCTTTAAGGCTAGACTGGTAGCTAAGGGTTATACACAAAAGGAAGGAATCGATTATGAGAAATCCTTTTTGCCTGTAGCCATGCTTAAGTCCATCCGAATTCTCTTGTCCATAGTTGCTGCTCTTGACTGCGAGATTTGACAGATGGATGTCAAGATAGCTTTTCTAAATGGCTATCTTGATGAGTCTATTTATATAGAACAACCAGATGGGTTCAAGGTCAAGGGTCAACAGGGTAAGTTTTGTAAGCTGCTACAGTCAATTTATGGACTTAAGTAGGCTTCTTGTTCTTGGAACATGAGATTTGATCAGGTGATCAAGACTTATAGGTTCTCACAAAAAGTGGGTGAGGCATGTGTTTACCAACACATTAAGGATGAGAATGTGGTTTTTCTACTGCTCTATATAGATGATATTATGCAAATTGGCAATGACATTAGGGCGTTGTCATCGGTCAAATTATGGTTGACCAAGCAGTTTGATAGGAAGGATTTGGGTAAGGCTAATTTTGTTCTCGGTATCCAGATCTTTTGATATAGGAAGAATAAAATGATAGCTTTATCCCAGGTCGGCTACATAGATAAAATTCTCAAGAGGTTTGCATTATAGGATTCCAAGAAAGGTAGGGAACCATCTAGGCCTAGAATTACTCTTTCTAAAAAAGACTCTCTGAAGTCTAATGAAGAAAGAGAATACATGAAGAAGGTGCCTTGTGCTTCGATAGTGGGTAGTCTCACATATGCCATGCTTTGCACAAGACCGAATATTTGTTAAGTGGTTGGGATTTTAAGTCGATTTCAGGTGGATCTAGGACCGAACCATTGGGTTGTAGTTAAGCATATTTTCAAGTCCCTGAGAAGGACTCGAGGGTATATGTTTGTGTATTCGGGTGAGGACTTGACTCCTTTAGGATACACTGACTCAGATTTTCAATCTTGTCTAGATTCTAGGAAATCGACTTTGGGTTTTGTGTTTACTCTAGGCGACGGTGCCATCAGTTGGAGAAGTGTCAAGCAAGATTGCACTTCGGATTCAACGATGGAGGCCGAGTATGTGGCAGCTAATGATGCTTCAAAAGAAGTAGTGTGGCTCTACAAGTTGCTTAGGGATCTTGAGGAAGCTCTTGGTATGGATAAGGCGGTATCACTATACCATGACAACAGTGTGGCGGTAGCTAATGCTAAGGAACCAAGATTTCATAAGAAGAGTAAGCATATTCATCGAAAGTATCATGTGATAAAGGACTTTGTTGAGCGTAGGCATGTCACGGTGTGCAAGATCGCATCAGAGGACAATTTAGCTGATCTATTTGCGAAGACACTGGCATGTGGAAGCTATAGGATGCGAGATTTGTCATATTTACTCACTTAGTGCAAGTGGGAGATTGTTAGACATGTATGCCCTAAGCAGTAAAAATATAATAAGTTTTTAGAGACATTGTTATCAATAAAGAATTTATTTATTATTTATATACCAAATCTTGTCCTCTTTACATACATATTTATTGAATGTATGTTAAGCAAATAAAAGATTGAGACTGTTGGTCTAAACCTTTAAGAATTGGGCATATAATGGACAGATAATACGAAAGACATGATTCTTAAGGTGACAGTCTAAATCATGAGATCCGCAATCGAGGGAATAAATTTGGGGGCTTTATTCATGTAAAGATTGCTATACTATCTATATCTCTATTGGGAGATGGTTTGTCTTGACCATCGGAGGTGGACTCCATGAATAGAAACATTGGCACATTGTCATAGGTGATGATGTGTTGGATCGGGACATAAAGTGAATTGATTTGGATTAATAATTCTGTCTCTGCAAATCGATTCACTTTAGACAATCATTTGTATTGTATCTTAATCTTGAGATGAATAGTGGGTCTGTTGCCTTGACTTGTGTCTTTTGATGTACCAAAGGGTGACACCCACATCTTAATAGTGGTATGCATGCCGGTACGTTGGAGGCATGACTCTCGATAGCATAGACTTGTTATTCATAGATATGGAATCTATAGCTCCTCTTTAGGAGTAGTGATATCCTCTTATATGCGTTATCCTGTAATTGAAAAACTGGAGCGCTCAACCATTTGGATGCATAGGTTTAACCGAATGGTATACTATCTTTGGATGGTAAGTTTTCTGATGGTGAGATAATGGAACGTAAGATAAAAATAATTGAAAGGTAAGACAACACTTGTCCTTAAGCTGATTATGGATAATCGTATGGGGATACGATATACTATGATATGTTATGGAGACTTAGCTATACGGGCTTCGTAATTCTATGTAGTTTGAGAGTGTAGCTCCAAGCTTTTAGTGGAGTAGCGTTGGAGTTGATAATTATGAAATGTATATCTGAGATATTGGGTTTCATAATTATCGGGAGCTTGAACTATATATTTCCATTTGGTCTCCTATACTAGCTCACAACATCCTGTAATGATACAGCGTGCTTTTCTAATAAATGGTGACTTATGTCAGATTTATTAGATTAGTTGAAATTCGAAAGAATCAAATAATTCATGTCTGTTTATCGGTTGAATTAATTTTGTGATAAAATTAATTCAAGATAAACTTTTTGAAATATTGGGATCGGATAATTCTTGTCTGTTTATCAGTTGATTTAATTTTTGAATAAATTAGATCAAGATAAACTTGTACAATTATTAGGAATTCATTTATTTTCCTAAAGATTATCTAGATAAAGTTGTTTTAATTAGATAGCTTCTCTATTGGGTTGTTTGAATTAAAACTGAGACTTTATCCTATAGAATCTCGGGGTGAAAAATAAAATATTTGTTGAAATTTTTTCGACAGTTCAACATGCCGATCCTCAAGTTTGGCCTGCCAATGGGGCAAGTTTGGCCTACCGATGTGCGATAAAAGGATCACACGTTTTTATGTGGATTTCATCATATATTGATCCGAATTTGATTCTGATTCAAATTTTTGAGACCTTATCTAATATGGACTAACCCTAGACCTAACCTCTATAAATAGAGAGCAAGTCTCATAAGTTATTTAGATCAATTGAGAGATTAAGAGTGAAACTCTTTTGGTGAGAATCTAAAAACTCCCTGAGAGCTCTTGTTGACAAATCATGAACACAAGCTTTGAGTTCTCTCAATTGGTTGGAAAGAGAGTCACCTAGAGGAAGAGCTATACGTGTGAGGCCACACTCACTCTGATTGTGGATAGAGAATAGCAAAGAAGACCAATTGGTTGAGGCTCTTTTAGAATGTTACTTCTCTTCATGGATTGCAAGTGTTCTTTGGCATTCAAAGGTTAGTAAGATCTGATTAATTTATGCATATAGCATGTCAAACTTATGTTTTGAAGAAAACTATGATATAAAATTTTTAAAATTCTACTGTGTACTATTTTTCTAACATCAGCGACATTGTTGTTGGCCAGGAAATACTATATTGACATGGAAATACAATATTTCCATATAAATACAAAAATTTACTAATAACATCATCGGACCACCAATGGCCGAAAAATATAGTATTAACATTTAAATAGTGTGTTTCCATGTAAATTCAAAAAATTACTGGTGATGTCATCGTACATCACTTGTAGTAAAAAAATAAAATAAAAAAAGAGTATGAACATAGAAATATTGTATTTTCATGTATATAAAAAAATTTACCAATGATGTCATCAAACCACCGATGGCCAAGAAACACAGTTTTAGCATGCAAAATGCTATATTTTCATATAAATATTGTATTTTTTTTAATTTCTAGCAATCGGTGATGTCACTCAGAAATTGGTAGGAATTAAACCTAGGAATATCTTTCGATCGCAATCTCTGTTGGAGCTCACTTTCTACTCATTTATACTCCTCGTCTGGTTTTCACTGTCGTCTCTCTTCTTGATGCTCTGACCTCAGTGGGGTGATATGGACATTGACAATGACGGCTAGGTTCACAAGGTAGAGCCATGGTAGCTTTGTTGACTAGCACAGAGAGAAAAATAAAAGAGAGACAGGGGAGTGACACAAACATGGAGGGAAGAGAAAGAGGACAAAAAATATATATAGATGTGATTCTTTAGGGATATTTTTGGGCTTTTGTTTGCTTTAAAACACTAAATTATTTTAATCTGCTATTTATTTCCCATTTTCAAAACTTTTGATATTATTTAATAAGTGAATAGCAAAATCTGCTCTTTGCTACAATTTCTCTTATTTATTTTATTAGATATTATTAATAATTAGAAAATCATGAAAGATATTTATTTTAAAAGTTAAAAAAAATAATATCTTAGTTTTTCCAAAATCAAATCTCAGGTGATTACTAGATGGTACATTGTTGGAGGTAGTTGTGACATATGTCACTTCCCCATCAGAGGAGTGAAATAACGCTCACCACCCCTAAGGGTAGGCATGACTCTCAATAGGATTATGCTCCAAACTCGAAACACCTGTGTATCTATAAATAGACCTCAAAAGTTCTATTTTATGCAGAATTTTCCCTGGCCTCCATCTAGTGTTCTTAATTGCCCTCTCCATTAGTGTTTTAAAGAACCTTTGCCATGAAGAATTTGAAGGAGATATTAAAGAGATTTTTTAAGAAGTCTCACTAGTGCCCACACACCAGTTGATCTAGAAGAAGGAGAATAGCACAGAAGATTTGAAAGTTTTGGAACACTTGATAATCTAGAGCTATTGCCAAACCCATAAATTTGTCTTTTATTAAATTATCATATATAGCATCATGAGAATAATCCTAAAAGTTTAAGAAAAAATTTAAAACCTTATACACTATGTTTTCATTGTATTTTATTGAAAATTTTCAAGAAAAACCAACTTTTATGGCCAATCAAAAAAAAATTGCATAGAATGCTACAGTCAGATCATCACATTATGTTTAGGTATTCTAAACATACCCTCAAGACACAATTGATGTCTGGCTACGATAACGGATGGTAACCACCATGATACCTCTATTCGACCAAGATACCAACTAGTATTCAATCGTGAAATCAGTGTTTGGCCGATATAAGTCATTGCACGCAACACCATTGCCACCAGAATACTAAAAAAATTACAAAAATCCATTAGATAACAAAAAAAAAAAACTAGACAACTCACAAAAGCACTTCACTTTGTTTTTTTTTTAAAAAGGAAAACACCAACCAACTATTAAGCTATGAAGAGAATATCATGCACAATAACTGCCGCCAAGGCGATGGCTAATCAACGTATTTACAGTATGGGGAAGCTCAAATGTTGATGATGCATTAAGCTAAACTTTAGGCCTCAGCTTCCAAGATGACCTCAATGCATGGCTCTATCTATCCTTAACACGTGGAAGCTCGGATCTCAATGAAGCATTGACTAAAGCTTTGGATCTCAGCTATATGAATGTCGGATCTCATTTGGTGGCTTGGCTTGACTTGAATTGGGGAGATCTCATACTCATCGTGGTTCCTTGTCAAAGCCATCTTCCATGTACCATTCGCCACAATTCAAAAAACATTGGAGCTTCTCCATAAGCTTCATAGTTGTTAGTTTGATCAGATTAGAGAGATGTCTCGTTAGTGAAAAGGAAGAAGATCGACAATTAGAGAGTAAAAGAGAGCATGCAACTAGGAGGTGAAAAGCTGGTGGCTGGGAGTGAGAGAGAGAGGAAGGAGGTTGGGATGGGGAGAAAGAGAAAGAGTAAGAGATAAAGAAAGAGAGAGAGGCAAAACAACACTAAGTTTAGTTTTTGTATTTTTTTTCAACACATAAAATTTAAATTATGTGATTATGACATATATTATAATAGTTTTTGGACCTATGACATAAGTTAATCTAACTCTAAAATACATGGTACGTAACATAAATATTTCTAATAAAAGAGCACTTTTATTATATAAGCCTATAGGGTTAATGTTAGAAAAGGAGTACTCAGCTGATTTTAAAAGTTCTTAATTAAAATGTTTTTCAAAATAAGATAAGCATGTTATGTATGTAAATTAATATGAGAACTTCGCACCTCTTAGTAGACTAGGAACTGCATTTCTAACAAAATTTTTCTTAGAACTACTACTAGAAGAGCATCAACCAACTGGACTTTCTTACTATTCACTTTTCCATGACTGAAATATAGGTGGTCGCACGTCATTTAGTCTTTCCTCAGATAACGTCTCCTTCCAACATCTTGAGAAAACCAAGAGCTAAGGTTTAGGATGTTAAACAATAGCCCTATAAGAGTTTCAAAGCCTTCCTAGCAAAATAATCTTCTCTAAGTTTTTCAAGTGATCTAAGAAATAATATTAAAAAGTTCTCTTTATATAGAGGTCAAACTAGGACTAGTCCTTATCAGATTAAGCTTTAAAATTTGAGTTTGGATCAACATCTTGTTACAAAAAATGCGTTTGACGTGGATTGCCACATTGGTGTTTGACTTGATGCCCTAAAGAATAAATGATGTAATAATTTTTTGGAGAAATTTAATCAATAAAAAGTTTATTAATTATTTCATATATCAAATATGTTCTCTTTACTAAAGTCTGAGACTATTAATCTAAACCTTTAAGCCCATGCATATGATGGACAGATTATGCACAAGACATAAATCTTAAAAGTGATAGTCTAAATTAAAAGATCCATAATCGAGGGAATAAAGTTGGGCGCTTTATTCATATAAAGATTGTTATATTGTTTACATTCTAACAAGAGATGGTTTGTCTTAGTCATCGGAGTTGGACTCCATGAGTAGAAACGTTTATATATTGTCATAGGTAACAATATATTGGATTAGGATAAAAGTTGAATTGATTTAATTAATAATACTATTTATTAGACGTGTATGCCTTAGGGAGTAAAAATGTAATATGTTTTTGGACACATTTTTATCAATAAAGAATTTATTTATTATTTATATACCAAATTTTGTACTCTTTATATTCACATTTGTTAAACGTATGTTAAGCAAACAAAAGTCTAAGACTGTCGGTCTAAACCTTTAAGAATTGGGCATATGATGGATAGATTATGCGGAAGACACGATTCTTAAGGTGACGGTCTAAATCATAAGATCGTAATTGAGGGAATAAAGTTAGGGTTCATGTAAAGATTGTTATGTTGTCTACATCCCTATTGGGAGATGGTTTGTCTTGGCCATCGGAGGTGGACTCCGTGAATCAAAATATTAGTACATTGTCATAGGTGACGATGTATTAGATCAGGACATAAAGTGAATTGATTTAGATTAATAATTTTCTCTCGGCAAATCGATTCACTTTAGACAATCATTTGTATTGTATCTTAATCCTAAGATGAATAGTGGGCTTGTTGTCTTGACTTGTGTCTTTTGATGTACCAAAGGTTGACACCCACATTTTGATAGCGGCACACATGTCGGTATATTGGTGGCATAACTCTTGATAGCGTAGACCTATTATTCATAGATATAGAATCCATAGCTTTTCTTTAGAAGTAGTGATATCCTCTCATATGTGTTATTATGTAATTGAAAAACTGGAGCACTCAGCCATTTGGATACATAGGTGTAACTGAATGGTATACCGTCTTTGGATGATAAGCTTGCCAATGGTGGATAATGGAACGTAAGATAAAAATAATCGAGAAAGTAAGACAAAACTTGTCCTTGAGCCGATTATGGATAATCTTATGTGGATACGATACATTGTGATATGTCATGGAGACTTAGCTATACAGCTTCGTAATTCTATATAGTTTGAGAGTGCAGCTCCAAGCTTTTAATGGAGTAGCATTGGAGTTGATAATTATGAAATGTATATTTGGGATATTGAGTTTCATAATTATCGAGAGCTTGAACTATATAGGCCCATTTGGTCCCCTTTGCTAGCTCATAAAAATCCTGTAATGATACGACGTGCTTTTCAAATAATTGGTGACTTATGTTAGATTTATCAAATTAGCTGAGATTCGATAACATCAGATAATTCATATATGTTTATTAGTTGAATTAATTTTGTGTTAAAATTAATTCAAGATAATTCATGTTAGTTTATCGGTTAGAATAATTTTGAATTAATTCAAGATAAACTTGTTGAATTATCAAGAATATTTATTTTCTTAGAGATTATCTAGATATGATTGTTTTAATCAGATAACTTTTCTATTGGGTTATTTGAATTAAAACTGAGGCTCTATTCCAAGAATCTTCGGTGGAAAATAAAGATTTATAGGGATCTTTTATCAAATGTTCAACAGCCCGATCTTTAAGTTTGGCCGACCAATGGAGTATGTTTGGCAGGCCGATCTGATAGTTTAGTTTGTTGGCCAACGATAAAAGGATCACGCATTTTCCATGCTGATTTTATCAAATATCAATTCTGATTTGATTCTGATTCAAATTTTCAAGGCCTTATCTGATGAGGACTGACTCCTAGGCCCAATTCCTATAAAAGCAGAGTGAGTCTCTTTATCATTTAGATCAATTGAGAGATTAAGAATGAAACTCTACTGGTGAGATTCTAAAAACTCCCTAAGAGCTTTTGTTTACGAATCTCACACACAAGCTTTGGGTTCTCTCAATTGGTTAGAAGGAGAGTCGCCTGGTGAAAGAGCTGTACGTGTGAGCCCACACTCACTCTGATCGTGGATAGAGAATAGCAAAGAAGGCCAATTAGTTGAAGTCCTTCTAGAACATTACTTCTCTTCACTGATTGAGGAAGCTTTTCGGCATTTACAAGGTTAGTAAGATCTAGTTAATTTTTGCATATAGCGTATCAAACTTGTGTTTTGGAAAATACTATAATATAAAAATTTTAAAAATTCTGCTACATACTATTTTTCCTACAATTGGTATCAGAGCCATAGTTTTTTACTTATATTTACGAGTCTGTGATCATGCTATACGTGTAAATTATGTGATCTTAATCTCTCTTATGCTTGAATTTAATTTTATAGAGTTGGCACTCTAAGTTTTCTATATAATTTTATGTTGTAATGAATTATATGATGAATATTTATTAATCAATTATGGTTGATTAAATTATTATTTAATTATTAATTAATTAATTAATTTATACTGGTTATGGTTCCTTAGAGGTTAGAATATGTATCTAGGTTTTTCATGTAATTAGATGATAGACTATCATCTCCATCTTGGAATTATTATTTAATTTTAAATTTGTAAGAATTTTGTAATTATATAATCGTTTGAAAAAGGCAGATCTAGAAGGCTGATCTAGAATATGGATGATGGCACTCCTAAGTATTTTTTGAGTCTATAATTTTATGTTTTTGAATTGTTAAAAAGAAAATTGATGAATTGCATCAAAAATTGTATTTTCTAGAAAAAGGTGATATCTGCTCGGTTGACATGCCGAATCCTCCAGTTCGGCAAGCCAATGGTCACAGATCGGTAGGCCATATGTGAGGTTTAGTAGGCCATTAGCGGCGCAAAAATCAGGTGGCTCTAGCGATAGGCCGATTTATCATGAATTGATAGGCTAATCTATAAAGATCGGTAGGCCAATGGGTCATGACCGACAGGCCGATTGCCCAGATCAGCTTGTCGGTAGAGAGCTAAAAATTTTTCCAAAAAAGGTGTAGTTTTTGATGCAGTTTTAATTTTATTTTTGGGACAATTCTGAGAAACATTAAATTTGGATATGACCAAAAATATGGAGTATTCGATTCATATAGGATTGAAGACTTGAAGATGGGCTTTACATGAAGAAGGATATAACATGAGGATTCAAGGACGAAGAATCGATAATATGTTACGATTATTCTCTTGTAATATTTATTTTCTATTCTCTAAGGTGAAACCATAATATTACGGTTATTTATTATTATTTTGCCTGTAGCTTTGCTTGTCTACATTATAATATGATTTGCCATGTATATTGATAACATGCCATACAGTATGGGGAGTGCTGCTCATTTTAAATTATTCATGCATATTCTTAAAATAAAGCCTTGATTTCAAAAGATTGAGTGGGAGAAGGTTTTCGAAGAAAGGACCTAAGGCCTCCATCGTTGGTCCATAGGTAGAACATGGTGGTCCTAACCCCCAAGAAAGGATTTCCATCATGTACGAGATTGGATCTCCAAGAGGATAAGGTATTTTAGCATGATTTATGATTGCACACCCCTAGGTCATGATTATAAATCATGGATAGAATATTAAAACGATGGTTATGTTGGAAAAAGAGTGCGCTGTAGAATTTTTAAAAATTTTATATCAGAGTATTTTCTAAAACACAAGTTTGACATGCTATATGCATAAATTAACTAAATCTTACAAACCTTTGTTTGCTGAAAACTTTCGCAATCCTTGAAGGGAAGTAACGTTCTAGAAGAGCCTCAACCAACTGGTCTTCTTTGCTATTCTCTATCCACGATCGGAGTGAGTGTGGGCTCACATGTATAGCTCTTCCACCGTGACTCTCCTTCCAACCAATCGAGAGAACCCAAAGCAAGTGTTCGTGATTTATGAAGAAAAGCTCTCAGGGAGTTTTTAGATTCTCACCAGTAGAGTATCACTCTTAATCTCTCAAATTGACCTGAGTAAGTCATGTGACTCACTCCCTATTTATAGAGATTGGTTGTAGGGTCAGTCCTTATCAGATTAGGTCTCAAAATTCAGATTAGAATCAAATTTGGATCAATATTTGATAAGATCCGTGTAAAAACGCGTGATCTTATCTTTTGCTCAATGGTAGGCCGAACAGGCCCCATCAGTAGGCCAAACACATAGATCGATAGGCCGAATTGCCGAATAAATACCTCCGCAAATCTTTTATTTTCCACCCAAGATTCTATAGGATTAAGTCTCAGTTTTAATTCAAATAATCAATAGAGAAGTTAACTGATCAGAACAACTTTATCAAGATAATCTCTAACAAAATATATGAATTCCCAATAATTCTACAAGTTTATCGTGAATTAATTTTATCACAAAATTAATTCAACCAATAAACAGACATGAATTATTTGATTCTTATGAATTTCAACCAATCTAATAAATCTGACTTAAGTCACCAATTATTGGAAAAGTACGCCGTTTCATTACAGGATGTTGTGAGCTAGCAAAGGGGACCAAATGGACCTATATAGTTCAAGCTCCTGATAATTATGAAAACCAATATCCTAGATATACATTTTATAATTATCAACTCTAATGCTACTCTGCTAAAAGCTAGGAGCTGCACTCTCGAACTACATAGAATTACGAAGCCCATATAGCTAAGTCTTCATGACATATCATAGTGTATCGTATCCCCATATGATTATCCATAATCGGCTTAAGGACAAGTTCTATCTTACCTTCCCAATTATTTTTATCTTACGTTCCATTATCTCATCATTGGAAAACTTACCACCCAAAGACAATATACCATTCGGTTACACCTATGTATCCAAGTGGTTGAGCGCTCCAGTTTTTCAATTATAGGATAACGCATATAAGAAGATATCATTACTCCTAAAGGTGAGCTATAGATTCCATATCTATGAATAACAGGTCTACGCTATTAAGAGTCATGCCTCCAACGTACCGGCATGCAAACCACTATTGAGATGTGGGTGTCATCCTTTGGTATATCAAAAGACACAAGTCAAGACAATAGGCCCACTATTCATCTCAGGATTAAGATACAATACAAATGATTGTCTAAAGTGAATCAATTTACCGAGACAGAATTATTAATCCAAATCAATTCACTTTATGTCTCGATCCAACACATCGTCACTTATGACAACATACCAATGTTTCTATTCACGGATATAGACAAACCATCCGATGGTCAAAACAATCCGTCTCCCAAAAGGGATATAGACAACATAACAATCTTTACATGAATAAAGCGCCCAACTTTATTCCCTCGATTGCGGATTTAGACCATCACCTTAAGAATCATGTCTTCTGCATAATATGTCCATCATATGCCCAATTCTTAAGGTTTAGACTGATAGTCTTAGACTATTGTTTGCTTAACATAAATTCAACAAATATGAACATAAAGAGGACAAGATTTGGTATATAAAGAATGAATAAATTCTTTATTGATAAAATGTCTCCAAAAACTTATTACATTTTTACTCCTTAGGGCATACATGTCTAACGATCTCCCACTTGCACTAAGTGAGTAAATAAGACAAATCTCGCATCCCTATAGCTTCCACATGCCTCTCGAAGACTCTCCCAGTAAGTGTCTTTGTAAATGGATCAGCTAAATTGTCCTCTGACGCAATCTTGTACATCATTACATGCCAGCCCTTAACAAAGTCCTTTATCACATGATACTTCCGATCAATATGCTTCCTCTTCTTGTGGAATTTGGGTTCCTTAGCATTAGCTACCACCGCAATGTTATCACAGTACAGTGATACCGCTTTATCCATACCAGGAACTACCTCAAGATCCCCAAGGAACTTGCAGAGCCACACTACTTCTTTCAAAGCATCACTAGCTGCCACATACTCGGCCTCCATCGTTAAATCCGAGTGTAATCTTGCTTCGCACTTCTCCAATTGATGGCACCGCCGCCTAGAGTAAACACAAAACCCAAAGTAGATTTCCTAGAATCCAGACCGGATTAACAATTTGAGTCAGTATATCCTAAAGGAGTCAAGACCTCACCTGAATATACAAGCATATACCCTCGAGTCCTTCTCAGGTACTTTAAAATATGCTTTACCGCAACCCAATGGTTTAGTCCTGGATCTGCTTGAAATCGACGTACAATCCCGACCGCATAACAATATTCGGTTGTGTTCACAGTATTGTATACATGAGACTCCCTACTGCCGAAGTATAAGGCACCTTCTTCATGTATTCTCTTTCTTCATAAGACTTTGGAGAGTCTTTCTTAAAAAGAGTAATTCCAGACCTAGATGGTTGCCCACTTTTCTTGGAATCTTGCATTGCAAACCTCATGAGAATCTTATCTATGCAGCCGACCTATGATAAAGCTATCATTTTGTTCTTCCTATCTTGAAAGATCTGGATACTGAGAACAAACTTAGCCTCACCCAAGTCTTTCATGTCAAACTGCTTGGTCAACCATAATTTGACCGATGACAATGCCCCAATGTCATTGCCAATTAGCAGAATGTCATCTATATAGAGTAGTAGAAAAACCACCTTCCTATCCTTTATGTGTTTGTAAACACATGGTTCATCCACATTTTGTGAGAACCCATAAGTCTTGATCACCTGATGAAATCTTATGTTCCAAGAATGAGAAGCCTACTAAAGTCCATAAATTGACTTTAGCAGCTTACAAACCTTCCCCTGTTGACTCGTGACCTTGAACCCGTCTGGTTGTTTCATATAAATGGACTCATTAAGATAGCCATTCAAAAAAGCCGTCTTGACATCCATCTGCCAAATCTCATAGTCGAGAGCAGTGGCTATGGACAAGAGAATCCAGATGGACTTAAGCATGTCAACAGGCGAAAAGGTTTCCTCATAATTGATTCCTTCCTTTTGCGTATAACCCTTAGCTACTAGTCTAGCCTTAAAGGTTTCGACCTTTCCATCCACTCCAATTTTCCTCTTGTAGATCCACTTACACCCTATGGGTTTTACTCCTTTGGGAAGATCCACAAGCTCTCAGGCTTGATTAGTCTCCATAGACTTCATCTCAATATTCATGGCCTCTATCTAGAGTTTTAAATCTGTTGGATAAATAGTGTGCAGCGGAATTTTAAAATTTTACATCAGAGTAATTTCCAAAACACAAGTTTGACATGCTATATGCATAATTTAACAAGATCTTACTAACCTTTGTATGCCGAAGAACTCTCGTAAAACTTGAAGAGATGTAACGTTTCAGAAGAGCCTCAACCAACTGGTCTTCTTTGCTATTCTCTATCCACGACTGGAGTGAGTGTGGGCTCATACGTATAGCCCTTCTACCGGTGACTCTCATTCCAACCAATCGAGAGAACCCAAAGCAAGTGTTCATGATTTGTGAACAAAAGCTCTCAGGGAGTATTTTAGATTCTCACTTAGCAGAGTATCACTCTTAATCTCTCAATTGATCTAAGTAACTTGTGAGAATCACTCCATATTTATAGAGGTTGGTCCTAGGGTTAGTCCTCATCAGATTAGGTCTCAAAATTCAGATCAGAATCAAATTCGGATCGATATCTGATAAGATCTGCATGGAAACACGTGATCTTATCCTTCGCTGATCGGCAGGCCAAACAGGTCCCATCGGCATGCTGAACTGCCGAATAAAAAATCTACCTAATCTTTTATTTTTCACTCGAAATTCTATAGGATAAAGTCTCAGTTTTAATTCAAATAACCCAATAGAGAAGCTATCTAATCAAAACAACTTTATCTAGATAAGCTCTAAGAAAATAAATCAATTCCCTATAATTCTACAAGTTTATCTTGATCTAATTTATCCAAAATTAAATCAACTGATAAACAGACAAGAATTATCCGATCCCAATAATTCAACAAGTTTATCTTGAATTAATTTACTACAAAATTAATTCAACCGATAAACAGACATGAATTATTTGATTCTTCTAAATTTTAACCAATCTAATAAATCCGACATAAGTCACTAATTATTCGAAAAACATGTAGTGTCATTACAGGATGTTGTGAGCTCGCAAAGGGGACCAAATGGACCTATATAGTTCAAGCTCCCAATAATTATGAAACCCAATATCCTAGATATATATTTCATAATTATCAACTCCAATGCTACTCCACTAAAAGCTTGGAGCTGCACTCTCAAACTATATACAATTACGAAGCTCGTATAACTAAGTCTCCATGACATATCATAGTGTGTCATATCCCTATATAATAATCCACAATCGGCTTAAGGATAAGTTCTGTTTTACCTTCCTGATTACTTTTATCTTATGTTCCATTATCTCACCATTAGAAAACTTACCATACAAAGACAATATACCATTCGGTTACACCTATGTATCCAAATGGTTGAGCGCTTCAGTTTTCCAATTACAGGATAACGCATATAAGAGGATATCATTACTCCTAAAAACGAGCTATGGATTCCATATCTATGAATAACCGGTCTACGCTATCAAGAGTCATGCCTTCAATGTACCGGCATGCATACCACTATTAAGATGTGCGTGTCACCCTTGGGCATATCAAAAGACACAAGTCAAGACAACGGGCCCACTATTCATCTCAGGATTAAGATACAACACAAATGATTGTCTAAAGTGAATCAATTTGCCGAGACAGAATTATTAATCCAAATCAATTCACTTTATGTCCTGATCCAACACATTGTCACTTATGACAACGTGCTAATGTTTCTATTCACGGAGTCGACCTCCGATGATCAAGACAAACCATCTCCCAAAAAGGATACAGACAACATAATAATCTTTGCATGAATAAAGTGCCTAACTTTATTCCCTCGATTGCGGATCATATGATTTAGACCATCACCTTAAGAATCATGTCTTCTGCATAATCCGTCCATCATATGCCTAATTCTTAAGGTTTAGACTGATAGTCTTAGACTATTGTTTGCTTAATATAAATTCAACAAATATGAACGTAAAGAGGACAAGATTTGGTATATAAATAATGAATAAATTGTTTATTGATAAAAATGTCTCCAAAAACTTATTACATTTTTACTCCTTAGGGCATACATGACTAACAATCTCCCACTTGCAATAAGTGAGTAAATATGACAAATCTCACATCCCCATAGCTTTCACATGCCTCTCGAAGACTCTCTCAGTAAGTGTCTTTGTAAATGGATCAGCTAAATTGTCCTCTGATGCGATCTTGCACACCGTGACATGCCCGCCCTCAATGAAGTCTTTTATCACATGACACTTCCGATCAATATGCTTACTCTTCTTGTGAAATCTTGGTTCCTTAGCATTAGCTACCACTGCACTGTTATCACAGTGCAGTGATACCGCTTTATCCATATCAGGGACTACCTTAAGATCCCCAAGGAACTTGCAGAGCCACACTACTTCTTTCGAAGCATCACTAGCTGCCACATGCTCGGCCTCCATCGTTGAATCCGAAGTGCAATCTTGCTTAGCACTTCTTCAACTGATGGCACCACCGCCCAGAGTAAACACAAAACCTGAAGTCAATTTTCTAGAATCCAGACAAGATTGAAAATCTGAGTCAGTATATCCTAGAGGAGTCAGGTCCTCACCTGAATATACAAGCATATACACTAGAGTCCTTGTCAGGTACTTGAAAATATGCTATACTGCAACCCAATGGTTTGGTCCTGGATCTGCATGAAATCGACTTACAATCTTGACCGCATAACTAATATCCGATCGTGCGCAAAGCATGGCATACATGAGACTACCTACTACCGAAGCATAAGGCATCTTCTTCATGTATTCTCTTTCTTCATAAGACTTTGGAGAGTCTTTCTTAGAGACAGTAATTCTAGACCTAGATGGTTGCCCAACTTTCTTGGAATCCTGCATTGCAAACTTCTTGAGAATTTTATCTATGTAGCCGGCCTGGGACAAAGCTATCATTTTGTTCTTCCTATCTCGAATGATCTGGATACCGAGAACAAAATTAGCCTCTCTTAAGTCCTTTATGTCAAACTGCTTGGTTAAAGATAATTTGACTAATGAAAATGCCCCAACATCATTGCCAATCAGAAGAATGTCATCTACATAGAGCAGCAGAAAAACCACCTTCCTATCCTTATTGTGTTTATAAACACATGGTTCATCCACATTTTGTGAGAACCCGTAAGTCTTGATCACCTGATCAAATCTTATATTCCAAGAATGAGAAGCCTGCTTAAGTCCATAAATTGACTTCAGCAGCTTACAAACCTTACCCTCTTGACCCGTGACCTTGAACCCATCTGGTTGTTCCATATAAATGGACTCATCAAGATAACCATTCAGAAAAGCTGTCTTGACGTCCATCTGCCAAATCTCGTAGTCGAGAGCGGCAGCTATAGATAAGAGAATCAGGATGGACTTACGCGTGGCTACAGGAGAAAAGGTTTCCTCATAATCGATTCCTTCCTTTTGTGTATAACCCTTAGCCACCAGTCTGGCCTTAAAGGTTTCTACCTTTCCATCCACTCCTCTTTTCCTCTTGTAGATCCACTTACACCCTATGGGTTTTATCCCTTCAAGAAGATCCACAAGCTCCCAGACCTTATTAGTCTCCATAGACTTCATCTCAATGTTCATGGCCTCTGTCTAGAGTTTTGAATCAATATCCTCCATAGCTTCTGTGTAAGTATAAGGATCCCTATCATGTTCATCCGGTTCAGCCAAAAAGACCTTCCCATTGAACATATACCTCTCAGGTTGACGCCCGATCCTCCCACTATGCTGAAGCCCCTAAGGTTGTTGTTCAGGTTTGTTTGATTTTCTACACCAATCGGAACAGTTTAATTCAGAACTTCCAGAGTGATCGGATCACTCCTTAACTCCTCAAGCATCACTTTGCTTCGAGGTTTAAAGTTGTCCATGTAACTCTCCTCAAGGAAAGTTGCATTAGTTGAAACCACAACTTTATTTTCCTTTGGGTTATAAAAATAACCCCCTTTAGTTCCTTTTGGATATCCTACAAACACGCAAACTTCCGAATGTGCTTCCAACTTATTTGGATCCTTAAATAGGACATGAGCTGGACATCTCCATATGCGAACATGGTTTAAGGATGTCTTCCTACCTATCCATAACTCGTGAGGAGTTTGAGGGACCGATTTTGAAGGCACATTGTTCAAAAGATAACATGCGGTTTGTAGTGCATATCTCCAAAAGGATAAAGGCAATGATGAATAACTCATCATGGACCTAATCATGTCCAACAAAGTCCTATTTCTTCTCTCCGCTATGCCATTCTACTGAGAAGTGCCTGACGCAGTCAAATGGGATAAAATCCCATTCTCTAACAAGTGTTCCAAGAACTTATCAGAAAGGTATTCCCCACCTCGATCTGATCGAAGTGCCTTTATGGGTCTACCCAATTGCTTTTCCACTTCAGCCCAAAACTCCCTGAACTTGTCAAAAGTTTCACTTTTGTGGTGCATCAGGCACACATACCCATATCTTGAGTAATCGTCCATAAAAGTGACGAAGTACTCATACCCTCCTCGTGCCCGGATGTTCATCGGTCCGCAAATGTCACTATGCACAAGTTCTAGAACCCCTTCGGCCCTATTGCCCTTAGAACCAAATGGTCTTTTGGTCATTTTACTCTCCAAACAAGATTCACATTAAGGTATAGATTCCACCCTTAAGTGACTTAAAGGTCTATCCCTTACCAACCTTTGAATCCTATTTAGGTTAATATGACCAAGGCACAAATGCTAAAGATAAGTCTTATTAGAGTGAGAAGTTTTAAGTCTTTTAGAGTTATTATCATTCATCTCAGCATTAAGCAATAAGTCCATCTTAGGTTTGATAAAATATAGATTATTTTGCATCCATCCAGAACAGATAAAAGATTTATTTTTACGAATCGCCACTTTCTCATTAAAAGAAATCAAGTGGGAGTCTTTAAATAAACAAGCTACAGAAATTAAATTCCTTTTAAATTTAGGAACATAAAACAATCTTGCAAAAATAAATTCCTATAATTATCAAAATAAAGATGGACGTCTCCCACTACTTCCGTTGAGACCAAGGATCCATCGCCCATCCGAAGTGTGAAGTCTTCGTGTAGCAGACTTCTCATTTCTTTGAACCCCTATAGAGAAACACAAACATCATTAGTTGCACCGGAATCTATGACCCAAATGTCACTGGATTCCTCAACCAAACTAGTTTCTAAATGTAGAAGATCACACCTACCTCCTTTGGAAAGGAAGTCCTTGCAATGCTTCTTGATATGCCCGACCTTTCTACAGAAGAAGCACTTAAGCTTCTTTGGGTTCTTCTTCTTCTTCTTCTTGCTCTTGATAGTAGCAAGAATAGAAGACTTCCTGTTCTTGGCCCATTGCTTCTTTCCATTCCCGGAGTTAGGATTGGAACCAGAAGTAGCTACCATGTTGGCCTCTCCACCTACAGGAGACTCCCTGATCAGCAGTTCGAACTCCTATAACTACTTCATCAGTTTTGTTAAGGTCATATCCCGTCTATTGCTTAAATTAAATATAGCTCTAAATGGAAAAAATTCCTTAGACAGAGTCTCAAAGACCATAGTCATCTGAGTTTCAGCATCGATGTCAGCTCCATTGGTTTGAGCCTCAGTGAGGTAACCCATGACCAACATCATATGCTCCTTTACAGATGTCCCCGACCTCTGTCTACAGTTTAGAGGTTTCTGAAGCGCCCCTTGCCACTTTGTTATGGCTTGGCCTCCAAACATATCCTCAAGATTATCCAAGATCTGCTTCGTAGTCTCATAATCCTGATGTTGAGCCTGCAGCACGTTGTTCATGTTAGCCATAACATAGAAGAGGGCCTGATCATTAGCATCTTTCCAGCGATCATATGCTTGGAATTGCTCATTACTTAAGTCTCCTGTAGGCTCGGGAGGACAAGGAGTTGTTAGTACATATTTTAGTTTCTCAAAGGACAGGACGATATCCAAGTTCCATTTCCAATTGTTATAGTTCTCACCGGTTAATAGGTATTTGTCAAGTATCGATGATAAAGCATTTTTAGACATTTTTAATCTACAATAAAGAATCATATACCAAATATAAGCAAACATATAATAATAATTTAGTAAGATAACACAATCATGTAAAAATTATACAAATGTGTTTATGTGTCAAAACCTTGAAAATATCACAACCTTACAATGATAATTCCCAACTCAGAATTTGAAAAGCTCCTAGAGGAGTCATGCCAAATTCAATCAGGAACACGGATCCCCTCCTGATTAATATATGCCATCCAAGACCCGTATGATCCAACATATATTAATAATCGTTTCTTTGGCCATTAATTTTATTAACCGAGCTCCTAGGGTAGGTTAATAATAAAATTAATGTGAGTGTATAACCATCATTTCAATACTTTATCTATGATTTATAATTACCACTTAGGGGTGTGCAACCATAACTCATGCTAAAATACCTTATCCTCTTAGAGATCTAATCTGGTACATGATAGAAATCCCTTCCTAGGGGTCAGGACCATCATGTTCTGCCTATGGACCAACGATGGAGGCCTTAGGTCCTCTCTTCGAAAACCTTCTCCCACTCAATCTTTTGAAATCAAGGTTTTATTTTAAGAATATGCATGAACAATTTTAATATGAGCGGTACAACCTATTCTGTATGACATGTTATCAATATACATGGCAAATCATATTATAATGCAGACAAGCAAAGCAATTAAGCAAAGCTACAAGCAAAATAATAATAATAACTGTAATATTATGGCTCCACCCTAGAGAATAGAAAACTAAGATTACAAGAGAATAATCAAGACATATTATCGATTCTTCATCCTTGAATCCTCAAACTGTATCCTTCTTCATGTAATTACATCTTCAAGTCTTCAATCCGGTATGAATTGAACACTTCATATTTCCGATCATATCCAAATTTAATGTTTTCTCAGAATTGTCTCAAAAATAAAATTAAAATTACATTGAAAAAACTGCACCTTTTCTAGAAAATTTTCAGCTCTCAGTCGGCAGGCCGATCTGGGTGATCGGTTTGCCGATCAGTAAGATCGGCCTGCCGACCCATGAAAGTTTGGCCTGCCGGCAGAGCCAGCCGATTTCTGCCCCACTGACAGCCTGCCGAACCACACGTCTGGCCTGTCGATCTGTGACCATCGGCCTGTCGAACTGTGATTTTCGGCATGCCGACCAAGCAGAAATCTCCATTCTAGAAAATACAATTTTGAAGCAATTCAAAAACATAAAATTAGAGACTCAGGAAATACCTAGGAGTATCATCATCAATCTTCTAGATCCGTCTTCTCTGAATAATTATTTAATTACAAAATTCTAACAAATTTAAAAAATAAATAATAATTCCTAGACGGAGATGATAGTCCACCATCTAATTACATGAAAAACCTAGATACACATTCTAACCTCTAAGGAACCATAACCGTTATTAATTAATTAATTAATTAATAATTAAATAAGAATTTAATCAACCATAATTAATTAATAAACATTTACTATATAATTCATGACAACATAAAATTATACAGAAACCTAGAGTACCAACTCTCTATAAAATTAAATTCAAGTATAGGAGAGATTAAGATCACAAAATTTATACATATAACATGATCACAAAGTCATAAATTTATGTAAAAACGATATCTCTGATACCAATTGTTGAAAAAATAGTGTACAATAGAATTTTAAAATTTTACATCAGAGTAATTTCTAAAACACAAGTTTGACATGCTATATGTATAAATTAACAAGATCTTACTAACCTTTGCATGCCGAAGAACTCTCGTAAAACGTGAAGAGAAGTAATGTTTCAGAAGAGCCTCCACCAACTGGTCTTCTTTACTATTCTCTATCCACGACTGGAGTGAGTGTGGGCTCACACGTACAGCCCTTCCACCGGTAACTCTCTTTCCAACCAATCGAGAGAACCCAAAGCAAGTGTTCATGATTTGTGAACAAAAGCTCTCAGCGAGTTTTTTAGATTCTCACTTAGCAGAGTATCACTCTTAATCTCTCAATTGATCTAAGTAACTTGTGAGAATCACTCCCTATTTATAGAGGTTGGTCCTAGGGTCATTCCTCATCAGATTTGGTCTCAAAATTTAGATCAGAATCAAATTTGGATCAATATCTGATAAGATCCGCATGGAATCGTGTGATCTTATCCTTCGCTGATCGGCAGGCCGAACCACTTGATCGGTAGGCCGAACAGGTCCCATCGGCAGGCCAAACTGCCGAATAAAAAATCTAGCGAATATTTTATTTTCCACTTGAGATTCTATAGGATAAAGTCTTAGTTTTAATTCAAATAACCTAATAGAGAAGTTATCTGATCAGAACAACTGTATCTAGATAATCTCTAAGAAAATAAATGAATTCCCAATAATTGTACAAGTTTATCTTGATCTAATTTATCCAAAATTAAATCAACCAATAAACAGACAAGAGTTATCCGATTCCAATAATTTAACAAGTTTATCTTGAATTAATTTTATCACAAAATTAATTTAACCAATTAATATACATGAATTATTTGATTATTCTAAATTTCAACCAATCTAATAAATCTGACATAAGTCACTAATTATTGGAAAAGCACGCCGTATCGTTACAGGATGTTGTAAGCTAGCAAAGGGGACCAAATGGACCTATATAGTTCAAGCTTCCGATAATTACCAAACCCAATATCCAAGATATACATTTCATAATTATCAACTCTAATGCTACTCCACTAAAAGCTAAGAGCTACACTCTCAAACTACATAGAATTACGAAGCCTGTATAGCTAAGTCTCCATGACATATCATAGTGTATCGTATCCCCATATGATTATCCATAATCGGCTTAAGGACAAGTTCTGTCTTACCTTTCTGATTATCTTACGTTCCATTATCTCACCATTGGAAAACTTACCATCCAGAGACAGTATACCATTCAGTTTTTGCCTACGTATCCAAATGGTTGAGCGCTCCAGTTTTCTAATTACAAGATAACGTATATAAGAGGATATCATTACTCTTAAAGAGGAGCTTTGGATTCCGTATCTATGAATAACAGGCCTATGCTATCAAGAGTCATTCCTTCAACGTACCGGCATGCAACCCACTTGAGATGTGGGTGTCACCCTTTGGTATATCAAAAGACACAAGTCAAGACAACGGGCCCACTATTCATCTCAGGATTAAGATACAATATAAATGATTGTCTAAAGTGAATCGATTTACCGAGACAGAATTATTAATCCAAATCAATTCACTTTATGTTTCGATCCAACACATCGTCACCTGTGATAACATGCCAATGTTTCTATTCACAGAGTCTACCTCCAATAGTCAACACAAACCATCTCCCAAAAGGGATATAGACAACATAACAATCTTTGCATGAATAAAGCGCCCAACTTTATTCCCTCGATTGCGGATCTTATGATTTAGACCATCACCTTAGGAATCTTGTCTTCCGCATAATCTGTCCATCATATGCCCAATTCTTAAGGTTTAGACCGACAGTCTCAGACTATTGTTTACTTAACATACATTCAACAAATATGAACGTAAAGAGGACAAGATTTGATATATAAAGAAGGAATAAATTCTTTATTGATAAAAATGTGTCCTAAAACTTATTACATTTTTTCTCCTTAGGGCATACATGTCTAGCAGGTTACACACTCATATTAATTTTATTATTAACCTCCCTTAGGAGCTCTGTTAATAAAATTAATGGCTAAAGAAATGATTATTAATATATACTAGATCATATGGGTCCTAGATGGCATATACTAATCAGAGGGGATTCGTGCTCCTGATTGACTTTGGCATGACTCCCCTAGGAATTTGTTGAATTCTGAGTTGGAAATTATTGTTATAAGGTTGTGATATTTTCAAAGTTTTGACACATAAACACATTTGCATGTTTTTACATGATTGTGTTATCTTACTAAATTATTATGCTATGTCTGCTTATGTTTGGTATATGATTCTTTATTGTAGATTAAAATTGTCTAACAATGTTTTATCTTCGATACTTGACAAAAACCAATTAACCAGAAAGAATTATAATGATTGGAAATGGAACCTGGATATCGTCCTCTCCTTTGAAAAATTGAAATTTATGCTGACAACTCCTTGTCCTCCCGAGCCTACGAAAGATTCCACCAACGATCAATTTCAAGCATATGATTGTTGGAAAGATACAAATGATTAGGCCCACTGCTATATTATGGCTAGCATGAATAATATATTGCAGGCTCAACAAGAGGATTATGAGACTGCTAAGCAAATCTTGGATAATTTAGATGACATATTTGGAGGCTAGGCCTTAACTAAGTAGCAAGGGGCACTTTCGAAACTCTTGACCTATAAATAGAGATTGGAGATGCCTGTAAAGGAGCACATGATGTTGGTTATAGGTTATCTCGCTGAGGCACAAACAATGGAGCTGACATCGATGCTGAAACTGTTAGTGATGTGCCCAAGGCCAATTATGTAATGATCACATTTTGACTTTGTCACATTTGCATTTTATTAAGAAAGAGGCATTTTCATAATTGTTTTTTATTCTAATTCCATGAATAGTTAATTCTGCCTATGGACATCAAGTATATGACTTGATGGTAAAACTCTTAGGTGAAAATTGAATTCTATTCTAAATTATCCCTAGTCAGTCATTATTATTGGGATAATAATGAATGAAGACTAGTATGAAGTTTGACTAATGATTATGTTTTACTAATCATGTGTATGAGATACTAAGTCAACTTATAGACACATATTTGAGAAATAATGTATTAGATCGATCCGTTATGAGAATACTGCATGGATAATTGTCATAAGTGATTCTCATCACAATAGTATTATCCTAGTCTTCTTACTTGAAATCACCATTGTTTCCTACATGACAAGTTCTATATTTTGACACATTCTAATATTATCTTTAACAGGATGATGGAATGGATTGTTGTTGGATATAGAGTGAATCATGTAAGGAATGTGAGTGATTAAGAAGGAATTTGTCCCTCATTTATTATGAGAAAGATATCTATGGGCCCCTTGATAAGTTAGATTGATGAAAAATGTATGGCCATACTAGAATGAATTGATAAGGGTTATTAATATCAGTCTACTTAAGATCGAGAAATAATATGATTGAATAGTATAAGGATGACATAAACCATGCCTTATGTTCAATCAAGGTATCTAGTGACAAAAGAACTTTAATACTTATTGTGAATTAGGTTATGTCAGATTATTGACATTCGTATAACTTGGGTAATCATAATGTCTTGCTAGAGGATGCTTATGATTTGTGGGCCAGAAACAGAATTTCAAGCCCACTGCCAATGTTATGTGAACTTATAGGGTCAAACACTTAGAACAGACTAAAAAACAAATTTTAGGTTTACTATGTCTAGGTTCAATGAACCTAATAACGTCTAGATTTGATGTACCAGATATATCTAAGTTTATTGAATCTGACGTTGTCTAAATTCTATGAATCATATTTGAATTACAGTTTACCCTAGTTAAAATTTGACTCTTTCTCGAAGTCAATATATATATATGTGTTTTGGGTTTCATGTGGAATTAAAAAGAGAAAAGGCGGTCTCTATTCTAAAATGGCAAAAACATCAAATCCAAAAAATTAGAGAGAGTCATTTAACGCAAGGAGAGGGTGCTAGCACACCAATTTGGTTTTGAGTGTCTATTCAAGTAGATACCTACAGAGGGCGTTGCTCTAAGTAACAATGCCTGAATCTGATCCCAAATACGAAAAGCTTGATTTAGGGTGTCACCAGGGTGAATCCGCTCTCTTCCTTCCAGTAATCTTGCCCCTTTTGTCATCTGGTAAGATTCTATGAATTTTTTATCAATCTAATCGAATTGCATGGATCTTGCGAGGGTTTTGTGGGAATTAATTTTGATTTTTCGCTGCTTATTTGAATCACAAAATCCAAGAAAACCTAACAGAAACTCAGATGACTATAGTTTTTGAGACTCTGTCTAAGGAATTTATTTCATTTAGAGCTACTTTTAATTTGAGCAACAGGTGGGATATGACCTTAACAGAATTAATAAAACAGTTATAGGTGTTCAAACTACTAATTAGGGAGTCTCCTGTGGGTGGAGAGACCAATTTGGCAGTTGCTTCTGGTTCCAATCCTAACTCTAGGAATGGAAAGAAAAAACAAGCCAAAAATGGGAAGTCTTCTATTCCTGCTAACAACAAGAGCAAGAAGAAGAAGAAGAAGAAGTCGAAGAAGCTTAAGTGCTTCTTCTGCGGGAAGGTCAGGCACATAAAGAAGCATTGCACAGACTTCTTTTTCAAAGGAGGCAGGTGTGATCTTATGTATTTAGAAACTTGTTTAGTTGAGCAATCCTATGAAATTTGGGTCATAGATTCAAGTGCAAATAATCATGTTTGTGTTTCTCTACAAGGGTTCAAAGAAACGAGAAGTCTGCTATGTGAAGACTTCACGCATCGAATGGTCGATGGGTCCTTGGTTTTAGCAAAAGCAGTGAGAGACGTCCATCTTTATTTTGATAATTATAGGAATTTAATTTTGCAAGATTGTTTTTATGTTCCTAAACTTAAATGGAATTTAATTTCTATAGCTTATTTATTTAAAGACTCCTATTTGGTTTCTTTTAAAAATAAAGTGGTTATTCGTAAAAACAAATCTTTTATCTATTCTAAATGGATACAAAATAATCTATATTTTATCAAACCTAAGATGGACTTACTGCTTAACGCTGAGATGAATGATAATAACTCAAAAAGACTTAAAACTTTTTACTCTAATAAAACTTTGGCATTTGCGCCTTGGTCATATTAACTTGAATAGGATTCAAAGGTTTGTAAGAGATGGACCTTTAAGTCACTTAAAAGTGAAATCTATACCTCAATATGAATCTTGTTTGGAGGGTAAAATGACTAAAAGACTATTCGGGTCTAAGGGCAATAGGGTTGAAGGGGTTCTAGAACTTGTGCATAGTGATGTTTATGGATCGATGAACATCCAACATGAGGAGGGTATGAGTACTTTGTCACTTTTATTGACGATTACTGAAGGTATGGGTATGTGTACCTGATGCACCACAAAAGCGAAACTTATGACAAGTTCAGGGAGTATCGGACTGAAGTGGAAAAACAATTGGGTGGACCCATAAAGGCACTTCTGATGAGGACATCGTTAGCACAAGCAAGAGCACGTGGGAAACATATTCAGATCCAATTCAAGTTCCCATTGGTCCGGTTATGAGAGCTCGTACGAAGAAGTTTAAAGAAACGCTTCTTGTGCTGATTCAAGCAACTTGGGCTCAAACCAATGCATGGAGGCCCATTGAGGGAATTGCATGCGAAAACCAGACCAACAAATGTGTGATTCAAGCTCTAGAAGGGATTGAGTAATTTCCATTTCAGTTACTTTCCCATTTTGAGGCGACACATGGCGAGAAGAATCAGCTTATTTACCTTTTAATGTCTAGTTTCCTTTTTGCATTTGTGTTATTTCTATTATTGTAAGGCTTTTAAGCCATTAAGGGAACTTTCTTTATTTAGTTTAGATTTGACATTGGTAAATGATTTGCCCGAAATTCCATGGGCAATTAGGGGCTGAAAATTCGCATAGGGGAACTCCTATATATTGTAACGAATTTCAATCAATTGAATACAAGTATTAACACACAATTTGAGGTTTAATTCTCTTTGGTTCCTAAACGAACTATTCTAACTTATTGGAAAATTTTGTGGCATTCATAGACTTATCAGTCAGTCCATCCATAGCTGATTGTGGCGTCCTCACATACCAAGACTTATCAGTCAGTCCATCCATAGCTGATTGTGGCGTCCTCACATACCAAGGTTCGTGCTTCTTGTTGGGTATCGGGTCGTGGTTCCATTCAAAACCGGTTAGGAATTTGATCTTGGAAACCAATTTTGGTTAGGGTCGCGTTAGTTCTTGGTGGGGTTTGTATCATTTGGTAATCAGAGCGAGGTTCTAATCAGGTTTTGCTTATCCGTTCTCTTAGTTTATGTTTGTTTTAGTTATTCATGAGTTTTAATTTCTGTTATCAAAGTCGGTTAAAAAAAAAAGATCCGAAAAGAAAAGAAAGAAAAGAAAAAAAAAGGAAAGAAAAAAAAAAGGAAAAGAAGAAAAACAAAAGGTTCCGAAAAAAAAAAAAAAAAAAGTCTAGAAACCTTCCTTAAATTTTTTTTCTAGATTCTTGTTATTCATCATTTAAGGAATCCGAAATTGAATTCCCTACATAGACCAAAAATTTTTGCTCAAATTTTGTTCTTTTTGGGTGTGATTCTGAAAGCCTAAATTCTTTGTTCTTGTTATAGTCATGTCTCTTTGGTAATCTATTTGTGAATTGTCAAGGAAATTTTGATATTGATTTGACTAGTTTTATAGGAACTGAGTGAGAATTAACGAGTGGAAAAAGGCATAGAGGCGAGAGCATTAGAGTGGACAAAAGCCGAAAGTATTGAGTGTAAACACGAGTGAAATTGAGTGAACCATTTCACGAGTGAAACACGTAAGGGAGTGTGGTAAGGTCCTTTACAAAATGTCAAACAACAACAAGAACACTATTGAGGGTACCTCGGGTGTAGCAGACCCAAAACTTCTTATGGAAGCGATGATGGGGGAGATGAGGCGATTGTTGAGGGGAGAGTTAGGACAGCTTCATGAGAGGATGGACCAGATAGAAAACGCACGTGTGGAACAACCACAACATGTTCCTCATGCGCGTAGGCGAGAAAGGGTTCCGGTTAGAGGAGAGGTTGATGACTACTATAGGATTGATGGGGAAGAGTTTGACGAAGGAGAAGATTCAGCGGGTAGTCACCGAAGATTTGGACGGGATAGAGGAGTTAGGAACCAGGAAGATGATAGTTTGAGAGGCATAAAAATGAAGATACCATCATTCCAAGGCAAATCCAATCCAGAAGCGTACCTAGAATGGGAGAAGAAAATGGAGTTCATCTTTGACTGCCACTACTATTTCGAGGCGAAGAAGGTAAAATTGGCTGTAATTGAATTTTCTGATTATGCTATTACTTGGTGGGATCAACTTGTTATAAATAGGAGATGAAATAGAGAGCGACCTATTGAGTCATGGGAAGAGATGAAGACCGTGATGAGGAAGCGATTTGTACCAACTTACTACTATCGGGAGTTGTACAACAAGCTACAAAATCTTAAGCAAGGCAACCGGAGTGTAGAGGAGTACTATAAGGAGATGGAGGTTATGATGATTCGGGCCAATATAGAGGAGGATCGGGAGGCTACAATGGCAAGGTTTTTGGTAGGCTTGAACCGAGATATTCACAATGCCGTTGAGTTACAACATTAAGGAGTTGTACTAATGTTGCTAGCACAACCATGGTAGAGAAGTTAGGGCTGCCAACAATTAAGCATCCTCGACCATATAAATTGCAATGGTTAAATGATACTGGTGAGGTAAAGGTGCATAAACAGGTGTTAGTTCCTTTTCGCATTGGAAGATATGAAGATGAAGTTTTGTGCGATGTGGTTCCAATGCAAGCTGGGCACTTGTTATTAGGCAGACCATGGCAATTTGATCAGCGAGTTAAGCATGATGGTTTCACCAACAAGTACTCATTTGTTCACAATCAAAAAACGATCACTCTTGTTCCGTTAACACCAAAACAGGTCTATGAAGACCAAGTGAGCTTACAGAGAGAAAGTGATAAAAAAATGAAGAGCGAAGAAAAATCAAGAGTGGGAGTGCAGAGAGAGAGTTCGGCCAGTGAGAGAAAAAAGGAAGAGATGGCTGAGAAAAAGGAAAGAACATTGAGAGAGCCAGTACAAAAGAAGATTTGGCCAATGAGGTAAAAATAGAGAGAAAAACAAACTTTTATGCAAGAGAGAGTGATGCGAGAAGAGCTTTGTTTTCTAATCAGCTGATGATTTTACTCATGTACAAGGAGGCGTTATTAAACACTAATGATCTTGATTCCACCTTGCATAGTTCTATTGTTTCTCTTTTGCAGGAATATGAGGATATCTTTCCCGAGGAAACATCGTAAGGTTTACCTCCAATCCGCAGGATTGAACATCAAATCGACTTCATACCTAGAGCTACAATCCCAAACCGACCAGCCTATAGGAGTAATCCCGAGGAGACAAAGGAACTCCAACGGCAGGTAAGTGAGTTGATGGAGAAGGGACACGTGAGAGAAAGCATGAGCCCGTGCGCCGTACCAGTTTTACTTGTGCCTAAGAAAGATGGGACTTGGAGGATGTGCGTTGATTGTCAAGCCATTAACAACATCACGGTAAAGTATCGACATCCCATTCCTCTCTTGGATGACATGTTAGATGAATTGCATGGTGCTTGTGTGTTTTCTAAAATTGATCTGAAGAGTGGATATCATCAAATTCGCATGAAGGAGGGAGACGAGTGGAAGACGGCTTTCAAAACAAAACAAGGCTTGTATGAGTGGTTGGTAATGCCTTTCGGTTTAACCAATGCGCCTAGCACATTTATGCGTTTAATGAACCATGTTTTGCGAGCTTTTATTGGGAAATTTGTCGTTGTCTATTTTGATGATATCCTTATCTATAACAGCAATTTGGATGATCATATTGAACATTTGAAACTTGTTTTAGATGTTTTACGGAAGGAAAAGTTGTATGCTAACCTCAAGAAGTGTACCTTTTGCACAGATAAGCTTGTGTTTCTTGGTTTTGTTGTTAGTGCTCAAGGCATACAGGTTGATGAAGAAAAGGTGCAAGCCATCCAGGAGTGGCCGAGTCCAACTAGTGTGGGAAATGTACGGAGTTTTCATGGACTTGCTAGTTTCTACCGACGGTTTGTGAAAGATTTCAGTACTATAGCCGCACCACTGACTGAAGTCATCAAGAAGAACGTTGGGTTTAGATGGGGAGAAGAGCAAGAAAAGGCATTTCAGCTACTCAAGGAGAAGTTGACAAATGCTCCATTGTTATCTTTACCTAATTTTTCCAAAACTTTTAAGATTGAATGTGATGCTTGAGGTGTTGGAATTGGTGCTGTTTTAATGCAGGAAGGGAGATCAATAGCATAGTTTAGTGAGAAGCTGAATGGGGCAACTCTTAATTACCCAACTTATGATAAAGAGATGTATGCATTGGTTCGGGCATTAGAGACGTGGCAACACTACCTATGGCCTAAGGAGTTCATGATTCACACCGATCATGAGTCCCTGAAACACTTGAAGGGCCAGCACAAGCCGAACAAGAGGCATGCTCGTTGGGTAAAATTCATAGAGACGTTTCCGTATGTCATTTGCTACAAGCAAGGTAAGGAAAACGTCGTTGCCGATGCACTTTCTCGTAGGTATGCCTTAATCTCAACTCTTAATGCTAAACTACTGGGTTTTGAACACATTAAAGAGTTATATGCTGATGACTATGACTTTAGTACTGAGTATCAAGCTTGTGAGAGATTTGCTAGTGGTAAGTACTTTAGGCATGAGGGATACTTGTTTCGGGAGAATAAATTATGTGTGCCTAACTGTTCATTAAGAGATTTGCTAGTGAGGGAATCCCATGGGGGAGGATTGATGGGACATTTTGGAGTAGTGAAGACTTTGGCTGTGTTGCAGGAACACTTCTATTGGCCACATATAAAACGAGATGTTGAGAGGCTTTGTGGTAGATGTGTAACTTGTAGGCAGGCTAAATCAAGAGTGTAGCCCCATGGTTTGTACACCCCTTTACCAATACCTAGTGAACCTTGGATTGATATTTCGATGGATTTTGTGTTAGGTTTGCCTAGGTCTAAACGGGGAAGAGACTCAATATTTGTGGTTGTGGATAGGTTTTCAAAGATGGCTCATTTTATTCCATGCCACAAGACAGATTATGCTTCCAATGTTGCTGATTTGTTCTTTAGGGAAATTGTGAGACTTCATGGTATGCCTAGTACAATTGTTTCTAATAGGGACACCAAGTTCTTAAGCTACTTTTGGAAGACATTGTGGGCTAAGTTAGGGACTAAGCTATTGTTTTCGACAACTTGTCACCCACAAACCGATGGTCAAACAGAAGTTGTGAATAGAACCTTGTCTACCTTGTTGCGGGCTGTCATTAAAAAGAACTTCAAAACATGGGAGGAGTGTTTACCACATGTCGAGCTTGCTTATAATCGATCTGTTCATTCTGCTACTCAATTTTCACCGTTTGAAATTGTTTATGGTTTTAATTTTTTAACTCCTTTGGATTAAATGCCATTACCTTTGTCTGAGCATGTGAATTTAGATGGAAAAAGAAAAGCTGATCTTGTTAAGTAGATACACGAGAAGGCAAGACTCAACATCGAGCGAAGGACTAAACAATATGCTGAACAAGCCAACAAAGGGCGTCACAAGCTCGTCTTCGAACCCGATGATTGGGTGTGGTTGCACTTACGCAAGGAACGGTTTTCGAAACAAAGGAAATCCAAGCTATTGCCTAGAGGGGACGGTCCTTTTCAAATTCTCGAAAGGATCAACGATAATGCGTACAAGCTAGACTTGCCAGGTGAGTATGGTGTAAGTGCTTCCTTTAATGTTTCTTATCTAAGTCCTTTCGATGCAGGCGACGATTTGAGGACAAATCCCTCTCAAGAGGAGGGGAATGATGAGGACATCGTTAGCACAAGCAAGAGCACGTGGGAAACATATTCAGATCCAATTCAAGTTCCCATTGGTCCGGTTACGAGAGCTCATGCGAAGAAGTATAAAGAAACGCTTATTGGGCTGATTCAAGCAACTTGGGCTCAAGCCATTGCATGGAGGCCCATTGAAGGAATTGCATGCGAAAACCAGACCAACAAATGCGTGATTCAAGCTCTAGAAGGGATTGAGTAATTTCTATTTCAGTTACTTTTTCGTTTTGAGGTGAAACATGGCGAGAAGAATAAGCTTATTTACCTTTTAATGTCTAGTTTCCTTTTTGTGTTTGTGTTATTTCTATTATTGTAAGGCTTTTAAGCCATTAAGGGAACTTTCCTTATTTGGTTTAGATTTGACATTGGTAAATGATTTGCCCGAAATTCCATGGGCAATTAGGGGCTGAAAATTCGCATAGGGGAACTCCTATATATTGTAACAAATTTCAATCAATTGAATACAAGTATTAACACACAATTTGAGGTTTAATTCTCTTTGGTTCCTAAACTAACTATTCGAACTTATCAAAAATTTCTATGGCGTTCATAAACTTATCAGTCAGTCCATCCATAGCTGATTGTGGCGTCCTCACATACCAAGACTTATCAGTCAGTCCATCCATGGCTGATTGTGGCGTCCTCACATACCAAGGTTCGTGCTTCTTGTTGGGCATCGGGTCGCGGCTCCATTCAAAACCGGTTAGGAATTTGATCTTGGAAACCAATTTTGGTTAGGGTCACATCAGTTCTTGGCGGGGTTTGTATCAAAGTCCACCTCCGATGGGCAAGGCAAACCATCTCCCAAAAGGGATATAGACAACATAGCAATCTTTATATGAATAAAGCGCCCAACTTTATTTTCTCTATTGTGGATTTTATGATTTAGACCATCACCATAAGAATCGTGTCATTCGCATAATTTGTCCATCATATGCTCAATTCTTAAGGTTTAGACCGACAGTCTCAGACTACTGTTTTCTTAACATACATTCAACAAATATGAACGTAAAGAGGACAAGATTTGGTATATAAACAATGAATAAATTCTTTATTGATAAAAATGTCTCCAAATACTTATTGCATTTTTACTCCTTAGGGCATACATGTCTAATAGAAGCCCCTTAGGTTGTTGTTCTGGTCCGTTTGGTTTTTCTACACTAATCGGAATGGTTTCGTTTAGAACCTTTGGAGTGATTGGATCACTCCTTAACTCCTCAAGCATGACTTTGCTTCAAGGTTTAAATTCATCCATGTAACTCTCCTCAAGGAAAGTTGCATTAGTTGAAACCATGACTTTATTTTGCTTTGGGTTATAGAAATAATCCCCTTTAGTCCCTTTTGGATATCCCACAAACATGCAAACTTTTGAACGTGCTTCAAACTTGTTCGCATCCTTAAACAGGACGTGAGTCGGACATCCCCATATGTGAATATGGTTTAAGGATACCTTCATGCCCATCCACAACTCGTGAGGAGTTTTAGGGAATGATTTTGAAGGCACATTGTTCAAAAGATAACATGCGGTTTGTAGTACATATCCTGAAAAGGACAAAGGCAATGATGAATAACTCATCATAGGCCTAACCATGTCCAACAAAGTCCTATTTCTTCTCTCTGCTATGCCATTTTGCTACAGAGTGCCCGGTGTAGTCAAATGGGATAAAATCTCATTTTCTAATATGTGTCCCAAGAACTCATTAGAAATGTATTCTCCACCTTGATCGGATCGAAGTTGATACAAACCCCACCAAGAACTGACGCGACCCTAACCAAAATTGGTTTCCAAGATCAAATTCCTAACCGATTTTGAATGGAACCGCGACCCGATGCCCAACAAGAAGCACGAACCTTGGTATGTGAGGACGCCACAATCAGCCATGGATGGACTGACTGATAAGTCTTGGTATGTGAGGACGCCACAATCAACTATGGATGGACTGACTAATAAGTCTATGAACGCCACGAAAATTTCTGATAAGTTTGAATAGTTCATTTAGGAACCAAAGAGAATTAAACCTCAAATTGTGTGTTAATACTTGTATTCAATTGATTGAAATTCGTTACAATATATAGGAGTTCCCCTATGCGAATTTTCAGCCCCTAATTGCCCATGGTATTTCGGGCAAATCATTTACCAATGTCAAATCTAAACTAAATAAGGAAAGTTCCCTTAATGGCTTAAAAGCCTTACAATAATAGAAATAACACAAACGCAAAAAGGAAACTAGATATTAAAAGGTAAATAAGCTGATTCTTCTTGCCATGTGTCGCCTCAAAACAGGAAAGTAACTGAAATGGAAATTACTCAATCCCTTCTAGAGCTTGAATCACGCATTTGTTGGTCTGGTTTTCGCATGCAATTCCCTCAATGGGCCTCCATGCAATGGCTTGATCCCAAGTTGCTTGAATCGGCCCAATAAGCGTTTCTTTAAACTTCTTTGCACGAGCTCTCATAACCGGACCAATGGGAACTTGAATTGGATCTGAATATGTTTCCCACGTGCTCTTGCTTGTGCTAACGATGTCCTCATCAGACTTCGTGAATAGAAACATTGACACGTTGTCATAGGTGATGATGTAATAGATCGGGACATAAGGTGAATTGATTTGGATTAATAATTCTATCTCGGCAAATCGATTCACTTTAGACAATCATTTGTATTATATCTTAATCTTGAGATAAATAGTGGATCTGTTGTCTTGACTTGTGTCTTTTGATGTACCAAAGGGTGACACCTACATCTCAATAGTGGTATGCAAGTTGGTACGTTGGAGGCATGAATCTTGATGGCGTAGACCTGTTATTCATAGATATGGAATCCATAGCTCCTCTTTAGGAGTAATGATATCCCTTTATATGCATTATCCTGTAATTGAAAAACTGGAGTGCTCAACCATTTGGATACATAGATGTAACTGAATGGTATATTGTCTTTGGATGGTAAGTTTTTCGATGGTGAGATAATGGAACATAAGATAAAAATAATCGAGAAGGTAAGACAGAACTTGTCCTTAAGCTGATTATGGATTATCATATGGGGATACGATACACTATGATATGTCATGGTGACTTAGCTATATGGGCTTCGTAATTCTATGTAGTTCGAGAGTGCATCTCTAAGCTTTTAGTGGAGTAGCGTTAGAGTTGATAATTATGAAATGTATATTTGGGATATTGGGTTTCATAATTATTGGGAGCTTGAACTATATAGGTCCATTTGGTCTCCTTTGCTAGCTCATAACATCCTGTAACGATACGACGTGCTTTTCTAATAATTGGTGACTTATGTCGGATTTATTAGATTGGTTGAAATTTAGAAGAATCAGATAATTCATGTCTATTTATCGGATGAATTAATTTTGTGATAAAATTGATTCAAGGTAAACTTGTTGAATTATTGGGATCGGATAATTCTTGTCTATTTATCGGTTGATTTAATTTTGGATAAATTAGATTAAGATAAACTTATAGAATTATTGGGATTTGATTTATTTTTCTAGAGATTATCTAGATAAAGTTGTTTTAATTAGATAACTTCTCTATTGAGTTCTTTGAATTAAAACCGAGACTTTATCCTATAGAATCTCAGGTGGAAAATAAAAAATTCATAGAGATATTTAATCGGCAGTTTGGCCTGCCAACCTATGTGTTCGGCTTGCCGATTGGGTTGTTCGGCCTGTCGATGAGTGAAGAATAAGATCACACGTTTTTACACGGATCTTATCAGATATCGATCTGAATTTGATTCTGATCTGAATTTTGAGACCTAATCTAACAAGGTCTGACCTTACAACCAATCTCTATAAATAGGGAGTGAGTCACAAGACTTACTCGGATCAATTTGAGAGATTAAGAGTGATACTTTACTGGTGAGAATCTAAAAACTCCCTAAGAGCTTTTGTTCACAAATCACAAACACTAGCTTTGGGTTCTCTCAATTGGTTGGAAGGAGAGTCACCTGGTGGAAGAGTTAAGGGTTAAACGAAAAAGGAAGGAATCGATTATGAGAAAACCTTTTCGCCTATGGCCATACTCAAGTCAATCTGAATTCTCTTGTCAATAGTTGCCGCTCTCGACTACGAGATTTGACAGATGGATGTCAAGATGGCTTTTCTAAATGGTTATCTTGATGAGTCCATTTATATGGAACAACCAGATGGGTTCAAGGTTAAGGGTTAAGAGGGTAATTTTTGTTAGCTACTAAAGTCAATTTATGGACTTAAGCAGGCTTCTTGTTCTTGGAACATAAGATTTAATCAATTGATCAAGACTTACGGGTTCTCACAAAATGTCGATGAGCCATGTGTGTATAAACACATTAAGGATGAGAAGGTGGTTTTTCTACTGCTCTATAAGGATGACATTTTGCTAATTGGCAATGATATTGGGGCATTGTCATTAGTCAAGTTATAGTTGACCAAGCAGTTTGACATGAAGGACTTAGGTAAGGCTAATTGGGTTCTCGGTATCTAGATTTTTCGGGATAGGAAGAACAAAATGATATCTTTTTCCTAGACTGACTACATAGATAAAATTCTCAGGAGGTTTGCAATGCAAGATTCTAAGAAAGGTAGGCAACCATCTATGTTTGGAATTACTTTTTCTAAGAAAGACTCTCCAAAGTTTGAGGAAGAAAGGGAATACATGAAGAAGTGCCTTATGCTTCAGCAATGGGTAGTCTTATGTATGCCATGTTTTGCACACGACCGGATATTTGTTATGCGGTCGGGGTTGTAAGTCGATTTCAGCCAGATCCAGAACCAAACCACTGGGTTGCGATTAAGCATATTTTCAAGTATCTGATAAAGACTCGAGAGTATATGCTTGTGTATTTGGGTGAAAACTTAACTCCTCTAGAATATACTAACTTGGATTTTTAATCCTGTCTAGATTCTAGGAGATCAACTTCAGGTTTTATGTTTACTTTGGGTGGTGGTGCCATCAGTTGGAGAAGTATGAAGAAAGATTGCACTTCAGATTAAATGATGGAGGCCGAGTTTATGGCAGGTAGTGATGCTTCAAAAGAAGCAGTGTAGCTCCACAAGTTCTTTAGGGATCTTGAGGTAGTTCTTGGTATGGATAAGGTAGTATCACTATACTATGATAACAGTGCGGCAGCAGCTAATGCTAAAGAACCAAGATTTCACAAGAAGAGTAAGCATATTGATCGAAAGTATCATGTGATAAATGACTTTGTCAAGGGCGGGCATGTCACGGTGTGCAAAATCGTGTTAGAGGATAATTTAGCTGATCCATTCACGAAGACACTTACTAGGAGAGTCTTCAAGAGGCATGTGGAAGCTATGGGAATGCAAGATTTTTCATATTTATTGACTTAGTATAAGTGGGAGATTGTTAGATGTGTATGCCCTAAAGAGTAAAAATGTAATATGTTTTTGGAGACATTTTTATCAATAAAGAATTTATTTAATATTTGTATACTAAATTTTGACCTCTTTCATTTATGGTTGTTGAATATGTATTAAGCAAACAAAAGTCTAAGACTATCAGTCTAAACCTTTAAGAATTAGGCATATGATGGACATATCATGTGGAAGATATAATTCTTAAGGTGACGGTCTAAATCATAAGATCCACAATCGAGAGAATAATGTTGGATGCTTTATTCATGTAACGATTGTTATGTTGTCTATATCCCTATTGGGAGATAGTTTGTCTTGGCCATCGGAGGTGGACTCCTTGAATAGAAACATTGGCATATTGTCATAGGTGACGATGTGTTGGATCAGGACATAAAGTGAATTGATTTGGATTAATAATTATGTCTCGGTAAATCGATTCACTTTAGACAATCATTTGTATTATATCTTAATCTTGAGATGAATAGTGTGCTCATTGTCTTGACTTGTGTCTTTTGATGTACCGAAGGGCGACACCCATATTTTAATAGCTGTACACATGCCAGTACATTGGACGCATGACTCTTGATAGCGTAGACCTATTATTCATAGATATAGAATCCATAGCTCCTCTTTAGGAGTAGTGATTATTAGACATGTATGACCTAAGGAGTAAAAATGTAATACGTTTTTGGAGACATTTTTATCAATAAAGAATTTATTCATTTATATATACCAAATCTTGTCCTCTTTACGTTCATATTTGTTGAATGTATGATAAGCAAACAGTAGTCTGAGACTGTCAGTCTAAACCTTAAGAATTGGGCATATGATGGGATGATTCTGCGGTAGACACGATTCTTAAGGTGACGGTCTAAAACATATGATCTGCAATCGAGGGAATAAAGTTGGGCGCTTTATTCATGTAAAGATTGTTATGTTGTCTATATCCCTTATGGGAGATGGTTTGTCTTGCCCATCGGAGTTGGGCTCTGTGAATAGAAACATTGGCACGTTGTCATAGGTGACGACGTGTTGGATCGGGACATAAAGTGAATTGATTTGGATTAATAATTTTGTCTTGGCAAATCGATTCACTTTAGATAGTCATTTGTATTGTATCTTAATCCTGAGATGAATAATGGGCCCGTTGTCTCGACTTGTGTCTTTTGATGTACCAATGGGTGACTCCCACATCTCAATAGTGGTATGCATGCCGGTACGTTGGAGACATGACTCTTGATAGTGCGGACTTGTTATTCATAGATATGGAATCCATAGCTCCTCTTTAGGAGTAATGATATCCTCTTATATGCGTTGTCCTGTAATTGGAAAACTGGAGTGCTCAACCATTTGGATACATAGGTGTAACCGAATGGTATACTATCTTTGGATGGTAAGTTTTCTATTGGTGAGACAATGGAACGTAAGATAAAAATAATCGGGAAGGTAAGACAAAACTTGTCCTTAAGCCGATTATGGATTATCATATGGGGATACGATACACTATGATATGTTATGGAGACTTAGCTACATGAGCTTCGTAATTCTATAAAGTTCGAGACTGTAGCTCCAAGCTTTTAGTGGAGTAGCGTTGGAGTTGATAATTGTGAAATGTATATCTGGGTCCATTTTGGTCCCCTTTGCTAGCTCACAAAGTCCTGTAACGACACGGTGTGCTTTTCCAATAATTGGTGACTTATGTCAGATTTATCAAATTGGTTTAAAATTTGTAAGAATCAAATAATTCATGTCTGTTTATTGGCAGAATTAATTTTGTTAGAAATTAGTTCAAGATAAACTTGTTGAATTATTGCGATCAGATAATTCTTGTCTGTTTATCGGTTGATTTAATATTTGGACAAATTAGATCAAGATAAACTTGTAGAATTATTGTGAATTGATTTATTTTCTTAGAGATTATCTTGATAAAGTTTGTTTTGATCAGATATCTTCTCTATTGGGTTATTTGAATCAAAACTGAGACTTTATCCTTTAGAATCTCGGGTGGAAAATAAAAGATTCGTAGGGATTTTTTCTCGGGACTTTGGCCTACCGGATGACATGTTCAGCCTGCCGATCAGCGGAGCTAAGATTACGCATTTTTCACACGGATCTTATCAGATATTGATCCAAACTTGATTCTGTTTCGAGTTTTTGAGACCTAATCTGATATGGACTGACCCCAGGACCAATAGGTATAAAAAGGGAGTGAGTCTCATGATTCACTCAGATCAATTTGAGAGATTAAGAGTGATACTCTTCTAGTGAGCATCTAAAAACTCCCTGAGAGATTTTGTTCTCAAATCACGAACACTTGCTTTGGGTTCTCTCTGTTGGTTGGAAGGAGAGTCACCGGTGGAAGAGCTGTACGTGTGAGCCCACACTCACTCCAGTTGTGGATAGAGAATAGCAAAGAAGACCAGTTGGTTGAGGCTCTTTTGGAACGTTACTTCTCTACACGGATTGCGGAGGTTCTTCGGCACACTGAGGTTAGTAAGATCTGTTTAATTTATACATATAACATGTCAAACTTGTGTTTTGAAAATTACTCTAATGAAAAATTTTTAAAATTCCGCTGTGCACTTTGTTTCCAACAATTGGTATCAGGGCCGAGGTTTTTACATAAATTTGCAAGTTTGTGATCATGTTTTATGCATAAATTTTGTGATCTTAATCACTCCTATGCTTGAATTGAATTTTATAGAGAGATGGCACTCTAGGTTTCTATATAATATATATGTTGTTATGGATTATGTAGTGAATGTTTATTAATTAATTATGGTTGATTAAATCATTGTTTAATTATTTATTAATTAATTAATACTGGTTATGGTTCCTTAGAGGTTAGAATGTGTATCTAGGTTTTTCATGTAATTAGATGGCGGACTATCATCTCCGTCTAGGAATTGTTATTTAATTTTTAATTTGTAAGAATTTTGTAATTAAATAATTATTCAGAGAAGACGAAACGAGAAGTCAGATCTAGAAGATTGATGATGGCGCCTCCAAGTATTTCTTGAGTCTCTAATTTTATGTTTTTGAATTGTTAAAAATAAAATTGATGAATTGCATAAAAATTGTATTTTCTAGATTGAGGGTTTTCTGCTCGGTCGGCATGCCGGACCTCACAGTTCGGTAGGCCGAAGGTCACAGATCGGCGGGCCGGACCACACCGACAGTGGGGCAGAAATTTTGGTGCTCTGCCAGCAAGCCGAACCTTCATGTTCGGCAAGCTGATCACCCAAATCGGCCTGCCGACCGAGAGCTGTCAAGTGTCCAGAAAAGGTGCAATTTTTCCATGCAGTTTTAATTTTATTTTTGGGACGATTCTGAGAAACATTAAATTTGGATGTGACCGAAAATATGAAGTATTCGATTCATACAGGATTGAAGACTTGAAGATGGATATTACATGAAGAAGGATACAGCTTAAGGATTCAAGGATGAAGAATCGAATAATGTCTCGATTATTCTCTTGTAACCTTATTTTTCTATTCTTTAGGGTGGAACCATAATATTACGGTTATTATTATTTTGCTTGCAACTTTGCTTGATTGCTTTGCTTGTCTGCATTATAATATGATTTACCATGTATATTGATAACATGTCATATAGGATAGAGAGTGCCACTCATATTAAAATTGTTCATGCATAATTTTAAAATAAAACCTTGGCTTCAAAAGATTGAGTGGGAGAAGGTTTTCGAAGAGAGGACCTAAGGCCTCCATCGTTGGTCCATAGGAAGAACATGGTGGTCCCGACCCCTAGGAAGGGATTTCTATCATGTACCAGATTGGATCTCTGAAAGGATAAGGTATTTTAGTATGATTTATGGTTGCACACCCCTAGGTGGTGATTATAAATCATGGATAAAATATTGAAATGATGGTTATACACTCATGTTAATTTTATTATTAACCTCCCCTAGGAGCTCTGTAAATAAAATTAATGGCCAAAGAAACGATTATTAGTGTATGCTGGATCATACGGGTCCTGGATGGCATATATTAATCAGGAAGGGATCCATGTTCCTGATTGAATTCGGCATTACTCCCCTAGGAGCTTGTTGAATTTTGAGTTGGGAATTATCGTTGTAAGGTTGTGATATTTTCAAGGTTTTGACACATAAACACATTTGTATGTTTTTACATGATTGTGTTATCTTACTAAATTATTATATATGTTTGCTTATGTTTGGTATATGATTCTATATTGTAGATTGAAAATGTCTAAAAACGCTTTATCATTGATACTTGACAAAAACCAATTAACCGGTGAGAACTATAATGATTGGAAACGGAACCTGGATATCGTCCTTTCGTTTGAGAAACTAAAATATGTTTTGACAACTCCTTGTCCTCCGGAGCCTACGAGAGACTCAAGTAATGAGCAATTCCAAGCGTACGACCGCTGGAAAGATGCTAATGATCAGGCCCGCTGCTATGTTATGGCCAGCATGAACAATGTGCTGCAGGCTCAACATCAGGATTATGAGACTGCGAAGCAGATCTTGGATAATCTTGAGGATGTGTTCGGAGGCCAGACCATAACAAAGCGGCAAGGGGCGCTTCAGAAACTCTTAAACTGTAGACAGAGACCGGGGACATCTGTAAAGGAGCACATGATGTTGGTCATGGGTTACCTCGCTGAGGTTCAAACCAATGGAGCCGACATCGATGCTGAAACTCAGATGACTATGGTCTTTGAGACTCTATCTAAGGAATTTATTCCATTTAGAGCTACTTTTAATTTAAGCCATAGACGGGATATGACATTGACAGAACTGATGAAACAGTTATAGGAGTTTGAACTGCTGATCAGGGAGTCTCCTGCTGGTGGTGAGGCCAATATAGTAGCTGCTCCTGGTTCCAATCCTAACTCTAGGAATGGAAAGAAGCAACGGGCCAAGAGTGGGAAGTCTTCTATTCCTGCTGCTACCAAGAGCAAGAAGAAGAAGAAGAAGAACCCAAAGAAGCTTAAGTGCTTCTTCTGTGGTAAGGTCGGGCATATAAAGAAGCATTGCAAGGACTTCCTTTCCAAGGGAGGTAGGTGTGATCTTCTATATTTAGAAACTTGTTTGGTTGAGGAATCTAGTGACATCTGGGTCATAGATTCTAGTGCAACTAATCATGTATGTGTTTCTCTGCAGGGATTCAAAGAAACGAAAAGTCTACTTCGTGAAGACTTAAGGCTTCGGATAGGCGATGGATCCTTGGTCTCAGCGGAAGCAGTGGGAGATGTCCATCTTTATTTTGATAATTATAGGAATTTAATTTTACGAGACTGTTTTTATGTTCCTAAATTTAAAAGGAATTTAATTTTTGTATCTTCTTTATTTAAAGACTCCTATGTGGTATCTTTTAATGAAAAAGTGGTGATTCGTAAAAACAAATCTTTTATCTGTTCTGGATGGATGCAAAATAATCTATATTTTATCAAACCTAAGATGGACTTATTGCTTAATGCTGAGATAAATGATAATGACACAAAAAGGCTTAAAACTTCTCACTCTAATAAGACTTATCTTTGGCATTTGTGCCTTGGCCATATTAACCTGAATAGGATTCAAAGGTTGGTAAGGGATGGACCTTTAAATCACTTAAAGGTGGAATCTATACCTCAATGTGAATCTTGTTTGGAGGGTAAAATGACCAAAATACCATACGGGTCTAAGGGTAATAGGGCCGAAGGGGTTCTAGAACTTGTGCATAGTGATGTTTTCGGACCGATGAACATTTGGGCATGAGGAGGGTATGAGTACTTCGTCACTTTTATTGACGATTACTCAAGATATGGGTATGTGTACCTAATGCACCACAAAAGCGAAACTTATGATAAGTTCAGGGAGTTTCGGGTTGAAGTAGAAAAGCAATCGGGTAGACCCATAAAGGCACTTCGATCTGATCTAGGTGGGGAATACCTTTCTGATGAGTTCTTGGGACACTTGTTAGAGAATGGGATTTTATCCCATTTGACTGCGCCGGGCACTCCGTAGCAGAATGGCATAGCGGAGAGAAGGAATAGGACTTTGTTGGACATGATTCGGTCCATGATGAGTTATTCATCATTGCCTTTATCCTTTTGGGGATATGCACTACAAACCGCATGTCTTTTGAACAATGTGCCTTCAAAATCGGTCCCTAAAACTCCTCACGAGTTGTGGACAAGACGGAAGACATCCTTAAACCATATTCGCATATAGGGATGTCCGGCTCATGTCCTGTTTAAGGATCCGAATAAGTTGGAAGCACGTTCGAAAGTTTGCGTGTTTGTAGGATATCCAAAAGGGACTAAAGGGGGTTATTTTTATAAGCCTAAGGAAAATAAAGTCGTAGTTTCAACTAATGCAACTTTTCTTGAGGAGAGTTACATGGACGACTTTAAACCTCGAAGCAAAGTGGTGCTTGAGGAGTTAAGGGGTGATCCGTTCACTCTAGAGGTTCCGAACGAAACCATTCCGATCGGTGTAGAAAAACCAAACAAACCTGAGCAATAGTCTCAGGGGCTTCGTCGTAGTGGGAGGATCAGACGTCAACCTGAGAGGTATATGTTCAATGGGGACGTCTTCTTGGCTGACCCGGATGAACATGACAGGGATCCTTATAGTTACGCAAAAGCTATAGAGGATGTTGATTCAAGACTCTGGACAGAGGCCATGAACACAGAGATGAAGTCTATGGAGACTAATCGGGTCTGGGAGCTTATGGATCTTCCTGAAGGGGTAAAACCCATAGGGTGTAAGTGGATCTACAAGAGGAAAAGAGGAGTGGATGGAAAGGTCAAAACCTTTAAGGCTAGACTAGTAGCTAAGGGTTATACGCAAAAGGAAGGAATCGATTATGAGGAAACCTTTTCGCCTGTAGCCATGCTTAAGTCCATCTGAATTCTCTTGTCCATAGCTACCGCTCTCGACTATGAGATTTGGCATATGGATGTCAAGACGGCTTTTCTGAATGGCTATCTTGATGAGTCCATTTATATGGAACAACCAGACGGGTTCAAGGTCGCGGGTCAAGAGGGTAAGGTTTGTAAGCTGCTAAAGTCAATTTATGGACTTAAGCAGGCATTCCGTTCTTGTAACATAAGATTTGATCAAGTGATCAAGACTTATGGGTTCTCACAAAATGTGGATGAACCATGTGTTTACAAACACATAAAGGATGGGAAGGTGGTTTTTCTACTGCTCTATATAGATGACATTCTGCTAATTGGCAATGACGTTTGCGCGTTGTCATCGGTCAAATTATGGTTGACCAAGCAGTTTGACATGAAGGTATTGGGTGAGGCTAATTTTGTTCTCAGTATCCAGATCTTTCGGGATAGGAAGAACAAGATAATAGCTTTGTCACAGGCCGGCTACATAGATAAAATTCTCAGGAGGTTTGCAATACAGGATTCCAAGAAAGGTGGGCAACCATCTAGGTCTAGAATTACTCTTTCTAAGAAAGACTCTCCAAAGTTTTATGAAGAAAGAGAATACAAGAAGAAGGTGCCTTATGCTTCGGCAGTGGATAGTCTCATGTATGCTATGCTTTGCACTCGACCGGATTTTAGCTATGCGGTCGGGATTGTAAGTCGATTTCAGGCGGATCCAGGACTAAACCATTGGGTTGCGGTAAAGCATATTTTCAAGTACCTGAGAAGGACTCAAGGGTATATGCTTGTGTATTCGGGTGAGGACTTGACTCCTCTAGGATACACTGATTCGGATTTTCAATCCTGTCTGGATTATAGGAAATCAACTTCGGGGTTTGTGTTTACTCTGGGTGGCGGTGCCATCAGTTGGAGAAGTGCGAAGCAAGATTGGACTTCAGATTCAACGATGGAGGCCGAGTATGTGGCGGCTAGTGATGCTTCAAAAGAAGCAGTGTGGCTTCGCAAGTTCCTTGGGGATCTTAAGGTAGTTCCTAGCATGGATAAAGCGGTATCACTGTACTGTGATAACAGTGTGGCGGTAGCTAATACTAAGGAACCAAGATTTCACAAGAAGAGTAAGCATATTGATCGGAAGTATCATGTGATAAAGGACTTCGTTAAGGGCGGGCATGTCACGGTGTGCAAGATCGCGTCAGAGGACAATTTAGTTGATCCATTTATGAAGACACTTACTGGGAGAGTCTTTGAGAGGCTTGTGGAAGCTATGGGGATGCGAAATTTGTTGTATTTACTCACTAAGTGCAAGTGGGAGATTGTTAGACATGTATGCCCTAAGGAGTAAAAATGTAATACGTTTGTGGAGACATTTTTATCAATAAAGAATTTATTCATTTATATATACCAAATCTTGTCCTCTTTATGTTCATATTTGTTAAATGTATGATAAGCAAACAGTAGTCTGAGACTGTCAGTCTAAACCTTAAGAATTGGGCATATGATGGGATGATTATGCGGTAGACACGATTCCTAAGGTGACGGTCTAAAACATATGATCTGCAATCGAGGGAATAAAGTTGGGCGCTTTATTCATGTAAAGATTGTTATGTTGTCTATATCCCTTATGGGAGATGGTTTGTCTTGCCCATCGGAGTTGGACTCCGTGAATAGAAACATTGGCACGTTGTCATAGGTGACGACATGTTGGATCGGGACATAAAGTGAATTGATTTGGATTAATAATTCTGTCTTGGCAAATCGATTCACTTTAGACAGTCATTTGTATTGTATCTTAATCCTGAGATGAATAATGGGCCCGTTGTCTCGACTTGTGTCTTTTGATGTACCAATGGGTGACTCCCACATCTCAATAGTGGTATGCATGCCGGTACATTGGAGACATGACTCTTGATAGTGTAGACTTGTTATTCATAGATATGGAATCCATAGCTCCTCTTTAGGAGTAATGATATCCTCTTATATGCGTTGTCCTGTAATTGGAAAACTGGAGCGCTCAACCATTTGGATACATAGGTGTAACCGAATGGTATACTTTATTTAGATGGTAAGTTTTCTAATGGTGAGACAATGGAACGTAAGATAAAAATAATCGGGAAGGTAAGACAGAACTTGTCCTTAAGCCGATTATGGATTATCATATGGGGATACGATACACTATGATATGTCATGGAGACTTAGCTACATGAGCTTCGTAATTCTATAAAGTTTGAGAGTGCAGCTCCAAGCTTTTAGTGGAGTAGCGTTGGAGTTGATAATTGTGAAATATATATCTGGGATATTGGGTTTCATAATTATCATGAGCTTGAGCTTTATAGGTCCATTTTGGTCCCCTTCGCTAGCTCACAAAGTCCTGTAACGACACGGCGTGCTTTTCCAATAATTGGTGACTTATGTCGGATTTATTTGATTGGTTTAAAATTTGTAAGAATCAAATAATTCATGTCTGTTTATCTGTTGAATTAATTTTGTAAGAAATTAGTTCAAGATAAACTTGTTGAATTATTGCGATTAGTTAATTCTTGTTTGTTTATTGGTTGATTTAATTTTTGGACAAATTAGATCAAGATAAACTTGTAGAATTATTGTGAATTGATTTATTTTCTTAGAGATTATCTTGATAAAGTTTGTTTTGATCAGATATCTTCTCTATTGGGTTATTTGAATCAAAACTGAGACTTTATCCTTTAGAATCTCAGGTGGAAAATAAAAGATTCGCGAAGATTTTTTCTCAGGAGTTCAGCCTACCGGATGACGTGTTCGGCCTGTCGAATTGGCCTATTCGGCCTGCCGAATTGGCCTGTTCGGCCTGCCGATCAAAATGTTTGGCCTACCGATCAGCAAAGATAAGATTACACGTTTTTCACACGGATCTTATCAGATATTGGTCCGAACTTGATTCTGTTTCGAGTTTTTGAGACCTAATCTGATATGGACTGACCCCAGGACCCATAGGTATAAAAAGGGAGTGAGTCTCATGATTCACTTAGATCAATTTGAGAGATTAAGAGTGATACTTTTACAGTGAGCATCTAAAAACTCCCTGAGAGATTTTGTTCTCAAATCATGAACACTTGCTTTGTGTTCTCTCTGTTGGTTGGAAGGAGAGTCACCGGTGGAAGAGCTGTACGTGTGAGCCCACACTCACTCCGGTTGTGGATAGAGAATAGCAAAGAAGACCAGTTGGTTGAGGCTCTTCTGGAACGTTACTTCTCTACACGAATTACGGAGGTTCTTCGGCACACTAAGGTTAGTAAGATCTGTTTAATTTATATATATAACATGTCAAACTTGTGTTTTGGAAATTACTCTGATGAAAAATTTTTAAAATTTCGCTGCGCACTTTGTTTCCAACAGTGATATCCTCTCATATGCATTATCCTATAATTGAAAAACTAAAGCGTTCAGCCATTTAGATACATAGGTGTGACTGAATGGTATACCGTCTTTGGATGGTTAGTTTATTGATAGTAAGATAACGGAACGTAAGATAAAAATAATTTGGATGGTAAGACAGAACTTGTCCTTAAGCCAATTATGGATAATCCTATGGGGATACGATACATTATGATATATTATGGAGACTTAGCTATACGGGCTTCGTAATTCTATATAGTTTAAGAGTGTAGCTCTAAGCTTTTAGTAGAGTAGCATTGGAGTTGATAATTATAAAATATATATATGGGATATTGGGTTTCATAATTATTGGGAGCTTGAACTATATAGGCCCATTTGGTCCCTTTGCTAGCTAATAAAAATCTTGTAACGATACGGTGTGCTTTTCCAATAATTGGTGACTTATGTCAGATTCATCAGATTGGCTGAAATTCAGTAAAATAAAAAAATTCATGTCTGTTTATCGGTTGAATTAATTTTGTGATAAAATTAATTCAATATAAACTTGTTGAATTATCAGGAACGGATAATTCATGTCTGTTTATCGGTTGGATTAATTTTGAATTAATTCAAGATAAACTTGTTGAATTATCAGGAATATCTAATTTCTTTGAGATTATCTTAATATGACTGTTTTAATCAGTTAACTTCTCTATTGGGTTATTTGTATTAAAACTGAGGCTCTATCCCAAGAATCTCGGGTGGAAAATAAAGATTTGCAAGGATCTTTTATGGATGTTCGGCAGGCCGATGGAGTATGTTTGACAGGCTGATTTGCCAGTTTAGCCTGCCAACCGATGATAAAAGGATCACGCTTTTTCCATGCGGATTTTATTAGATTTGATTCTTATTTGATTCTATTCGAAGTTTTGAAGCCTTATCCAATAAGGACGGACTTGTGGGCCCAGTCCCTATAAAAGTAGAGTGAGTCTCTTTATCATTTAGATCAATTGAGAGATTAGGAGTGAAACTCTACTAGTGAGATTCTGAAAACTTCTTGAGAGCTTTTGTTTACAAATCAAGAACACTAGCTTTTGGTTCTCTTAATTGGTTGGAAGGAGAGTTGCCTGGTGGAAAAGCTGTACATGTGAGCCCACACTCACTCTGATCGTGGATAAAGAATAGCAAAGAAGGCTAGTTGGTTAAGGTCCTTTGGGATTGTTACTTCTCTTCATTGATTGAGGAAGCTTTTTGGCATTTCCAAGGTTAGTAAGATCTAGTTAATTTATGCATATTGCGTGTCAAACTTACGTTTTAGAAAATACTCTGATATAAAAATTTTAAAAATTTCACTACGTACTATTTTTTCTACTCTATTTGTTTAGATCAATTCATTTTCAACAATTATATGTATCATATCTTAATCCTAAAATAAATTAATGGGCCCGTATTCTTAACTCGTGTCTTTTGATGCATTAAAAAGTGACATCCTGAATTATATAAAAGTACACATGTCGATATATTGGAAGCATAACTCTTGATTGATGTAGACTCATTACTCATTGATATGGAATCTATGGCTCTTTTGTAGACTTAATGATATTCTCTTATAGGTATTATCATGTAATTAACAAACTGGAGTGCTCAACCATTTAGATACATAGGTGTAACTTAATAGTATATTATTTGTATTGACTATGAATAGTAAGTTTTTTAATGGTGAGATAATGGAACATAAGATAAAAAATAATCGAGAAGATAAAACAAAATTTTATCCTTAAGTTAATTATAAATATCCTATGAGAATGTTACTCATTATGATACGTCATGGATGATTAACTTATTGGAGTTTTGTAATTTATATATAGTTTGAGAATGCAGCTCTAAGCTTTTAGTGGAATAGTTTAAGAGTTAATAATTATAAAATGAACGTGTCGAGGACGTTTTATTTTATATTTATAGGAGCTTGATTTATATATGTCCATCGAGTCTCTTTTGCTAGCTCACAATATTTCTCGTAACGATATGGCGTAGTTTTCCTACATATTGATAACTTACATTAATTCTTAGATTGGTTTAAATTCGATTGATTGGATTTCATAAGTCATGTTAGTTTATTGGTTGAATAAATTTTATGAATTAATTCAAGATAAAGATGTTGAAATATTTGAATATATTATATTTGATATTGGATTATCTGTATATGACTATTTTAATCAAATAACTTCTTTATTAGGTTATTTGAATTTAAACTGAAGCTCTATCAAAGATTCCTATCTTGAATCAAATATAAAAGTTTCCAATACTGGACGGACTAATAGGCCGGTGCCTTTGTTTGGCCGACTAGTGAGCGTAACTTAGCCACGTAAAATAATACAACTGGTAGGCTGGTAAACAAGGCTGACAAGTCGGTTGGGCATAATCCTGTTACGCGTCTTTCACGCATTTTGATGCAGATTTTGATCTAGTTTCGAATTTAGAAGCCTTATCTAAGTAGAATTCTTATTGTTATTACGATCACTAGAGAAATTTAGATACAGTATTCTAGAGACAGAAACTTCGAAACTCCCATAGGGCTATTGTTCAACATCTTGAACCTTAGCCTTTGGTTTTCTCTTGTGGTTGGAAGGAGACGTTACCAATAGAAGAATTGAATGATGTGTGCCCACTTGCAATTTGGTTGTTTAAAAGAGAATAACAAAGAAGATTAGTTGGTTGAAGCTCTTATGAATGCAATTCTTAGTAGCAGTTTTGTCAAAGTTTTTCTTGTTAGAAATGCGGTTCCAATTCTAAGAGGTATGAAAAATCTTAATCAATTTATATAAATAACATGTCTAACTTGTTATTTAGAAAAATGCTTTGATTTAAAATTTTCAAGATTTTGTTGCATTCACGTTTTTCCTAGAGTTGGTAGGGGCAATTCGCCTAGTCGCAGCTGACCCATGAGACGTGTTTTCTAGCTCCTGTGAGTTATCCAATTGATTTGATTTAAACCGATTGGAGAATTACTACTTTATTTGACTTGAGCTCCCCCATAGATCCTTAGTTTTAATTCAAATAACCTAATAGAGTAGCTACTTGATTAGAATAGACATATATAGATATTCTCATATAAATAAAAATATTCAAATAATTCAACATGTTTATTTTGAATTAATTCATAAAATTAATTCAACCAATAAATTAAAATGAAATATTAAATCCAATCAATCGAATTTTAGCTAGAAGCTACCAATTTGTAGGAAAAACACGTCATATCATTACTAGAAAAAATGTGTGCTAGCTAAGGAGACCGGATGAACATATATAGATCAAGCTTTGATAATTATAAAATAACATATCCTTAATACGTATATTTTATAATTATCAATTATAAGCTATTTTTCTAAAAGCTTAGAGCTGTACTCTTGAATTATATATAAATTACAAAACTGTAGGTTTATCATCCATGAAATATCATAATGTATAACATCCTTATAGGACATTCTTAATCAGCTTGAGGATAAATTCTATTTTACTTTACTAATTATTTTTATCTCATGTTTTATTATCTCACCATTGGAAACTTACTCTTCATAACTAATATAAATAGTATACTATTTTGTTATACATATGTATTTAAATGGTTGAGCGCTCGAGTTTTCAATGACAGGACAATGCCTATAAGATAATATCATTAACTCTACTAAAGAGCTATGGATTCCATATCCATGAATAATGGGTCTATGTAATTTAAGAGTAATGTCTTCAACATACCGACATGCATACGTACATATAATTCAAAATGTTACCTTTTGGTATATCAAAAGACATATGTCGAGAATACAGACCTACTTTTTCATTTTAGGATTAAGACGTAGCAAATATGACTGTAGAAAGTGAATTGATTTATTCAAACAAAATTATTGACTAAATCAATTCATCTACAGTTCCAGTCTAATATATCATCATCAACGACAATATACCAATGTTTCTACTTGCAAAGCCTGACTCTGATGACCATGACAAGTCATCTCCTATAGGAATGTAGACAACATAACAATCTAAATATGAACAAAGTGCCAAATTTTATTCCTTCGACTGGGGACTTTTTATATTTAGACTATCACTTTAAGATTCATGTCTTTTGCATAATTTGTCCATCATATGCATGATCTTAAAGGTTTAGATTGATAGTCTAATACTTATGTTTGTTTATCATATATTCAACATAATGAACATAAATAGGAGAATATTTGATATACGACTAAAATGATATTTCTTTATTAATGAAATGTCTCAAAAACTATTACATTATTTAATTCTTAGGGAATCTAGTCTAATAATCTCCCACTTGCCCTGAGTGAGTAAATATGACATGTTATCTATTCCCATAGCCTATACATGCTTCTCGAAGGCCCTTGTTGGTAGTGCCTTCATGGAAGGATAAGCTATGTTGTCCTCGGATGCAATCTTGCATACTGCAACATGCCCACTCTCTATAAAATCCTTTATCACATGATACTTTCGATGTATATGCTTACTTTTCTTTTGAAATCTTGGTTTCTTAGCATTTTCTATCATTGCAATGTTATCACAATACAACGTTATTGGCTTATCCATGCTAGAAACTATCTCAAGATCTCCAAGGATCTTGTAGACCCATAAAGGTTCTTTCAAAGCTTCACTGGTAGCCACACACTTGGCCTCCATTGTTAAATCTAAAGTGCAATCTTGCTTGATGCCTTTTCCAAATAATGGCTCCTCCACCTAGAGTAAACATAGAGCCTGAAGTCAATCTTCTTGAATCCAGGTAGGATTAAAAATCCAAATTAGTGAATCCAAGAGGTAATAGATCCTCATCGAAATACACTACCATATAACCTCTAGTCTTTTTTAGGTATTTAAAAATATACTTGATCGTAACCTAATGGTCTAGTCTTGGATCTGACTGAAATTGACTCACTATCTTGACCACATAGCATATATTAGCTCATGTGCAAAGCATAGCATACATATGACTATGTACTGCTAAAGCACTTATTCTCTTTCTTCATTAGACTTTGAACAGTCTTTTTTAGAAAGTAATTCTAGACCTAGATAGTTGTCCACCTCTCTTGGAATTATGTATTACATATTTCTTGAGAATTTTATCTATGCATGAAGCTTCAGGTAAAGTTATCATCTTGTTCTTCCTATCTCGAAAGATTTGGATAATTCTCAACCAAGTCCTTCATGTCAAACTACTTAGTCAACCAAACTTTGACCGATGACAATACACTAACGTCATTGCCAATAGGAAGAATGTTATCTACATAGAGCAGTAAAAACACTACCTTCTCATCCTTAATGTCTTTGTAAACTCATGATTTGTCCATGTTTTGTTGTAACCCATAAGTCTTAATCACTTGATCAAATCTTATGTTCCAAGAGCTTAAGTCCATAAATAGACACAATTTACAGACTTTATTCTCTTGACCAAGCCCGTCTAGTTGTACCATGTATATGGCCTCATCAAGATGATCTTTCAAGAAAGCTATCTTGACATCCATTTGCCAAGTCTCGTAATCAAGAGTGACAACAATGGACAAGTGAATATGGATAGACTCGAGCATGGTTATAAGCAAAAAGATTTCCTTGTAGTCGATTTCTTTCTTTTGTATGTATCCCTTTGCTACTAGTCTAGCCTTATAGGTTTCAACTTTTCCATTTGTTTCTCTTTCTTTTGTAAACCCACTTATACCCTATGGGTTTTACCCTTTCAAAAAGGTCCATAAGTTTCTAGACTTGATTAGTCTTTGTAGACTTAATTTCAGTGTTCTTAGCTCCTGTCTAGATCTTTGAATTAACATTCTCTATAGCCTTTTTGTAAGTGTAAGCATCCTTGTCGTTTTCAACTGGTTCAACCAAGCAAGTTTTGCCATTGAACATACACCTTTTGGGTTGATGTCCGATCCTCCCATTGCATCAAAGCTTCCTAGCTTTTTCACTAGAGATATAGGTATCCACTAGAACCACTAGAGATATCAAATTACTTGCTATCTCCTCGAGTACTATTCTACAATGAGGCTTAAAGTTGTTCGTGTATTTTTCTTTAGGAAAAGTCGCATTCATAGAAATGATGACTTTATTTTCTTTTAGGTTATTGAAATGACCACCTTTTGTCCTTTTTGGATATTTTACAAACTCTTATACCTTTGAACGTGCTTCCAACTTATTCGCTTCTTTGTCCATGACATGAATAGAAAATCCCCATATGCGAATATGATCTAAGTATTTCTTCCTACCTATACATAATTCATGAGGAGCTTTAAGAACCAATTTTTAAGGCACATTGTTCAAAAGATAACATTCTATTTGTAATACATATCCTTAAAAGATAGTGACAATGTTGAATAACTCATCATGAACTTAACAATGTCTAACAAAGTTTTATTCCTTTTCTCAGCCATGCCATTTTACTGCAGAGTGTCTGGCATAGTCAAATAGGATAAAATCTCATTCTCAACTAAGTGTCCTAAGAACTTATTGGAGAGGTACTCTCCATGTCTATTAGATTGAAGTGCTTTTATAGGTTTACTTAATTGCTTCTCTGTTTGAGCTCGAATCTCCTTGAACTTGTCAAAAGTTTCGCTTTTATGATGCATTAGGTAGACATTCTTATATCTTGAGTAATCGTCAATAAAGGGGATCAAATACTTGTACCCTCCTCGTGCTTTGATATTTATGGGACCACAAACATCAGTATGTACAAGTTCTACAACCTCTACAGCATGATTACCTATAAACTTGAATGGTCTTTTGACCATTTTGTCCTCTAAACAAGACCCACATTGTGGTATAGATTCCACCTTTAAATGGCTTAAAGGTCCATCCTATTTAGGCTAATGTAACCTAATCATAAGTGCCAAAGATAGGCCTTTTTAGAGTGAGAAGTTTTAAGTCTTTTAGAGTTATCATTAATTTGAGTGTTTAGCAGTGTGTCCATCTTAGGTTTGATAAAATATAGGTTGTTTTGCACCTATCTGCTATAGATAAAAGATTTTTTTTTTATGAATCACAACTTTATTATTAAAAGAAACTGAATAAGAATCTCTAAATAAGCAAATGATAGAAATTAAATTCCTTTAAAGTTTAGGAATATAAAAACAATCCCTTAAAACTAAATGCCTATAACAATAAAGATAAAGATTGACGTCTTCTATTGCTTCAGCCAACATTAAGGTTCCATCCACCATCTGTAACACGAAGTGCTTATTCAGCAGGCTTCTCGTTTCCTTGAACCCTTATAGAGAAACACAAACATGATTAGTAGCTCTCGAATCTATAACCCAGGTGTCACGAGATTCTTTAACTAAACAAGTTTTGATAACTAAAAGTTCACACTTACCTCCTTTAGTCAAAAAGTCCTTGTAATTCTTCTTCATATGCCCAACCTTCCAGTAAAAGAAGCACTTAAGCTTTTTAGGGTTCTTCTTCTTATTCTTCTTCTTCTTCTTCTTCTTACCCATGGTTGGCAAAATAGAGGACTTCCCATTCTTAGTATTTTTTTTTTCTTCTTTCCATTCCCAGAATTGGTTTGGAATTAGATGCAACCAACAAGTTCACCTCGCCACCAGCAAGTGCTTCCCAGGTCAGGTTTTCGAACTCTTATAACTATTTCATCAACTCAGTTAAGGTCATATTTTGTCTATTTCTCAGGTTGTATGAAGCTTTAAATGGAATGAACTCCTTAGAAATAGTCTCAAAAACCATAGTCATTTGTGACTCAGCATCAATGTCGGCTCTATAGGTTTGAGTCTTAACAAGGTAACCTATGACCAACATCATGTGACCTTCACAAATGTCCCCTTTTCTTTTGTAGTTTAGAAGCTTTCGAAGATCAGCTTGCTGCTTCATTAAGGCTGGGCCTCTAAACATGTACTTAAGATTAGCCATGATCTGCCAAGCAGTTTCACGATCTTCATGTTAAGCATGTAGCATGTTTTTTATGCTAGCTATAATATAGTAGTGGGCTTATCGTCAGCATCTTTCTAGTGATCATATGGTTGGATTTATTTATTAGTGGATTCACAAGTAGGCACAGGAGGACAAGGCATGGTTAGCACGAATTTGAGTTTCTTAAAGGAAAGGACAATGTTGAGGTTTCGTTTCCGATCATTTAATTCATACCGGTTAAAATGTTTTTTTGTCAAGTATCAAAGATAAAACATTTTTAGACATTTTGATATACAATAAAGGTTCATATATCAAACAAAAGCAACATGCAATAACAATTGAGTAAGATAACACAAACAAGTAGGCAAATATGTGTTTATGTGTCAAAACCATGAAAAAATTATATCCTTACGACGATAATTTCTAACTCAAAGTTTAACAAGATGTCTAGGGGAAACTTACCAAACTCAATTAGAAACATATATCATATCCGATTAGTATATACCATCTAAGACTTGTCTTGGTCTATCATATACTAGTAATTGCTCTATTTGGCCATTAACTTTATTGACAGAGCTCCTAGGGGAAGGTAATAATAAAATTAATCTTAACTATTTAACTATCATTTCAACTACTTTATCCATTGTTTATAATTGCCACCCAGGGGTGAACAACAATAAAATATGCTAAAACAAATTATCTTTTAGGAGGTCCAACCTAGTGCATGATGTATCCTTTCCTAGGGGTTGGAACCACCATGTGTTACCTATGGACCAATAATGGAGGCCTTTAGTACTCTCCTTGAAATCCTTCCCCTACTTAATATTTTAAAAAACAAGGTTTTATGCTAACATGTATGAATAATTTTTAATGAATGGCACTCCCTATTCCATGTGACATGTTATCAATATACATAGCAAAACGTATTATAAAGTAAACAAGCAACGCAATAGCAAAACTGTAAGCAATATAATAAATAGCCGTAATATTATAGTTCCAACGTGGGAAAAGAAAAAAAAAAGACTACAAAATAATAATCGAAATATTTTATCGAATCTTCATGTTGTATCTTCTCGTAGTATCCTTCTTCACGTAATGTCCATCTTCAATTTAAATGTTATATAGATTGAAAATTTATTCTCTAGCCATCAAAAAATTTTCCATTCATTTTTTCTCAAAATTGTTTCATAAAAAGAAAAACTTCTAAAAAGTAACAAAAAAACTAACCTCTAACGTCAAGCAGTCAATCGCCTATAAAAGGGGTTGGTTTACTAGCTCTATCCGATAGATCGACAGTGAGGTCGAGCCCCATCAACCAAACTTCCCCAGAGGACGATCGACTAGCTTGTTGTAGAACAAGACCCAAGAGCAATTTTCTTTATTATTTTTCAAGTTTAATTTTTAATAATAATTTAAAACACTTAAGAAAAATTTTATAGACACAAAACAAATAAATTTGCAATCTACTCCATCATCTAGATCTATCTCTTCTTCAAATAATTATATATATACACATTTACAATAAAAATAAAATAATCATTCCTAAACGGTGATGATAGACCATCATCAAATTACATGAAAAACCTAGATACATATTCCAATCTTTACGGAACCATAACCGGAAAAATTTACTAATTAAAAATAAGTACAACAGAAATTTATTTAACGATAATTATTTAATAAATATTCACCATATAATCTCATGACAACATATAATAATATAGAAACTCTAGAGTGCCAACTCTCTAAAAATATAATAAAAGCATATGAGAGATTAAGATCATATAATTTATATATATAGCATAATCATAAAACTTGTAAAAACTCCATAAAACCATGTCTCTTATCCAATTATTAGAAAATGAGTACGCGGTGGATTTTAAAAATTTTTAATTAAAATGTTTTTCTAAAACAGGTTAAACATGTTATGTATATAAATTAATCTAAGAACTTCGTACCACTTAGTAGACCGAAAACCACACATCTAATTGAACTATTTTTCTCAAAACTACTACTTGAGAACTTCTATTGGAAGAGCTTCAACCAACTAAACTTCATTGCTATTCTCTTTCCTATGACCGGATTGCAGGTGATTGCATGTTGTTTAGTCTTTCTTCAGGCAACGTCTCCTTTTAACCACTTGAGAAAACTAAGAGCTAAAGTTAGAATGTTAAAAAATAACCCTATGGGAGTTTCAAGGTCTTTCCAACACAATAATATTTTGTAAATCTCTCAAGTGACATAAGAAACAATAGAAGAAAGTTCTATTTATATAGAGGTCAGACTAGAATGAGTCCTTCTCAGATTAAGCTTCAAAATTCGAGTTTAGATCAACTTCTCGTCATAAAAAACATGTTTGACACGGATCGCCACATTGGTATGGGTGGTCCACCGCCTTATACTCGTAGTGATTGATTGCTTGGTTGCAGCTGACCACTGAGATGTGTTTTTTAGCTCTTGTGAGTTATCCAATCAATCTGATTTAAACTGATTGGATAATTACTACTTTATTTGACCCGGGCATCCTTCATAAAGCCTTAATTTTAATTCAAATAACCCAATAGAGAAGTCATTTATTTAAAACATACATAAACATATAATCTCATACAAAGAAATTATGTTTAAATAATTCAACATGTTTATTTTGTATTAATTCATAAAATTAATTCAAGCAATAAACTAACATGAATTATTAAATCCAACATTCAAATTTTAGGCAATCTAATAAATAACATAAGTTATCAATCTGTAGAAAAAACACTCCTGTTGTTATTAGAAATAATGTTCGCTAGCGAAGGGGACCCGATTAACAAATATAGATCAATCTCCTATAATTATAAAATAACATATCCCTCACATGCATATTTTATAATTATCAACTCTAAAGCTATTTCACTAAAAGCTTAGAGTTGCAGTCTTCGACTATATAAATTATGAAACTCCAATAAGTTTATCATCCATAATATATAATAATGTGTAACATTTCTATTGGATATTCATAGTCGACTTAAGAATAAATTCTGTTTTACCTTTCTGATTATATTTATCTTATGTTTCATTATCTTAACATTGGCATACTTAGTATTCATAACCTATATAAATAGTATACCATTTGGTCACATATTATATCCAAATGATTGAGTACTCTAGTTTCTAATTACAAGATAGTGCCTATAAGAAAATACCATTAACTTTGCTAAAGAGCTATAGATTCTATATCTATGAATAATGCTTCTACTTAATTTAAGAGTCATGTCTCCAATATATCGGCATGCATAACTGCATATAATTCAGGATGTCACCCTTTGGGACATCATAAGATACAAGTCGAGAATACAAACCCATTTATTCATTTTAAAATTAAGATATAATACATATGACTGTGTAAAGTAAATTGATTTATTCAAAGGAAATTATTAACTAAATCAATTCATCTTTAGTTCTAATCCAACGTATCATCACCAATGATAATATACCAATGTCTCTACTCACGAAGTGCCACTCTGATGATCAAGACAAGTCATCTCCTGTTAGGGATGTAGACAAGATAACAATCTTAACATGAATAAAGAGCCCAACTTTATTCCCTCGATTGTGGACTTTTTATATTTAGACAATCACTTTAAAATTTATATCTTCTACATAATTTTTTTATCATATGCATAAACTTAAAGGTTTATATTGACAGTCTTAGACTTATGTATGCTTATCATATATCCAACATAAATGAACATAAAGATGAAAATATTTGATATATGACTAAAATGATTTTTTTTATTGATTATATGTCTCAAAAACTATTATATTATTTAATCCTTAGTGCATCTTGTCGAACAGTTAATGCATATTTTGTATTGAAAAATGGCTAAGTCTTAGAGTTGTATGTTAGTTTAATTAGTTTTTAATTAAGTTAGATTTCATTTTATTTTATTTTTAGTTATTTGATTTTTAGTTTACTTTTATCGAGGTTTTAGTTTAGTTTGTAAATTATTTTTAGGTAGTAAATTATGGTGATTTATTTTTACAAATATGAGGACAAAAGAGCACGAAGGAAGCTATTTTGGACCAAAGGAGCCAAGGCCATGGCACCAGAAAGTTGGAGCCACGGCATTACAGCTGATATAAAGCATGGTATGCTTTTTAGATAGCTTAACACCATGACATTGGAAAGTAAAGGCCATGGCATTGGAACTATTACGAGAATGCTTCTAAGTTGAGTTGCTGGAAAATTGAGATTCTAGCATTGGTTAGTTGTTTCGCAAACTTAAAAAGTAGTGAATTTTCTCAAGGTGACCCAATTACGAAAATTTATAAATAGGTCCTTTTAGGGTTGTTTAAAAGAGCTTTTCGGCATACTAAAGGAAAGGAGATTGGAGGCAGTTCATGCACAATCATGTTCAATACTTCTTCGCTCTTTTTCATCTCTTAAACTCTTTTAATTAGTTTTATAATTTAATATGAATAATGTGTTTATGTTGATTTTTATGTTTTCCATTATGAACTAAAATTCTTTTACTAGGGCTACAAATGCAACCAAGACAATGAATGTTTGAATTCTAATTTATTTTCTTCCAAAAAATTAATTTTCTCTAAGATTTTGTTATTTATGATTTCTATTAATTTTACTTTTTTTTAACAGTTTTAATTGCTTGATAACCAGTTAATTGTTTTGAAGATATAAATTGAAACCTTAGAAGGAGATATTTAGGGATAGCCTTTAGTAAAATTAACTGTAAGGTGTATGAGACATCGGGCGATAATAACATGACTTGCATAAACAATTCAGAGAATCATATAACGTAATGACTCTTTAGGGTGGTAGAGTTCACATCGAGTGATAATGAGTTCTACATACTAGAGATATTTTTAATATCATTCCTAGAAAGAATATTAAAATAAAAGAAGGGTTTTTCGTTTTAACACATGAATAATAAGCAATGCTAGTTAATAGCTGGATTCATACTAGATTTGTCTTGATAAATTTGTATGCTCTAGTGTTTATAAAATATTGAATTTCCCATAATTTATATTTTGTTTTATTTATTCATGTTTTTATTAGTATTATTTATTTTTATAATTTCCATCTTAATATAGCTTGTCTAAATAAAATTAGGAATATTATTAATTCAATAATTGCTAATTTAATCCTTATGGGAGCGATACTATACTTTGAACTTTATTGCTTGAGATGATTTAGGTACTTGCAAAACTACACATTAGGTGCTTTAATTAGATTGTTGTTGAGAATTTTTGGGAACCACAATATTTGAAAATTATTAAAAAAATGAAAATAGAAAACCAAAATATCATTTATTTAAATAGACCAAAACGTCATTTATCAAACTTGAAGAAGAAGTCTTCAATCAGAGTGAGAGCTGGGGAAAACAAGAGGAGAATGAATGATATCTAAGATCAAATGATGACAATGATGAAGTGGATCTAGAGGATGATTTTGAGTGAAGAAATGCTTAATCTAAGCCAGGGGAGAACAAGCATTGATAATAAGGACTAGAAGAATCTGAATCAAAACGGAGTCTGAATCAGGTTAAATGATTGTATTAATTTAGGAAAGCTAAATAATAAAGCAAATGTATTATTTAAGAAATTCATGAATTATTAGGAAATAAAAGAAAAGGATTAAAAATATTAAACATAAGGTAAGAAAGAGAGAGAACTGTCACTTCATTTTTATTCCATTACGACTATATGTACAAAATTACAAGGATCAATTACAAATAAAGAAATAAGATAAATTGTAAGGAAGAGGAAGTTTAAGATTCCTCTTTATCATAAGAATCTTCCTCCAATGATTCACCATTAGACTAAAGTCGATCAAAGAATGCCCATAAGTTGAACTCATCAAAGTTTAGTCCAAATTTTGTAGTAAGCCTAAGGATTAGGAGCTTCATTAGCCAAAACAAGCTTTCAACCAAGATCGAAGCCATTAAAAAGTGTAAATTGAAAGCGAGGTTTGTGCTTCTTTTTCAACCTTTACTTCTTGACCTTCCACTAGAGTTGGAAAACAGATTTAAGGACTTCATGTAATACTCCTAGCAGGATGCTCTAGTAACTTTGTTTAACAATATTTATCATAGAAAAATACTTTAAATTATTACAGCGAAGAACATGTAAACGACAGTTAGGTAAGAACTAGTACCAATAAAAGTCGAAACAAAATTTGAAAACATAACTAATGTCATAGTACTAAATGAAACTTTTGGAATTTTCAATTCTAACACATTAAGAAAGCTTTCATAAAGCAAACAACCAATAACCTATTTTAACATAAACTTATAAAATATCAATTTAAAACCTAGAAGTTCATAACCATAATTTAAAACATAAGTGTAAAACTAAACTAATATGCTCAATAACTTGTTCCATAACCATGCACACATTCACACCGAGCCTTCTCCATTATAGAACTTAATTCTTGCCCTTATCTCCAACATGTGAATAACATCCGTAACCACTAACGCTTAGCAACTACTCCTAGTAGTTTTCACAAATTATTTAGTTTTTTTAGGTATTCAACAACATCGAGTAACACAACAACAAAACATAAATATCAAGCAATAGTATCTAACATTCTTTTATTCACATCTTATCATATTTTCTGCATCAATAGGCCCTAGGCAATATACTAATACGTGCAACCAAAATAGGAGTGGAATAGTGATCCATCATGTTAGACTAGGTGCCCTAACGATTAAATGATCTAATAAGTTTTTGGAGACATTTAATCAATAAAGAGTTTATTTATTATTTATATACCAAATGTTGTCCTCTTTATGTTCATTATTGATGAATGCATGTTAAACAAATAAAAGTCTAAGACTGTCAATCTAAACCTTAAAGATCGTGCGTATGATGGATAGATTATGTGGAAGACATGAATCTTAAAGGTGATAGTTTAATTGATAAAATCCACAATCGAGGAAATAAAGTTGGGCACTTTATTCATGTTAAGATTGTTATATTGTCTACATCCCTAATGGAAGATAACTTGTCTTAGTCATCAGTGACTCTGCAAGTAGAAACATTGGTATATTATCATAGGTGATGATATTTTAGATCAGGACAAAAGTTAAATTGAATTGATTAATAATTCCATTTGTTTAGGTTGATTCACTTTTGACAATCATATGTGTTATGTCTTAATTCTGAAATGAACAATAGGCCTGTATTCTTAATTTGTGTCTTTTGATGTACCAAAGAATGACATCCTAATTTGATAATGGTATGCATACCGGCATGACTCTTGATTGATGTAGACTCGTTGTTCACAAATATGGAATTCATTGTTGTTTTGTAGAGTTAATGATATTCTCTTATAGGCAATATCCTATAATTAGAAGACTAGAGCCTTCAAATGTTCAGATACATAGGTGTAACCAAATGGTATACTATTTATGAATAGTAAGTATTCCAATGGTGAGATAATGGAACATAAAATAAAAATAATCAAGAAGGTAAAACAGAATTTATCCTTAAGCCGATTATGAATATCCTATGGGGATGTTAGACATTATAATATGTCATGGATGAGGAGCTTATTGGAGTTTTGTCATTTTGTATACTTCGAGAGTGTAGCTCTAAGCTTTTAGTGGAGTAACATTAGAGTTGATGATTATAAATATATGTATCTGAGATATGTTATTTTATAATTATAGGAGCTTGATATATATATGTCCATTAGGTCCCCTTTGCTAGCTCATAATAAATTCTATAACGATACGACATGTTTTTTCTACATATTGGTGACTTGTGTTAATTATTAGATTGGCTAAAATTTGATTAGAGTGGATTTAATAATTCATATTTGTTTATTGGTTGAATTAATTTTGTAAATTAATTCAAGATAAACAAGTTAAATTTTTGGATAATATTTTATTTGACATAGGATTATCTCTATATGACTGTTTTACTCAAATAACTTCTCTATTAGGTTATTTAAATTAAAACCGAGGCTTTATCGAAGATTTTCATGTAAAAATAAGGTATTCTAAGATCTTCAAATTATTGCTTGATCGGCAGGCCAATGCAAATAGTTTGGTAGGCTAGTGTAGTTAGTTCGATAGGTTGGTGGAGCTACTATAGCATGCCCATCTCCCAGATCAGCATGCAGAATATGCGACAATCAGATTAAGCGTTTTTGATCCATTTTCATTAGAAGTTGATCGAGTCTCAAATTTTGAAGCCTAATCTGATAAGGACTAATCCCATATCCGAACACTATAAAAAGGGAGCTATTTTTCATTATTGTTTAGATCATTTGAGAAGTAAAGAGTGAGCACTCTAGTAAGAGAAACTCTGAAACTCTCAAAGAGCTAGTGTTCAATGTCTAGAACCTTAGCTCTTGTTTTTCTCAAGTGGTTGGAAGGAGAGTCACCAGAGGAAAGACTATACGACATGTGACTACTGCACTTCGATCATGGATAGATAATAGCAAAAAAGATCAGTTAGTTAAGGCTCTTCTAGAACGTTCTTCGATTATCTGTTTTCTAAAGACTTCGGTATACAAAAGAAGTGTGTAAGATCTGTTATTAATTTATGTACTTAGCATGTTAAACTTATTATTTGGAAAAAACTTTGAATTAAAATTTTTTAAAGTTCCAATGTGTATCGTTTTCCAACTATTATATCAAAGCCATGTTTTAACATTGATTTTACGAGTTTATGATCATGTTATGTACATAAATTATGTCATCTTATTCTCTCCTATGCTTAAATTTATATTTTTAGAGAGTTGGCACTCTAGGGCTTCTATATAATTAAATATTGTCATGAGATTATATGGTGAATACATATTAATTAATTATCATTAATTAAATTTCTATTTATTATTTTAATGAATTAATTTTGCCGGTTATGGTTTTTTAAAGTTTAGAATGTGTATCTAAGTTTTATTTCATGTAATTAGATGGCGGTCTATCTTCACCATCTATGACTTATTATTTTAATTTTAATTTGTAAAATTTGTATTAAAATAATTATTTGAAGTTAAGATAGATCTAGAAAATGGAGATGATTGGAGTTCTCTATAGTTTTCTATGTTTATAGATTTTTTATGTTTTTTAATTGTTGAAAAACAAATTAAAGTCTGCTTAAAATTAATTTTTACAAAAGTTTGGAAAAACGCTAGATCAGCATCGATTAACAAGCTGATTAACAATACTGTCAGGCCGATCTCCCATATCGGTAGGCTAGTAGCAGGCAAAATCATTTTTAAAAGGTGCATTTTTTGGTGCAGTTTTCATTTTGTTTTTTGAGACAATTCTAAGAAACATAAAATTTTATGATAACAAGAAAAATAAATTATTTCATCCATGAAATATTGAAGAATTGAAAACAAATGCCATATAAAGAAGGATACAACAAGAAGATACGAGATGAAGAATTGATAATATGTTTTGATTGATCATTTGTAATTTTTATTTTCTTTTCTCTAGGATAGAACCATGATATTATGGCTGTTTATTACATTGCTTGTAGTTTTGCATGTTGCTTTGCCTGTCTGCATTGTAATATGTTTTACCATAGATGTTGATAACATGCCATGTAGAATAAGAAGTGCCGCTTATAAAAAATTGTTCATGCATGTTAACATAAACCTTGACTTTTAAAATATTGAGTGGGAGAAGGTCTTTCAAAGAGAGGACCTAAGGCCTCCATCATTGGTTCATTAGTAACACATGGTGGTTCTGACCCTTAGGATAGGATTTCATCATGTACTGAGTTGGATATCCAAAGAGATAATTTATTTTAGGATGATTTATTATTGTACACCCGTAGGTGGCAATTATAAATTATGGATAAAATAGTTGAAATAAGGGTTATATACTCAAGATTAATTTTATTATTAATCTTCCCTAGGAGCTCTGTTAACAAAATTAATGGCCAAAGAAAACGATATCAGTATATGCTAGATCAAATAGGTCTTGGATGGCATATAGTAATTAGTGGGAATTTGTGATCCTAATTGAATTTGACAAGTCTCCCTTAGGCAGTTTGTTGAATTCTGAGTTGGAGATTATCATTGTAAGTCTATGATATTTTCAAGGTTTTGATACATAAACACATTGTATGCTTAATTGATTGTGTTATCTTACTAAAGTATTGTGGAATGCTTGCTTATATTTGGTATATGAATCTTTATTATAGATTAAATGTCTAAGAACACTTTATCTTAAATACTAGATAAAAACACATTAACTGGCAAGAATTATAATGATTGGAAAAAGAACCTGAATATCGTCCTTTCCTTTGAAAAACAAAAATTAGTGCTAACCACACCGTGTCCTACTGAGCCTACTGGTGAATCCATAAATGAAAAATCCAAGTATATGATCGCTGGAAAGATTGTAACGATCAGGCTTACTGTTACATTATGGCTAGCATGAATAATATGCTATAGGCTCAACATGAGTATTATGAGACTGCTAGGCAGATCTTGGATAATTTGGAAGACATGTTTGGAGACCAAGCCTTAACAAAATGACAAGGGGCTCTTTGGAAGCTCCTCAACTACAAACAAAGACCAGGGACTCTTGTGAAGGAGAATATGATGTTGGTCATGGGTTTCCTCGTTGAGGCTCAAACCCATAGAGCTGACATATATGCTAAGTCATAATTGACTATGGTCTTTAAGACTTTCTCTAAGGAATTTATCCCATTTAGAGCTTCATATAATTTGAGCAATAGACAAGATTTTACCTTGACAGAGCTAATGAAGTAGTTATAGGAGTTCGAAAATATGATCAGGGAAGCTCCTACTCGTGGGGAGGTGAACTTGGTAGCTGCATCTAATTTCAATCCTAACTCTAGGAATGGAAAGACGTAGAGGGCTAAGAATGGGAAATCTTCTATGCTTGCAAAAGGCAAGGAAAAGAGGAAAAAGTAGAGGAACTTAAAGAAACTAAAGTGTTTCTTTTGCAGAAAGATTGGGCATATAAGGAAGAATTGCAAGGACTTCCAAACTAAAGGACCTAGATGCAAACTTCTTGTAGTTGAGACTTGTTCAGTCAAAGACTCAAGTAACACATGGGTCATAGATTCTGAAGCGACTAGTCACGTCTATGTTTCTCTATAGGGGTTTAAAGAAACGAGAAGTTTGCTACATGACCACTTCATGCTTCAGATGGGCGAGGGAACCTTAGTGTTGGCTGAAGCAATAGGAGACGTCCATCTTTGTTTGATAGTTATAGGAGTTTGGTTTTGAGATATTGTTTTCATGTTCCTAAACTCAAAAGGAATTTAATTTTTGTTGCTTGCTTATATAATAAGTTTAGGGAGTTTTGGGCTGAAGTAGAAAAACAATTAGGTAAACCCATAAAGGCACTTTGATACAATTAAGGTGGAGAATACCTCTCTGATGAGTTCTTGGGATACTTAATAGAGAATGAGATTTTATCCCATTTGATTGTGCCAGGCACTAAGCAGCAGAATGGCATGGCTGAGAGAAGGAGTATGACTTTGTTAGACATGGTTAGGTTTATGATGAGTTATTCGACGTTCCCTTTATCCTTTTGGGGATATACACTACAAACTGCATGTTATCTTTTGAATGACATGCCTTCAAAATTGGTTCCTAAAACTCCTCATGAGCTGTGGACAGGTAGGAAGACATCTTTAAACCATATTCGCATATGGGGATGTCTTGCTCATGTCTTGTACAATGAAGCGAATAAGTTGGAAGCTTGTTCGGAAGTTTTCATGTTAGTAAGATATCCAAAAGGGAAAAATGGGCTTATTTTTATAACTGAAAAGAAAATGAAGTCATGGTTTCAATGAATACAACTTTCCTTGAGGAAAGTTACATGAACGACTTTAAGCCTCGTAGTAAAATGGTACTCGAAGAGTTAGCAAATGATTCAATCACTCTAGGGGTTCTAGTTGAAACCAATATAATCAATGTAGAAAAACCGACTGAATAGCAGCCTAGTGAGCTTCGGCATAGTGGGAGGATCATGCATTAACCTGAAAGATATATGTACAATAGTGAAGCCTATTTGGCTGAACCAATTGAACATGACAGGGATCCTTACACTTACACAGAGGCTATGGAGTGTTGATTCAAAGCTCTAGACAGAAGCTATGAACACAAATATGAAGTCTGTGAAGACTACTCAAGTCTAGAAGCTTGTAGACCTTCCTGAAGGGGTAAAACCCCATAAAGTGTAAGCCAGTCTATAAGAGAAAGAGAGTGTCAAATGGGATAGTCAAAACCTATAAGATTAGACTAGTAGCAGAAGGATACACACAAAAGGAGGGAATCAATTACGAGGAAACCTGTTCGTTGTAGCTATGCTTAAGTCCATCCAGATTTTCTCATCCATAGCTGTCGCTCTTAACTACGAGATTTCAATCCATGTTTTTTTATGATAGCTATTTAATCTTCTTAGTTAATCCATGGTCACCCTCATCATAAAGTTGCTTATGCAGGTTGCCTATTACGATTGCTTGTCCAACTAAAAATACAAAAACCTGTAATTTTGGTCATTTCTGTAATGGCCCTCCTTACATGGCCGCTACTTAACTTAAACATGATCATAAACTTAAACTTACTAACAAATAAGGTAGAAAAATTTGGGATAAATTTTTTTTTTAAAATGGATTCTTACTGTGTAATCCTTAACATAAAACCTTAGAGGAAGTAATAACTATTTTCCAAAACTTAGTAACAAATGATTTCTTGAAAATAAGGAATTCTCAACTTATAATCTTAAAAGATATAATAATAATTTCTCAAAACTTAATTGCATAAACCTAAAATAATACATAAAATTCTCACACGTAATAATAACGTAATAATAAGCATTACGTTTTAACATAGTTATAATTTCTAAAAGCATGATCCTTTACATAATTCATAACATTAATTTCTTGAAACAAAACCATAGTAATTTTCTTGAACTTTTCATTTTTAAGCATAAGAGTAATTATTTAGCAACTATTACTTTAAAGACATTTCTCAATTTAGATAAAACTATTTTCAAGACAATTTTAAATTAAATATTAAAATAAAATCCCATTTAAATGCTCTTTAAAACTTTCTTAGCAATTATTATATATTTTTGCTTATAATTTTAACGTTTTAAAAATATCATATTATTTTCTTAAAAGTAAACCTTCTTAAACCAAACAAAATATGATTTCTTAGAACTTAAACTTTTAAGTTTAAGATACTAATTTCTTAAAGCTTTTCTTTTAAACTTTCATAATATATTCATAAAATTCATTTCTTAACTTAATGTAAAACTCCAATAATCCTTTGCAATTCCAAATGAGCATATAATTTTCTTTCTTACAAATTTCATACATTTGTTGCATTATCTATTGCAACATTTTTTAAACTTTAAAATCCTCTAGACTAAGGTTGCGTAATCACAAGCTCAGTTTTTAAACATAATTACATAAATTATTTACTTATTCATATTCACATAATTTTCGTAAGGTATAAACATACGAAATTTTGTAAAATAAAACATGCATAAATTCGTAAAATAATAATGTAAAAATATTACATTGTGTGAGCGGTATCCATTCCCATCTTCACCATTCATCCGCCGCTCACCACTGCCCATCAAGTGCCGCTGACAGGTTTTTCTTACCTATAACATGAACATACTTAAATGAGCTTTCGCTCAACAAGTAGGAAATTAGTATTGCAAAATATAATTAAAAATCATTTTAATAAAAATATGCATAAGCATTTTATGCGTGCTTATCAACTTGATTTATGCTTAATTATTTAAGCTATAACTTATCTTCTTACTTTGGGCTTGAGTGATCGTACCGGTTGTGCGCGAGTCTTGGGAAGTTAGGGTTCGCGAGGTCCAACGACACTAAGATCATTCATTACTTTAACATGGAGCCTCCTCGTGGGTCGGGAGGTTGGTACGACGCCCTTAACTTGTCTTATAAGTTTCACTTGTCTCATTGTGTGTATGCAATATGACTTATCACTACATGACATCACAATTTCATAATTCATGAATCGTAAATCATAATCATACATGAATCATAAATCATTATTATACTTGACTTGAAGGTGATTAAACAATATAATTTATATATTGCATACATCACACATTAATCATATCATCAGCATCATAGCATTTCACATCATGTCATAACATAACATATCACATCATAACATATAACAGTGTAATAAATCATTGATCATGCATTTTCATAAATTTTATGAAAATATTTGAAATTAATTTATTTTTAAAACTATTTATACTATAGGCGAGATTCTTACTTACTTGGACTCTGAATAGAGCGAGTCTAATTGTATCTCGCTGTGTCCACAGTCTACGCTACATCCTCATTAGTGCTCCTCGGACCACTGTGGATGGCTAGGAATGATCCATGGAGATTTATTATTGTTGAAAACATCATTCTAGGCTCCGTTACTATAGTCTGAGTCACCTCGATCTACGTGTAATCGGTACCAGATGATTTTTATCAAAGTGGAATTTGCTCGAACGAAGATCACCATCACATTTAGAGTGTCAAAACAAGTCAGGAGGCGGTCTCGGATCTTCGATTGGAGGTCGGGACCTTGGGACCTGAGGTCTGTCGGAGGCCAGCCACCCGCGACAGCGCGTGGGGCGCGTGCGGCGGCTCCAGTGACCTTGAAAAGCTATAATCTCAACTATTGGTAGTCTTGGACCTTCTGAGTTCGATGGCAGCCTCAATTTTACACAATGTGACCTTTAACTATGCCATTCGAAACAATAAAACTCGGGAAAAATTGGCGACATCGACGGCGGTCCTCCAGCCATGGATCGGCCGAATCAACTTAGGCATTTCAAAGTCCGTTGCATTCTGAGCATTTTCCTTCATTTGGTGCTCCTCAACACCGTCGCACCTGGCAGAATCAGAGGGACTCATGGTGGCGATGACAGCTCCTCGAATCGCTAGCATCCCGCTGTGGAAATTGGCAATTGAGAGTTCGGTCATGGTAGTCATCAGCCTCTGAGTCGATTGACATCGGCGGTGTGTGTCACCACCGTAGGAATGGCCAAACCTGATCTCTCCCACGGCGACGCATGACGGGCATGTGGAACTCCAGCCACCGGCGATGGTTACAAGCAATTGATTTGGGCATTTTGCTCTTCTCAACCGTCTGAACACGACTGTCCCCTCAATTTGGTCCAACATCGTCAAAAACAGTGAATTCAAACTCACCTATGGCGATGACGATGGGTGTCTTCCGTACTCTGACCGACAATGGCTGTGGCGTGAAATTGACGGAGGCATTTTACTCCCTGTCGCCCTCTGAATGGAATGGTGATGGCGGTGCACCATACCATCACCGGATTCCATCGAGGCTTTTTTGGTGAGCATCGTACTGTAATATCGGTGCCATTCTCTTCGTCTCTTTGTTCTGAGTCCGTTGACACTAAGATCGTGCCGATCGGTGGTCGGACAGAGGAGAAATCACGTAGGAAATTTTGTGTTTCACCGCCACTTCAGGAGGTGCATGTGGCTTCCTCCAGTGACATTTTGGGTGGCACAGCACACCGTCAGACTCAGCTTCTCGAGATCTTTCTGATGGTGTAGGAGGCCTCAAAAATGGAGGCCGAATTCTTGGATTGAGTTTAAGGAGAGAGAGAGTAGAGAGAGAAAGGAGGAGCTGGTTTGATTGGTCTGATTTTTTTTTTTTGTGTCAAGTATTTACAGGCCCTCATGTGGTCCACACAGTCAAATACATGTTGTGTCGGGTTGATCAAATTTGATCCGTAAACTTGAAATTTTCATAGACATAACTGTATTTTTTTTTTAATTGTAATATTCTCATTCTTTAAAATATTACATAAACTCAAATTTTCTTGTTGTATCATTGCCATATAAACATCTTCATACTGTCATAAAATCATTTTCATAAAAGTTATCCATACTATATGGATTTTGTGATTTAATTTTGAAACTGTAAACTTTGAAACATTTGTCTTCAAAACCGATGATTAACTATTTTTGTAACTGTATACATACATATATGTATATATACATGTATATGAATTCTAAGAAAGATATTATGTATTTAAAACTTTGCTTAATATAATTATTTTATTATTATTATTATTATTATTATTATTATTTTACTTTTAAAACTTTAAAATTTATAACATATACTTCTCACTAAAAATTTTCATATTGTAAACTTCAAATTTCATTATGAAATAATAGTTGTAATTTTGTAAAAGTTTTGTAAATTAAATTGACTATCTAAGTCAATTTAATTTAAAATTTCAAACTTAACACAATCTCGTGCTTTATGGATATAACCCGAATTACTTCTCGTAAAGAGCCATTTATGGGTTCACATCTTAGCAATAAATCAACATTTGTGGACCCCATCTACGCCCTTCTTCTTCTTTACTATTACTATGACAACTGCTATTATTATTATTGTCATTACAACAATAATAATAAACTTTACGTAATTATTAATGTGTATAATAATTAACTATACACATTCAATATATTGGAATTCTTGAACTTCTAATGATCTTTATAACTTTCTTAAAATTCTTATCTTACTTTATGATCTCTATAAATTTCGAGATCAATTATAGTAAAACATGTCATAAATCTTGCATACTTGAACTTGGTTCTCACCATTTTCAATTTATGGTATGGAGCTCAAGATCACTTTTGATCTGGGTTTCTTTTACTGAACTGACATCATATAGGAATTTTCCACATCATCATAGTAAGTTGGAAATTCCACTTTTTCCAAATAACATCATCTTTTTGGCTCATGCATGAAATTAATAAATCATAAACTTTTAATTTAGCACATTAAATAATTACTTTTAATTATTTTAATGTACTATCATAACATTATATTGTTACATGTTCCATAATTAAAGCACATAAATTTGTGCATTCACAACATTATTTATTTTTAAGGTCTTACGGCTATTAAGACCTTTAAATTTGCGTATTAATAAATGCTAAACTTGTAACTTTCCAAATATTTAGCTGAGTAATTATGAAAAAATCCTTTATTAATCATACTTATTAATTTTTTGGATTTTTCCAATCATTACAATTTCCTAGTCTTATCTATTTGTTCAAGTTGAGAAATGACTAGTTCAGAAATTACTACAATGATAAGAGGAACTAAATACCGATATGCTCTGGAGCCCATGGTAAAGGGACATCAAGATGGAGTTTCTGAATGGCTATCTTGATAAGACCATAGATATGGTGGGTTCAAAGCTAAGGGTCAAAAGGGTAAGGTCTATAAGTTGCTAAATTCTATTTATGGATTTGAGCAAGCTTCATGTTCTTGAAACATAAGATTCGATCAAGTAATCAAGACTTAAGGGTTCAAACAAAATTTGGACGAACCATGTGTTTATAAACACATTAAGGATGGGCAAGTGGTTTTTCTACTACTCTATGCATGTGACATTCTGCTTATTGATAATGACATTGGGGCATTGTCATCAATCAAATTATGGTTGACTAAGTAGTTTGATATGAAGGACTTAGGTGAAACTAATTATGTTCTAAGTATCCAAATCTTTCAAGACAGGAAGAACAAAATAATAGCTTTATCCCAAGCTACCTACATAGACAAAATTCTCGAGAAGTATGCAATGTAAAATTCTAAGAAAGTTGGGCAACCATCTTGGTCTGGAATTACTTTTTCCAAGAAAGATTCTCCAAAGTCTGATGAAGAAAGAGAATACATGAAGAAGGTACCTTATGCTTCAACAGTGGGTAGTCTCATGTATGCTATGCTTTAGACACAACCGGATTTTTGTTATATGGTCAGGATAGTAAGTCGATTTCAATCGGATCTAGGACCACATCATTTGGTTGCAGTTAAGCACATTTTTAAGTACTTGGAAGGAGTAAAAGTTATATGCTAGTGTATTCTAGTGAGGATCTAAAACCTCTTAAATACACTGATTTGGATTTTCAATCCTATTTAAATTTGAAAAGATCAACTTTTGGTTCAATGTTTACTTTGGGTAGGGGCATCATTATTTGGAGAAGTATAAAAAAAAATTGCACTTCAGATTCAATGATGGAGGCTGAGTATGTGGTAGCCAGTAAAGCTTCAAAAAAAACTATGTGCCTCCACAAGTTCCTTAGGAATCTTGAAGTAGTTCCTAGTATGGATAAAACAATGTCCCTGTATTGTGATAACACTGTAGCAATAGCTAATGCCAAGGATCCAAGATTTCATAAGAAGAATAAACATATACATCGAAAGTATTATATGATAAAGGACTTTATTGAGGGTGAACATGTTATAGTATGCAAGATCGCATCCGAGAATAATATAGTTGATCCTTCTACAAAGACACTATTGACGAGGGTTTTTGAGATGTATATATCGGCTATGGGGATGCAAGACATGCCATATTTACTCACTTAAGGCAAGTGGGAGATTATTACACATCATGTATGTCATGGACAATGAGCTTATTGGAGCTTTATAATTTTATAGAGTTTGAGAATGCAGCTCTAAGCTTGTAGTGGAGTAACATTAGAGTTGATGATTATAAAATATACGTATCAAGGATATGTTATTTTATAATTATAAGGGCTTAATCTATATATGTATATCAGGTTCCTTTTGCTAGCTCATAATAAATCCTATAATAATACGGCATGTTTTTCCTACATATTAGTGACTTATATTAGTTAGTAGATTGGCTAAAATTCGATTAGAGTGGATTTAATAATTCATGTTAGTTTATTGGTTGAATTAATTTTATAAATTAATTCAAGATAAACATATTGAATTATTTGGATAATATTTTATTTGATATGGGATTATTTGTATACGACTGTTTTAATTAGATAATTTCTTTGTTGGGTTATTTAAATTAAAACTGAGGCTCTATCTAAGATTCTCATATGAAAATAAGATATTCTTGGATCTTTAAATTACCGCTTGATCGACAGGCCGATATAGATAGTTTGGTAGTCCAGTGCAGACACTTCGATAGGCCGGTAAAGTTAGTTTGGTAGGCCAATCTCTCAGATTGGTAGATGCGGTAATTACATTAAGCATTTTTTATGCGTTTTTTATCAAAAGTTGATCTAGAATCGAATTTTTAAGGTAATCTAATAAGAACTAATCCTAGATCTGACCACTATAAAAAAGGAGTTATTTTTCGTTGTTCTTTAGATTATTTGAGAAGGAAAGAGTGAGTACTCTAGTGGGAGAAATTCTAAAACTCTTAAATAGCTATTGTTCAACATCTGGAACCTTAGCTCTTAGTTTTCTCAAGTGGTTTGAAGAAGGGTAACCGGAGGAAAGATGTACGACATGCAACCACCCACACTCAGATCGCGGAGAAAGAATAGTAAAGAACACCAGTTGGTTGAGGCCCTTTTGGAATGTTCTTCTCTTCTCGGTTTTCTACAGACTTTGATATACAAAGGAGGTACATAAGATCTGTTATTAATTTATGTACTTAGTATGTCAAATTTGTTATTTGGTGAAGACTTTGATTTAAAAATTTTTAAAATTCCGTTGTATATCGTTTTCCAACACACCATCACCCACCAAGGCAACATCAATAATAGGAACCTCATACTTTAGCACCATCCTTTGGAGCACCTCACAACTCTACGCAAAATGGATACCTCATGAATAAACACATGCCTTATTAAGCATCATTAATTTTCAAGATAGCCTAATACATCTTATAGGTTCCTTCATAGTTGTACATATGAAAAGAATGAGATAAACATTTCATCATAATATTTAATATCTTCATTAATTACCTCATTAAGTGAACCAATTTAAATTAACTATCATGTTGAGAATACCATTTTAAAAATCATAAACTAACATGTTGCATGTGAGCAAGATGCAATTACTTGGCAATGCAGCTTTTACTTTACCAATTCGTCTTTAGTGATACGACTTTGAGGCTCCTTGGAGTGCTTAATTTCTTTTCTATTTCTTTCATGTGATTAAAGTATTATTAATTTAATTATATAAAACATCTCATGGTGTAAAACACATCAAATCAAAATCAACACTAAATCTTGATTTAGACTTAAGGTTACACCATATCAAACATACTTAAGCACAAAAATAGTTTTGTCGATACTCACCAGAAAATTCACAATTAATTGTAAATATATATATATATATATATTGAGATTATTATTATATATTAAAGCACACACCTAGAGGTCGTTTTTAAGTAATTACCCATCCTTTTTCAAGCCTATTAAGGTCATTAAAAGCATATTACAACCTGATAGTAAAAATAATATTTTTTTAGAAATTCTAACAACAGTGCATAAAGTTTAAAAATTCATATCTTAAGCTACAAATTTTTTTTTTAAGCAATTTACATATGAAAATGAAGCTTCGGACATTAGATTGTATATCAAAATGATTTCAATCAATTTTATGATAAGTAAACACAATTTTCTAATCCAAGCAAGATAGTTGCTAAACTTTATTTTTGACATGAACACCATAATCAAATTATAATACTCTACCATTAAATGTCATCAAACAATAACAATTAACATCATAGTCCTTTCCTAAATCACAATTGGGATTCATTAATTATATCATAAACAATTCATAAAATTTGGACAAAAAATTTCACATAAACAAGATCTTCATTCAGAAACCCTAAGCCTTGAACAAAACATAAAAATCCTAAACAAAACTTGCATAAGTAATCTTTCTAACATTTAATATTTTCAATCTCATAGTATTTAAGAGAAATTAAAAGAAACATATCAAAAACTAGTGAAAAATTTATTAAGAAAATAATATATTCCTATGAAAACCTAATTTTCAATCATGAGAAACAAAGCACCAAAATCCTAAACCAATCACCATGAAAATGCTTTTAACAAAACACTTTTTATCAATGACTAAAAATCCATAACAGGCGAGAAGAGAATAACAATCATACCTTTATAACTATTCTTGGCCCTAGAATATTAGAGAAGGAGCAAGAGTGTTTTTTTTTTTTTTGGCTAGAGGAAGGAAGTAAGGGTTCATTTGGTAAGTGGGTTCGAAATGATGTAGTTTTGAACTCTATAGTTTAAATTAGTAGTTTTGAACTATGTGGTTTAAACAATAGTTTTGAACTAAGATTTAGAACATAAAGGTTTAAAATGAGAATAAAACACCACATCATGTTTAAAACAAGAATTGGTGTTTGAAAAACTATGCTTTATGAAAAAAAAGAGAGAATAAGAATCGTTTTTACCATATAAAAATGGTTCTAACTATGTAAAATTGACAGGGCACAAAGTTTAGATTTTGAGTGGCTTAGCCAGTTTGAAACCACCTCATAAAGTTTAAACTACCTTGTTATTGTTCCATCAAACACTGGTTTGAACTGGCCTAAACCCATGCATGAAATGCCATGAGAAAAATGGATTTGCCTTAGTGTTGATGAGAATGTGATAAACATGTATACAAGTAAATCTCTAAATAAGTTTCCTTTCCTTTACCTATTTATTTTTTTCTTTATGCCACCCTATGAGATTAGTGAAAGATATATATATATATATTTTTCCCAAATTATATAACACCACATTAAAGATAAAAGTTAGTTCTAACATATATATATATATATGTGTGGACTTGTTATCAATGGTTATGTTTTACATGGTTACGTTGTTAATAAGGGTATAGTTTAACAACAATTGACGATGTTACGTGACAAAAGTTCCTTACTAATCACCATAAATATTTTCAATCAACTATCTATGTAATTATAGCTATCAAATTCATATCAAAGGACTAATATTAATAGCACCTATTGAAACCATAACTATTAAAGCAACACGAATATCTACACATACATGTACATAATATAAAATACTATATATATATAAATGGATATTCCCAATTTATAACATACTTATAATATATAACGCCATTTTTTTTACTTCACACAATATTATATAACATATTTTAAATAACGAATTAATATATATATATACATATATGTATAATTGTAAAACAACTCTAAATGTAATTTGATTCAAATCCATAGCTAATAGATATAGAGTTATCTCTTAATTAGGTAAACTAAATAAATTTAAGCACATGATAATTCAATTAATAAATTGATTCATTTGATAATCAAGAAAGGATCTTTCACAAGTAAAATTATGACTATAAAATCATAAAATTATAATACGTTTAGATTTTTTTACTAAAGAAAAACAAATTTTAAATAAAACTAGTACACAAAGTATCCATAAACACATAAAATCTTTTCAATCAATGCATACTAAAATTCCATAAGAAATCATCATTTTTCATATAAAAGAAAAATCTATCTCGTATAACTTTCAATTTCACTCCAGCTCACCAATAATTTTATTTAAATTATAGCCTACATTCGTAATAATTTTTCTAATAAAGCTTACTTGCTAATTTAAGGGAGTGTTACAAATTCTCCCCACCTTACAAAAGTTTCGTTTTAGAAACTTAAAAGAATTCCAAGTACTTAGTCTTCATCTGATATTCTCTTTCCCATGTTGCTTTCTAATCTTTTGATTTCCTAATTACTTTAACAAGAGGAATGTCTTTGTTCTCTAATGCCTTCACTTGCTTCTCTTCGTGGCTTAAGTTATCTTAAACTTAACTATTTGGGACTTAAGAACATGTTATGAATCCAATTTGTACTTCTTTGGCTTGAAGACATGACAAACATTGTGCACAAATCTATAGTATCATATTCTCCACTCCTTATAAGGATTTCATCCTCAAAACATGTATAGTAATAAATATATATAGAAATTTCTAGTCCTCCTTCATATCATCCTTTCACTTTAAAATTTCATCAAAGTCTTGTTCAATTAGAGTCATCAAATATCCAATTAATAAAATATTATTCAATGTTTGAATTCTCTTCTTTTTCTCTTTTTATATCTCTGTCCACAGTATTTTATAAAAGTATATATCTAAGTGCAAAGTCAATGCTATTTTTTTGTCTCATGCATCATGTATGTGAACTTGTTTTTAATCACATGCCAAAAGAGAGTTATACAACAAAAACTCATTGCTTCAAGATATAAAAAAGAATTAAAAGATGTTTTTAACCTCAAGATATGAAAAAGCATCATGTGCTCTAATGAGGCTATTAGTAGATCCATTCATTCATTAATTAACCCATCCTATTTATAGCTTGAAAACACAACATACTTTAGGCTCGACTTTCCTTTCTCCAAGTCTCACAGCAAACCTTTTGGGCATTACTTTAAGAATACCATGCATCACTATACAAAAGTTTATGCCTACTCTATTTCTTCATCCATAATTCCTCAACAAATATCCTCTATAATAATAATAATAATAATAATAATCTCATATTTAATCTATATTCTTCTTCAAAAAAATACTCGTAAATTATTTTATAAATTGAGAATTATTGCATTATTATAAAGTCTAGTAGAATAAGCTACTTCTCAAGTCATTCCTTAATACTACATTATCCTTCTCCTCCTCATTGATCAACTTTGCTAATTCCAAGGCCATCTTCTAAAAGAATCTTATCAAGTTATGGATAGATCATACTTACTAAAATATTATATTGGTTACTTTGACAAACTAGGTATTAGTCGTCACTATTTTTTAAAGAGTCAAGCTCTTAATAGCAAACTAATCTCCAAAATATTATCAAATTAAAAAAATATATATCATTATAGAACTCTCTCATATGATCTTATAAACTTTCTTTATCAACATTGTAAAATTTTCCAACTTATCTGATATAAAGCTTTTTCTATGAAAGTAACTAAAGTTGATTGAGCTTTAAAAGAATAGGCTCCACTTTTCTTCTCTTTCTAAATCTCACAAAACCTTTTTTTTTCCCTTTTCATCACTTAGACAAAACCAAGTATCATCATAAACAAATAAATAAATAAATAAAAAGCATGCTAGTTATATCTCTTTATTCTGTCATGGGTGTTTGTTCGTCGTAATAGGAAAACATAAGTGATCTCCCTCCTCAAGATCTAGAGAGAAGATTCACGTTATGCCAAATTCTAACTGTCTTATTTCTAACTAAGTTAGTACACTTACTTGGGGGGAGTTGGTGTGAATGCATGGCGATAGCGTATCAAATTTTTGAATAAGCCAGGCTCTAATACCATAGTGTAACACCCCCTAGTGGGCTACATTTTAACTATCCTATTTACATGTTCGTTACTTAACTATATAATCTTATTAATGAGTGAGTATTTTACTAATAAATCAAGTAATTCTTGAGCTTAAGTATAGTGAAAATCCTCAAGAATTTGTATTATTTTGATGTTTTTGGTGTTATTTTGTTGAAAAATAAAAATATGAGGCACTATGGGATTCTTGGCATCACTTTGGAGCTTAACAAGGTTTTTTCTAGGCTAAACCAGCTTTAGGAGTGCGACTCCTTTGTGTTGGGCATGCTAGGCAGCTACATGCTGCCTGGCCCAAAGTTCTTATGCGGGCTCACAGGCCTACTGCACGGGCCGTGTGCGCACGGAGTATGCTATGTAGTGTAACTAGTGCAGCCGCTTAGGCTTGCAATGCAACCATTGCGCACTCATCATGCCTTTTTTGGATCCAACGATCAAGATTGATGCTAAATGAAGCCTAATGGCTTTAAACCTTAAAAACCCTAAGAAGAAGGAAGCCTCCATTTCTTCTTGGAGGCACAATTTCCAAAAGAGATTAGAGCTAATTCCAAGGACGAAGATGGGGAAAAAGAAAAGAAAAAAGAATATTTTCTTTTGATTTAGTTTACGATATTATTTCTAGCTTTAGATTTAGATTTTATTTGTAATAAATCATCATAGGAGAAGCATTAGGAGATCAAGAAGGATGAGAGGTGAAGAAGGTGAAGAAGATGAAGAGCTTAGAGACCATGACAACTCCAAATTGGGTTTTTTATTCCTATTATCTTCTTTTTGTTTTTGTAATTTATAAATGTTGAAACCTTGATATTAGTTTGTTTAATTTTAGTTATAAGGTAGCCACTTTTCTACAACTTTGATCTTGCCTTATTATGAAGCATTGGTTTATTTTAATGTTTTTTCATGGTTTATATGCATTTTCCTACTCTTAATGCTTTTAGTTTACTTGGCCAGTGAATTAGATGGTAGGTTTAATGCTCGAGAGAGGAAAATTTCATATTCGGATTGTGGAAAATGCAACCTATGTGACTATAAGATCGAGAGATTTATAGTTTTTTTGTAGTCATTAGAAAAACTAGAGTTTAATGAATGTTCAATTACTTGGTTCTAGATAGGGATATTAGAATTGGGTTTTAAAGCATATTATCCAATTTGATGCTTGGGAGAGGTAATTGGGTTGATTTAGGGGTTCTTGCCTAATTAATCATGAGATTCAATTAAAAATAAAATTAGCATCGATTAATTATGGTGCAGTCGATGCTTTTGTATTTTTAATTATTTGCTTTCACCATTTTATTTTAATTGCTTTGCATTTTTATTATTTTTTTATTCATTCCTTTTTCTGGTCATACAAATAATCTTAGAGCTAATCAATTTTGGTACTTAACGTAAATTAAATACAATCCTTATAGGATCGATATCCGTACTCCGGTACACTCTATTATTAGCTACCATGTGTACTTGCACGTCACAGTCTAACAAGTTTTTACTTACGATGTTTCATCAACAAGTCCTCTTGAGTTTTGCTCAACATGATTTGGAATCAATGCATAGTGCTTGGTGGAGATATAAAGAGTTGCTAGTTCAATTTCCTCATCATCGCTTAATAAAAGGAGTGTCAAACTTCAAAATTTTCTCAACGGTTTAAGTGCCACAACAAGAAGGAGGTCAAAACCGGAAATGCTACCATCTTTTTTTACCAACTATAAGTGGATGATGCCTAATGTATGTTGGAAGATATGGCGGATTATGAATATTGGTATTGGAACAATTCCAACAATTTCAAGCCATAATTTGATAGTACTCAACCTCAAGAGATAGGTGTATCCCTAGAACTTCAAGCAATATTCGCATATTTTATAGAGAAAACTTGTTAATATATGAAAAGAAATGACCAAAATATGGAGAGGTTGGATAAGAAATTGATAAGATTGATGGGTGTGTCTCTAGAACTTCAAGCCATATTCATTGATTTTATGGAGGACACTATCAATATAAGAAGAGGAATGAACAAAATATGGAGAGGTTGGATGAGTAGTTGATAAGGTTAAATACAATAACAGAGGAGTCGTTTAAAACCTTGAAAAGGGTAGAGAAAATGGGAAAACAAATTGAAAAATTGGGAGCATCTACTCTTACTATGGATGTTCCTATTAGATATAAGCAAGATTGCCACTTTGTGGAGTCTACCTACTGTGAAGAGCACTTGAAGATGTTTGATGACGATTGTCTAAAGTTTGATAATTCTTTGAATGAGGAAGAGACCAAAGACTTAGGTTTTGAAAAAGAATCGCAAGAAGTCTATGAGGCTCATCTAATTGTATCCACACTAGTAATTAAAGATCACATTTATAAGGATTAAATGTGGTCAACACCTCCTCCACCGACATTAGCACCATTCCTTCAAGCCAAACAAGCACATCCTTTGAAGCTGAATCTTATTGAGATCATGTACCAAGCATTTCTACATCTTGGCAAGCTTAAGAGCATCTCATAATAAGACCCATTTGTAGTGCTCTATGATACATACTATGGGCAGAAGCTGCTCTTTGATGAACGCGTGTCCAAAAATCAAGCTGACGACTTTAAATATAGTGCTCTTGGGAGGCATCTTAAGTTTTCTATCCTTTCACTCTTTTTATTATTATTTTTTAGTTTGTGTTTGTGTTTATTTCAAAATCCTACATTAATGTTTGATTTTGGGTGTTTTAGTAGTGGTGAAATAATCGAGTGCTTAAGCACTTGAGTTTTAATGGAAAATGATTGGAGAATATGAACAAAACTAAAAACTTTAGGCTAGAAACCCCCTAGGATATACATTCTCAACCCTTGCTCCTTTATTGCTACAAATATTGAGGATAATGTTTAGTTTAAGTTTAGGAGAGGGAACACTTTGTTGATCACTTGTTAGGTTTTTGCCTTAAATTTTTTTCAAAATTTTTCATTGATCATCATGACTTTCCTTCCATCAATCATGTTTCATAGCTCTTGTTTAGTTTGTTTAGTGCTTCTTAGTTATTTTTTCTTCACTTGTTTGAATAAAGTATGAGTTTTGAGAAATGGGATAACTAGAATTTGATTGTGATGTTAGATACAAATTGTTCTCTTAAGTCTTTCAAAGTATGATACATTGAGATTTCTATGTGCTTAACTAGCTTTGGTTGTTCTTTATTCTTGATTCTCTATACTTGGGCAGCATGAATCATGTTCATTTGAAATTTTGAGATAACCTTGGCTCTAATACCACAATGTAACCCCCCTAACTAGCCACTTGGATTAACTCCTTAAGAACTTAGAATTCTTATCTAAATTATTTTCCTTAATTGCTGTTAATTAATCTTGCTAGCGTTTGATAATTAAGTAATTAATTTTGTAATTAATTAATTCATTTTTATACAAAAGGTCCATTTGAATATGAATAGTGATATTGGGCCTATAGGCCCATGTTGGGTTACTACTCATTTCAATAGGCCCAATATGGCCCACTTAAGTTAAAGGTGTTCTATGATTTTTTCAACACTAACTAATCGAAATTTGGATACAATAATTGGTTTCTAAACTTGTACGAGCGTTGGATCTATCATTTCCATGATAACGTTGAAGTCAATATTTTGGGGTTTTTACGATTCCTGTTTTGAAATCTATTTGAAAACTCTATACTTGTATGTGTAAAGATTCATTTTCAAAAATCATATTTTAAAATGGAGTCCAAACTCGATAAAACTATGAAACTGTAGATTCATATAATTTTTCGAGTGCTACAATTCCTTTGTTTGTCTTAACTTAAAATTCTACTATTAAATAGATGTTTTACTTTAAAACTAGGACCAAAAGGTACTTTTTTGTTAGTTTTAAAAGTCATCATATAACTGTATGTTAGATATGTATTTCTTAAAATTTTTATTCATGAAAGTTCCTCATTTTGATGAGTTCTAGAACTTTCATGTTTTTCAAAATTCTATTTTCTATCTTTAAAAGACCTGTTTTTAGTGATTTTCGCAAACTTTATCCATCCAACAATTTTCTATAAAAAGTTAGACAATTTTTATAAATTTGTTTTAAAGTCCATTTTAGACACAGAATTTAAAAAAAAAAATTCTTCATGAAATTTTTTCGTTTCATCAAGATACAAAACTTTCATGTTTCGCAAAAATTGTGATTCGAACATTTCAGGGGTCGTTTCCATCAAAAACAAAAACTGCTCTATTTCACTGAACAAAAACTGGCAATTTTCTAAATATGTCCATAACAATATTTTAGATATAGAATCATAAAATAATTTCTTGATGAAAGCTTTCGTCTCATCAAGATCTAAAACTTTTGTGTTGTGCAAAAATCGTGATTCAACCTCAAAGCAGCCCGTTTCCGTGTAAACAATGGCTACCCACTATTTACACAGTTTTTGGGTAGTTTTCAAAAATGGTTTGAAACTGCATCTTAGAGTTAGAACCACGAGAATCTTTAGCTGCAAAGATTTGTTCAGAATGTTGAGATCTAAAACTTTCGTGTTCGTAAAAATTCCATAACTGACCTATAAAGAGTCTATTTTTGGACTTAAATAGTGCAGGAAAACTTTAATATCTAATAATCATATCAAAATATACACTAACCATACTCTACCCTGAACAATCATAACTAACCATGGCATATTCTTACAACACCAACATAAGTGTTCTCTTGGAAGCTTATTGCATGGGCTTAATCAATAATACATATAAAGTAACACAAACTCAAAATAAAAGAGAAAAAGTTTAGTGCATTATCCTTGTAGAATACCCTTGAGTGCTCCTCCTAATTCTTCTCTTTCTCTTCTTAATCTTGGTTGGGATTTTGTGAGTGTGAAAAATGGAAAAATTAGAGAGAAAGTTAGAGAACTAGTCTTCTTGAGAGGATGGAGAACGGAATTTTTTCTTGAGGAAAAATGGAGAGAAATGCAACAAAATGATCCTTGTTGAAGACAAGGTCTTAATATAGGCATGGATGCTAATTGGGTTTACTTTCTTGACATGATTACCTAGGTCTCTAATCTACTTATTTAGGTCAAATTTTTGGTTAAAAAATACCCTAAGTGTGGAGCCACTAGTGGAGAGAAAAATTAGAGGGAAACACTTAATCATGGGATCAAGGACACCCATCATATTAAGCACTATTCATGGTCTAGTCATGCTTATTTCTTGTCCCCTTTCTTTGTCCCTAAGTTTCTTTAAATTAGGTATTCTTTTGACTAGCTAGTTAAGCTAGCTAGCTGAGCTAACAAAGGGGACCAAATGGACCTATATAGTTCAAGCTCCCGATAATTATGAAATCCAATATCTTAGATATACATTTCATAATTATCAACTCCAATGCTACTCTACTAAAAGCTTGGAGCTACACTCTCGAACTACATAGAATTATGAAGCCCGTATAACTAAGTCTCCATAACATATCATAGTGTATCGTATCCCCATATGATAATCCATAATCAGCTTAAGAACAAGTTCTATTTTACCTTCCTGATTATTTTTATCTTACATTCCATTATCTCACTATCGAAAAACTTACCATCCAAAGACAAAATACCATTCGGTTAACCTATGTATCCAAATGGTTGAGCGCTCCAGTTTTCTAATTATAGGATAACGTATATAAGAGGATATCACTACTCCTAAAGAGGAGCTACGGATTCTATATTTATGAATAACAGGTCTATGCTATCAAGAATCATGCCTCCAATGTGCCAGCATGCATACCACTATTAAGATGTGGGTGTCATCTTTTGGTACATCAAAAGACACAAGTCAAGACAACAAGCCCACTATTCATCTCAGGATTAAGATGCAATACAAATGATTTTCTAAAGTGAATTGATTTGTTGAGATAGAATTATTAATCCAAATCAATTCACTTTATGTCCTGATCCAACACATCGTCACCTATGACAACGTGCCAATGTTTTTATTTACGGAGTCCACCTCTGATGGTCAAGACAAACCATCTTCCAATAGGGATATAGACAACATAACAATCTTTGCATTAATACAAAAGCCCAACTTTATTTCCACGATTGCGGATCTTACGATTTAGACCATCACCTTAAGAATCGTGTCTTCTGCATAATCTGTCCATCATATGCTCAATTCTTAAGGTTTAGACTGACAGTCACAGACTATTGTTTGCTTAACATACATTCAACAAATATAAACATAAGGAGGATAAGGTTAGGTATATAAACAATGAATAAATTCTTTATTGATAAAAATGTCTCCAAAAACTTATTACATTTTTACTCCTTAGGGCATACATGTCTAACAGATACATTATGATATGTCATGGAGACTTAGCTATACAGGCTTCATAATTCTATATTGTTCAAGAGTGTAGCTCTATGCTTTTAGTGGAGTAGTATTAGAGTTGATAATTATAAAATGTATATCTAGGGTATTGGCTTTTATAATTATCAGGAGCTTAAACTATATAAGTCCATTTGGTTTCCTTTGCTAGCTCACAAAAAATCCTGTAACAATATGGCGTACTTTTTCAATAATTGGTGACTTATGTCAGATTTATCAGATTGGCTGAAATTTGGTAAAATCAGATAATTCATGTTTGTTTATCGATTGAATTAATTTTGTAATAAAATTAATTCAAGATAAACTTGTTGAATTATCGGGATCAGATAATTCATTTCTATTTATCAGGTGGATTAATTTTGAATTAATTCAAGATAAACTTATTGAATTATTAAAAATATGTATTTTCCTAGAGATTATCTAAATATGACTGTTTTTATCAGATGACTTCTCGATTGGGTTATTTGAATTAAAACTGAGGCTCTATACTAAGAAGCTTGGGTGGGAAATAAAGATTCACAGGGATCTTTTATCGGAGGTTTGGTTGGCCGATCTTTAAGTTTGGCCTACCGACTGAGGAGGTTCGGCAGGCGGATCTACCAGCTTGACCTGCTAACCGGGCGATAAAAGATCACGTGTTTCTACACGGATTTTATCAGATCTTGATCCAAATTTGATTTTGATTCAAATTTTTGAGGCCTTATCTAATAAGGACTAACTCCTGGGCCAAACCTTTATATAAATAAGAGTGAGTCTCTTTATTATTCAGATCAGTTGAAAAATCTAGAGTGAGACTTTGCTAGTGAGATTCTAAAACTCCCCGAAGAGCTATCATTCGCAAATCATGAATTATAGCCTTGGGTATTTCTCAATTGGTTGGAAGGAGAGTCACTTGGGAAAAGCTAAACGATGTGAGCCCACACTCACTCCAATCGTGGATAGAGAATAGCAAAGAAGACCGGTTGGTTGAGGCTCTTTTGGAACGTTACTTCTCTTCATGGATTGCGGGAGTTCTTCAGCATTCAAAGTTTAGTAAGATCTGGTTAATTTATGCATATAATATGTTAAACTTGTGTTTTGGAAAATACTTTGATATTAAAAATTTTAAAATTCTACTGCGTACTATTTTTCGAACAAAACCAACCCTAGATCCATCACTATTTGAGTTTTTCTTGCTCTGTTTGCTCCAAAGTTTGTGCTATTTCTTTTATTTCTTACTTTAATTTATTATTTTATTATTTTGCTTTTTCCACCTTTAGTTGCCTAGATAAAATCTAGTTATTTTAATTACGGTAATTAGTGAGAATTTAAGAAAACAATCCTTAAGAAACACGATACTTTACTCCTATTGTATTACTTGTGACCGTGTGCTAGCGCATATAGTCTAACACCTCTATTTCCTTTCTGTCTTTCAATTTCTTTCTCCTATGGTTTCCCCTCTCTTTCTTCCTCCATCAACAATAGAAGCTTCCATAGTAGAAGCTCTAGCGGCCGATCTCATCTGTCATCTTCGACAAAACCATCGATCTCAACCACTGTAGTCAGCATCTTCAACATTGTTGCAAAACTTGATCACCGTTGAAGCCAACTCGTGAGATTGCGACCACCAAAGCCATGATCAAGATGACATTGTAACGCCTTAACCTCACATGGAGCCCACTTGGTGGGAACCCAGCATGGTCGAGTCTTATTCTCGTTACTCATCCGTACTGTCCCCTCTAGGCACCTACTAGCCCTTAGGGATTTCTTTCACATCCCCCAACATTTGGACCTAACCTAATAACTCTTGCTTATATGGTTCTTAAGTTGAATGTCGGTACCAATCAATGCAATTTTTATTATAATGCCTCAATACCCTATGGGCCCACCTGGCAAGATGCTCGATATAGTCATGTCCTATACTAGTTACTCATATGTGTTGTCCCTTCTAGCCACCAAATGGCTCTTAGGGATTTCTTTCATGTCCCTCAACATTCGAACCTAATGCCTCTTGCTTTTAAGGTTTTTAAGTTAAATGTTGGTACTAATTAACCTTCAAAATTATGATTGGTGTCATTGGAGATCTAACAAACACTTCCTAAGGATCGGCATAATCAATATGAATACTTAGGCTCATTAAGTACATAAGACAAATTCATAATAAAGCATAGTAGCTCATGCATATTTTGATAAATGTTTTAAGTTATATTTTATGAGTATAAGTTCCTACTTGCTAAGAGAAAGCACATTTAGTTATGCTCATGTTGTAGGTAAGAAACCTGTCAGCAACACTTAATAAACAGTGGCAAGCGATAGAAGAATAATGGTGGAGATGAGAATGGATACCGCTTACAAAATGAATCTTTTGAAATAGGTTTAAAATAAATTAGGCATGTACGTTTAAATAGTTTTATGCATGTATGCTTTGAAATTGAGGTTATAGTCATACAATCCTAGTTTAGATTAATTTAAGATTAATATATTGCAATGGATACTGTAATAGATATATGTAAATTTCCAATTAAGATAATTATAGTCATATAATGTTTCAAAAAGTTTTATTTTAATTTAAGAAATGTTTTGAATGAAACTTTTTAAGTAATTATTACGTTGAAAAAAAAAATTATTCTACAAATATGAGTACTTTACATTATGATATGTTTTTTTAAAGATGTAGTTTAAGTAATGGCTATATAAGTAGGATCGTTATAGCTCTTTGTCTAGCTTTCTTAATCTGTCACAATGTCGGTTAATTCTATGAGGGTGGAGGTCCGGGGCTTTATTTGGTAGTGGAAACAATCGAGCTTCGATGCAATGAGGCTGGGTTATGTAGATTGGACATTGATGAGTCTTCCTTCAAGGGCAGTGTCGTCAGAGAATGATAGAGGCGATGGTGTGTAGCAAGGCAATACGGAGTTACAGCAATAGAGAGAAAGGGGAAAGTAAAAAGAAGAAAAAAATAAAACTTAGAAAAATAGAAAGTATTTGTTTTGTTTTGGGTTATAAACTTTTTTTTTGTCTCTGATTTGGTTTTTTAATTTGTTTTTCTCTAATTAGATTTTTGATCTTCTGTGTTCATACTTGTTGCATTTTTTTTTTGTTTTGTTTTTTTCAAGTGTTTTGTTTGATCTAGTAATATGTGGAAATAAAATATTAACTGGGAAATATGGTAATTCTACATTTTTCAACCGCGGGTGACAATGTTGTTGTTGGTGATGCCTTTCGATAAATTTTTGTATTTACATAGAAATACAATGCTTCTATGTAAATACTTTATTTCCTAGCCAGTGGTGGTTTGATGACATCGCTGATAAATTTTTGTATTTACATATAAATACAATATTTATAGGTAAATAATGTATTTTCTAAGTACCAGTAATTTGACAAAGTCGTCGGTAAATTTTTTATATATATATAAAAATATAGTATTTATAGGTAAATACTATATTTCTTGGCCACGAGCATTATTGTTGATGTCGATGATGTCCAGTGAAGCTATTGTAACTTTTTAAATTGACATGTAAATATAGAATTTATAGATAAATTCTGTATTTCCCAGTCATCGATAGTCCTGCATATTCATTGGTAAAGATTTGTATTTATATGTAAATAAGTTATTTATAGTTGAATATTGTATTTCCTAGTCGCCAGTGGTCCCACGAAGTTGCTGGTAAATTTTTGTATTTACATGAAAATATAGTATTTATAGGTAAATACTGTATATCACGGCTGTTGGCATCATTGTCAATGCTGGTAATTGATGGGACTGCAAAAATGTATATTTCTTAAGGCTAAATATTATCATTTTGCATTCATATTTCTCATTACATCTCGTTATCATAGTATTTATGTGTTAAATAATATTTTAGTGTATTTGGGTGAAAATATTGTTAAAAATATGTTTTTAGTGTGCTTTTTATATTTAATAATATTTTTAGTAATTTTTAGAATCATTTCTTTGTGTTTAATAATTAATTAGTTTGATAATAATTAAAACCAAGAAATTATCATTCTGATTTTGTTTTCAGTTTTAAAATGTATGAAAATAAGTTTTTGTTTGTGAATATATTTTATAATATTTCAAGTAATTTCTAAAAATATTTTCAAGTCTTAAATAATATATTTGTTAAGGTTTGTTAATTTTAAAAGTTTTTTTATTTATTTTTAGAGTTTTTTGTGTGTTTTATTTTAAAATACATTTTAAAATTATCGTAAAATTAAGTTTGTAAAATAATTAATTTTTGTTTACTTATTTTATTCTAGATTTGAAATCTGCAAGAAAAATGGAGTAAAACAGCTGATAATGGGCAATAAGGGACCTCAAATGCATGAAAAATAATAAAAAAATAAAATAAAATAAAACTCAAAAGAATACCACGTGGCAAGCTCAAGGCCGTCGAACCAAGCCGCCCAAATGATCTGGATCATCCACGTATCCCAGGCCCCTTAGGAATCTGTTGCGGCATGTCCCACGCGAGTGCATCTTTCTTGCGGTTCGATTAGCTTACTGAGATTCAATTAATGGTCACAATTTACTTGTTAGTCCTAGTGTTTTTCAGCCACCAGATCTAGTCTTCACTCTAGTTTTTTTGCACGATCTATGGTCCACGTTCATGTAGTTGGTACTCGCTTCACACTTGATCAAAAGATAAATCTCAGCCTCTCAACAACAGATTTATGCATAGAAGAAGAAAAGAAAATAAAAACGTAAAAATCAAATTAAATCTAATTTTAAATCATGAGGGGAGGCAAAACCTATTTAAAAAATTCCAAAGAATCTCCAATTTATCATCCTATTCATTTGTAACCAAAAAAAATCTAAAAAATAAATACATAAATAAAAATGCAAAAAAATATGTAAATAGTAGAGTTTCTTCACTATAAATGCCCCTCCCTTTAATGTAATTCTCAACCTTTCTCCATAATTTTGAAGTTGTTCTTTCTTTCTCTCTTAGGTTAGTTTTCTCTTAGTTTTATTTTTTATGTTTTTGTAAAATATTTTTAGTTTTTATATTATAAAATAGTTATGCTTAATAAAATTATGTGCGTATTTATTTTCAATATATCTTTCTAATTTCCTTTTTAGCTATGGAGAGAGGGGAAATTTTGGGAAAATTAACATCAATTTTTTAGTTTAGAAAAAATCTTCTAAGTAGGTATAATGTCAAAATCATTTTTAGGGAACTTATGATTCTCTTGTTAAGTCAGCTAAACTTCATGCAAAATTAAGTTTTGATTTTCGTAGACAACGGCTGGCACAGGTAATGCTTAGGAACATTTTGATTATTCGCAACAGGGAATGATATGGTAAATGCTTTCCTTTAATTTTATTAGTAATTTTAGTTAGTTAATTTTAAAATCATATTCATTTGTTAAAATGAATTTCAATGCGTTATAAACAGGAATTGGTACATTAAATGTGTCGTAACTCTTAATTTATTATAGTCAAAAGCTGGCATATTGTATGCTTTAACTATTTTAATAAATAGCTTTAAAAAACTAAAATATATAAGTTAATTGGCAGAATAGAACCTTTAATCCTTAACACTATTATAATTGTTGTTTCTTTTAAGTTAAATTGTACTTATTATTAAAGTTCCATATTCCATTTAATTAAACCACATATCTTATTATTAAAATTCCATTTACCATTCCAATTTATATCGCATTTCTTATTGTTAAAATTCTAAAATTCACAAAAAAATCTAAAAATGAAAAAAGTAAAAAAATGTGTAAATATTGTAAATAATTAACTTTAATCCTTAAATTATTTAATTAGTAAATAAAAATAACGTAGCTGATATATTGGACCTTTGCAATACTTTTTCCTTGTAGGATTGACCTTGAATTGACTTAGTTTTATTACTTAAACAACCTTATGCTTGAGATTATATCAAACTTACAATTTTAGGCCCGAACAATTATCTTCAATGAAGCCATCATGAAATTTTTGTATTTATATAAAAATGCAATATTTACATGTTAATATGGGATTTCCCGTGTCCAACGAGATTGCTGCTAAATTTCAGTGTTTACATAGAAATATAATAATGACATGTTAATACAATATTTCATGGCTGCTGTCTACATCATCGATATTGGTCGCTAATAAATTTTTTCATTCTGTGAAAATACAATATTAACTTATAAATATAATATTTCCTTGCCACCATTGGTGCGAGTGAGGGAGGAGAGGGGGAGACGAAACAAGAAAGAGGTGAGGCTATTTTGGGGTTTTTTGTTCTCAATTTCTCATGAAATAAATCCTAATTTCTCATAGTATGCTATTTACTACATATTTTGAAATCATATAATATTATTTATTAATTTTTAAGCAAAATTTTCTATTTTGCTCTTTCTCTTTAATAATCCTCATAAGGATGTTTTGGGCTTCGTAAACTAAAATAGGTCCATTGGGTATGAATAGTGTGATTTGACCTCGATGCGCATTCTTGAAATTAATTTAGTCACTTTCCATACCAATAGGTCCATTATGCCCTATTTGGTTCGAAAAACATGCTAACACATTTGAACATTGCATCGTAAGGGATGTTTTGTGCTAAAGGGCAATGAGAGACTTGCACCCCTAAATTAGTATTCTTGCATCAGAGTCTAAAACTACCAATTTTCATAAATCTTATATTTTTAGAAACTATTTTGGATAGTTGGAATGTTTACTAGAAGGATCATTTTACTCTTTCTAAAATTTTGTCCAAAAAACTCATAATTTAAAATAAAAACTAAATTTTGAAAAACTCTTTACTATTGACTTCTGTAGTTTTTGGAATCCTAAAATTATTTTGTCATCGTAAAATGAGGTTCGATCATTAAACAGGCAGTAGGGCCTAAAAACACATGGTAGTGGTGTCTTATGATAATTTCGGAGATAAGCGTAAAATTGTATGTTAGATATAGTTTCTTAATAAAATTTCTTCATAAAAGTTCTTCATTTTGAGTTGATATAAAACCTTTTGGGTTTAGTAAAAATTTATAATATACCTTCCAACAACATGTCCATTTCACTAGATTTCAATGATTGCACTATATTCGAAAGTTTTTTGTAAACAGTTTTGAATAGTTTTATAAATCTATGTCAAACAGCATGTTAGGGTTAGCTTCATAAAAAAATTTCTTCAAAAGAGTTCTTTGTTTTGACTAGATCTACAACTCTTGTGTTTATTCCTAAAACGTGTTTGGCTTAAAGGGCTTGTTTTCTTAAAAATTTATGTTGTAATTTTTTTTCCAAAAATAGTGTTTTAAAAATTTTGGGTAGTTTTGAAAAAATGCTCAAAACTCTGTCTTAAAGTCAATATCTTAGAAAAAGTTATTTCATGAAAGTTGTTCGTAACATCCTGATATAAATCATTTGTGTTTACAAAAATAAAAAGTTTACCTCTAAAAGACACGTTTTCCTTGAAGATAGTTGCAATATTTTAGTTAAAGTTTTCTTTAAAGTCAATGAGCAATTTTGAAAAAACGCCCAAACTATATCTTTGAGTCGATTCTCGAAAAACATTATTTCATGAAAGTTTGCTCGTAACATCCAGATTTATAACTTTTATGTGTATGAAATTCACATTCCCACTTCTAAAAGGCTCGTTTCACTAATAAAAATGATCCCACACCCTAACTGAAGCAATGGGAGACATCCATCTATATTTTGATAATTATAAGAATTTAATTTTGTGATATTGTTTTAATGTTCCTAAATTTAAAGGGAATTTAGTTTCTATAGCTTATTTATTTAAAGACTCCTATTTGGTTTCTTTTAATAATAAAGTGGTGATTCATAAAAACAAATCTTTTATCTATTCTGGATGGATGCAAAATAATCTATATTTTATCAAACCTAAGATGGATTTACTACTTAATCTGAGATGAATGATAATAACTCTAAAAGACTTTAAACTTCTCCTTCTAATAAGACTCATCTTTGGCATTTGCGACTTGGTCATATTAAGCTAAATAAGATTCAAAGGTTAGTAAGGGATGGACCTTTAAGTCACTTAAAGGTGGAATTTATACCACAATGTGAATCTTGTTTGGAGGGTAAAATGACCAAAAGACTATTTGGGTCTAAAGGCAATAGGGCCAAAGGGGTTCTAGGACTTGTGCATAGTATTGTTTGCGGACCGATGAACATCCAGACACGAGGAGGGTATGAGTACTTTGTCACTTTTATTGACGATTACTTAAGGTAGGGGTATGTGTACCTAATGCACAACCAAAGTGAAACTTATGACAAGTTCAGGGAGTTTCGGGCTGAAGTGGAAAAGAATTGGGTAGACCCATAAAGGCACTTCAATCCGATCGAGGTAGTGAATACCTTTCGGATGTGTTCTTGGGACACTTGTTAGAGAATGGGATTTTATCCCATTTGACTGCGTTGGGCACTTCGTAGTAGAGATAAGAAATATGACTTTATTGGATATGGTTAGATCTATGATGAGTTATTCATTATTGCCTTTGTCCTTTTGGGGATATTTACTACAAACCACATGTTATCTTTTGAAAAATATGTGCATTCAAAATCGGTCCCTAAAACTCCTCATGAGTTATGGATGGGGAAGAAGACATTCTTAAGCCATATTCGGATATGGGGATGTCTGACACATGTCTTGTTTAGGGAAGCGAATAAGTTGGAGGCACGTTCGGAAGTTTGTATGTTTGTAGGATATCCAAAAGGGACAAAAAGGGATTATTTCTATAACCCAAAGGAAAATAAAGTCATGGTTTCAACTAATGCAACTTTCCTTGAGGAGAGTTACATAGACAACTTTAAGCCTCAAAGAAAAGTGGTGCTCGAGGAGTTGAGGAGTGATCTGATCACTCTAGGGGTTCCTATAGAAACTACTCTAATCGATGTAGAAAAATCAAACGAACCTGAACAACAACCTAAGGTGCTTCGGCATAGTAGGAGGATTAGGCGTCAATCTGAGAGGTATATATTCAATGGTGAGGCCTACTTGGCTGAACCGGATGAACATGACAAGGATCCTTACACTTATGTTAAGGCTATGGAGGATGTTGATTCAAAACTTTGGATAGAGGCCATGAACATAGAGATGAAGTCTGTGGAGACTAATCAGGTCTGGAAGCTTGTAGATCTTCCCAAAGGGGTAAAAACCATAGGGTGTAAGTGGATCTACAAAAGGAAGAGAGGAGTGGTTGGAAAGGTCAAAACCTTTAAGGCTAGACTGGTATCTAAGGGATACATGCAAAAGAAAGGAATTGGTTACGAGGAAACCTTTTTGCCTGGAGCCATGTTTAAGTCCATCTGGATTCTCTTGTCCATAGTTGCCGCACTCGACTACAAGATTTGGTAGATGGATGTCAAGATGGCTTTGCTAAATGGCATTATTGATGAGTCCATTTATATGGAACAACCAGACGGTTTCAAGGTCAAGGGTTAGGAGGCTTGAAAGCTGCTAAAGGCAATATATGGACTTAAACAGGCTTCTTGTTCTTGGAACATAAGATCTGATAAAGTGATCAAAACTTATGGGTTCGTATAAAATGTGGACAAACCATGTGTGTACAAGCACATTAATGATGGGAAGGTAGTTTTTCTACTACTCTATGTAGATGACATTCTGCTAATTGGCAATGACGTTGGGGCGTTGTCATCGGTCAAATTATAGTTGACCAAGCAGTTTGACATGAAGGACTTGGGTGAGGCTAATTTTGTTCTCGGTATTCAGATCTTTTGGGATAATAAGAACAGAATGATAGCTTTATCCCAAGCCGGCTACATAGATAAGGTTCTCATAAGGTTTGCAATGCAAGATTCCAAGAAAGGTGGGCAACTATCTAGGTATGGAATTACTCTTTCTAAGAAAAACTCTCCGAAGTCTACGAAAGAAAGAGAATACATCAAGAAGGTGCCTTATGCTTCGGCAGTGGGTAGTTTTATGCATGCCATGCTTTGTACACGATCGGATATTTGTTATGCGGTCGAGATTGTAAGTCGATTTCAGGCAGATCTAGAACTGAACCATTGGGTTGTGATCAAGCATATTTTTAAGTACCTATGAAGGACTCGAGGGTATATAATTGTGTATTTGGGTGAGGACTTAACTCCTCTAGGTATGCTGATTTGGATTTCCAATCCTACTTGGATTCTAGGAGATCAAGTTTGGGTTTTGTATTTACTCCGGGCAGCAGTGCCATCAATTGGAGAAGTGTGAAGCTAGATTGCACTTTGGATTCAACAATGGTAGCTGAGTATGTGGCAGCTAGTGTTGCTTCAAAAGAAGCAGTGTGACTCCGCAAGTTCCTTGGGGATCTTGAGGTAGTTCTTGGTATGGATAAAGTGGTACCACTGTATAGTGCGGCAGTAGCTAATGCTAAGGAACCAATATTGGAAAAGAAGAGTAAGCATATTAATCGAAAACATCATGTGATAAAGGACTTCGTAGAAGGCGGGCATGTTGCTGTGTGCAAAATCGTGTTAGAGGACAATTTAGCTGATCCATTCACAATGACACTTACTGGAAGAGTCTTCGAGAGGCATGTGGAAGCTAAAAAGATGTGATATTTGTAATATTTACTCACTTAGTACAAGTAGGAGATTGCTAGACATGTATCTCATAAGGAGTAAAAATGTAATATGTTCTTAGAAACATTTTTTTCAATAAAGAATTTATTTATTATTTATATACCAAATCTTGTCTTCTTTGCGTTCATATTTGTTGAATGTATGTTAAGCAAGCAATAGTCTAAGACTATCAGTCTAAACCTTTAAGAATTGGGCAGATAATGGATAGATTATGCAAAATACATGATTCTTTAGGTGACAGTTTAAATCACAAGATCTACAATTGAGAGAACAAAGTTGGGTGCCTTATTCATGCAAATATTGTTATGTTGTCTATATCCCTAATGGGAGATGGTTTGTCTTCACCATCAAAGCTAGACTCTATGAATAGAAACATTGGTACATTGCCATAGGTGAGGATGTGTTGGATTGGAACATAAAGTGAATTGATTTGAATTAATAACTCTGTCTTGCCAAATTGATTCACTCTAACAATCATATGTATTGTATCTTAATCTTGAGATAAATAATGGGCCCGTTTCTTGAGTTATGTCTTTTGATATACCAAAGGGTGACATTCATATTTTAATAGTGGTACGCATGCTGGTATGTTAGAGGTATGACTCTTGATAGCATAGACCTATTATTCATAGATATAGAATCCATATCTCCTTTTTAGGAGTAGTTGAAATCCTCTTATATGCATTATCCTATAATTAGAAAACTGAAGCACTCAACCATTTAGATACATAGGTGTAACCAAATGGTATACCGTCTTGGATGGTAAGTTTTTTAAGGTGAGATAATAGAATGTAAGATAAAAATAATCAGGAAGGAAAGACAAAACTTGTCCTTAAGCCAATTATAGATAATCCTATGGGGATACAATACATTATGAAATGTCATGGAGACTGAGCTATACAGGCTTCGTAATTCTATATAGTTCGAGAGTACAGCTCTAAGCTTTTAGTGGAATAGCGTTAGAGTTGATAATTATGAAATACATATCTGGGATATTGGATTTCATAATTATCGAGAGCTTAAACTATATAGGTCCACCAGGTCCCCTTTGCTAGCTCATAAAAATCCTATATTGATACGGCGTACTTTTCTAATAATTTGTGACTTGTGTCAAATTATCAGATTGGCTGAAAATTCAATAAGTTCAAATAATTCATGTCTATTTATCAGTTGAAATATTTTTATGAAAATTAATTCAAGATAAACTTGTTGAATTATCAGGATTAGATAATTCATGTCTGTTTATCGATTGGATTAATTTTGAATAAATTAATTCAAGATAAACTTATTGAATTATCAGGAATATTTATTTTCCTAGAGATTATCTAGATATGACTATTTTAATCATATAACTTATGTATTGGGTTATTTGAATTAAAACTGATGCTCTATCCTAAGAATCTCAAGTAGGAAATAAAGATTTGCAAGGATCATTTATCGAAAGTTTGACAGGCCGATCTTTAAGTTTGGCCTGCAGATAGAGCAAGTTCGGTAGGCCAATCTGCCAGTTCGGCCTGTCGACTGAGCCATAAATAAATCTCATGTTTTCACGTGGATTTTATTGGATATTAATCTTGATTTGATTTTGATTTGATTTTCAAGACCTTTTCTGAAAGGAGTAACTCCAGGGCCCAACCTCTATATAAAGGGGAGTAAGACTCATTATTATTTAGATCAGTTGAGAAATCTAGAGTGAGACTTTGCTAGTGAGACTCTGCAACTCCCCGGAGAGCTATAGTTCACAAATCATGAACTATAGCTTTGAGTTTTTCTCAATTGGTTGGAAGGAGAGCTACCCAGTGGAAGATTGGTATGAGTGTGACCACACACACCGGTCATGGATAGAGAATAACAAAGAAAGCCAGTTGGTTGAGGTCCTTCTAGAACGCACATCTCTTCGCAGACTTTAGGAGCTTTTCGTCATTTATAAGGCTCGTAAGATCTGGTTAATTTATGCATATAGTATGAAAAACTTGTGTTTTAAAAAATACTCTGGTATAAAAAATTTTAAAATTCCGCTACATACTGTTTTCCAACAAACATATCGCGATGTGTCGCATCCCTATAGAGCATTCATAATTGGTTTAAGCATAAATTTCGTTTTACCTTCTTGATTATTTTTATCTTATGTTTCGTTATCTCACCATTTGAAAACTTACTTATCCAAAGACAGTATACCATTCGGTTACACTTATGCATCAAAATAGTTAAGCGTTCCAGTCTTCTAATTACGAGATAACATAATTAAGAGAATACCATTAACTCTACAAAAAGAGCTATGGATTCCATATCTATGAATAATAGGTCTACGCATTCAAGAGCTATGTCTCCAATGTACAGATATGCTTACCATCATAAAGTGAGGATGTCACCCTTTGGTACATCAAAAGACATAATTCAAGCGTACAGGCCCATTAGTCATTTTAGGATTAAGACACAACACATATGATTGTCTAAAGTGAATTGAATTACACAAATGGAATTATTAATCCAAATCAATTCCACTTTATGTTCCTATCCAGTGCATCGTCACTTATGAAATGCACCAATGTTTCTGCTCGTAGAGTCCTACTTCGATGACCAAGACAAGCCATCTCCCGTTAGGGATATAGGCAACATAATAATCTTAGCATGAATAAAGTTTCCAACTTTATTCCCTCGATTGTGGATCTTATGATTTAGACCATGACCTTTAAGATTCATGTCTTTCATATAATCTGTCCATTATATGCATGATTCTTAAAGGTTTAGACCGACAGTCTTAGACTTTTACTTGCTTATCATACATTTAATAGATATAAACGTAAAGAGGACAACATTTGGTATATGAAAAATAAATAAACTCTTTATTGATAAAATGTCTCAAAAAACATATTACAACATTTTGCTCCTTAGGGCATCATATCTAATAGACTCAAGGATTGAAGTTCGACTCCACAAAAAAATTTCCTTTTTCCTTTCTCCCTACCCTAATCTTGCTTGAAAATTGTGTTTATAATTTTGTGTTAAACATATTTATTTTTATGGATTTCATGAAGAGATTAATAATAGATTTGTCTATGTTGCTTAAATTTCCTATTCTAGTGCTTGATATAGTTTGATTTGGATTATGTTTGGATTAGTTTGTCAATTGTTGATAAAATTTCCAGTTTAATCTACTTGTATTGTTTATCTTAATGTTTTCCATTTATGTGGCGAAATGAATCAATTGATCATTGATGTATGGCATTTGATACTTGGGAGAGGCAGTTTCACATGTTAGAATTAGCCAACACAACTTAGGTTTTATCAAGTTTGAGATGTCGATAAAGCTTAGGTAATCGCTTAATTAACAATCTTGGTTCTTGTGAGGCCAGGAGGCGATCAATGCCTTGATAATCAAATTAAGGATTGAGGTTATTGTTTTTGTAGGTAAATGAGTTAGATATGGATACCAATTTAAGTATTTACACATGTAATATCATTTGACAATTGGGAGAGGTAATGAGGTGAATTTAGAATTATAGATTAACAAATTGGATAAAATAAAGTCAACAATCACGAAATAGGAGGAGTGTATGAAGAATTGAGCTAAACCAAGCCCTTGACACATTATCACATAGAGTGTCCATATTATAAATTATTCCTTTTGTTTATAGTTTTGTTTAATTAATTTTATTAGTTTTATTTTACTTTAATTTATTTTCCTTTAAATTTCAATTACTTAAATAAAGCTTAGCTATTGTAGTTGCAGTAATTAGCTAGTCTTTAAGAATTAAATCCTTGTGGGATCGACATTTGTACTCTAATACACTTTATTACTTGCATGACTCGTATACTTAAGAAATTTGCAATAATGACCCTTTCATGTCGCTTTTAAAGCAACGTTGAAAACCAATGATGTTGACTGCAAAACCCATGTCAATGCCAGGGACATCGTAGGTCCCCAGATATGATGTTGATTTAACCTATGACATCGCTTATTAAGCGATGTGAAAGGTCTTTTCATGTCTATTGCTTTACAAGAGATATGGAAAATGGTCATCGGAGCTCCTCTCTTATGTACTTTTCTCATTAGTCTTTTAACAACCAATGTAAAATATCTTAACAGAGGGAAAAAAATTTTGCAATGCACTATATATTTGTCCTAAAACAAAAAAAAAAATGTTTCCCTTTGACAAGCTGTAGATTTTACAACCAAATTATAACTTTCAATTTCTAAATGTAAAAAGAAAAAACTAGTTATAAAATGCACAAAAGTAAAACAACAATTGTTCTCATAAATTAATAACTAATACAATCAAAGATTATAAACTAAAATAACAAGTCTTCATCTAAGTGAAAGTCCAAAAGCTGCCCAGCCCAAACATTGCAAATGTGTTAAGAATTTAATATGAAATGCAGCAGAAAAATGAATCAATTGAAAAATAAAAATTTTCTTAAATCTTTGTTTATTGAGAATAAATATATAATTTTAATTAAAAATTGAAAACATAGGAGAATTTGTTTCAAATTTTCTGAAGACCTATGAAGGCTTCCTAACTTTCTTCTTTGACGCCATGATGTTACAAGGCAAGCCTCTACACCAATGGAATGACAAGTGGGTGTTAAACTACTAGGATGAATTATTTCATACTTTTTTGGTTATGCTATATATTCAATACATGATATAGCATAACCTTTTTAAGAGAATGAACTCGTATGTTTTTCTCTTTAGAGACTTAGAAAAATCACATATTTCAAAAAAAGCATCTTTTTTTCTTTTTTATAACTGAATAGCTAGTAATTAAGTAATTAATTTTTAAATTCAAAAGTAAAACCCACTAACTTCTACCACTAAGGGAAGCTAAATGCACATATCTAGAGATAAAACCTCCAAAATGCATATTAAGAATAAGTGGTTCCGCATGATATCTTATGTCATGTTTTTCTTTTCTTTTTTTTAAACCAAAACTCACATGCAAAAGGTGTACATGTATATATATAAAAACATATAATTAGTTAGATAAAAACAATATGTGAATATCTATAGACATATTATATTCAACTAATTTAGATAAACCTTATCTATTTAAATTTAATTTTAAATATTTACTTAAAATAATTTTTAAATAATCAATTAATTATTTAATCTTGTGTCCATGTTGGCATGGACATGTGTGGCCCCACCACACATATGTCACATACAAAATTAAAATATATTTAAAAAAAATCATATTATTTAACTATAATTAATTAATTAATTAATTCAAAATATATTTAATTAATCTTATTAATTATATATAGGAAATTAATCAATTAACTAATGCTTAGTTAAATATGGCAACAGTTATCACATTATATTATGTGTCACAAAAAATATTTTTCTGTGCCACATTAATATATTTAGAATGGAATAATTAATTCAAAATTCAATAATTCCTAAATTAAATGTGTACAATTCATTTTATGCATTAATTCAATACAGTATTATAGAGGTGGCATTGGGGACCTATGAATCTATAATCCAAGCTCTAATAAATTTGAAAATTAATTAATCTTTTTAACTAGTGCGTCAAATTTGTTAGCTTTAGTGTTACTCCACTAAAAACCTGAACCTGCACTCTTGCAATTTATAGCAATAGTTACTCCAAAAATTACCATGTAGTCCATTGATATAATCATTACATATAAGTCAATTCTCTATAATTCATAATAAGAGCTAGATTCACTTTTCATTCACCTCTCTTATTATTTCTTTATCCTTAAGTTCTAGTGATTCTCTAATGAATAGTTAATTCATAATCTTGTTATGAACGAGCGCTTTACTGTTTAAGTCTTGAATCATCACATAAGAGAACTATTTTCCTAAATTCCAATAGGAATGAATGGATTCTATATTTATATAATATTATTTCCAACTAGTTATTCCATTATATTTTCAAGATGCAAAGTTATGATCTGTTTTTAAACAAATCTTACCATACAAGTCAAAAGGCAGAATTTTACAAACAAGAGTCTAATAAATACTTAGGATTGAGATTGTCATATATATAATCATCATAATGATAAACTTGAATACTCTATTTGTAACGAAAGATTATTACAAATTCATAATTTATCTAGTGTAGTCCTATATAATCTCATTATGTAGTATCTCTAATCCAATGTCTCTACATTCATTGCCCAAATAAGGCTATTTTATTCTCAATAAGATTGGACCGCACTTCTAATATTTAATTAAAGATCTCAAACTTTAATTAATAATTACAGGCTATTTTGATTATTATCTATAAATTTTATCTTCACGCATATAACACTTATATGCTAAATTTATAGTCACATTAATAATCATAGAATTTTCATGATGTTTATTAAAGTGTTCATAACAACCAAAAACAAATAAATGTCAATTCATTTAATTTATTAACAATATTTACAATGTCCATGCTTTTAAGGCATTAACCCACAATCTCCCACTTGCCCTAAAGCAAGTGAGATATGTTAGACATGTATGCTCTAAGGAGTAAAAATGTAATACGTTTTTGGAGACATTTTTATCAATAAAGAATTTATTCATTTATATATACCAAATATTGTCCTCTTTACGTTCATATTCGTTGAATGTATGATAAGCAAACAGTAGTCTGAGACTATCAGTCTAAACCTTAAGAGTTGGGCATATGATGGGATGATTATGCGGTAGACACGACTCTTAAGGTGATGGTCTAAAATATATGATCCGCAATCGAGGGAATAAAGTTGGGCGCTTTATTCATGTAAAGATTGTTATGTTGTCTATATCCCTTTTGGGAGATGGTTTGTCTTGGCCATCGGAGTTGGACTCCGTGAATAGAAACATTGGCGCGTTGTCATAGGTGACGATGTGTTGGATCGGGACATAAAGTGAATTGATTTGGATTAATAATTCTGTCTTGGCAAATCGATTCACTTTAGACAGTCGTTTGTATTGTATCTTAATCCTGAGATGAATAATGGGCCCGTTGTCTCGACTTGTGTCTTTTGATGTACCAATGGGTGACTCCCACATCTCTATAGTGGCATGCATGCCGGTACGTTGGAGGCATGACTCTTGATAGCGTAGACTTGTTATTCATAGATATGGAATCCATAGCTCCTCTTTAGGAGTAATGATATCCTCTTATATGCGTTGTCCTGTAATTGGAAAACTGGAGCGCTCAACCATTTGGATACATAGGTGTAACCGAATGGTATACTATCTTTGGATGGTAAGTTTTCTAATGGTGAGACAATGGAACGTAAGATAAAAATAATCGGGAAGGTAAGACAGAACTTGTCCTTAAGCCGATTATGGATGATCATATGGGGATGCGATACACTATGATATGTCATGGAGACTTAGCTACATGAGCTTCGTAATTCTGTAAAGTTCGAGAGTGCAGCTCCAAGCTTTTAGTGGAGTAGCGTTGGAGTTGATAATTGTGAAATGTATATCTGGGATATTGGGTTTCATAATTATCATGAGCTTGAACTTTATAGGTCCATTTTGGTCCCCTTTGCTAGCTCACAAAATCCTGTAACGACACGGCGTGCTTTTCCAATAATTGGTGACTTATGTCGGATTTATCAGATTGGTTTAAAATTTATAAGAATCAAATAATTCATGTCTGTTTATCGGTTGAATTAATTTTGTAAGAAATTAGTTCAAGATGAACTTGTTGAATTATGGCGTTCGGATAATTCTTGTCTGTTTATCGGTTGTTTTAATTTTGGACAATTAGAACAAGATAAACTTGTAGAATTATTTGAATTGATTTATTTTCTTAGAGATTATCTTGATAGAGTTTGTTTTGATCAGATATCTTTTCTATTGGGCTATTTGAATCAAAACTGAGACTTTATCCTTTAGAATCTCGGGTGGAAAATAAAAGATTCGCGGAGATTTTTTCTCGGCAGTTCGGCCTGCCGATCAGAAAGTTCGGCCTGCCGAACTGGCCAGTTCGGCCTGCCTATCTCACAGTTCGGCATGCCGACCGCGACAGCTAAGATTACACGTTTTTCACGCGTATCTTATCAGATATTGATCCGAACTTGATTCTATTTCGATTTTTGAGACCTAATCTGATATGGACTGACCCCAAGGACCAATAGGTATAAAAAGGGAGTGAGTCTAATGATTTACTAAGATCAATTTGAGAGATTAAGAGTGATACTCTTCTAGTGAGCATCTGAAAACTCCCTGAGAGCTTTTGTTCACAAATCACGAACACTAGCTTTGGGTTCTCTCTATTGGTTGGAAGGAGAGTCACCGGTGGAAGAGCTGTACGTGTGAGCCCACACTCACTCCGGTTGTGGATAGAGAATAGCAAAGAAGACCAGTTGGTTGAGGCTCTTCTGGAACGTTACTTCTCTACACAGGTCGCGGAGGTTCTTCGGCACACTGAGGTTAGTAAGATCTGTTTAATTTATACATATAACATGTCATACTTGTATTTTGGAAAATACTCTGATGAAAATTTTTAAAAATTCCGCTGCGCACTTTGTTTCCAACAATTGGTATCAGAGCCGAGGTTTTTACATAAATTTGCAAGTTTGTGATCATGTTATATGCATAAATTTTGTGATCTTAATCTCTCCTATGCTTGAATTGAATTTTATAGAGAGATGGCACTCTAGGTTTCTATATAATATATATGTTGTCATGGATTATGTGGTGAATGTTTATTAATTAATTATGGTTGATTAAATTGTTGTTTAATTATTTATTAATTAATTAATACCGGTTATGGTTCCTTAGAGGTTAGAATGTGTATCTAGGTTTTTCATGTAATTAGATGGCGGACTATCATCTCCGTCTAGGAATTATTATTTAATTTGTAAGAATTTTGTAATTAAATAATTATTCGGAGAAGACGGAACGAGAAGTCGGATCTTGAAGATAGATGATGGCGCCTCCAGGTATTTCCTGAGTCTCTAATTTTATGTTTTTTGAATTGTTGAAAATAAAATTGATGAATTGCATTAAAATTGTATTTTCTGGATTGAGTATTTTCTGCTCGGTCGGCATGCCGGACCTCACAGTTCGGCAGGCCGAAGGTCACAGATCGGCAGGCCGGACGTACGGTCCGGCAGGCCGACAGTGGGGCAGAAATTTTGGTGCTCTGCCGGCAGGCCGAACCTTCATGTTCGGCAGGCCGAACCACCATGATCGGCAGACCGATCACCTAGATCGGCCTGCCGACAGAGAGCATCCAGGTGTCCAGAAAAGGTGCAATTTTTCAGTGCAGTTTTAATTTTATTTTTGGGACGATTCTGAGAAACATTAAATTTGGATATGACCGGAAATATGAAGTGTTCGATTCATACGGGATTGAGGACTTGAAGATGGATATTACATGAAGAAGGATACAGCTTGAGGATTCAAGGATGAAGAATCGATAAATGTCTCGATTATTCTCTTGTAATCTTAGTTTTTCTATTCTCTAGGGTGGAACCATAATATTACGGTTATTATTATTATGCTTGTAGCTTTGCTTGATTGCTTTGCTTGTCTGCATTATAATATGATTTACCATGTATATTGATAACATGTCATATAGAATAGGGAGTGCCGCTCATATTAAAATTGTTCATGCATAATTTTAAAATAAAACCTTGACTTCAAAAGATTGAGTGGGAGAAGGTTTTCGACGAGAGAACCTAAGGCCTCCATCGTTGGTCCATAGGAAGAACATGATGGTCCCAACCCCTAGGAAGGGATTTCTATTATGTACCAGATTGGATCTCTAAAAGGATAAGGTATTTTAGTATGATTTATGGTTGCACACCCCTAGGTGGTGATTATAAATCATGGATAAAATATTGAAACGGTGGTTATACACTCACGTTAATTTTATTATTAACCTCCCCTAGGAGCTCTGTTAATAAAATTAATGGCCAAAGAAACGATTATTAGTATATGCTGGATCATACGGGTCCTGGATGGCATATATTAATCAGGAGGGAATCCGTGTTCCTGATTGAATTTGGCATGACTCCCCTAGGAGCTTGTTGAATTCTGAGTTGGGAATTATCGTTGTAAGGTTGTGATATTTTCAAGGTTTTGACACATAAACACATTTGTATGATTTTACATGATTGTGTTATCTTACTAAATTATTAAATATGTTTGCTTATGTTTGGTATATGATTCTTTATTGTAGATTGAAAATGTCTAAAAACGCTTTATCATCGATACTTGACAAAAACCAATTAACCGGTGAGAACTATAATGATTGGAAACGGAACCTGGACATCGTCCTATCCTTTGAGAAACTGAAGTATGTACTGACAACTCCTTGTCCTCCCGAGCCTACGGGAGACTCAAGTAATGAGCAATTCCAAGCGTACGACCGCTGGAAAGATGCTAATGATCAGGCCCGCTGCTATGTTATGGCTAGCATGAATAACGTGCTGCAGGCTCAACATCAGGATTATGAGACTGCGAAGCAGATCTTGGATAATCTTGAGGATATGTTTGGAGGCCAAGCCATAACAAAGCGGCAAGGGGCGCTTCGGAAACTCTTAAACTGTAGACAGAGACCGGGGACATCTGTAAAGGAGCACATGATGTTGGTCATGGGTTACCTCGCTGAGGCTCAAACCAATGGAGCCGACATCGATGCTGAAACTCAGATGACTATGGTCTTTGAGACTCTGTCTAAGGAATTTATTCCGTTTAGAGCTACTTTTAATTTGAGCAATAGACGGGATATGACCTTGACAGAACTGATGAAACAGTTACAGGAGTTTGAACTGCTGATCAGGGAGTCTCCTGCTGGTGGAGAGGCCAATATGGTAGCTGCTTCTGGTTCCAATCCTAACTCTGGGAATGGAAAGAAGCAACGGGCCAAGAGTGGTAAGTCTTCTATTCCTATTGCTACCAAGAGCAAGAAGAAAAAGAAGAAGAACCCAAAGAAGCTTAAGTGCTTCTTCTGTGGTAAGGTCGGGCATATAAAGAAGCATTGCAAGGACTTCCTTTCCAAGGGAGGTAGGTGTGATCTTCTATATTTAGAAACTTGTTTGGTTGAGGAATCCAGTGACATTTGGGTCATAGATTCTGGTGCAACTAATCATGTTTGTGTTTCTCTGCAGGGATTCAAAGAAACGAGAAGTCTACTTCGTGAAGACTTAACGCTTCGGATGGGCGATGGATCCTTGGTCTCAGCGGAAGCAGTGGGAGATGTCCATCTTTATTTTGATAATTATAGGAGTTTAATTTTGCGAGATTGTTTTTATGTTCCTAAATTTAAAAGGAATTTAATTTCTGTATCTTCTTTATTTAAAGACTCCTACGTGGTATCTTTTAATGAAAAAGTGGTGATTCGTAAAAACAAATCTTTTATCTGTTCTGGATGGATGCAAAATAATCTATATTTTATCAAACCTAAGATGGACTTGTTGCTTAATGCTGAGATAAATGATAATGACTCAAAAAGACTTAAAACTTCTCACTCTAATAAGACTTATCTTTGGCATTTGCGCCTTGGCCATATTAACCTGAATAGGATTCAAAGGCTGGTAAGGGATGGACCTTTAAGTCACTTAAAGGTGGAATCTATACCTCAATGTGAGTCTTGTTTGGAGGGTAAAATGACCAAAAGACCATACGGGTCTAAGGGCAATAGGGCCGAAGGGGTTCTAGAACTTGTGCATAGTGATGTTTGCGGACCGATGAACATCCGGGCACGAGGAGGGTATGAGTACTTCGTCACTTTTATTGACGATTACTCAAGATATGGGTATGTGTACCTAATGCACCACAAAAGCGAAACTTATGATAAGTTCAGGGAGTTTCGGGCTGAAGTGGAAAAGCAATTAGGTAGACCCATAAAGGCACTTCGATCTGATCGAGGTGGGGAATACCTTTCTGATGAGTTCTTGGGACACTTGTTAGAGAATGGGATTTTATCCCATTTGACTGCGCCGGGCACTCCGCAGCAGAATGGCGTAGCGGAGAGAAGGAATAGGACTTTGTTGGACATGATTCGGTCCATGATGAGTTATTCATCATTGCCTTTATCCTTTTGGGGATATGCACTACAAACCGCATGTTATCTTTTGAACAATGTGCCTTCAAAATCGGTCCCTAAAACTCCTCACGAGTTGTGGACAAGACGGAAGACATCCTTAAACCATATTCGCATATGGGGATGTCCAGCTCATGTCCTGTTTAAGGATCCGAATAAGTTGGAAGCACGTTCAGAAGTTTGCGTGTTTGTAGGATATCCAAAAGGGACTAAAGGGGGTTATTTTTATAACCCAAAGGAAAATAAAGTCGTGGTTTCAACTAATGCAACTTTCCTTGAGGAGAGTTACATGAACGACTTTAAACCTCAAAGCAAAGTGGTGCTTGAGGAGTTGAGGGGTAATCCGTTTACTCCGGAGGTTCCGAACGAAACCATTCCGATCGGTGTAGAAAAACCAAACAAACCTGAACAACAACCACAGGGGCTTCGGCGTAGTGGGAGGATCGGGCGTCAACCTGAAAGGTATATGTTCAATGGGGAGGTCTTTTTGGCTGAACCGGATGAACATGACAGGGATCCTTATACTTACGCAGAAGCTATGGAGGATGTTGATTCAAGACTCTGGACAGAGGCCATGAACATTGAGATGAAGTCTATGGAGACTAATCGGGTCTGGAAGCTTGTGGATCTTCCCGAAGGGGTAAAACCCATAGGGTGTAAGTGGATCTACAAGAGGAAAAGAGGAGTGGATGGAAAGGTCGAAACCTTTAAGGCTAGACTGGTAGCTAAGGGTTATACGCAAAAGGAAGGAATCGATTATGAGGAAACCTTTTCGCCTGTAGCCATGCTTAAGTCCATCCGGATTCTCTTGTCCATAGCTGCCGCTCTCGACTACGAGATTTGGCAGATGGATGTCAAGACGGCTTTTCTAAATGGCTATCTTGATGAGTCCATTTATATGGAACAACCAGACGGGTTCAAGGTCGCGGGTCAAGAGGGTAGGGTTTGTAAGTTGCTAAAGTCTATTTATGGACTTAAGCAGGCTTCTCGTTCTTGGAACATAAGATTTGATCAAGTGATCAAGACTTATGGGTTCTCACAAAATGTGGATGAACCATGTGTTTACAAACACATTAAGAATGGGAAGGTGGTTTTTCTACTACTCTATGTAGATGACATTCTGCTAATTGGCAATGACGTTGGGGCGTTGTCATCGGTCAAATTATGGTTGACCAAGCAGTTTGACATGAAGGACTTGGGTGAGGCTAATTTTGTTCTCGGTATCCAGATCTTTCGGGATAGGAAGAACAAAATGATAGCTTTGTCACAGGCCGGCTACATAGATAAAATTCTCAGGAGGTTTGCAATGCAGGATTCCAAGAAAGGTGGGCAACCATCTAGGTCTGGAATTACTCTTTCTAAGAAAGACTCTCCAAAGTCTTATGAAGAAAGAGAATACATGAAGAAGGTGCCTTATGCTTCGGCAGTGGGTAGTCTCATGTATGCCATGCTTTGCACTCGACCGGATATTAGCTATGCGGTCGGGATTGTGAGTCGATTTCAGGCGGATCCAGGACCGAACCATTGGGTTGCGGTAAAGCATATTTTCAAGTACCTGAGAAGGACTCGAGGGTATATGCTTGTGTATTCGGGTGAGGATTTAACTCCTCTAGGATACACTGATTCGGATTTTCAATCCTGCCTGGATTCTAGGAAATCGACTTCAGGGTTTGTGTTTACTCTGGGTGGCGGTGCCATCAGTTGGAGAAGTGCGAAGCAAGATTGCACTTCGGATTCAACGATGGAGGCCGAGTATGTGGCGGCTAGTGATGCTTCGAAAGAAGCAGTGTGGCTCCGCAAGTTCCTTGGGGATCTTGAGGTAGTTCCTGGTATGGATAAAGCGGTATCACTGTACTGTGATAACAGTGCGGCGGTAGCTAATGCTAAGGAACCAAGATTTCACAAGAAGAGTAAGCATATTGATCGGAAGTATCATGTGATAAAGGACTTCGTTGAGAGCGGGCATGTCACGGTGTGCAAGATCGCGTCAGAGGACAATTTAGCTGATCCATTTACGAAGACACTTTCTGGGAGAGTCTTCGAAAGGCATGTGGAAGCTATGGGGATGCGAAATTTGCAGTATTTACTCACTTAGTGCAAGTGGGAGATTGTTAGACATGTATGCTCTAAGGAGTAAAAATGTAATACGTTTTTGGAGACATTTTTATCAATAAAGAATTTATTCATTTATATATACCAAATATTGTCCTCTTTACGTTCATATTCGTTGAATGTATGATAAGCAAACAGTAGTCTGAGACTATCAGTCTAAACCTTAAGAGTTGGGCATATGATGGGATGATTATGCGGTAGACACGACTCTTAAGGTGATGGTCTAAAATATATGATCCGCAATCGAGGGAATAAAGTTGGGCGCTTTATTCATGTAAAGATTGTTATGTTGTCTATATCCCTTTTGGGAGATGGTTTGTCTTGGCCATCGGAGTTGGACTCCGTGAATAGAAACATTGGCGCGTTGTCATAGGTGACGATGTGTTGGATCGGGACATAAAGTGAATTGATTTGGATTAATAATTCTGTCTTGGCAAATCGATTCACTTTAGACAGTCGTTTGTATTGTATCTTAATCCTGAGATGAATAATGGGCCCGTTGTCTCGACTTGTGTCTTTTGATGTACCAATGGGTGACTCCCACATCTCTATAGTGGCATGCATGCCGGTACGTTGGAGGCATGACTCTTGATAGCGTAGACTTGTTATTCATAGATATGGAATCCATAGCTCCTCTTTAGGAGTAATGATATCCTCTTATATGCGTTGTCCTGTAATTGGAAAACTGGAGCGCTCAACCATTTGGATACATAGGTGTAACCGAATGGTATACTATCTTTGGATGGTAAGTTTTCTAATGGTGAGACAATGGAACGTAAGATAAAAATAATCGGGAAGGTAAGACAGAACTTGTCCTTAAGCCGATTATGGATGATCATATGGGGATGCGATACACTATGATATGTCATGGAGACTTAGCTACATGAGCTTCGTAATTCTGTAAAGTTCGAGAGTGCAGCTCCAAGCTTTTAGTGGAGTAGCGTTGGAGTTGATAATTGTGAAATGTATATCTGGGATATTGGGTTTCATAATTATCATGAGCTTGAACTTTATAGGTCCATTTTGGTCCCCTTTGCTAGCTCACAAAATCCTGTAACGACACGGCGTGCTTTTCCAATAATTGGTGACTTATGTCGGATTTATCAGATTGGTTTAAAATTTATAAGAATCAAATAATTCATGTCTGTTTATCGGTTGAATTAATTTTGTAAGAAATTAGTTCAAGATGAACTTGTTGAATTATGGCGTTCGGATAATTCTTGTCTGTTTATCGGTTGTTTTAATTTTGGACAATTAGAACAAGATAAACTTGTAGAATTATTTGAATTGATTTATTTTCTTAGAGATTATCTTGATAGAGTTTGTTTTGATCAGATATCTTTTCTATTGGGCTATTTGAATCAAAACTGAGACTTTATCCTTTAGAATCTCGGGTGGAAAATAAAAGATTCGCGGAGATTTTTTCTCGGCAGTTCGGCCTGCCGATCAGAAAGTTCGGCCTGCCGAACTGGCCAGTTCGGCCTGCCTATCTCACAGTTCGGCATGCCGACCGCGACAGCTAAGATTACACGTTTTTCACGCGTATCTTATCAGATATTGATCCGAACTTGATTCTATTTCGATTTTTGAGACCTAATCTGATATGGACTGACCCCAAGGACCAATAGGTATAAAAAGGGAGTGAGTCTAATGATTTACTAAGATCAATTTGAGAGATTAAGAGTGATACTCTTCTAGTGAGCATCTGAAAACTCCCTGAGAGCTTTTGTTCACAAATCACGAACACTAGCTTTGGGTTCTCTCTATTGGTTGGAAGGAGAGTCACCGGTGGAAGAGCTGTACGTGTGAGCCCACACTCACTCCGGTTGTGGATAGAGAATAGCAAAGAAGACCAGTTGGTTGAGGCTCTTCTGGAACGTTACTTCTCTACACAGGTCGCGGAGGTTCTTCGGCACACTGAGGTTAGTAAGATCTGTTTAATTTATACATATAACATGTCATACTTGTATTTTGGAAAATACTCTGATGAAAATTTTTAAAAATTCCGCTGCGCACTTTGTTTCCAACAAGATATGTCTCTTAGCCCTAAGCTTTCTAAATGTCCCTCGAAACTCTTTGCAGGTAACGTCTTGATGAAAGGGTGAATAAGATTGTTTTCCAACGTAATCTTCACAACTTCCACATTCACTACTAGAAAGTTGAGATTACATGATCCCTATTTAACGATGCTTTTTCAAAAATCATCATGCTAAGGAGGGAAAAAACACGGGGAGTATGCTCAAAAATACAAAAATTATCATGTTAGCAATGCAGAACCTTTCACAATGGTTTTTACTCAAAACCATCATGATAGGTGCAATTTTACATGATGGTTTTTGCTAAAAACCATCATGTAGGATTCAACCTTTTACGATGGTTTTTAATAAAAACAATTATGAAAAAGCTATATTAATTCAAAATTTTTAGCCCCTGCCTAAATTTAAGCCCGTGCCAATACCATGCCCTTTCCTATTTATTTGAAATTTCTCTAACTCAAACCCTTTCTAACCCTCAAACCCTCTCTCTCTTTCTTTCTCTCTTTCTTTAACCCTTCCAGCCACAACACAGGCGCCCCCCCCCCCCCCCCCCCCCCCACAACCCCACCACTGACAAACCGAGCCCCTCCAAAATGTTCCACTGACTCTGACATTTCCTTATCACTCTCTTCACGACCCCACCACCATTCACCCAACCCCAAATGAAGTCGGTGCCCTTTTTGCTGCTCGACCTCATCCCTCTACATTCCATTGACTCCACCGTCTTTTGACCTCATCCTTTAACGCTCCACCGACACCTCCATCGTTGGTAAATTTCAAACCATTTTTGTTGATTTTAATGTTAAATTATATCATTTTTATTTATTTTTTAGTTTTAGTTTTAATTGTTTAGTTATATAATTTTGTTAATTTCAATTTTAATTAGTTTTGGTGCTATTGTTAGTTCCACACTCAGTGTTATTTACCTATTTTAGTGTTATTTAGCTTTAGTGTTTCAAGAGTTTTAGTTCTAGTTTTAGTTTTAATATTAATTATATTAATTTGTTATTTTCCATTTAATGTGTGTTACTTGTATTTAGTGTTTGGAAGAACTTTGAACAACATTTGGCATTTTGGTGTAAGTGGAGGTTCCTTTCCATGAAAAGCTTCTATGATTGTGTGTTTGTATTTATGTTTGAGTTAATTCTATTTCTTTGTTATATTAACTAACTATAGTAATTTTTGCTAATTTAGTTATTTGTTTGTTTTATTGACCATCATTAGTAATTAGTTTAGTTGTTGTTTTAAAATTAAATCTATTAATTTGTTTTGTTTTTGTTAATTAGTTTTATCTATTGCATATAGTTTTAGTTATGTGTTTGTCCATTGTTGTTGTATGTTAGTTATGTTAACATTCGTTACTTAGTTATGTAAACATTTGTTGTTTAGTTATGTGTTTGTGTAAATTTTGTTGGGTGCATTGTTGGTATATATGCAAGTTTGAATTTGTAGTTAATTCGTTAATTTATGTGTTTTAGTTTTACTTTCTAATGAGCTATTATTTGAATTCTATTAGTTTTGTTAAAGGTTGATTGGATTCTATTGGTTTTGGATAAGGATTTGGTTTAGATTCTGTAAAAATGTCACAGGGAAGCAACGAGAGTATGAAGAGTGTGAGGAATATATGCCATCTTCCTTCCAACATAGAAAGGGAAAATAAGTGAGCAAGCCCCAAAGAAAAACCTAATTAGATCCCAAAGTTGATTTTGAGTAGAGAGCTGCTTTAATAAAAAGAGTTCATAGTTTAAGGAATAAGGGATTATGGATAGAAGTGACCTTCGATGCAAAAGGCCAACCCGAAGGCACGTTCGGAGAGTTCACTTACTAAGATGTAAGTATCAATCTTTGTTGTAAAATATGATTTGTTAATTTTGATGTCATTGTAATCGATTCTTTTTTATTTTGACTAATTGCTAGGGCCTTTAACGATTAAAAAGTTGAAGGGAAAAAAGACATAACAAGGCGATCGAGTAGACAAACGCTATATTCCAAGTGGAAGTGTCCCAACAAGGAGACAACATTGAATGCTGTTTTTTATTTTATATTACATGCGAGACTTAATTTTTATTGATAATAGTTTACAAGCACTATATATCTTAGATACAACTAGTGTAGAGTACATGACTTTGCAATGCAAATACATATAAAATTTTGTAAAAATTTTGCAGTTCAATATGATTATATGATTATGAAATCATGGCCTTATATCAATAGTTAAAACACGAGACTAGCCATCCCGTGAGAACCCATTCTGTTTTTTTTAGCTTCAAACCAATTTTTCACCATTGTTTTCAGAGAAAACCATCATGAAACAAGCACCTTACATGATGGTTTTTAGAGAAATCCATCATGGTAGCCTTGACCATACTAAAAACCGTCGTGAAACAAGCACCTTACATGATGGTTTTTAGAGAAAATCGTCATGGTTGCGTCGACCCAATACCCTAGAACCCTGCCAAAATAGGGATTCCATGATGGTAAAAAGTCGTCATGAAAAGTCTCATTGTTACTACGACGGATGATTTTATGAGGTTTTTGATCGTCATGAAGACATACCACTAGGGTTTAAAACCATCGTGTAATTTACTGTTTCTACTAGTGATTGCCTCGATGTACTCTTTCTCTGATCAAATAATATTTTGCTATATGATTTCCTCTTTTGTGGCTTCTTGGTTCTTTTGAATTTGTCACTACACCACTATTATCACAATACAGTGTGAGGGGTTTATTTATGTCTAGAACGACTTCTAGATCAGTTAAGAACTTAAGGAGTCAAACAACTTCTTTAGTTGTTTCACAAGCAGCTATAAATTCAGCTTTCATAGTCGAATTATCAATACAACATTTAATACTTCTATAAACTATTGCTCCTCCACCAAAAGTAAACACTCATCTAGACATAGATTTACATGTGCCTTTGTCTGAATGAAAATTAGAATTAGTGTATCTAGTAGGAATCAATTTCTCACCTGAATATACCAGCATATAGTTTGTCGTGCTCTTAAGATGCTTAAGAATGTGTTTAACCGCTACCCAATGATCTAATCCTGGGTTGGATTGATATCGACTGACTATACCCATTGCCTAGCAAATGTCAAGTCTTGCACAAAACATAGCATATATTATACTTCCTCCGTAGAAGTATAGGATACATGCTCATGTTGTCTTCTTCTTATGGTGTCTTAGAATACTACTCTTTTGAAAGATAAACTCCATGGTGTGTAAGTAAATAATCTTTCTTAGAGCCTTGCATTGAAAATCTGATAAACACCTTATCGATGTACGATGCCTAAGACAACGCCAACATTTTGTTCTTGCAATATTTTATGAGTTCGATTCTGAGAACATAACTTTCCTTTCCTAAATCTCTCATTTGGAATTGGTTGGCAAGCCATTTCTTTACTTTAGATAGTATTCATACATCATTCTCAATGAGTACAATATCATATACGTAAAGAATTACAAAGACCACCTTTTTATCTTTGATGTACTTGTATATACAAGGTTCATCAATATTTTGATCGAAACCATAAGACTTGTTTGCCTCATCAAATCTTAAGTTCTAAGATCTTAAAGCTTGCTTAAGTCCATAAATGGACCTTTATCTTTGACCACTTTTGGTTGCATTATGTAGATGTTTTCTTCATGGTAGCCATTCAAAAAGGCAGTTTTGATATCTATTTGTCATATCTCATAATCAAGACATGCAGCAATGGATAAAAGAATTTAAATGTATTTTAGCATAGCCACCGGTGAGGAAGTCTCTTCATAATCAACCCCTTCCTTTTAGGTGTATCCCTTTGCCATAATCCTAGTATTTAAATTCTCAACTTTCCCATCCATTCCTCTTTTCATTCTTGTAGATCCATTTGTAGCCTATGGGTTTTATCCCTTCAGGCAAATCTATAAGTTACAAGAATGAATTGGAGTATATAGACTCCATTTCAAGGTCATAGCCTCTAGCCATTTCACCTAGTCAGAATCTTCCATTGTATGATGATATGTTAATGGATCCTCTTTCCTATTGTCAAAGATAACAACATGTGCTTCTTCAATTTCCCTGTCGCGAGCGAGTAGTCTTAGAACCCCTACTACGTCGAGGTAGCGTGACATCTTGATTTAAAAATGCAGTCTCCTTATGTTGTCTTTTGACAACAATTATTAGTTGCAGTCTAATCTAATCAGAAAATAACTCTTCAAGTACTACTTTGATACAAGGTTTATAGTTTTTCATATAATTATTCTCGAGAAAAGTCGCATTTGTTGATATAAATACCTTTTTGTCTTGTAGACTATAAAAAACCTCCCCTCGTCCCTTTTAGATACCCTACAAATAAGCATAATTCAAAACGTGGTTTTAGGTTCCTGGTTGTTCTTTTCAGCACATGTGTCAAACACCCCCATATAAGGATATGTCATATACTAGGTTTACAACCATCTCATAACTCTAAGGATGTTTTAGAATAAACTTAGATAGAACTATGTTTAGAAGATACATTGCGGTTTGTAGCGCATGTCCCCAAAATGAAGTGGGTAATGACAAGTAGCTAAGCATAGATCTCACCATATCAAACAATGTCTAATTTCTTTTTTTGGCAACACCATTTTGTTTTGGTGTTCTAGGTACTGTGAGTTATGATAGAATACCATGTTCTATCAAATAACCCCTGAATTAGGTGTCAAGGTAGTCCCCTCCTCGATCAGATTGAAGAATCTTCACCAACTATCCTAATTGGTTTTTAGCTTCCATTTTGAATTCTTTAAACTTTTTGAAAGTCTCATGTTTCCTTTACATTAGCTACAAGTATCCATACCCCAAATAATCGTCAATAAATGTCACAAAGTATTTATAAACACCACTTGCTTGTACATTCAATGGACCATAAACGCCCAAATGTATTAACTCAAGTGGTTCCTTGGCCCTTTTACCTTTTACAAAGAAAGGCCTTTTAATTATTTTTCCCTCTAGAAAAGATTCTTAAACTAGTAGGGAACCAACTTTTAGTTCTCTTAAGGACTACCTGTCAGACATTGTTGCCCTAAGGAGTAAAAATGTAATATGTTTTTGGAGACTTTTTATCAATAAAGAATTTATTTATTATTCATATACCAAATCTTGTCCTCTTTACATTCATATTTGTTCAATGCATGTTAAGCAAACAATAGTCGGAGGTTATCGGTCTAAACCTTTAAGAATTGGGCATATGATGCGGAAGATACGATTCTTAAGGTGACAGTCTAAATCATAAGATCCGCAATCGAGGGAATAAAGTTGGGCGCTTTATTCATGCAAAGATCATTATGTTGTCTATATCCCTATTGGGAGATGGTCTGTCTTGGCCATCGGAGGTGGACTCTATGAATAGAAACATTGGCACATTGTTATAGGTGACAATGTGTTAGATCGGGATATAATGTGAATTGATTAATTCACTTTAGACAATCATTTGTATTGTATCTTAATCTTGAAATGAATAGTAGGCCCGTTGTCTTGACTTGTGTCTTTTGATATACCAAAGGGTGACACCTATATTTTAATAGTAGTATGCATGCCGGTACGTTAGTGGCATGACTCTTAATAGCGTAGGCCTGTTATTCACAAATATGGAATCCATACCTCCTCTTTAGGAGTAGTGATATCCTCTTATATGCATTATCCTACAATTAGAAAACTAGAACGCTCAACCATTTAGATACATAGGTGTAACCGAATTGTATACCGTCTTTGGATTTTAAGTTTTTCAATGGTGAGATAGTGGAACATAAGATAAAAATAATAGAAAAGGTAAGACAGAACTTGTCCTTAAGCTGATTATAGATAATCCTATAGGGATATGATACACAATGATATGTCATTAAAACTTAGTTATACGGGCTTCGTAATTCTATATAGTTTGAGAGTGTAGCTCTAAGCTTTTAGTGGAGTAGCATTGGAGTCAATAATTATGGAATGTATATCTAGGATATTGGGTTTCATAATTATTAAAAGCTTGAACTATATAGGTCCATTTGGTCCCTTTTGCTAGCTCACAAAATCCTATCACGATATGGCATGCTTTTCCAATAATTTGTGACTTATATCAAATTTATCATATTGGTTGAAATTCAAAAGAATCAAATAATTCATGTCTGTTTATCGGTTGAATTAATTTTGTGACAAAATTAATTCAATATAAACTTGTTGAATTATTGGGATCGGATAATTCTTGTTTGTTTATCAGTTGATTTAATTTTGACTAAATTAAATTAAGATAAACTTGTAGAATTATCAAGAATTCATCTATTTTCATAGAGATTATCTAGATAAAGTTGTTTTAATTAGATAACTTCTCTATTGGGTTATTTGAATTATAACTGAGACTTTATCTTATAGAATCTCGGGTAGAAAATAAAAGATTTGCTAAGATTTTTTATTGGCAGTTCGGCATGCCGATGGGGCAAGTTTGGCATGCCTATTAGACAGATTGGTATGTTGATTGCACGATAAAAAGATCACATATTTTCACATAGATTTTATCAGATATTGATCCAAATTTGATTCTGATTCGAATTTAAGGCATTGTTTGATAAGGATTGACTCCTGGACCCAACCTCTATAAAAAGGGAGTGAGTCTCATTATTGTTCAGATCAGTTGAGAGATTAAGAGTGAAACTCTGATACTGTGATTGTGAAACTCCCTATGAGCTCTTGTTCACAAATCACGAAAACTAGCTTTGGGTTCTCTCAATTGGTTGGAAGGAGAGTCACCTGGTGGAAGAGCTGCACGTGTGAGCCCACACTCACTCTGATCGTGGATAGAGAATAGCAAAGAAGACTAATTGGTTAAGGTCCTTCTAGAACATTACTTCTCTCTACAGATTGAGGAAGCTTTTCGACATACACAAGGATAGTAAGGTCTGGTTAATTTATGCATATAGCATGTCAAACTTGTGTTTTGGAAAATCCTCTGATATAAAAAATTTTTAAATTCTGCTACGTATTATTTTTCCAACACCATCCTTTACTAGTCTGTTAAACCTGTCAAGGTTGACATGGCCTAACTTAAAGTGCCATAGGTATATTTCATCATCAGAAGAAGCCGTTTGTCTTTTGGGTTTGGGTTTTCAACTTTGAATATTTTGGTATTGAGCAGTGATTTTTCATTAGGCCTTAAACTGTAAAGCCCATTTCCTAGATATATAGAATAAATATCCAAACCATTTCTAGAAATACTAATATAATTACCATTAAAAGAGGCATTAAACATTTGTTCAAACAAGCTAGAAATAGAAATCAAATTTCTATGAAAACTAGGTGGTAGGATCCTGATAGGCCCACCAAAAGTTAGAACCTTGTTGAGTTGTAGAATAATCGTTATTGAGTAAAGCAATGTGCAATGGACGTTTCCATAGGAGAACTGGGTCTAATTAATTAGTTATTAAAATTAAAAAAATAAATTAAATTAAATACAAGAAATGGGGGATTTGGATTTTTAACTAATTTAATGATTAATGCAAAAATAAATAAATAAAAAGATTATGAAACAATTATAATTAAAATTGGTTATAGGATCATTCACCACCATTAAATGTTAATTATGCAGATGATTATAGAATTTATTTTCAAATTTTCTATTGAAACAAATAACCGTAGATAGTGAGAAGCTCTACTATCCCGTTCCTTCCTTAAAGTATAAATTTAATAAGATAAGTTTTCTATTAAATCCCTTTCAATCAAACAACCTAGGAGAAACCTCACTAAGTTCAGTCTAATGGAAGGATTACACTGAGAAACATAGGCTGATCTAGGCGACAAACATGTAGAAGCATGGTTTATTTAACCTATATTGCATTCTACATCACAATCACACAAAAGCCTCGCTGCAAGAATGTGTCACAATTTGCTACCAATAGTTAAAAATTCAAGACAATTACGGATCAAGATTTCTAACCTAAAAATAGGCAATTCTCAAGTCATAATTAGTTGTGCATCTAAATATAAAAGAAAATCATTATAAGCATTAATGCTAATGAAATACAAACTATCTCAAATAGAAATTCAAAAATAATTCATACAATTCTCTACATAATCAAGTTTAAGGTTTAGAATTCACCCATAACAAAAATGCAAACTATATTAACATATTTACAAAAGAAAAGAGAGAAAGAATAAGTATGGTGAATGTTTATTAATTAATTATGGTTGATTAAATTAATATTTATTAATTATTAATTAATTAATTTATACTGGTTATGGTTCCTTAGAGGCTAGATATGTATCTAGGTTTTTCATGTAATTAGATAATGGACTATCATCTCTGTCTAGGAATTATTATTTAATTTTAAATTTGTAAGAATTTTGTAATTAAATAATCATTCAAAGAAGAAGATAGATAATTGCACTCCTTGGTATTTTCTGAGTCTCTGATTTTATGTTTTTGAATTGTTGAGAATAAAATTGATAAATTGCATTAGAAACTATATTTTCTAAAAAGGGTGATCTCTGCTTAATCGACATGCCGAACCCTCCAGTTTGACAGGCCAATGGTCACAAGATTGGCAGACCGAACTTCGGGTTCGATAGGCCGTCAGTGGGGCAGAAATCAGGTGGCTCTGGTGGCAGGCCAAACTTCTAGTTCAGCAGGCCGATCTGTAAAGATCAGTAGGTCGGTGGTTCATGTTCGGTAGATCAATCACCCAGATCGGCTTACCGGCAAATAGCTAGAAAATTTTCCAAAAAAGGTGCAGTTTTTGATGTTGTTTTAATTTTATTTTTGGGGCAATTCTGAGAAATAGTAAATTTGGATATGGCCGGAAATATGGAGTATTCGATCTATGCGGGATTGAACTCTAGAAATGGGCATTACATGAAGAAAGATATAGCTTGAGGATTCAAGAATTAAGAATCGATAAAATGTTTTGATTTCTTTTGTAATCTTTATTTTCTATTCTCTCAGGTAGAACCATAATATTACAATTATTATTATTTTGCTTGTAGCTTCGCTTGATTGCTTTGCATGTCTGCATTATAATATGATTTGCCATGCATATTGATAACATGCCATATAGAATAGGGAGTGCTGCTCATATTAAACTTGTTCATGCATGTTCTTAAAATAAAACCTTGATTTCAAAAGATTGAGTGGGAGAAGGTTTTCGAAGAGAGGACCTAAGGCCTCCATCGTTGGTCCATAGGAAGAACATGATGGGCCCGACCGCTAGGAAGGAATTTCTATCATATACCATATTGGATCTTCAAGAGGATAAGGTATTTTAGCATGATTTATAGTTGCACACCCCTAGGTGGTGATTATAAATCATAGACAAAATATTGAAACGATGGTTATACACTCATGATAATTTTATTATCTAAAAATAGGCAATTTTCAAGTCATAATTAGTTGTGCACCTAAATATAAAAGAAAATCATTATAAGGATTAATGCTAATGAAATACAAACAATCTCAAATAGAAATTCATAAACAATTCATACAATTCTCTACATAATCAAGTTTAAGGTTTTGAATTCACCCATAACAAAAATACAAACTATATTAACATATCTACAAAAGAAAAGAAAGAAAGAATAAGAGAAAAGAATGGGTTTGATGTCGAAAAGCTGCCATCTCCACCAGAGCTCTCTCCCATTTCTTCTTCTTCTTTTCCTACTTTAGGTTTCCTCCGAGTTTTGGAAGCCAAAATCTACCAAAGAACCCCCTATCATATGCTACAATAGGTTATTTATAGGCCTAGGTTAAATGAACAGTGGAATGAGACTTTTTGGGCCTAAAACACATGAAAAACGCATTTTTTGTTGGGTTTGGGGCTGCAGCAGGCAAAACATTTGTTGCAACCCATGGGACAAAGGTAGCACACACACTGCAACGGATAAAACCTCCACTGTAGCCTATGTTGGAGCTTCTCCTAGGTTTTAGATTCCAGCTGCAATTTTTTTGGCATTGTAGAACTAAGGAAACTAGGCCGAGGTGCCTTAATTTCTTCTAGTCTCTTCTAAACTTTAATTCTCGAATCCAAAATGCTTACAAATCAATGTTTTTGATCCCAAAACTCTTATTAACACCCAAAACACCTACAAAACATAAGGATACAATAAAACAAATAAATAACAAGTAAAACATATGGAAGAATGATATGAAAATAATGTGAAACTATGCACTATCAAATTCCCCCACACTTAGTTTTTGTTAGTCCTTCAGTAAAACTCAAACAAAAAAAACAAAGAAAAAAACACTAATCTTCCAACCTTCAACCTTAGAGAACTTTAAGAGATGTGATTATGAAATCAAACAAGTATTGAACTGAATTCACATTTATTCAAAAGTTTATACATTCTATGATAACCATATTTTGTGTGCGTGAATTGGCCAATGTTAACAATTATTACTCTGTGCATGCTATAAACAAGTAAACATTCAAAAATTTAGAAAACCAAAATTAAAACAAAAGAAAATGAAGGTGTCAAACATCATAGGCTCTCCCTTTGGTACAAATTTCTACTACGCTAAAAGCATCGCCTAAAACCAAAAGGCTTTCAATACAAGTTGTAATGGGCCCCAGGGTAGTGGCTTAAGAATGAAGGGTATGGGCAATGTAACAGTCCTAAAAACTTTACGGAAGTAGAGACATCTTGAAATTTCAAAATTCCTGAGACACTCTCAAAACCCAAAGAAGTGATTGACGAGGCTAAATCTCATGGCGTTGGGTCTTATCTTAAATTAAATCTGACCTTGCGCGAATCAAAATTATGAATTGAATAGCTCACAATAATTTATTCCTCAATTATTTTATTTTATTTTATTTTTCTTTTTTTGTGTTTATTTTTATATATTTTTTTTCTTTTTTGTGAGCTACTCTTATAAAATTTCCCTTTTTTTGCTCTCCATTTGTACTGTCGCCCACATTTATTCTCTATGCTTGGCCCAATTTCTTACAAAATTCCCTTACATTTGAAATATATCTCTAAAGTTCCAATCCATCTTTAGAACAAAGGTAACGTTATAAATACAATCTGGATTGGTAAAAAAATGTGGCTAACCAAACAAACAGGTTTACATGAAGGCCCAAATGGCTATTAAAGGGGATGCTCTCTCTAAAATGTCTATCAGGGCTTCGGCTGATTTTGCTTATGATTCAAAATGATGCCTAATCAATCATTCGTCTTGATAGATCTCTAGCAGAGTTCTAAAGCAAAACACCTACTTTAAAAACCAGAATTTATACAAGAAAAATATAAAAGTGAATCTACTCATCCACGCATGCTTATCTTTGTGCCGAATAACATGGCTGTTGTGCAACAAAATTTGAGTACAATCATCATAAAAACACATGAACCAATAAATAACATAGAATTCAAAACAACACTCATCTTTAATCAAAATCATAGCAATAATGCTCAGTTCTGATCAAAGTGGCTAGAAGATATCCTAAGACTTAAAAACTTAAAACAAAAAAAAAAAAACAAAATTTGAAAGATTTTAAAGGCTTTTAGTTTTTATGATTTTTTTCTTTTTTCTGAAAATGTATGCAAAGATCTAAATTTAGAGAACTTCAATGTAACCTAACTGTCATTCAATGTGTTTCAATAGGCCGTGGATAACCATGTCATTTGTAAAGTAGCTATTCAATGTGGTTCTCCTTTAGAACAATGCATACATTAATGAATTATAAAAATGGACAAACACACAAAAATAACAAAAATTAGGTAAGTCTTTCCCCCACACTTAATTCTTACATTGTCTTTATTTGTTGTGTTGCCACCCAATAGGTTCTTAGTTTATTGTCCTTAGCTTGACATGGAGAAGCATTCATCAAAGAGCAGCTTTCACCCATAAGATGTGTCATAGAACAACACATATGGGTCTTCATTGTTGATGCCGTCAAGCTTGGTAAGATGTGGGAAATTATGGTATATTGCACCAACTTGACTCATTTTTTATTGACATGCTTGAAAGGAGAACTTTGTTTTCGGCTCAAGCTTAAAGATGACAAAATATGGTGATGATGGTGTCAATGGGAAGTAAGAATCCGCTGGTGGTGTATACGATATTACCATCAATGAGTTCATATTAATCATTGCATAGGCTTTCTTATCCTCCAATGGGTATTGTCACTTGGTTTCATAGAATGTCTCCTCGAATTATAACCCTTCAAATTGTTTTTCACTCAGCACTTGCTTCTTCAAAACCATGGTTATGATTTGATTTTCAAAGAGCTTACAGCTTTGGATGGCCATCTTCTTATTTGGACAATGTGAATCGGTTGCAATTTCACAAGTGTCCAAGTGTTGGGTTAAGACAACTTCAAAGGCATCTAGACTTTCTTCCCAAGGCTCGATCTCTTCTAGAGACATATTCCCATTAAGCTTCCTAATAACTCATAGTACTTTCCCAACCTAAGTTGTTTGGGTTGTCATCTTCGTCCTCATATCACACAATATTTTCTAGGCTTTGAAGTGTCACTTTAGGGCCTTGATAAAATTGCATATTATTGACAACCAAAGCATTCTCAATGTCTTCTAGAGAATCACCTTTATGTTGTTAGACTACCAAGGCTCCTTCTAGTGTTTGACACTAAGGCTTGTAATTCAGAGGATGCCCTGATGTTTCGAGATTGAGTGTTAACCAATGGCTCAAAATTGTAGTAAGTGTCCTCCCAACCTTGGTTGGTCCTTGAACACTTCCAATTCTATTCATCCAAATTGGCCATTTCTTCCAACAAGAAACATCCATGGATTGTCGGCAAAATGAGGTGGTACCATTACCTTTTTCAACCTAATGTCGTGTTGTGGCACATAAGCTATTAAGGAAGATTTGTAGTTACCATTCCTTGAGACCCCATGGAATGGAAATTGAATGAAAAAAAATTTTGCATCTCTCTTAGGCATAATAAAATGGCTCTGAGTTTCGTCGGGTAAAACATAAAAGGACTCGTCGATGTAATATCTTGAAGTACCTTGCAAAACAAACACAAAACAACAATTACAAAACTCAAAAGGAAATCTAATTAAAATTAAAATAATAAACAAAAACAACAAAATAAAAAATAAATGACCAATCAATTAGATGAACAGTTCCCCTGCAACCAATGCCAAAATCTGGTAGGATTTCGACGCACCTGACAAAATTTAGAACCTTGCTAAGTTGTAGTATAGTCATTGATGAGTAACATGGTGAGTAAGGGTTGTTCCCGCAGAAGAACTTGGTCTAACTAATTAGTTATTAAAATTAAAAAACTAAATTAAATATGAGAAATGGGGGATTTAGTATTTAACTAATTCAATAATTGAAACAAAATAGTACAAATAAAAAGATTATAAGCCAATTATAATTTAAGTTGGTTATAGGATCATTCACCACTACTAAACATTAATTATGTAAATGATTATAGAATTTATTTTCAAATTTTCCATTGAAATTAACAACTGTAGATAGTAAAAAGCTATACTACCCCATTCCTTCCTTACAGTATAGACTTAATAAGACAAGCGCTCTATTAAATCCCATTCTATCAAACAACTTAGGAGAAAGCTCACTCAGTTCAATCTAACAGAAGTATTAGGCTGAGAATATAGGTTGATCTAGGCAACAAACACGCAAAAGCTGGGTTCATTCAACCTATGTTTCATTCTATATAACAACACACAAAAGCCTCACCACAATTGTTTGTGATAATTTGCTATTGATGGTTAAAAGTTCAAGACAATTACAGATCAGGATTTCTAGCCTAGCAATAGGCAATGTTTAAGTCATATTTAGTTGTACACCTAAATATAACAAGAAAATCATTAAAAAAAATTAATCCTAGTGAAACACAAACCATCTTAAATTGAAATTCAAAAATAATTCATACAATTCTTTACATAATCAAGTTTAAGGTTTAGAATTCACCCATAACCAAAATACAAACTATATTAACATATTTACTAATGAAAAGAAAGAAAGTGTAAGAGAAAAGAATGGATTTGACGTCCGAAAGCTGCCACCTCCATCGGAGCTCTCTCCCATTTCTTTTTCTTCTCTTTCTCCTCCTTTAGGTTTCCTCTAAGTTTTGGAAATCAAAATCTGCCAAAGAACCCCTTTTCATATGCTATAATGGGGTATTTATAGGCCTAGGTTAAATGAACAGTGAAATGAGGTTTTTTGGCCCTAAAACACGTGAAAAATGCATTCTTTCTAGGTTTGGGGTTGCAATAGGCAAAACATTAGCCAACAGGACAAAGGTAGGACAGGCGTTGCAGTAGACAAAACCTCTGCTTTAGCCCATGCTATGGCTAGTCCCATGTTTTAGGTTCCAATTGTAGGCTGCAGCGCCACAAATGGACATTATAGTGCCTTGGAAACTTGGTAGAGGTGCCTTAATTTCTTTTGATCTCTTCCGAGGTTCAATTCTCGAACTTGAAATGCTTCTTAATCAATGTTTTTTATCGCAAAACTCTTATTAACACTTAAAACACCTTGAAAACATAAAATACATTAAAACAAAGAACTAACAACTAAAATATATAGAAGAATGATATGAAAAAAATGTGAAATTATGAGTGATATGAAAAAAATTATGCGCTGTCACTAGGAATATAATAGGCATTGTTCAACAATAAAAAATTATTCCCAAAATAAAGTTTAACAACTTCTATTGCTCGTTTCAAAACAACTACTTTTGTTCCCACTCTCATTGTTTGCTCCCTGTCGACAAGCTCCCTTGAAGAACTAAGCATCTGTGAAAAAGAGCAAACGTGATTAGTTGTCCTTGAATCAACTATCTAAGGTAAAGTATCATCTTCAACTAAACAAGCTTTTAAAACAAGTAAATCTAATTTAACATTGTTCTTTTTTTTGTTTAAGCTCCTATGGATACTTCTGACAGTTTCTCTCCTAATGCCCAATTGCACCAAGGAGAAACATCTTCCTTTAGGTTTCTTTTCCTTTGAACTCTTCTTCTTATCAGTGCTTTTGTTCTTCTTAGGTTTTTCTCCTGCTTTAGACTTACCACTTCCTTTAGTTTTCTTCTTCCTCTTTCTATTCTTTTTAGAAGAAGGGCAAGGTTGAGCTTCAACAAAATTTTTCTCACCTTCTTTTGCTTTCTCTTTTGAGATAGAGTTGAAGGTTTGTAGCTCATTAAGCAACTCAATCATGTTATATTTCAGCTTGTTCATAAAATAGTTGCTTTTAAACTACTAAAGGAACGTAGGGTAGAGGGTTTCCAAAATCATCCCCACCTATGTGGCTTCATTTTTCACTGCCCTATTTACTTTAGCTTCATGGAAATAGTTAACCATGCCAAGAATGTCTTCTCTCACCAAGACCTCTGCCATCATTTTGGCATTCAATAAACCCTTTATGACTTCATGACATGCCTTTCGAAAGAACTTCCAAACATGTCTTGTAGAGTCCTCATTATCTCATAATTAATCTCCATGTTTTCGTGCTTCAGTTAGACATGCTAGCCAAAAGATAGCAACAGGCCTTGTTATTTTCCTCGATCCAATGATTATACACTACGAGAGGCATTGGCAGCAGGTGTTGAAGGACATTCCCTTCATCAGCACAAACTTGTAGTTTTCACAAACGAGTACAATATTCACATTACTCTTCTACTTGACAAAATTATCTCTGGTTAATTTTTTATTTGAGAAAATAACGATGATTGAATTAGACATTGTTGTTGTAATAAGTAAATAAATGACATAAATTAAACGGTTGCATACACATCACAAATACATCTTTTGGAATAGAAAACATGACGTATGATGTATATGAAAAATCCCTAAAATATATTACTAATACCATGATTGTTTATTTTAATAAATAAAATGTCACCGTAGGGTAGGTCAAGTTATTCATAAATTGAATTGAGACAATATCAATTAATAAATTATTAAAATATCTAATATTTTCAATATTTACTAATAATTGTTTATTTCGGTCAAGATATAATGAACAAATTAATTATATCTTCACGAGTGTGACCTAGTATTTCATATTTTCAAAGTTGCTGCTATAGGGTAGGTCAATTTCAAAATACATTTTAAAATTCTATCTCATGGATGCCAACCTTGTTATTGATTCAAACAGACACCCTCCGTAGGGAGAACGAAATCATAATAATAAATTCATTAAAATCTTTTCTTAATGTAAGGTAAAACACCTATATACATTTCTAATTCTTAATAATCTTATAATTTTCTTACTTGAGAATTTTCAAGTACTTGTTGCACTTTCTGCTGTAATATTTTTTTAATCTTATAACTCCCTAGACCAAGGTTGCATAATCACAACCTCGGTTTTTAAGACAAAATTATGTAATTTCATTTACTTATTTATATGTACATAATTTTTGTAAAATCAAAACGTACATAATTTCGTAAACTAAAAATATAGAAATATTACATTTGCATGAGTGGCATCCATTCCTAACTTCACTTATATACATTTCTAATTCTAAATAATCTTATAATTTTCTTACTTGAGAATTTTCATGTATTTGTTGCATTTTCTGTTGCAATATTTTTTAATCTTATAACTCCTTAGACCAAGGTTGCATAATCACAACCTCAGTTTTTAAGACATAATTATGTAATTTTATTTAATTATTTATACGTATGTAATTTTTGTAAAATCAAAATGTACATAATTTCGTAAACTAAAAATGCAAAAATATTACATTTTCATGAGTGGTATCCATTCTCAACTTCATCATTCGTCTACCACTCACTACTGCTCATCAAATACACTGAAAGAGTTTTTACTTACAGCATAAACATACTTAAATAAGCTTTCACTCAGCAAGTAGGATATTAGACTTACAAAACATAATTAAAAATCATTGATAAAAACATGCATGAATATCTTATGCTTGTTTATCAACTTGTTTTATGCTTAATTATTTAAACTTTAACTTATCTTACTGATCAGCCCAAGCGATCATACCGGTTGCATGTAATCTTTAAGAAGTCAGGGTTCGCGAGGCCCTTAACGACACCTAGATCATAAACTATACTGGACTACATTAGAAGCCTCCTCGGTTAAGAGGTTGGTATGATACTCTTAACTTGTCTTATTAATTCCACTTATCTTATTGTGTGTATGTAGTATGACATGCTACTACATAGCAACACAATTTCAGAGATCATATCATTAACCATAAACATGCTTAACTTAAAAGTGACTATATAATATAATATTTTATTGTATACATCACATATTGATCATGACATGATCACAACATAGTATGACATGGCTAGGCATAAACATAATAATCATAATCATATCATAACATAACAATAGATCATAACATAACACGACGTGACAAATCATTGATCATGCATTTTATAATTTTTTATGCAAACATGTAAAATAATTTATTTAAAATTTGTTAATAATGTAGGTGAGATTCCTACTTACTTAGATTCTAAGATAAGTAGTTCCAATTGTATCTCATCGATCTTACAATCTAAGAAGCATTCTCGACAGTGGTCCTAGAGCGACCATGGGTGACTAAGATTGCTTCTTAGAGATCACACGTTGTTGGAAATGTCATTTTGGACAATGTTACTACAGTGTGCATCGTCTTGATCCACGTACAATTTATACTAGACGAATTTTAATAGAGTGTAATTAGTCGAACGAAGAGCACCATTACATTCAAAATGTCAAAACAAGTCAAGAGGTGGTCCTAGATCATCGATCGGGGGTCAAGATCAAAAAACCCAACACTTGCCAGAAACTGGCCACCTACAGCGGCACGTGGGGCACGTGTCATGGCTCTAGTGACCGAACAGTGGTGGCGCTTTGACTCCTAATAGTTCTTGATCTCTTGAATTTGTTAGTGGCATCAATTTCACCTGATTTAGCCTCTAACATAGCTGATCTAAATGGTGAAATTTAGGCAAAATGGCAGCATTAACGGTTGTCCTCAGGCCATAGATCAGCTAAATTGGTTTAGGGGTTTCATTTCCCATTCATTTTTGAGCATTTTGCCTCAGTTAATTTGAGTTAACGGCGTCAAAATAGAGAGATCAAGCTCCCCTATGTCGGTTGGTTAACGATGACTTCGTTCTCCGGCAAACGATCGTCGTGGCATGAAATTGATGGGTGTAGTTTACTCCTTGTCATCCTCTAGTCTGAATGACATCCTCTAGTCTAAAATGATAGATCCACCCTCTTCACGGTAGCACTTAATGGCAGAGGTCATTTTTTGTCCTCTCGCCATGGTTTTGTGAAATTAACTCTAGAAAAATATTCCCCACATTGCTCTAAATATTTCCCCTTGATAAATTGACCTCTACGGTAGTGGTGGCGGGGCTGCTTTGATCTCCAATTAGCTACAGTGCTTTGGCAAAATTGGATCAGGAGTTTGACTTATCAATCATCGTCGTCGAAGTTGGCATATTCAATAGTGGCATGGCAGTGGAGACGAGGTGGCTTTGTCGAGCTACTCTAGCTGAAATCGAGCTAGGAAAGCAAAGGGGATTTCTTCCTTTCTTTGATCCAAAGCTGTAGGAACTAGAACATGTTGATTGGTGATTGGATGACTAAGTAATTGTGCCGACAAGAAAGTGGGTTTTTGCCGTATTAATTGGCAATTGTGGATTGCTCTGGCGAAGTTACAGGCGACACAGCACGTCATTGGACTCAACTCATCACATCTATCCAATGGCATAGGAGGTATCAAAAATGGAGGTCAGGATCTCTGATTGGATTTTTTGGCCATGGGTAGGGTTAGAGAGAGAAAGTAGAGAGAGATGTCATTTTTTATGGTTTTTTTTTACTGTATTTTTTACCAAGTATTTATAGACATTGTCATTACTCTTTGAGATCTAGACTGTGTTGTAGCCGGGTTGATCAATTTTTGATCTATAACTTTGAAATTCATGTAATCATTACCATACTTTTAAAGCTGTAATATTCTTGGTCTTACTGAACATAATATTTCTAAACTTACTAATATATCTGTGTTGTTATAAAATTATTTTCATAAATCTAAGTTTATTTTCTAGGTTTTGTGATTTTATTTTCAAATGGTAAACTTTGACATTTTCATATTCAAAATAAGAAATTAACTATTTTCACCCTTTATTTTTTTTTTTATAAAAACAATATTATGTATTTAAAGCTTTGATTAAAACTTAAAATCCGATTCCTTTTTTAAAATAATATTTTGTAAATTCTAAAACTTTAAAAAACACATTTTTTGTTTTAATTTTCTTCTCTTATTTGCTATATATTTTCATACTTGATATGAAAACATATTTAACGTTCTAATTTTATCATAAAAATAATAGTCATAATGTATAGAAATTTTCTAAATTAAATTGACAATTTATAAGTCAATTTAATACAAATTCTACACTTAGCATAATGTCATGCTTTATGGGTATAACTCGAATTGTTCATCGTGAAAAGACGTTTATAGGTCCACATCCAATCTATGGATTTTTTTAAACTTTCCTTAATCACATTAGGAATTTGGAAGTAATTCGTTTGTGATATTGTATTGCCTTAAAGGCTTGTAAAATGTTTGTGAACCTTGTTAACGTTTATTATTATTATTATTAATTTTCACATAATTATTTACCTTCATAAATAATTAATTGTAAATGTATAAGATATCTTGAATTCTAGAATTACTAATAATTCTTATAACTTAGAAAATCCTTGTCATGCCTTGTGATCTCACAAAAATCAAGATTGATCTTATACGCATGAACTTAATGCTCACCATTTCCTAAATTATGGTGTTGAACTGATGATCTTCTATTCTATTGCTAAACTATAATCATATAGGAATTCTATATAATTGTCATACATCAAAATTTCTTTTTATCAATCACTCTTAATTTAAATATTCTAATTGAGATTCTTCTAAAAGTCATTTCTTTTACTCATACATAGAGATTGAATCATAAAAGTTTAATTTAGTATATGAAATAATTTTTTTATCCAAGTGTGTTATCACAACATTCATTTTGTTATGTGTTTTATAATAAAGTATATAAAACTATGCATTTATAATATTATTTATTTCTAAAGTCTTATAGCTATTAAGAATTTCAAAGTGCATGCTAGTTGAGAAAATCCATAATCATAAATCATAATTAAGTCGCAATTTAAACTTTTCAATTTTTTAGGCATTGTAGAAAATTTCTAATCTTGAACTGAGTCCTTAAATTAATTTATATTTATAAATTCTAAACTTATACTCTCTCATGTAATTAATGGAATGGTTATGGAAAAATTCTTAATTAATCACACTTATAAATTTTTTGAATTTTTCCATACATTACATTATTAGTTTTTTCCTTTAAAGTCTAATTGCCTAAATAAAGCTCAGTCATTGTAGTTGGGGCAATTAATTAGTTTTTACATTTCAATCTTCATGGGAGACAACAGCTCCTAACTTATCAATCATATACTAAAACTTGACCTATATGCTAGTAGGTTTAGGCAAAAGCCTTGTCAAGTTTTTGGCACCGTTGCTGGGGATCGAACCCGGGTTATCCATGTTATAGGCAGGAATAAAATCATCATGGGAGAAGCATTTTGGAGATCAAAAAGCATGAGAGGAGAAGAAGATGGAGAGCTTGGAGACCGTGACAACTCCAAAATGAGTTTTTCAATCCTATTCTCTTTTTGTTTTTGTGATTTGTAAATATTGAACCTTTTATTTTAGCTATTTAATTTTAGTTATGGAGTAGCTATTTTTCTAAAGCTTTAATTTCACCTTATTATAAAGTGTTGATTTATTTTTAGTGCATTTTCATAGTTTATTTATGTTGTTATACTCTTAATGCTTCTAGTTTACTTGGCCAATGATTAGTTGATTTTAGTATGTGGGGTTTGAGCTCGAGAGAGGGAAATTCTATATATGGACTTGAAAAATGCAACCTAAGGGACTATAAGGTTGGAAGATTTATAGTTGCTTTATAGTCATTAAAAGAACTAGACCTCAATAAATGTTTAATTATTTGATTCTAGAAAGTGATATTGGAATTAGGTTTTTGAGCATATTATTCAATTTAACACTCGAAAGAGATAATTGGGCTAATTAAGAGATTCTTGACAAATTATTTATGAGATTAACTTAATAATAAAATTAATTTGGATTAATTACGGTGAAGTTGATGCTCTTGTAATTTGAGTTATTTGTTTTTGTTACTTTATTTTATTTGCTTGGCCATTTTTATTAATTTCTTTTATTCGTTTCTTTATTTAATCATCCAAATAATCTTAGAACAAATCAATTTTAATACTAAACAAAAATTAAAGACAATCCTCATAGGATTGATATATGTAATCCGAGACACTTTATTACTTGTATGACCAGTGCACTTGCAGTTTGAGCGTGACAAGTTTTTGGCATTGTTACTAGGGATTGAATATTTTAGAAATTAGCTAATATTGCGACGAAGTAATTAGATTTCAATTTAGGCATTTCTTTGTTGTTTTCTTTATGTTTGGTTTAGGAATTTTTATTTGCATTTTTTTTTGTCTTCTTAATTTTAGGTTTTGTTTTTGAGTTTTTGTGCGTGGGACTTGGGGATGGTTGATTGACAAGTACTCATAAGATTTACTCAACAACATGTAGAGCCTTTTAATGATGCTTAGTAGCAATACAAGAACATGCTCATCAACATCCCGAATCATGACTTTTATAAGGAGATTCAACTTCAAATTTGCCTTTATGGCTTGAGCGGCATGGCACAAAGTTGGCTAGAAAGGGGAAGTGGTACCACCTATTTCTCCCACCTATCTACTAATGAAGCCTATCACTTGTTGGAAGAGATGGTAGAATATGACTATGAGGTGATGAATTGTTCATTAAGCAACTATAGTTGAGAGAGCAATTCTAACTTGATGGAGCTGCAAGTTGACGCCTTACCTCAAGTGATGATTTCAACTTTGGAAGGGATGTTGACTCAATTGACAACAACGATCAATCACTAACATCAACAAATTGTCAATTGCTTAATCTTTTCAACTTCACGGTTTACAAGAACAAATTGGGTGATTGGCCATTGCATTTTTTGAGTTGCAATAAGATAGTGTGCCTATCATGTGCAAGGTGAAATCTTGCATGGAGCTCACACTAAGTAAGGAAGACTTTGAGATTCTTCAACAAGAATCTTTAAGTGATAATGAGACCGAAGGTTTTGACCTTCTAGAGGGATTACAAGAAGAAAATGTCCTGGGTGTCCAAATTGTTGAGCTAACCATGCCCATCGAAGATTACATCTATGAAGATCCTTTTTAGCCGATTCCTCTTCCAGCACAGCTAATAACGCTCCTTCATCCCCACAAAGCCTATCCTCTGAAGCTAGATTTCCTTGAGATTACAAGCCCAAATCTAAATCATGCCAAGCTTGAGGGCACCTGCAGCGAAGACCAATTTGTGGTGTTCTACAACACCTACTATGGGCGGAAGCCGCTCTTTGTCAAGCTCTTCTCCAAAAGTCAAGCTGATTTAAAGAGCCGATGATTTTAAATCAAGCGCTCTTGGGAGGCACCCCAAGCTTTCTATCTTTTTACTCTTTTTATTTTTGTCTTAGTTGTGTTTGTGTATGTGTTTTATTTCATTTTGAAGTTTTGTATTAATATTTAATTTTAGTGTGTTTTGATAGGCGTTGAAATAATCGAAAGCTTAAGAACTTGGATTTTGATAGAAAATTATTCGAGAAGATGGACGAAACTCGAAATATTGGGCTAGAAACCCCCAAGTACATGTTTTTAGCCCTTACTCTTTTGATGCCAAAAAATGTTGAGGATAGTGTTTAGTTTAAGTGTGGCAAAGGGAAATTGTTTTGTTGGGTTTTGGCCTTAATTTGTTTTCAAAATTTTTCATTGATTATCATGATTCTTCTTCCATTGCTCTTCTTTGATAGTTCTTGTTTAGTTTCTTTAGGTTATTTAGTTCATTTATTGTGTGAATAAAATGTGAGTTTTGAGAAATTGGATGACTAGAATTTGATTGTAATGTAAGTACAATCTGTTTTCTTAGGTCTTTGAAAATGTGATTCATTAAGATTTTTGTATGCTTGACTTGCATCGTTGATCTTCATTTTTGACTCTCTGTACTTGGGCACTATGAATCATAATCACTTGAAATGTTGAACTTTTGGAGAACACCCATGTGCGTTAGATAGGCGTTGAATTCTCATGAACCCTATAACCCATTTTCGTGAAACTCAAGGTGAAATCCCAGGTTAGGTGTCATTACAGAGATAATTGAGGCATTTTTTTAGACTATTTGAGCCTCTAAAGCCAACCTATGTAAACATCATCGCTAGTTCCCTTGTTGTGTCTTTTGACCTATTTCATTTATTACCCACAAAAGCTTAACCTAGCCATTTCAGGTATTCCTTTATTACCCACAAAAGCTTAACCTAGCCATTTTACGTATTCCTTTCACTTAATTTTTGAAGATTAATTGTTGAGAGTAAGCATAAAAGGTGATGTGATTTGAATTTGTGATTTGGTTTTATTTGCAAAGATAATATTTAGTGTTTCTTTAATATTTTCTTCTTTTTCTTTGCTTTATTTGTGTCTTTCTCCCCATTATCCATATGTATAGAACCAAATAAGCTTGAGTGAGCTTCATTACAATTCAAAAAGAAAAAAAAAAGAAAAGAAGAAATTGTAAAAGAAAAGAACAAGAATAGAATAAAGTCTTGTAAGTTTAATGTTTTGAGCTTTTACGGACATTTGTAATTCATGTTTTATAGGAATGATTGATGATAACGTAATGATCAAATTTGCAAGCTAGTGTGTAAGTTTCATTCATTTCATGCAAAGTCCACAAGGTGTATTACATGTCCAGGGTGGTCCAAGCCAAAAAACATCCTTTCTCACATGCCTTTCAACTTAGCCTTACATTGCAAGCCTTGAAAGTCCTTGATCTTTGATGACACACTAGCCTACATTAGTGGAAAGCGACATGAAAAATAGCTTATATTAGTTTTGAATTTCAATATCAAAATATTTCTCATCATCTATCTAATCACATAGGTTTATCCAGAGTTCAATTCATACAGTGAGAGTGATTTAGCACACACTTACACTTAGAGAGTCTTCATTGAAGGGAAATCAGTGTTCATTGTTAAAGTTCTAGATATTCTCAATATTTGCATTTCCTTTGAGCTTTGAAGCATTTTGTGGTTTCTGAGATGTTTAGCTAGTTATCGAATGGATACAAAACTCATACTTGGTTTTTTTTTTCATTTTATTGTTGGTTTAATTTTTTTGTTCCTCAATATTCCTATGTGTTGCTTGAGGACAAGCAAATATTTAAGTTTGGGGGTGTTTGATGAAAGAGTATTTTACTCACAAATCAAGTGTTTCTTAAGATAAAATATTATGAAAATCCTCAAGCATGTGTGTTATTTTGATGTTTCTGGTATTGTTTTGTAGGAATTCAATAAAATGGGGCTTAATGGAAAAAATAACATCAAAAAGGAGTGAAAACATGAACTTTAGGTGGAACGAGTCGTGTCGCGCGCCAATGGGCACTACCACATGCATCAAGGGCCTAGCTGGCCCCCTCGCATGGCTGTGTAGGCCCTCGTCCGGCCCATGCACTTGCAAGCAGGCTTGTTACGCGGTCGCGCATGCTACTGTGCCTCCTGTCGAACTGAATGACCTTTTTGAGGGTTGACTTGGCCCTAATTTTGATCCTTGGCTAAAATTGGTCCTCAAATGATGCCCCAATGCTTAAAAACCCTAAGAGGCCTCCATTTTTCTTTTGGTGTGGAGGATTGGGGAAGAAATGCATGAAAGAGAGCTAAACTTCCAAGGATAGAAAACCTTGAAGTTGAGGATTTTTGGAGAATTTTTGTGGATTCTTGGAGGATTCGAGTCTTGAAATACATCTCCACAAAGAGTTTCTTCTTTTTCTCTCTTTAACCTCACCTTAATTGAAATTTGTATTTGCATTTGTATGTTAAACATATTTACTTTTGCAGATTTCATGAAGAGATTAGTAATGATTTGTCTATGTTTGCTTAGATTTCCCATTCTAGGACTTGACATAGATCGATTTGGATTATGCTTGGATTATTTTGTTAACTGTTAATGTAATTTCCATTTCAATTCATTTATGTTTCTATACACTTAATGCTTGTAAATTATTTGGCCAATGAATTAATTGATTCGATTTATGAATTTCAATGCCTAGGAGAAATTGACTAATTTATCACTACTTGGGAAGCATAGTCATTGTTATTGTTGAAACCTAAGAGAGTCGAGAACACTTAGATAATCTACTTGAAAATCTTGGTTTTTGTAAGGCCAAGAGGCGATCAATGCCTTGATAACCAATTTAAGGGTTGAGCTGAATGAATATGTGGATAAACAAGTTAGATAAAGATATTGGTTTGATTAGCTACACATTTTAATCTCATTTGACACTCGAGAGAGGTAATGATGTGAACTTCGGGCCCTAAATTAATGAATTAGATGGAATGGAATTAACAAGCACAAAAAAGGAAGAGTATATAAAGAATTAAGCTAAGTCAATTCCCAAGACACATTATCACATAGATTGTCCATATTATAAATTATTTCTTGTGTCTATAGTTTTGTTTGGTTAGTCTTATTAGTTTTATTTTTCCCCTACTTTTGATTCTTTAAAGTCTAATTGCCTAAATAAAGCTCGATCATTGTAGTTGTGGCAATTAGCTAGTTTTTAGATTTCAATCCTCATATGAGACTATTAGAAAACGAGTACATAGCGGATTTTAAAAAATTAATTAAAACTTTTTTCTAAAACAAATTAAACAAGCTATGTATATAAATTCATCTAAGACTTTATACCTCTTGAAGACAAAAAACTGCACTTCTAACATAACAATATTATTAAGAACTACTATAAGAGAATTCAACTGGAAGATCCCCAACCAACTAGGCTTTCTTGCTATTCTCTTTTCTATGATTATAATATGGTTGATCGTACTTCATCCAGTCTTTCCTCAGGCAACGTCTTCTTGCTACCATAAAAGAAGACCAAGGAATATTGTTTGTGATATTAAACAATATGCCAATGTAAGTTTTAGAGTTTTTCTTACTAGAATAATATCTGTAAACTTCTCAAACGATCTAAGAAACAATAGAAAATTATTTCCTTTATATTGAGTTTGGATGGGGACTAATTCTTATCAGATAAGGCTTCATAAACCGAGTTTGGATCAAATCTGGTGAGGGTGGTAGACTGACCCCTATGTATGCAGTTGACCACCTAGTCACTATCCACACCTACAACGCGTTTTTCAGCTTCTAAGAGTTATCTGATTAACCCGATTTCAACTAATAGGATGATTACCATTTGGATATCGTTAATATAGCTTCATTTGTTAATTCAAATAACCTAATATAGAAGTTATCTAATTAAAACAGTCATATATAGATAATCCATAAGAATAAAATATATTTAAATAATTAAACATGTTTATTTTGAATTAATTTATAAATTAATTCAACCAATAAACTAACATGAATTATTTAATGCAATCAATTGAATTTTAGCCAGTCTAAGAATTAACATAGGTTACCAAAGTGTAGGAGAAACATATCATGTCGTTACAAGAAAAAATGTGAACTAGCAAAGGGAACCCGAAGGACGTATATAGATCAGGCTCCTATAATTACAAAATAACATGTCCTTGACACGTACATTTTGTAAGTTTTAACTCTAAAGCTATTCCACTAAAAGCTTAGAGCCGCATTCTTAAACTATATATAAATTATGAAACTTCAATAAGTTTATTCTCCATGACATATAATGTGTAACATCCCCATAAGATATTTATAATCGGCTTAAAGATAAATTCTATTTTACCTTCTTGATTAGATTTATCTTAGGTTCTATTATCTCATCATTGGAATATTTAATATTTATAACCAATACAAATAATAACTAAAAAAATATACTATTCAGTTACACATAAGCATCCAATGATTAAGCGAGCTAGTTTTCAATTACAGGATAATGCCTATAAGAGAATATCATTAACAATACAAAATAGCTGTAGATTTCATGTCTATGAATAATTAGTCTATGTCAATCAAGAGTAATGTCTCCAATGTACCAACATACGTACCTTCATATAATTTAGAATGTTACCTTTTGGTACATCAAAATGGGTGACATCAAAAGACATAAGTCAAGACTACAATCGCATTTATTCATTGTGGGATTAAGATGTAACACATATGATTGTCTAAAGTGAATTAATTTATTCAAACAGAATTATTATCTAAAACAATTTTACTTAAATCCTGATCTAATATATCATCCCCAATAACAATAGTACCCATGGAGTCCCACTCCAGTGACCAAGATAAGTTATTTTTTATTAAAGATGCAGGCGACAAAACAATCTAACATGAATAAAGCGCCCAATTTTATTTCCTCGATTGCGGACCTTTTCATTTCTATAAGATTCATGTTTTCTACATAATCTTTTCATCATGTGATGATCTTGATGGTTTAAATTAATAGTCTTAGACTTTTGTTTTCTTATCATACATTCAACGTAAATGAATATAAAGAGGACATATTTGATATATCACTAAAATGATATTTATTTATTTATTAAATGTCTCAAAAATTGTTATATTATTTAATCATTAGGGTACCTAGTCTAACAATCTCCCACTTGACCTAAGTGAGTAAATGTAACATGTTATGCATCCTTATAGTCTCTACGTGCTTCTCGAAGCTCCTAGTAGGTAATGTCTTCATGAAATGATCAGCCATATTGTCTCCATATGCAATTTAGCAAATGTCAACAAGCCCATTCTCAACGAAGTCACTTATCACAATACTTTCAGTCTATGTGCTTACTTATCTTGTGATATCTTGATTCCTTTGTATCAACTATCACTGTTTTGTTATCACAGTACAGTGTAATCAGCTTATCCATACCAGAAATTACCTCAAATCCCCAAGGAACTTGTGGAGCCATATTGCTTGTTTTGAAGCATCATTGGCATCCACATACTCGGCTTCCATCATTGAATCAATAGTGTAACTTTGCTTAACACTCCTCTAAATGATGGCGCTTCCACCAAGAATAAACAAAGATCCAGAAGTTGATCTTCTTAAATCCAAATAGTTTTGGAAATCTAAATCAGTGTATCTAAAAAGTGTCAGATCCTCACCGGAACACACTAACATATGACCTCTAGTTGTACTTGAGTACTTGATAATATGCTTGACCGCAACCTAATGGTTTAGTCTTAGATTCGATTGAAATCTACTCACTATCCCGACTGTATAGCATATGTCGGGTCATGTGCAAAGCCTAACATACATGAGACTACCTATTGTTGAAGCATAAGGCATCTTCTTTATGTATTCTCTTTCCTCATCAATCTTTGGACCGTCTCTCTTAGAAAGGGTAATTTTAGACCTAGATGATTGCCCACCATTCTTGGAATTTTACATTGCAAACTTCTTGAGAATTTTGTCTATGTATGAAGCTGAGGATAAAGTTATCATTTTGTTTTTCCTATCTTGAATGATTTAGATTCCTAGAACATAATTAGCTTCACCTAAGTCCTTCATGCCAAACTACTTAGTCAACCATAGTTAGACCAATGACAATGCCTCTACATCATTACCAATAAACAGAATGTCATCTATATAGAGTAGTAGAAAAACCACTTTCATATTCTTATGTGTTTCTAAACACATGGTTCATCCACATTTTGTTCAAACCATAAGTCTTGACCACTTGGTCAAATCTTATGTTTCAAGAATGGGAAATTTTCTTAAGTCCATATATAGACTTTAGCAATTTGCAAACCTTGTTCTCTTAACCTTTAGCTTCAGACCCATTTGGTTGTACCATGCACATGTTTTCATCAAGATAGCCATTTAAAAATCTATCTTGACATCTATTTGTCAAATTTCATAATCAAGAATAGCAATAATTAAGAGAATATGAATGGACCTAAGCATGCCTATAGGCGAAAAGGTTTCCTCGTAATCGATTCCTTCCTTTTAAGTGTATCCCTTACTACTAGTCTAGCCTTATAAATTTCTACTTTCCCACTTGCTCGTCTCTTTCTCTTATAGACCTACCTACACCCTATAGATTTCAAACCTTCGAGAAGGTCCACAAACTCCTAGACTTGATTAGTCTTCATAGAATTTATCTTAGTATTCATAGTTTCAATCTAGAGCTTTAAATCAACATCCTCTATAGCTTATTTGTAAGTGTAAAGATCGCTATCATGTTCTACCAATTAGACCAAAAAGGCTTCACCATCAAACATATACCTTTTTGGTTGATACTCGATCCTCCCAATATGCCGAAGCTCCCTTGGTTGTCATTCTACTGGTTTCTCTAGATTGATTAGATTGGTTTTTATTGGAACCACCGGAGCGATAGAATCACTCACCATCTCTTCAAGTACTGCTCTACTATGAGGCTTAAAATAGTTAATATAACTTTCCTCAAGAAAAGTCACATTCGTAGAAACCATGACTTTATTTTCTTTTGAGTTATAGATGCATAACCCTTCGTCCTTCTAAGATATCCTACAAACGCGCACCCTTCTAAACATACAGCCAACTTATTCGCGTCCTTATCTAAGATATGAGCACGACATCCTGATATGCAAATATGTTTTAAGAATGGCTTCCTACCCATCCACAACTCTTGAAGAGTTCTAGCAATTGATTTTAAAGGTAAATTGTTCAAATGATAGGCATGTGGTTTGTAGTACATATCGCTAAAAAGATAATGGCAATGTTGAATAACTCATCATGAACCTAACCATATCCAATAAGATCTTAGTTCTTCTCTTAGCCATGCCACTCTGCTATGGAGTGCTTGGCGCAGTCAAATAGGATAAAATCTCATTCTCTACTAAGTGTCCTATAAAATCATCAGAGAGGTAATCTCTATCTCGATTGGATTGAAATGCCTTTATGGGTTTACCAAACTGCTTCTCTGCTTCAGCTCGAAACTCTTTGAACTTGTCAAAAGTTTCACTTTAATGATGCGTAAGGTAAACATACCCATATCTATAGTAATCATCAATAAAAAGTGAAGAAATACCTATACCTCCCGATGCCTTGATGTTCATGGGACCACAAACATTATTATGCATAAGTCCTAGAACCCCTTTAGTTTAATTGCCCTTAGACCTAAAACGTCTTTTGGTCGTTTTGCCTTCCAAACAAGACTCATATTGTGGTATAGATTCTACCTCTAAATGGCTTAAAGATCTATCCTTTACTAACATTTGAATCGAATTTAGGCTAATATGACCTAAACGTAAGTGCCAAAGATATGTCTTGCTAAAGTGAGAAGTTTAAAGTCTTTTAGACTGATCACTAATCTCAATGTTTAGGAGTGAGTCCATCTTAGGCTTAATCAATAGATTATTTCGCATCTATTCATGATAGATAAAATATTTGTTTTTACGAATCACTTCATTATTAAAAGAAACTGAATAAGAATTTTAAAATTAACAAGCGACAGAAATTAAATTCCTTCTAAGTTTAGGAATATAAAAAAATCTCACAAAACTGAATGCCTATAACTATCAAAATAAAGATAGATGTCTCCCACTACTTCAACCAACACTAGGGTTCCATCACCCATCCATTTCATGAAGTGCTCATTTAACTGACTTCTTGTTTTCTTGAATCCCTATAGTAAAACACAACCATGGTTAGTCACTCTTAAATCTATGAATTCTCCAATTAAACAAGGTTCAATAACTAGAAGTTTGCACTCACCTTCTTTAGTAAGGAAGTCCTTGTAATTCTTCTTCATATGCTTGACTTTCTCATAAAAGAAGCACTTTAGCTTCTTTGAGTTCCTCTTCTTCTTCTTCTTCTTCTTCTTCTTCTTCTTCTTGTTCTTCTTCTTCTTCTTATTCATGCCCTTTGTGGGCGGAATAAAAGACTTCCTTTATTAACTTTTTGCTTCTTTCTATTCCCAGAGTTAGAGTTGGAACCATGCTTGCCTTGCCACCAATAGGTGCTTTCCTAATCAGGTTTTCAAACTCACATAACTTTTTTATCAACTCAGTTAAAGTCACATCTCGTCTATTGCTCAGATTGCATAAAGCTCTAAACAGGATGAACTCTTTAGAAAGAGTTATAAAAACCATAGTTATTTGTGACTTAGCATCAATGTCAGCTTCATGGGTTTGAGCCTTCGTGAGGTAACCGATGACCATTATGTGATCCTTCATAGATGTCCTTGGTTTCTGCTTGCAATTGAGAAGCTTCTGAAGAGCCGCTTGCCACTTCGTTAAGGCTTGACATCCAAAAATGTCCTTAAGATAATTCATGATCTGTCGGGCAGTTTCATGATCTTTATGTTAAGCCTTTAGCACGTTATTCATGCCATCTATAATGTAGCAGCAAGCTTGATCATCAACATCTTTCCAGAGATCATGTGGATTCGCCAGTAGGCATGAGAAGACAGGGTGTGGTTAGCATGAATTTGAGTTTTTCAAATGATAGGACAATATTAAGGTTTCGTTTCCAACCATTATAATTCTCAACGATAGTGTATTTTTGTCAAGTATTGAAGATACTTCATTTTTAGACATTTTTGACCTACAATAGAGATTCATATGCTAAACATAAGCAAACATGTAATAATAATTTATTGAGATAACATAAACAAGTTGGCAAACATGTGTTTATTTGTCAAAACCTTGAAAAAATCACAATCTTACAACAATAATTTCTAACTCAGGGTTTAACAAGCCGCCTAGGGGAGACTTGCCAAACTCAAGTAGAAACACGGATCTCATCTTATTAGTATATACCATCTAAGACTTGTCTTGATCTAGCATATACTAATAATCGCTCCATTTGGCCATTAACTTTATTAATAAAACTCCTAGGAGAGGATTATAACAAAATTAATCTTGAGTATTTAACCACCATTTCAACTACTTTATCCATGGTTTCAAATCATCACTTAGGGGTGAACAACAATAAACCATGCTAAAGCAAATTATCCTTCGAGGATCCAACCTAGTACATGATGTATCCCTTTCTAAGGGTCGAAACAACCATGTGTTACCCATCGACCAGCAATGGAGGCCTTAGGCCCTCTCTTTGAAAAGCTTCTCCGACCCAATATATTAGAAAACAAGGTTTTATGTTAATATGCAAGAACAATTTTTAATGAGCAGAACTCCCTATTCTACATGACATGTTATCAACATACTTGGCAAAACATATTTTAAAGCAAACAAGAAACGCAATAAGCAAAGGTACAAGCAATATAATAAATAACTGCAATATTATGGTTCCACCCTAGAGAAAAAAAAATAAATATTTCAAAATTTTAATCGAAATATTTTATCAATTCTTTATCTTGTATCTTTTTATTGTATCCTTCTTCATGTAGCGTTCGTTTTTAATTTTAATCTCATGTAGATCAAAAATTTATTTACTAGTTATCATAAAATTTTCCAAGTTTTTCTCAAATTGTGTCATATAGAAAAAAAAACTTCCCAAAAATAATTAAAAATGAATTCTGATGTTGGGCGGTCGACAGCCCATAGCAAGGGCGGGCCGACTGACTCTATCCAACAGACAAGCTGTGACACTATCACGAGTCGACCAAACTACCTAGGCGGTGGTCGACCACCTTGTTGCAGAACTAGACCTAAAACCTATTTTTTTCAATTATTTTTAAAGTTTAATTTTTTAATAACAATTTAAAAACGTACAAAAAATTTTATAAACACAAAAAATAAATAAATCAGCAATCTACTCCATCTTTTAGATTCATCTTCACTTCGAGTAATTATTTAAATACAAATTTACAAACCAAAATTTAAAATAATAAATTCTAGGCGGTGATGATAGATCGGCTTCTAATTACATGAAAAATCTAGACACATATTTTAACCTCTAAGAAATCATAACCGATAAAATTAAATAATTAAAATATAATAATTAAAAAAAATTAATTAACAAAAATTAATTAATAAATATTCACCTTACAATCTTACGACAAGATATAAATATATAGAAACCCTAAATTTTCAACTCTTTAAAATATAATTCAAGCATAATAGAGATAAAACTCACATAATTTATGTACAAAACATGATCACAAAACTCGTAAAACTCCATAAAATTGTCTCTAATACCAATTGTTGGAAGATGAGTACGCAATAGATTTAAAAAAAATTAATTAAAACCTTTTTTTTAAAAGCAAGTTAGAGATGCTATGTATATCAATTAATCTATGATCTTAATACCTCTTGTAGATCAAAAACTGTACTTTTGACAAAATAATATTATTCAGAATTGCTGCGGAAGAATTCAACTAGAAGAGCCCCATCCAACTAGACATCCTTACTATTCTCTTTTCCATGATCAAAATGTGGGTAGTTGCACATCATGTAGTCTTTCCTCAGGCAACATCTTCTTCAAACCACAAGAGAAGACCAAGGAATGTTATTCGTGATGTTAAACAATATGCCTATGAGAGTTAAAGTTTCTCTCACTAGAATACTCTCTCTAAACTTCTCAAATAGTCTAAGAAGCAATAGAAAACTGTTTCCTTTATATAGAAATCGGATGGGACTAATTCTTATCAAATTAGGCTTTGAAAACTAACTTTGGATCAAATCTCATCAGAAAAAATACGTCAGGCACATATTGCTAACATGGCAGCGGTCAACCTACAACATGTTTTTTAGTTTATAGGAGTTATCCAATTAAAACAATTTCTACTGATTGGATAATTACTATTTTATTTGACTTAAGTATCCTTAATATAGCCTTAGTTTTACTTCAAATAACACAATACGAAAGTTAAATGCTTAAAACAATCACACACATATAAGCTCAAACAAATAAAATATATTCAAATAATTCAACATGTTTATTTTCAATTAATTCACAAAATTTATTCAACTAATAAACTAACATAAATTATTAAATCCAATCAATTGAATTTTAGCCAATCTAAAAATTAACATAAGTTACTAATATGTAGAAAAAACACACCATATCATTACAAAAATATGTGAGCCAGCAAAAGGGACCCAATGGACATATATAGATCAAGCTCCTATAACTTTAAAATAACATGTCCTTGACACATACATTTTATAATTATCAACTCTAAAATTATTTCACTAAAAGCTTAGAGCTGCACTCTTGAACTATATATAAATTATGAAACTCCAATAAGTTTATCATCCATATCATAATTATGTAAACTCCCCATAAGATATTCATCCTCGACTTAAGGATAAAATTTTATTTTACCTTTTGATTATATTTGTCAATGCAAATATTATGCCATTTGGTTACACATAAGTGTCCAAATGGTAGAGCACTTTAGTTTTCAATTACGGGATAATGCCTATGAGAGAATATCATCACAAAAGAGCAATGAATTCTATATCAATGAATAATGAGTCTATGTCAATCAAGAGTAATGTCTCCACTGTATACTTGCCTTTATATACTTCATGATGTCACCCTTTGGTACATCAAAAGACACAAGTCAAAAGATGGACCCCTTTATTTATTTCAAGATTAAGAAGTAACACATATGATTGTCTAAAATGAAATGATTTATTCAAATAGAATTATTGACTAAATCAATTCAACTTTAGCCATGATCTAATATATTGTCACCAATACCAATATACCAATGTCACTACCAGCAAAGTCCTACTCTGATGACCAAAACCAGTGATCTTCCATTAAGGATGTAGATGACATAACAATCTTAACATGAATAAAGTGCCCAACTTTATTCCCTCAATTGTGGATCTTTTATATTTAGACTATCACTATAAGATTTATGTCTTCTACATAATCTATCCATCATATGCACAATCTTAATGGTTTAGATTATTAGTTTTAGACTTTTGTTTGCTTATCATACATTCAACATAAATGAACGTAAAGAAAAAATATTTGTTATATGACTAAAAATTATATTTCTTTATTGATTAAATGTCTTAAAAACTATTAGGGCACCCATTCTAATAGAGATGAGAACCCCTAACTCACTAATCCTATACTAAAACTTGACCTCGTGTGCTTGTGGTTTTAGGAAAAAGCCTTATCACTCATGTTAACACTTTCTTTCTCATGAAAAAAATTGTAACTTACCATAAATGGAACAATTTTGTTAGAGAACAAAGCAATGTTCAAGATAGGACTTGCCATAAATGTAGAGAAGTCAGATGAGAGAGAGTTAGTTGTTTAAGTAGAGAAAGAGAGAACAAAGAGTGAGTGAGATACAGAAGAGAGGGAGTGATAGCTCTCGGCAAATTAATGTGTCTCTAGCAAGGACGACGATGATCGAGCTGTCATGGAGTTAGAGCCACAATTTTCTCCCCTATTGCTCATTGGAGTATGAAGGATGACGATGATGAGTCGATGAAAACTTAAAGATCATTGTCCTCTTCGGTATCAATTTGCACAAGAGATGGGTAAACGATCACCAATGATCTATGTGTGACTCCGTTTATGCAGAGATCTTCAATGGTAGATCTAGTATTGGCTAAGGCAAGGACGACCTAACTTAGCATAGAGGTGGGCAATGTGGCGTCAGTGCAGCATTGGTCGGCGACAACCGAAAGGAGGAAGGAAAGTGAGAAGAGAGAATGTGAAAGATTGGTCTTTTTTTGTTAAGGTTTGTTCTTATCATTGATTTATTCATATTTGTGTGCTAGGATTTATCATTAATACATTAATCTTTTTATTGCTGATATATTATAGTTTATTACTAATGTATTCAAGTTTATCATTGATGAACTACATCATATCACTAATATATTATGGTTTATCACTAATATACTTGGGTTTATCATTAATATACCCAAGTTCATCACTGATGTACTATAATATATAATAAATGTGCTAGAGTATATAACAAATGTGCTAGAGTACATTACTGATATACAATAACTGATTGATAATAGTGAATGTCATTTTTTGTCATTTTGACTTCATAATTAATTAAGAGGGGGTCATTTTCTCAATTTAAAAAAAAATGATTATTTATTTTAAGGAGGCTATTAAAATGGACATTTGTCTCTATATCCCGTTAAATTTTCCAATTTATTAAAATGAAAAAAGAAATTATAGAAAATGTCAGGTATTAGGAACTAGATTGTAAATTATGTCAGCACTTTTTAAAACTTGAAGAAAAAAACATATGCGTTTGTGATCCTCTCAAATTCATGTGCCTAGGTCAATGAAAATACTTTCATGCCCCTCTTTGAATTCTGTCTCTATCTCAAATATCTTCCTCATTTGAGTCTCTCTCTCCATCCTTTCCTCGTCCTTAACAAATAGCAGTGGAGGGTGCTTTCTCTCAAGCGAGAAGGGCAGTGACATTTGAAAAATGACGATGATGCCTTTTCATCAATCCCCTATTCGATTGTAGCAAGATGTGTCTAAAGTTCTTGTTGGAGCGCAGGCGACACTCTCTCTTCTCTCTATCCCTCCCCCCTTTTCTCCTCTATATCTCTTCTCTCTGACTTTCCTATTGGAGTTTCTCAATGTTCTACCATTGCTATGACTTGGAGAAAGGGACGATTGGCAAGAGTAGAGGAGGAGGAGGGGAAGAAGAAGAGAGAGGAGATGCGATTAACATGTTGAGCTTACAGAGGCAACAATGGTGGGAGAAGTAGAATCAGTTAAACTAATGACCATTCAATTTACAACAAATCTTTTTAATCCTTTTTTTCTTCAAGAGAAAAATCTTTTCAACCTTTTGGTTGGAGGAGGAATTCCTTGAAATTGGTTGTTTGTCTTTGCTTGGGACTGGACGAAAGAAAGGAGAAACAAATGACTTTTTCTCTTAAAAAGAAAAAGAAAACAAGTGATTTTTCTAGATCTAGGGTTTTTTTAAATATTTTTATCAGATTTGATTTTGATGTTTTTTATTGAGATCTGATTATATTTTGTTTTGTTTTTGGTTAGTTTTTTGTTTAATGTTTTGTTCAAATTTTGTAATGCCATATTAATCAGGAAATACTGCTAAAGATGTCTTTGGTGTTGGTGATGTCCAACAATGTTTTCAGTAAATTTTTGTATTTACACAATAATACAGCATTATTAGGTTAATACTGTATTAATTTTTGACTTTACATGGTAATACATTATTATCAGGTTAATATTGTATTTCCCTGCCACCGGTGGCTGGGAAAGTCATCGGAGAATTTTTATATTTACATCATAATATAGTATTACTAGGTTAATACTATATTTCTCAACTGCTAGCGTTCTTGTGAAATCGTCGGTGAATTTTTGTATTTAGACCGTAATATAGTATTATTAGGTTAATATTGTATTTAGACGGTAATATGGTATTACCGGGTTAATATTTTTTGACCACCAGCAATCTAGCGAAGACACTGGTGAATTTTTGTATCTACACAGTAATACAGTATTATGAGATAATACTATATTTTCCAGCCGCCGTTGGTCCGATGAAGTCGTTGGTGAATTTTTTGTATTTACATAGTAATACGGTATTGTCGAGTAAAACTATATCTCCCAGTCACTAGTAGCCTAGCGACCTCGTTGGTTAATTTTTATATTTACATGATAATATTGTATTACTAGAGTAATCTAGTATTTCATGGCTGCGAGCAGTCCGACACAGTCACTGAAATTTTTGTATTTAATGGTAATATAATATTACCAAAGTAATACTCTCTTTCCTAGTCGCTGGTGGTCCGGTGAAGTCATCAATGATTTTTTTGTATTTTGCACGATACTATAGTATTACCAGAGTAATACTGTATTTCTTGTAAGGGGGTACCATGGGAGATATAGTAGAGAAAGGGTGGGGATATTTTAGGGTTTTATTTTTAATTTATCAGGAGATATTATTCAATTTCTCATAATATGCTATTTACTATACATTTTAAAACTATATGACATTATTTACTAAATTTTAACCCAAATATGTTATTTTGCTCTTTCTCCTAAATGAAAAGCACAAAATAAGAGAAGAAGAAAAAAAGGTGTCGCGAAAATACAACAATATTGCTTGAAATCATGACATTAGTTGGTGGAAATATTTTAAAATATTCATCAAATGACCGAAGTGAAAAACAGGAGGCAAGGAACTATATGCAAGTTCTAACTTTCGAAAAGAAGTTCTTCAAGAGTTATTTTTTTTCCCTATTATTATTATTATTATTATTATTATTTTCATTCGATTCGATTTGATATGATTTTATTTTATTTAACTTTTTTGGTGGGAGAATTGTAACTTTCTTCTATTCTATTATTTTTTTACTGCACAAGCTTAACTCAAAATTATTAGACAAGTGCTTCTGTCTTGTCTAAAAGCTCTTTGTCGTTGTAATTGTTGGTGTGGCCTATTTTTTTCTCCCACTCTCAAAGACAATAATACTTATTGGAAACCAAGTCATTGGTAAATTTTTTATATTTACACAATAATACAGTTTTATCAAAGTAAAACTGTGTCTCCCGGTCGCCGGTGGTCTAGCGACCTCGTTGGTTAATTTTTATATTTACACGATAATATTGTATTACTAAAGTAATACTGTATTTCATGGCAGTCGGCAATCCGACAAAATCACCAGAATTTTTGTATTGGTATGATAATATAATATTACCAAAGTAATACTTTATTTCTTAGCCGCTGATGGTCTAGTGAAGTCATCAATGATTTTTTTTTTTTTTTGTATTTTACATGGTAATATAGTATTACTGGAGTAATACTGTATTTCTTAGGAGGGGGCACTAGTGGGAGATATAGTGGAGAAAGAGGTGAGAGTATTTTGAGATTTTTGTTCTTAATTTGTCATGATATATTATATAATTTCTCATGATATGCTATTTAATATGCATTTTGAAACTATATGACATTATTTATTAAGCTTTAGTCTAAATATGCTATTGTGCTCATTCTCCCAAATGAAAAACACAACATAAGAGAAGAAGAAAAAAGGTTTCGCGAAAATACAACAATATTGCTTGAAATCATGATATTAGTTGGTGGAAATATTTTAAAATATTCATTAAATGACCGAAGTGAAAAACAGGAGGCAAAGAACTATACGTAAGTTCTTACTTTCGTAAGAAGTTCTTCAAGAGTTACTTTTTTCCCTTTATTATTATTATTATTATTATTATTATTTTCATTTGATTTGATTTGATTTTTTTTTTTGGCGGGAGAATAGTACCTTTCTTCTATTCTAGTATTCTTACTGCACAAACTTAACTCAAAATTATTAGACAAGTGCTTCTGTGTGGTCTAAAAGCTCTTTGTCGTCCTGATTGTTGGTGTGGCCAATTGTTTTCTCCCACTCTCAAAGACGATAATACATACTGCAAACCAAATATACAACTGCAAACCCATCAAATATGTTAAATCATTATCTTTTTTGGTTCCTTATTATTTTTTAAAATTCTAAATTGGTTTACAGAGCTAGTTAACAATAAGGCCAATTTAGGCAACAACACGAATTCACAGTAAAATGAAAATCCTAGTGCCAGACCCCGGAGTACGGGAGGTGACGTGGCAGATTATTTAAATTAATTAAAAGAGAATTTAATTAAAATCAAGAGTTTAAGGGGTTGAATTAACTATAAAATATGAAAATTTAAAGAAAACCATTCATGAAAAATTTATATAAAAGAATAACGCAGCGAGTATGGGTCCCACAGACCCAAAACTTGTGCACACACATGGTACTGACAATATCATAAATACAATCACAGTTCAAGTACAAATAAAGTTAAAATCTTACATGCCTTTATTAATTAATACAAGAGATATACAAGTTCTTCTACTACTCTTGGGTTCGGTCCGTCGAATCCTCTCCAAACCTAAATAGAAAACCACCTAAAGGGGGAAATTTAAAACAAATAAAATGTGAGCGAAATGCTCAGTAGGACTAGGTTTTATAAAATAATTTAATTTAAATAAACATTTCATTATTCAGGAGATATTTAGAAGAAACCTTGAATAAATAAATCAATAAGCAAATTTAAGTAAAACCGTCCTTACCCAGAACAGTTTACTTGGATAACCCGAAATATCATTTTATCTTTCCTAGGCAAGCCATAATAACATCACCACCGTAGTGGCCCAGTTGGGTTTCGGGACCTGCCCCCAAGGTCAATCGCTACACGACCCGATCTCTGATATGGTATCATGCCTATATGTTTATTATCATCATCATTCAAAACCCAATTACCGAGTGTTGTCATTTACATTTATTATGAAGTTCATTTCAATTCACGGTATATTAAAATAACAGATAAATCTATTTTCAAATAACCGTTGAAAACATTTTAATAGAAATCCTTTTCAAAGCCAAATCATTTTGAAACTAGGCTACCAAGGATATGGGGTAGAAGTCCTACCTCAATACTTGTGTCGGTGCCCACACCGAAATCTTGGTCCGCTATACGTTAGCTCCGCGGAACCACGAACGATCCTAGATACAAACTAAGTCGATCAACATCTAGTTCGAGACATTCTATGTTACTAAACCATTTCATGATGTCCTAGTGTGCCATTTGTATCTTTTAAATCATTCTATAAGGTTGGAATTTAAATCAGGGTTCAAAACAGTGAAAACAGGTGAAAACCATAAAATTTTCCCTACCTCGGCCGGCCTGCCGGACTCCCTGCTTCGGCCGGCCGAACTGCACAGTTTGGCCTGCCGGAAGCAAAGTTCGGTCGGCCGAACATCCCCAGGTTCGGCCTACCAGACGGAAGAACACCGGCCTACCGATCCCTATTCCGGCCTACCGAACTTGGAAAACCCAGAAATTCAGCCACGGGTTTTCGATTCCCCCAAAACACAAATCTTGATTCTAACATGTTTTTCTCAAATCCCAGGCATGAAAATCAATCATAATTGATAGAAAAACATACTAGAACACATTTGAACTCATTTAAACAAGATTTAAACTCAAAAATCGCAAAAATCCAAAAATGAGAAAAGAGGGAAAAAAATGAAAAATCTTGAATCCAATCCTTTTTTCTTCAATCTAAGCTTAGATTCTAGTTGTTCTAAGTCCATTTAACTCAAATCAAGGGTTTTCTAGGCTTAAACAAACCTAGATTTCAAAAATGCACAAAATTGAAAATTTTGAAAAAAGTTTAGAAATTTCAAAACTAACCTCGAATCGAAGCTTCAATCCGCGTTCTCGGTTGCCAAATCACGTCCCCTAGCTTCCTCCTTGCTAACCCGAAGCTTGGATTCGAATTTTGATTAAAAAATTTCAAAGAGAAATTGAGAGAGAGAGAGAGAGACAGCTCACGGGAGAGAAAAAGAGGAGACAGAGTGATCAAAGAGTGAGAGAAAGAGGGTGAGAGAGAGGAAATAAATAGAGAGAAACGGTGGGCGGTTTTACTGTGCGAAAACCATGTGCCGCCCACGGTTTTGTAAAACGAATATTTTTAACATTTTACAAATTGTGATGTTTTAAAACTCAAAACATCGTTTTAAAACAATAAGAAATCATTTGAATTTACCAATTAACAAAACAACCAAAAACTCAAAATCTAATCAAATAATCAAATTAATGTTGAAATATTAATTATGGCACACTAATTCATCATTTATATTACATTAACATTAAATAAATTTCGAGGCGTTACAACTCTCCACCCCTAAAAGAAATTTCGCCCTTAAAATTTACATCTCATCTCAAAAACAAAACAAATGCGGATACAATTCCCGCATACTCGACTCTAGTTCCCAAGAGGCTTCATCAACCCCGTGATGCTGCCCCACGACTTTTACCAATGGTATTTCATGATGACGCAAACTAATCACTTTCCAGTCGATAATCTGAATCGGCACTTCTTTGTACGTCGTATCCTTCTGAACCTGCACATCGCGAAATGAAACTATCTTACCCTGCTTAAGTGGACACTTCCTCAGCATCGACACATGAAACACATCGTGAACATGAGAAAGTTCGGGCGGAAGATCAAGCCGATAAACGACCACACCAACACGCTGAGTGATCTCAAACGGCCCAATATACCTCGGCGCGAGCTTCCCACTCACTCCGAACCGCATAGTCCCCTTACGAGGCGATACCCTCAAGAGAACAAAATCTACAACCGCGAACTCTAAGGGTCTACGTCTCCTATCTGCGTAACTCTTCTGGCGACTCTGAGCTACCCTTAACCAATCTCGAATCACCGCGACTTTCTCGTTGCTATCACGGATCTCATCTAGCCCACGAATAACACTATCTTTCGGCTTGGCCCAACACACAGGTGACCGACACGGTCGCCCATACAACGCCTCAAACGGTGCCATGCCAATACTCGCTTGATAGCTATTGTTGTATGCGAACTCCGCCAAATGCAAACATTGCTTCCAATTCCCGCCGAAGTCCAACGCACAGGCACGCAACATATCCTCAAGAATCTGAATAACCCGCTCAGACTGCCCATCAGTCTGAGGATGAAACGTCATACTGAAGTTCAAATCCGTACCTAAAGCCTCCTGAAAACTCCTCCAGTACTTAGCATTAAACCTGGTATCTCAATCAGAGGTGATGGACAAAGGAACTCCATGCAACCTCGCAATATTCTGCAGATACAAATCCTCGAGAATCTTCCTAGAACACGTCGACCTAAACGGAATGAAATGCGTCGATTTCATCAACCTGTCAACCATGACCCAAACTGCATCATGCCGCTACTCCGTCCTCGGCAAACCTGTGAGAAAATCCAGATACAACCTCATGCAACCGATTTCATCAACCTCACAATATTCTGTGAGGTGATGGACAAAGGAACTCCATGCAACCTCACAATATTCTGCAGATACAAATCCCCGAGAATCTTCCTAGAACACGTCGACCTAAACGGAATGAAATGCGCCGATTTCATCAACTTGTCAACCATGACCCAAACTGCATCATGCCGCTACTCCGTCCTCGGCAAACCTATGAGAAAATCCATCGTCACATGCTCCCATTTCTACCCTGGAATAGGAAGCGGCTGAAGCTGACCTACAGGCTTTTGATGCTCGGCTTTCACCTGAAGACACGTCGAACACTTGGCCACGTACTCTCGAACATCTTTCTTCATGCCTCTCCACCAATACTGCCTCTTCAAATCACGATACATCTTTGTGCTCCCCGGATGAATAGCGAACTGAGACCTATGAGCTTCGTCCAAAACGGCTTTCGTCACTTCGGCGATAGCTGGAACTACAAGACGCTCCTGGAAGTACAACGATCCATCTGCATGCACGCTCCATTCTTCAAACTGCTCCCCGTTCTGAATTCGTGACCAAATCCCCTGCAAATGCCTATCCTGCCATTGACTTTGCTTCACCATCCGAACAAGAGCTGGGGTCGCTTCCACATGATATACCAAAACTCGATCACAGTCTTCATGATACTGTAGCCTATACTCACTCACCATCGCATCCCTGCTCTAGTCCTCAAAATCCAAACAAGAGAGAATCCCTGAAGACTTCTTGCTAAGCGCATCCGCGACCACATTAGCTTTCCTGAGATGATACTGCAACGCAAAATCATAATCCTCCATATACTCTATCCATCTATACTGCCTCAAATTAAGATCCCTCTGAGTGAACAAATACCTCAAACTCTTGTTATCGGAGAAGACCTGAAACGACGCTCCATACAAGTAACACCTCCAAATCTTCAGCGCGTAAATCACCACCGCGAGCTCTAAATCGTGAGTAGGATAATTTCGCTCGTGAGGTCGTAGCTGTCTCGATCCATATGCAACTACACGTCCATGCTGCACCAACACGCATCCAAGTCTACGCCCTGAAGCATCCGCATAAACCTCATACGACTCGTCACTACTAGGCATAACTAACGTTGGAGCTGAAGTCAACCAGTTCTTCAATTCCTGAAAAGCAAGCTCACAATCTTCATTCCACTAAAACCTGACATTTTTCTTGATCAATCTCGTCAACGGAGCTACAATCTTCAAAAAATCCTTTACAAATTTTAGTAATAACCAGCAAGACCTAAGAAGCTACGAATCTCCGCTACATTCCTCGGTCGTTCCCAATCCACTATGGCTTCAAACTTGGATGGATCCACCGAAAATACCATGCTCCGAGATGACATGACCCAGAAACTTGACCTCGGTCAACCAAAACTCACATTTTTCCCTCTTAGCATACAACTGGTGCTCCCGCAAAGTCTGAAGCACGATCCGAAGATGCTGCTCATGCTCCTCCCAAGTCTTAGAATACACAAGAATATCATCAATGAACACGATCACGAACTGATCCAGATACGGCCTAAATATCTTGTTCATCAAATCCATGAAAGCTGCCAGAGCATTCGTCAACCCAAACGACATAACCAGGAACTCAAAGTGTCCATACCGAGTCCTAAAAGCTGTCTTGGGAATATCCTCTTCCTTAATCCTGAGCTGATGATAACCTGACCGCAAATCAATCTTTGAGAAGTACCGCGAACCTCCCAACTGATCAAACAACTCATCAATCATAGGCAAGGGATACTTGTTTTTTACCGTAACACGATTCAGCTGCCGATAATCCACACACAACCTGAGAGTCCCATCATGCTTCTTAGCAAACAAAACCGGTGCTCTCCATGGAGATGTGCTATTCCGAATATACCCTTTATCAGCAAGCTCCTGAAGTTGCTTCCTCAATTCTTTCATTTTTGCCGGCACCATCCGATAAGGTGCCATAGAAATCAGTGCTGTCCCTGGAAACAACTCGATACCCAACTCAATCTCCCGATGCGGTGGTAATCCTGGCAACTCGTCGGGGAAGACATCCTCAAACTCATCAACCACCGAAATCGCTACACTACCACTCGAAGCATAGGGCTCGCAATCTAGGTTGGCAAGAAAAGCACAACAACCTAGATTCCTTCGCCCTCCTAGACACGACTTCATGAGACGCTCACTCATTAACCAATCACCACCACCCTGGTAAGTGATCATCATCCCCCTATCAGACACTAGGGTCACTTTTCTAAGTTGGCAATCCACCACTACATTATATCTAGACAACCAGTCCATCCCTAGAATTACATCATAGGAGCTCATGGGGAGTATAATCAAATCACTTTTCAAAATCTCATGCCCAATCTTTATTTTACAAGATTTACACATACAATTTACACACACCCGCCCCAAGGGAGAGGTTATGACTAGGGGTTCATCAAACTCTTCTATCTCTAATCCCAAGGCATGTACAAAAGAACTCAAAATGAGAGAATGAGAGGCACCGGTATCAAATAAAATGTGTGCTAAAGATCTAGAAACCAAGATCATACCATTGACAACCGCGTTACCAGCATGAGAATCTGAACCTCCAGATGCCATTGCATGAACCTGCACTGGAGCCTTCCCTTTTCCTCTACCGACATTGCTGGGTCCTGGATTATTCTACCGATGCTGCTGGGATGGAGACGACTGCACACTACCTGTACTTGGCGCTTGATACTGAGGGACACTACGCTGGAAATGCTGCAGCTGCTGCCCCCGTGTCGGATATGAGAACTACTGAGGAGAGAACTAGGGATACTGCAACTGCAGGTACTGCTGAGGCGAAGGTAGGGTCTGAGGCTGAGACTGACAACTGGCATCCTCCCCGGTTTGAGATCCAAGACGAGCACTCCTGATCAGGCAATTCCTCTTGATGTGTCTGGGCTGCTGACAGAAATGACAATGGAAGCTGTAGGGATTGTTGCGCTCGCTGCCAGATGAACTGCTGCTACCACTGGTCGCGCCACCTTGCTTGTTCTTCCTCAGAGTTGGACGGCTACTGGTGCTCTTCCTACCACTCCTCTGCGGTCCTCCTGAAGCCTTGGCTCGGTCCTTACAATACTATACATAATCATTCTCCACGGATATCACCGACGACACAAGCTCTCTGAAGCTCCTAAGCCGTAGAGCAACCAACTATCGCCGAATAGGAGCCTTGAGTCCTTGAAACTTGATACACTTCTCATGCTCCGATGCCACAGCTGATGGAGCAAACCTAGCCAACTCATTAAACCTTGCCTCATACTCCCGAACTGACAAATCACCCTGTTGCAACCTGTAGAACTCAGCTGTCTTCAGATCTCCATACCCCTGCGAAAAATATCGATCATAGAACAGCTTCTCGAACCTGTCCCAACTGATATCGCCACCGCGCTCCAAACGCTTAGCTTGTTTCCACCAAGTGTTAGCGCCAGCCTCGAGCTTATACGCAGCAAACTCCACACGATACTCCTCAGGCACACCAAGGGTATCCAAAGGCTTCAAGATCGAATCCAGCCAATACTCTGCTAACTGCGGATCCCCATTACCATCAAAAGTCAAAACAGACACACGCCGAAATTCCTTAAAATACGCATGCCGACTACCAACATCAGAATCTCCTAGTCTAGCCCTGGCTGCCATCTGCCGGAAAGCCACAAACATAGACCTCCTCATGCCCTCATCATTTTTGAACTCGGCGTTAGTTATCGAACGACGTCTAGGTGCCATTCTCTCACTTCTAAAAACAAAATTTGAACTGTCAGAGGTATTTCATTGTCAAACCTATGTGTGCATAATTCTCAAAGTTTATAACCTTGAGCTCTGATACCATTCTGTCAGACCCCGGAGTACGAGAGGTGACGTGACAGATTATTTAAATTAATTAAAAGAGAATTTAATTAAAATCAAGAGTTTAAAGGGTTGAATTAACTATAAAATATCAAAATTTAAAGAAAACCATTCATGAAAAATTTACATAAAAGAATAACGTAGCGAGTATGGGTCCCACAGACCCACAACTTGTGCACACACATGATACTGACAATATCATAAATACAATCACAGTCCAAGTACAAATAAGTTAAAATCTTACTTGCCTTGATTAATTAATACAAGAGATATACTAGTTCTTCTACTGCTCTTGGGTTCGGTCCGTCGAATCCTCTCCGAACCTAAATAGAAAACCACCTAAAAGGGGAAATTTAAAACAAATAAAACGTAAGCGAAAGGCTTAGTAGGACTAGGTTTTATAAAATAATTTAATTTAAATAAACATTTCATTATTCAGGAGATATTTAGAAGAAACCTTAAATAAATAAATCAATAAGCAAATTTATGTAAAACCGTCCTTACCCAGAACAGTTTACTTGGATAACCTGAAATATCATTTTCTCTTTCCTAGGAAAACCATAATAACATTACCACCGTAGTGGCCCAGTTGGGTTTCGGGACCTGCCCCCAAGGTCGATCGCTACACGAGCCGATCTCTGATATGGCATCATGCCTATAAGTTTATTATCATCATCATTCAAAACCCAATTACCGAGTGTTGTCATTTACATTCATTATGAAGTTCATTTCAGTTCACGGTATATTAAAATATAATCGATAAATCCATTTTCAAACAACCGTTGAAAACATTTTAATAAAAATCCTTTTCAAAGCCAAGTCATTTTGAAACTAGGCTACCAAGGATATGGGGTAGAAGTCCTACCTCAATACTCGTGTCGGTGCCCCACACCGAAATTTCGGTCTGCTATAGGTTAGCTCCGCGAAACCATGAATGATCCTAGATACAAACTAAGTCGATCAACATCTAGTTCGAGACATTCTATGTTACTAAACCATTTCATGATGTCCTAGTGTGCCATTTGTATCTTTTAAATCATTCTATAAGGTTAGAATTTAAATCAGGGTTCAAAACAGTGAAAACAGGTGAAAACCATAAAATTTTCCCTACCTCGGCCGGCCTGCCGGACTCCCTGCTTCGGCCGGCCGAACTGCACAGTTTGGCCTGCCGGAAGCAAAGTTCGGTCGGCCGAACATCCCCAGGTTCGGCCTACCAGACGGAAGAACACCGGCCTACCGATCCCTATTCCGGCCTACCGAACTGGGAAAACCCAGAAATTCAGCCACGGGTTTTCGATTCCCCCAAAACACAAATCTTGATTCTAACATGTTTTTCTCAAATCCCAGGCATGAAAATCAATCATAATTGATAGAAAAACATACTAGAACACATTTGAACTCATTTAAACAAGATTTAAACTCAAAAATCGCAAAAATCCAAAAATGAGAAAAGAGGGAAAAAAAATGAAAAATCTTGAATCCAATGCGTTTTTCTTCAATCTAAGCTTAGATTCTAGTTGTTCCAAGTTCATTTAACTCAAATCAAGGGTTTTCTAGGCTTAAACAAACCTAGATTTCAAAAATGCACAAAATTAAAAATTTTGAAAAAAGTTTAGAAATTTCAAAACTAACCTCGAATTGAAGCTCCAATCCGCATTCTCGGTTGCCAAATCATGTCCCCAAGCTTCCTCCTTGCTAACCCGAAGCTTGGATTCGAATTTTGATTCAAAAATTTCAAAGAGAAATTGAGAGAGAGAGAGAGAGACGGCTCACGGGAGAGAAAGAGAGGAGAGAGAGTGATCAGAGAGAGTGAGAGAAAGAGGGTGAGAGAGAGGAAATAAATAGAGAGAAACGGTGGGCAGTTTTACTGTGCGAAAACCATGTGTCGCCCACGGTTTTGTAAAACGGAATTTTTTTAACATTTTACAGATTGTTATGTTTTAAAACTCAAAACTTCATTTTAAAACAATAAGAAATCATTTGAATTTACCAAATTAACAAAACAACCAAAAACTCAAAATCCAATCAAATAATCAAATTAATGTTGAAACATTAATTATGACACACTAATTCATCATTTATATTACATTAACATTAAATAAATTTCGGGGCGTTACACCTAGACAACCTCAACTTCCTCTTTAACTTCTTCCATAGCAGATACTGATTCCTACATAAGTCTACAAGCTACTAAAGAAAAAAAGAAAAACTTGCTTATAGAATGTAATATCAGCTGTTGAATATTCAAATTATTAATTTATAGCTACTTTCTTGACCACAATCAAGAAAACTGATATAAATTTCGCAACATTGATCGAAGTACACTATTGCACCAAAAAGACTTATCCTTTTCTCTCCTTAGGCTGCTACCATGTTGATCTTTGCAACATCATTACCCTCACGTAGCTGATCCAGTGTCTTGTCATTATCAGGGGGTCGTAAGTTTGAAGAAGATGTTTCGTCACTGGATGGAGAACTGCCTTCATCAAAGTGCTCCTCGTCAGGACCTTGGTCGAAAGATGATAACTCTGACTCCTGCGAGTCAGAGATAACCGATAACTCAAATGATGGTGAGGAACTACCGCTGGATATTTTCTTGTCATCTTCCTTCATTCTTTGTGCATAGGCTTCATAGTCAAAACCATTTGAGTTTTTCCCACCAAATGCAGATTCCTACTTATCTTTATCAAAAAGCTCTTCGATGATCTTCTCGCTCCGTGGGTTGTTTGGGTAAACAAACCTCACTTTCTTGAATGTCTTCGGCTCAATAAATGGTTTCACCATCTGCAGTTACAGGAATTCATCGTTTTCGATAGACCATTTCATGATATTTAATTGAGAAGAAATTGCTCGTTTATTTTCTTCTCTTGGTTGGCAAAATTACAAATTTTTCGTCTTTTGAAAGGGAAAAATTTCACCCCTGTTGCAAGAATTTTTCAAACTTAGACATGTCTTGCCCAATAATAAGGTCAGATATCATCTTTGCGTGAACGCTGACTGGTAAAGGTAAACCTAAAATCTTGTCTGATTTTAGGACATTAAGTCCGTCAAACGTAACAAGATGAATGAATTTGGTAGGGATACTTCTAACTATCACATTTTCATTAGACCATGAGAGAGGATTAGGTAGTTTTTCCTTTCCTGTTTCTTATCTTATTGATGACCCTAAATTCTTAATTATGCTATTCTCTGTTGGAAGCATTGGATATCCCATACAGTTCCAATTAACACCTTAGGTATAGCAAAGTGCAGCAAAATTTCTGTGATATACGTTCGTACCTAGCGTAAAAGAACCTATCCAGAAGGATTAAAATTTCTCCAGCAACATGTTAACATCCCAAGAAACATCCAGTGCGGGCAATAATATTCGAGCAAACTAATAACAATATTAACGGGAAAATATCAAATGAAAGTGACAAAAGGATTAACATACCATCCAGAAGGACTCAAATATTTTTGGTGGAATGTAGAGGATTCCAAGGCCCAATCTCTCAGGGTAGTGGTTCTGCACAATATATACTCTTTCCCCTGCCGTCTTTATTGATATGCTAGATGAGTTCCACCCACGAAAATCAACTAACAAGACAATCTGCTCCTGGTCTGCATTCAGATTCTTCACGGCATTCTCCATGTAATAAGCCAGATATCTGATTTGACCACTTACTGCTTTTGTATTCTGACACCAAGAGATAAAATAAAATGAAGCAGTAGAACTAGTAGAGCATAAAAAGAAAAATACAAAAACTTTGGCATAGGAGTTATGCTCGTACAAACACACACAAATTATAACAACTACCTGAAAACCAGGTCTAAGGACAAGGACAACCCGTCCATACTTGTCAAAGTAATTTGCTTTGTAGATTTTTCCTGTTTCAGCTTCACGAGCAATCTCTTCCTGAAAGTATGAAACGAAACTTGTCAAACTATAAACTATGAAATCATGTTGGGGGCTATGAGCTTGTTTGGGAACATAATTCAAACAAAAGTTTTGGTTCAAACCAACTTCACTTCAGCGTTCTCTCCCACAAACTTTGAATTAATACACAGTGTTTTAGATTCAACCTATGGTTCGAACTCTGTTTCCAAATAGACTCTATAATACAGACGAAAGACCATCTTTCACTGCTTCACTGCTTATACGCCAAGGCAGTAAAACAAATAAGACTCTGTATCCAACATTTTGCAATTAGGTAATCATCCTTCTCCAAAGTCACATTGAGAGCAAGCCAAACACATTTACAGGAGCAGCGCTTGAACATACATGAGTATAAGAAAAAGAATATTCAGCCAGTGGAACCTAAACAATCAAATTAGATTTTATGATATCCCTTCACAGTTGACTTTTCCTTCTAACACGCCTGATGAATGCACAACTCTTCCACAAAATTCTTGAAAGTTATGAACACTGACAGTGATGGTGTTGATATAATAACCTGATCTGGAAACAGGTGGCACCCAACAAATAATTTCCATACTAGTTGTATTCAGAATTTCAGATTAGGCACGTTGTGCAATTCAACTACAAATACTCAGAAAGGCAGCTATATCTGAAGAAGATTCTAGGAAGAACAAAAGAAAAGTAAGGCACGAAAACAGAAGAATGTGGAATTCTTAAGGAATAAACCTATTCCCACAAGGAAAAAAAGAAGAAGAGAGAGATCAACAATTAGCAGTAAAACTCCATAAAGCAATTGGAATCAGTTCTATTTGAGCACGGTACATGCTGTGGTTGAAAATGATCATGATCATTCAGCAGCAGCACAGGTTTTAAGTTATTATGGGAGAAGGGTTAGTGTCACAGAAAACTGCCTGAGCTATAAAACTATGATTAGGAATAGATCTGCTGCTTTGAGCAGGAAAAGATTGATGACAAGCATTACTAATACCTAGAAGAATGATAGTATAGTATTTAAAAAGAAAAAAAAAAAAGAAAAAAAGAAAAAAAACAATGGTATAAGGAAGCTAGAGAGGAAAAGAAGGGAGATCTAGGCATGAATGCCTTTGACAAACTAAATAATCAAATGCATTTATCAAATTCCACTACCCAAAATTTTTTTGAAGCTTGGATTCTCATAAAGAAACCTAAGTCAAAGGACAACTTAAAAAATTAAGAAGTACAACCAAATAAAGTAAAATTAAAAGGCGAAACATATGACCTTGTGCAATATGTTCACAAACAGTAAAACATCTTAAAAGTAAATTTTTCGTTAAAATCCACAGATACAAGAACATACATGTCAGTATCCTATATGCTGCCAATGAACACAATATTTTGAATCAAGAGTCTTTTTGAAACGCATGTAAGTACGTGACATTAGCCTTTTTCTTTTGATACATATATGCAAACTTTTAGGACATGTTTACTAACTTGTAGTGGAACGTGATGAAGAAAGGGAAAGGAAAGGAACAAGAAGGGGCATCCCTGATTTTTTATCTAGTGTTTGTTTATCTATTAAAAAGTGGAATTGAAAAAAAAAGAAAAGAAAAAGAAAACCAATCTCTTTCTAGAGTTTACTCAGAAGTAGGAATCCCCATAGCTTAAGTACTAGAAAATGTCCTCATGCATAAGATTGTCAGTTAATATTCCAAAGGTCGGTAAAAGTGAAATTGTGTAGTTTGTTCCTGAAAGTTACAGAAGAAAAATAATCTATTTTTTCTTCTTATTTAACTAACTCTGAAGATACATCAATGATAGATATATCGGATATCTGAGTATCTTTAATCTTAACTAACCAAAAAAAAATTTGAAAATAACACCTAAACTAATCCAGGTTGTTACTTGGATTTTATAATCCTAACTAATTTTCCTAACAAATCTCGACACTCGCCCTCAAGTTGGCGCATAGATGTCAATCATGCCCAACTTGCTAACAAGGAGTTCAAAGTTCGGTTAAAACAGCCCCTTTGTGAAAATGTCTACAGTATGCTACGTTGTAGGGACAAATGGCATGCAAATGAGTCTTGCCTCTAGTTTCTCCTTGATGAAGTGTCTATCAATCTCAACATGCTTTGTTCAGTTGTGTTGCACTTGGTTATGTGCTATGTTAATCGCTACCTTATTGTCACAGTGTAGTTTCATTGGCGTCTCCACTGGTTTCTTCAATTCTTCAAGTATCCGTTGTAACCACAAGAGTTCGTAAACTCCATTAGCCATTGCTCGATACTCAGCCTCGGCACTACTTCTTGCAACTACATTTTGTTTTTTGCTTCTCCAAGTGACAAGGTTTCCCCAAACATACGTACAGTATCCTGATGTAGACTTCCTATCTGTCACCGAGCCTGCCTAGTCTGCATCTGTGTAGGCTTCAATTGTTGTTGTCCACCCTTCCTGAAAAACAAACCCTTTCTTGGAGAACTCTTCAGATACCTCAAAATCCGATAAGCAGCTTCTAGGTGCTCTCGATGTGGAGCATGCATGAACTTACTTACCAAATTGACGGCAAATGCAATGCCAGGTCGTGTATGTGATAGGCAAATCAACTTCCCAACCAATCTTTGATATTGAGCTGCATCTACAGGACCTCCTTGCTTGCTATCCCTGAGCTTCTTGTTCAAATCAATTGGTGTGTCAGCAAGTTTGCATCCACTCATCCTTGTTTCCTTCAATAGAGCTAGAATATACTTCCGTTGTGAGACCACTATTCCTTTCTTTGATCAAGCCACTTCCGTTCCAAGAAAATACTTGAGGGATCCCAAGTCTTTAATTTCGAATTGGGCAGCTAGACTATTTTTCAACCGGGCTATTTCTCTTTGGTCATCACTTGTGAGAATAATGTCATCTACATAGACTACCAACATCGTTACTCTCCCTTCTTCTGAGTGTCTGATAAACATGGTGTGATCAGTTTGAGCCTTGGTGTACCCTTGTTTCCTTACAAATTGAGTGAACTTCTCAAACCAAGCCCTAGGTGATTGTTTAAGACTATACAACGACTTCTTTAACCGGCACACTCTTGATCCAAGCCTTTGTTCAAAACCTAGAGGAGGATCCATATAGACTTCTTCTTCTAGGTTTTCGTTCAGGAAGGTGTTCTTGAAATCTAATTGTTGTAAGGGCCAATCAAGAGATGCTGCAAGAGACAAAAGTACTCGTACAATATTTAGTTTTGCCACTGGTGCAAAAGTCTCTAAATAGTCGATGCCATAGGTTTGTATGAAACCTTTGGCCATTAGTCTCGCTTTGTATCTTTCAAAGGTCCCATCCAATTTATACTTGGTAGTAAACACCCATTTACAGCCCACAGTCGTTTTTCCCTTTGGTAGCTCTTCAACATCCCAAGTCTTGTTCTTCTCAAGTGCTCTCGTCTCTTCAAATACTGCTTCCTTCCATTCTGGAACTTTCAAAGCATCCTACACATTTTTTGGAATATCTACACAAGAAAGTTGAGATGTGAAGGCAGAAAAGGATGCCAAGAGATTTTTATACGACACAAATTTGGACATAGGATGACTTGTGCAAGACCTACTACCTTTCCGAATAGCTATGGGAACACTTAGATCGTTAAACAACACGAATTGGGATTTAACATCAGTTTGAGGAATTTTTTCAAGGCTTGAATAAGGATTACCTGAGGCATCTTGAACTTGACTTGGGTTGAACTCAAGGCTCGGCAGAGAGGCGTTGACTTCCTTTTTTTTGATCTGGATACTTTCTCTCATAAACCAATCCAAAGATTTTTTTCAAACCTGTTTCTCCTCTATTTTTTGCCCCAGTAATTTTGTTATCCTCTTGTGGCTTCATAGATTCCAAGCCTGTTTCGTTATTTACAGAACCTGTATTATCCACGTGATTTGGATCTGTTTGGTTTTCAAAAATTGAATCCGAGCCAGATTTTGTTTGTTCAAGAAATTGATCAGATTCTTCAACAACCGGATTTTAATTGGGTGTTTCAAGATTTGAAAAAAATCTAGGATTTTCTGAAGAGATATTTTGCAAAGAATCTGGTACAGGATTTTTTTTAATTTCAAATTGGGATTTGAAAATTCTGTCACAAAATTTTCTTGAGAAATAGCTGGGATAACAGATTTTGAATTTGAATGTGAATTAAAGTCTGAATCTTCTTCTTCCTTTCCTTTACCCCTCCCCTGAAGATGAGTGTTAAAGAACTTTTTTTCTTTGAAAAAGGAAAAAGGTTGCATCCATGGTAACAAACACTTTTTTTGAAATAGGATCATAACAATTTTAACCCTTCTGATTAGATTTAGGAGTATAACCTACAAACAAACACTTCCTAGCCCTAGGGTCTTAACTTATCACGCTGCCTGTCAGATTGTGAATAAACACCGTACATCCAAAAATTTTTAAGGGTAAGGACGAAACCAACTTAGACATAGGGTAGGTGCTCAAAAATAATTCCAGTGGTGTTTTATACCCTAAAATCTTGGAAGGCATCCGATTGATTAAATAAATGGCTGCAAGTATTGCTTACTCCGAAGAAACTTTGGAACATTAATTGTGAAAAGTAACGCCCATGTGACTTCTAAAAGGTGCTTATTTTTTCTCTTATTTATCCCATTTTGTTGAGAGGTATTATTACAAGAACTTTGATGTATAACACCTTGATTTGAGAAAAATTCCCCCAAAATTTCGTTGAAGTATTCTTTACTATTATCACCTCGAAAAACTTTAATTTTTGCATGAAATTGTGTTTGTACTATGGTATAAAAATCTTTGAAGATCTTTTTTGCTTCAAATTTTTCTTTAAGGAGATAGACCCAACTAACCCTCATGTGATCATCAATAAAGATGATAAACCATCTTTTTTCAAAATTAGTGGAGACACGTGAAGGTCCCCCACATGTCACTAAGTATTAATGAAAAAAGGAGTAGAGGTTTTATAAGGATGAGGAGGATAGGGAACACGATGTTGTTTTGCTAAAACACAAATTTCACATTGAACAAAGGATGGACTTTGATTCTTGAATAATTGTGGAAACAAGTGCATTAAATAAAAATAAAAAAAAAACTTGTTTTTTTTAAAGTAAGGACCAAAGACTATAAATAGGTTGAATACTTGACATCTGAATGTTTTCGACTTTTCTTCAGGTTGAGTTTGCGTACATGTTGGATTTGGATAGCCTTGGTTTCAATGTCAAGGTATTGTTGAGATTTTACCTTTAGTCCTTGTGCTATTTTCCATACGTTCTAAAAAATTGTCTTTTTAAAGTATGGGTTTTCTACCAAATTATTTGGTTCCTTTTCTTGGTGGCTTTTATATAGAAGTTCTATTGAATTTCTAATGAAATTTTGCAGAATAATCTGTTCCACTCTCTATTGTTCAACTCTTTTTAGGATCTGTTTTTCATGTTCATAAGGAACTTCCTCGGTTGATCGTGCTTTCCTTTTTTCAGGCAGGTTATCAAGGGAGTACTTTTAGGGTATGTTTGTTTCGCGGTTTAAATCACGGTTTGAATCATTTTGCTACAGTATTTTCTCTTATAAAAATTTAAATCTTCATTCAAATACTCTATTCAAATACTCAAACCAAACGGGCTCTTAAGCTCCAAATACCTTTCCCTAGACGCGCAGAGGATCGGAAGTGAGCCTTCTTTATTAATGATTATGTTCTCCCTAAGACAACTTTTTCTCATGTTATGTTAGATTATTCTGGGAGAGTCTTCTTTTAACTTTGCAATTTAATGATTTATAATACAGGTTTCTAACTCCATCTGTGAGATAATTTTAGGATATGCTTCTTCTTTTGCCCTTAACTTTATAAGTGGCCATAGTCAGGATACACATTTATTAAATGTAGGCTGTTTTTTTCTTTTTTCTTGCTAAAGGATTATAGACATGGTTAATTAATAATACGATATTAGTGGTCTTCTCTATAATTCCATGGTATAAATAGAATCTGAATCTCATACGTCTTTGAAAATGAAATAGACTTGTCCTTTGCATCCTAGAAGCTTTAGATTCAGTTCTTTAGCTTGAAGAAATGGCTGTGGTTTTAGAGAATAAAACTATCCTCCCTGTTTTTTATTGGCTCTGGAATAGAACCATCTCTTTAAAGCTAAGTGAAAGCATTTCTGAATTACTTACGTTATTAGATTCAAATGCAATTAGGTCAACCTCCCGACTTCCTTTTGACTGCAAAATAATGTTATGACATGCTGTTGCTTTTTTTTAAAGAGAAATTATGATAATTGGTTGTAATTGTTTCTAACAGTGCATTTGTTTGCATAAGCTTTGTTAATTCCTTTACTGAAGTTATATCTTCTCTTAATCCTTCCAGCAATGTGAAGACCCTCGCAGGGGAGCACAACAATGGAGCAAAGAGGTACGCTTATCCAAACTTGTAGTGATAAATGTTTTAGAAAAGCATCGAGTCTAGGCAAAACATGCATACAAAAATGATCACGCAACAAAATTTCACCCTACAATTGTATAAATATGTTTTTTCCTTTGGTTTTCTCCTGCTAAAACTTATTCCATTGCTCAAAATGATTTTAGTGTCTCGTGGACTTACATTTGTCATTTCATTGAGTCTGGGAAACATGGTTTAAATTTAATGACATTTCCATCTCAATTATTCATGAATAAATTTCACTAATTCAACAATGCGTTTCACAATTCTCGACTAATCCTTGTGGGGCCTGTTGGGTGTGCCAGACCTGGACCTTTTACCCTGCATAATTGTTTGCAAGTAATTCCTTTTAAGGATTGGAGAAGTAGATAACTAGCAGATCTCCCGCTCAGTAGTATGCCTTACATTTTATAACTACTCGTCAAAAACGATGTTTTCTTATGGTCATTGGCCTTACACGGGCATACTGATTATAACTCCTACTCCTAGTTAGTTCAGGGCATATTTGATGAGATTTAAATGTTAAAATAGGAAAGAAGAAAAAACGATCATTCGTATTTACAGAAGAACACGTTTTTAGAAAGACAGAAATGTCTGTCTTTCATTGTCTTTGTTCCGATTCTTGTGTAGAAGAACCACGTGACAAAAAGTGTTAGATCTTTGAGACATATCAGGTTTCTGGAAATCAACGGTTAAACCTCACAAATTTACTTGGGTCACAAGTGCGGTTTTGGCTGTATTGACCGATTTTAGGTGTTCTATTGCGGGGATGTCCGCTTGATCCTCTCTTTGCACGTCACCAGGGCTTATTTAGAAACTCTTTTGAATCTCCTTGATTGTGATAGACCTTTTTCTTTTGCTTTGCAAATTTTGTTTTTTTTGTTTGTTTTGTTTTCTTCACCTTTCAGCTGCTTGAAACAAAGAGAAGAAAAAAGTTTTATGAATTACTTGTCAGAAAATTAAAAAATTTTGAAGGATCCTCCCTTCTGAAGTGTTCCTGTTCTTTTTGTCATTGCAGGTTCTTGCAAAGTGTATCACTTTCATCTTTCTATGAGATTCGAGTAATTAGACTAAAAGCTAGTGAATAAATAGAAAAATCTTAAGGGAAAGATAAAGAGAACGAGAAAAATCCGGCTCGGATACTTTGATGGTGCAATCACTCACATGACTTTCATATCCACACTGGAAACTGACATATATATATATTAGTGTCTCTCCTCAGAAGAAGAATTCAGAAATCTTTTAAATGTATCATACTTTGAGAGCATGTACAAGGAACTAGTTATTACCATTGATATAAGCTTACTGTATCTTTAATGTCAACTATTTCTTTCTAAATAATTGGGAAACAAATGGAGGGAAGGTTTTTTTCGCTGGATTCGAGTTAAATGGTTATGGTGGAGAACATGGAAGGATCAAGAGTACAGATAGATTGAAGCGTTCTAAGATAATTCTGAGATTATCATGAACCACCCATCTCTTTTGGCTTCCTGTTTTACTGCTTATATCTTGTATATCTAGAAATTACAAAAGTTCCCTCCAAAATCAAAATTATCTCGAAATCCCTTCCCTTTGTTTATCAAATGTGAGAGAAATCACATGATGTTATCGAACATTGTAGAATCACTGAAATTGTAAGCAATTTTACCAGAATCATTCATTTCTTCCTTGCTCCCTCTCTTTCTCCTTGTCTACTTCCATGCTCCCTTCTTCTCATGCCGGATGGTGTGAGGCGTTTACGGTTTACCAATCATTTAGACCAAGCACAGGCTTTCGCATTAAAGCGATAGGAAAAGAGAGACCAAAGGAGAATGTACAATGAAATAACATCTCCCTGAGGAAAACTGTGGAAAAGAAAGGACCCCTGACATTAATGAAAATCGGGGCATCAGTCATTGTATTTGATTTTATTCTAAATTTCAAATTTAATTTTTGAATTTTTTTCCCTGTTCATCTCAATTTGCTTAGAAAACACGCAGTTAAAAGCACGGGGAATTTGAGGTTTCATTTCATGTAAAGGATTTGCCAACTATAAAACTAGTTTGTTTACGTTCATTTTTTAAATTCTACAACTCAAAAGCAACCTAAGGAGCCAATTTGTTACGAAATTCCGCTTCAAAGTTTAGCCTAAACCAATCGTTTTCCCTTTTCCAAGTCGAGTCGAATTCAACAACCAACAAAATCTGTGGTCATAAGTAACAATCCAACAAATACACAACAATCACATTAGACAAATAAATCGTACATGAATGTGTTTGACAACCCCTAAAATGGGGCATCAAAAAATAACTGAAAAATTGACCAAAACCCAATCAAAAGAGTTCCAAAAACGAGAGTCATCTCTTTCTCAAACCCAAGAAAATTAATCCCATGCGAGAACAGAGAATGCAAATATGATGAAAGACATTTACAGGACAACATCAAAGCAGATAAATATTAGTTTAGAAGAAAAGGCCCATTGCAACAGCACCAAGAGAAGCAAGCGCAGCGGGCACGAAGCTGGTAGCATCGGACGCGGGGCTAGGAGCAGGGGCATCGGCAGCGGCCACCTTTTGCACTGCCGAGACGGCCATTACTACGACCACCAAAGCGTAGAAAAGTCTCATCCTAATTGCCTCCATTGTGGAAAATGTTTGTTAGCCGGACAAAGATTTTCCAAGTGAGAAGGGAGAAAAGAAAATGTTGGTGCAAATTAGAGACGTCCTAGTGGGGTGCAATTGGTGGGGTTTTTATAGGTGTTGGAGGAGAGAGAGAGAGATTGGTGGAAGTGGTTGTATTGGGGCATGGGACAGGCTGCCCTGGAAGGCCGTTGCTCCAACCAAATGCACATGCTTTCAGGTTGCCACACAGCTGTTGCCAACGGGTGTATTGGCTTTTTCTTAATTTATTTCTTCTTTCTTTCGTTAGTTTTTGGGGTCCCATTCTCTGCCATGCCATGTGTTGTCCTTCCTCGACAACCACAATTCTTTATTTAGACATGGGAACCTCAATTTTGTTTTTCTTTTCCTCAAAAGAGAATTTTATGATCTGTATCTTACAACTATGGACTGTTAAATTTTCATCATTCACATAATTTTATTTTGTTCTAATAAAATATGTGTTAAAAATCTACAACATGGTTTTTTGGTCTTTTAAAAATGACGTGTTTTTTCAACACAGCTCTTCTATCATATTATGGTTCTACCATTCTTGGGGTGAAGGCAAGGGTAGATTTTGACCTACCTTTATAGTCTGGTTTTTTTATTATTATTTTAATGCACATTTCCTTTCTCTTTAGGGGGAATTCCATCCCACTATAAGCAATATTAAACTTCAGGCAGATTGGATACGGCAGTGCAGGGTGCCTCCTAAAAAATCTTCTCATTAGAGTCTACCTCACACAGTAATTCATGACCAAGTGGGCCCTCATAAGGGCACATATTTGTAGAACAAATAATTGCGCAAAACCCTCCGTCTAAATTTGTTCACCTTTACATGATAATTAAAGGTGACGTTACCCTTATTTTGATAATTCATGTTACAATCATCCTAATTTTGTACTGATATGATTGCTTGTTGTTCCAATTTCCCTCTCAACACTTTCGTATTTTGAATTTCGACAGTTCAATATCTGTGGTTTCCATTGTTAATTGGTCGACTCTGATTTGCATCAAGATGAACGGCTTCTTTCTTTGCATTAATTTTGCCGTTTCATTTTTTTTTTTTTCAATGTTGCTTATGTTCGTTGTATTCCTTTGATCTTTGACCTTATTTGGTTAATGTGCCATGCCATGGTTGAATTTTTGGTCCCGAATTGAGTCCTATACCATTGATTTCCTTTAAGGTGCGTTTGACTGAATAGAATGACAATTTTCAAAATCTAGTTATTTCTATGTTTGATTGTACAAATAGTTATACGAATAGAAATTCCAATGAAACTGCTATTCTACAAAAATGGTTGAATGACAAATCCAAAAATAAACCAATTGAATGATCATTCCATTCCACAACTGATATTAATTAAAAATTCTCTATCTCTAAATAATCCATCGATTTTCTAAAATTATCTTTAAGTGCTATTCTATTAATGATTATATAAAAGAGATATTTATGTCAAAACAATTACTATTCTATTTGAATGACTCACCAAACATAATAATTATAGTTCATTATTAATTCCTAATGTCTAACCAAACAAAAAGAACGTGAATATATCATTCAATAGATTCCTATTCTCATTTCATTTTATTCTTATTCTTATTTTTATTTATATTCTTTTTTCATTCCATCAAACCAAACATTTAGAGTGGTATCATACTACTCGTTCGTTACTGAATGTCGGCTAATATTTCATTATGGTATTATTTTGGGATGATATACCCTGTTTTGGGAGACTAATACTTTATTAGGGTGTTATTTTCTAACGATACCATATTAACGGCCTTTCTTAAAAAAAAATAATAATAATAATTCCTTTTGTGGTCTCTTTATGCAATTTAATGAAACATTTGACCTTTCCTTATCTAAAGAAAAAACTATTAAACCGAGTTCTTTATTATTTTTATTTTTTTTGGAATAAATTCAAGAACAGTCCTTCAATTCTTCTATCTTTCTATAATTAGTCACGTAGGTAAATTTTTCCCATAAATAATTCATGAACTGAAAATGTGTCTCATAAATTGTCCTCCGGTTAAATTTTGAACAGAAACCATTAAATTAGGCTCATAAAAAAATCCCTAAACTTTTTTTTACTCTTTAGAAATAGTTCCTCTATTGAAAGTTGTATCAAAACTAGTCCCTAAACTAATAAATTGTGCCAAATTAGTGAACTATTAAACAAATAGATGAAAATGTTAAATTTATTTTTGAAACCAAAAGAAAGTGCTAAAATTAATCCGTACATGATTAGATAGAAATTGTCATACATAACGTAGCTTAATGATTGTACTAAAATATTTTTTAACACTTCCAAAAAAAATATTTTTTAATAACTCGGAAATGCCTTAGAATTGTCTATTTTTCCTGAACTTTATGAGAACAAGGGCAATATTTTTTTGTGGGATATTAGCTAAAAGTATTGTGCTTGATTAACGACACATTGCCCCAATTTTTCTTAAAAAAAAGAATAGTAATTTTTTGTTCTCTATTTTTTTAATTGCTCTCTGTTTTAATTCAAGATTGATAGGTTGTAATCTTCTCATATTTCTTTCTATCCAAATCTATCTAGGGGTGAACAACGGGCGGGTAGGCGGTTTTTGGGCGGGTGCGGGGCGGTTTTTTTAAGTGGCGGGTTGGCGATTAACCAACCCACAAACTGCCCATGGAGTGGCGGGCGGTTTCGGTTTGGGGGCGGGCGGGTGCGGGCGGTGCGGGCGGGTTGGGCGGGTTGGGTCTACACTAATGTACAATATAATTTTTTGAGCTCTTTTTTATTAAAAAAAAGTGAAGAAAATTTGTAGAAAATATAAGACGATAATGTATGAAGCATTCTCAACAACAACCAAGTTTGACGCCTAAAGACAATAACCATATTCACAGCAAATTAAGAAACATAATCATTCATTGCAACAAGAAACATCAACTATATATGAAGTGATGAACAAAGTCAAGAATTCTTGTTCTTCCATAAAACCTGTTCATTGGGTTCAAAAATAACAGGATACTACAGATGAAATGATGAACAAAGTCAAATGTTCTTTTTCTTTTTAAAGAATGAGGAGTGGGAGAGGTTTAGATTAAGTTTTTTTTTTTTTTTTTTTTTTAAGAATTAGGCGGGCGGGTTCGGGTTGAACCCGCCCCCTAAAATATAAAACCGTACCCGCCCGCCAACATATGTAGGCGGGCGGGTTGAACCCGCCAATGGGCGGGTTGAACCCGCATAGTCTTTTTTTTAGGCGGGCGGCCGGCGGTTGCGGGGCGGTTTTTGTTCACCCCTAAATCTATCGTTTGTGACCAACTTTTTTTCATGGCAGAAGCCGAAACCGGAACTAAGAGTTACATATATATATATATATAAAAACATTTTAGTTTGATGATTAAGCGACGCTTCTTTGACGTTTTCTATTTGTTTGATAACATAAGGACTATTTTGGTATATTTTAAAATTTAAGGACCCAATTTGATATAAGTCCTAAATTTGAAATTTTTTTATCAATTCATTTAAGAGATGAACTAATTTTGGCACATCTATTCATTTAGTGACTAAATTTAATATAATTTTTAACATAGTGACTATTTACAAAAGGAGATTAAAGTTTAGAGATCTTTTATGAATCTAATTAAATAGTTTCCATCTAAAAATTTAACTGAATGACTATTCATGAGACACTTTTCAGTTCAAGGACTATTTATAGTATGAATTTGACTACAGGGACTAAATTTAGAGAGAAAAAAAAATGAGAGGCTATTTATAGATTTAATCTTATATTTCTTCTTCCATGTTTTAGTTAGAGGTATTAATTGGGCCGGGCTATCCATAAGGGCTTAGGCCGGCCCGCCCCAATCTTTTAGGTGTTTTAAAAAAATACAACTAATTTGCCCTCCTTAAAGTTTAAAACCTTCAACCTTTAGGAGAAATAAAAGCCTACCAATCATTAAGGTAGATACTTATATGTTTAATTTTTTATTTTTGACTATATTTATTGTGTGCATTACATATTATACGTTTAAAATATAAACTTGCATTAGTTATATATTAAAAAAAGATAGGAATTTCTTTTTTCAAATACTGTATATAATAGTTAGAAGGCTTTTTTTACACTTAGTAGTCCCACAATTTTATACTTGTTAATTTTTTAGTTAAAACATTAAAAAAAAATTAAATCTAACATTATAGGCCGGCCCTATAGAGCTTGGGCCTGGCACGACCCTTTAAAGGCTACGACTTGGGTGAAGGCTAGGACCCTCAAGCCTAGCTGTCTACTTAGAGGGCCAGGCCTGGCACGACCTAGGCCTGTCATGCACCTGGGGTCAAAGGGGCCAAAGTAACCCAACATTGCCCCCTTGACACCTCTAGTTTTAGTGGTATTTTCCTTTTCTGAACGTTCTTTATCGATTTCTTCCTATCTCATTAATAAGGGATATAGATGTATTTTTCACGCGATTCAATTTAGACATTTTTATAATACAAAGAGAGAATCGACAGTTTTTAAAACAATATCTTTTGGTAGGCTTCCATTTCGCCAGCTAGATCACCTTTCGACTTGTTTTGATATGTTAAGTATAACAGCGCTCCTTGTTTGGACAAAATTAAAGATAGGAACTCTATTACTCATCTTTTATGATAGTTTAGTGAATTGATTGTTAAATTTTGAAAGAAAATTAAACTTTACTATATTTCCTCTTATGATAACTTATGATCGATTGAAAAATCATTTCTGTCCATATTTCTGCCAATATTTTCATATTTTTGAAGTACCACCAATATGGAAACAATGGTGTCATATCATTTTCATATAAAATCACTTTTTACCATTCATATTCATCACATACTTAGAATTTGGTTAAAAAGTTCATTTAAACTATGTATTGTTAACAATTATAGAGTATCTTAAAGTCCCATTTTAAAAAAAAAGTAGTTTAAGATAACTTTTTGTATTTTATGTTGATTTCCACAGATATTGATATTTTCGTAAAATTTAAGTTCCAATATTTCTATTCATATTGATATTTTTATCCTTGCTTCTGATCTATAGAATTGTATATGTAATTGAAGATTTAGACATATATTATTATTTTTTTGGTGATTAAGGCCTCCAAATGGAGGAACAACAAATTTTATTACAAATAGCCGAAGTCGGCTAAGGTACAACAGAGGGTCCTAGGTTAGGACCTAGAGCAGGCTACACAAGCAGAATTAAAAAACCTACTCGAGAATTCATGCTTCGATCGACAGAGCTAAAGGAATCCCTGACCCTAGATGGAGTTTGACTCCTACAACCGATGATCTCAATGACCACAGACAAGTGCCACACCTTCACTTGATCTTCACTCTAAACACCACCCATCAAACCAAAAGACATGGAAAAACCATCCTCTCCAACCAACACCACCTGCAAAAAGCACAAAAATAACAGACACAGCCTAGATGGCCAGTGGGAAAACTATTGCCCTTATTACAATAGACCTAGAGAACACAAAAAACACAACACAAAGAACCAAAACACGATCGCTAGCACAATCAATAGATCTAGAGTCCCTCAATGCCAACTACCTAGAAACCATAGGCTCCCAACTCTAGCCAATAGCCCTCCAAAGAGCATCCATGACCCCACCTCGGTTTGACGACCTGCCTATGTGGCCGTCACTTAACTTGGACATAATTGTAATTTCAACATACTTTAACATAAAGTACTGAAAATTACGAAATAAAATTTTTTTTCCTCAAATAGATTCTTAACATTTAACCTTTAAAAGAATAAAAATCCTTTATCAAAACTTAATTCCATACAGGAAACAACGTAATTGTAATCATTATGATTTAACGTAATCATAATTTGTAAAACTTAACCTTTGCATACCTCATAACATTAATCTCTTAAGACAAATAATAATAAAATATCTTTAAAAATTTTCTTTTAAACATAAAGATAATTATTTTAGAATTTCTTTCTTTAAAATATGCCTTAAAACATACTTAAAAACTGTTGCAACTATTGTCGCATTTCAAGTTGAGGCCTTGCTCAACTAATGCCTTTAAAACCCTTTTTAAATCATTTCTTAAAACTTAATAAGAAACGATTGCTGAAACATAGCTTGAAACTTAACTTTACAATTGGATAAAACATTTCATAAAATATAACTTAATCTTTGAAAACATTTCTTAACACTGCGACTTTCTTGAACTTTGAAAGTACTGTACTAAATAATGGAAAAATAACCTTTTCTTTCGGCAACAGAAACATGCCGTAGTGGTATTCATACCCATCTCCACCATTCATCCATCGCTTACCACTGCCCAACAAATGTCACTAACAGGTTTTCTTACCTACAGCATGAACATACTTAAATGAGCTTTCGCTCAATAAGTAAGAAATCAGTCTCGCAAAACATAATTAAAAATCATTTTAATAAAAATATGCATGAACATTTTATTTTGTCTTGTCAACTTGTTTTATGCTTAATTATGAACATCCTATAATCATCCATTCCTTCCTTTAACTCTTATCTTTGTTCCATAACTTTCCTTATCTTATTATCATTTGTGCTCGTACCAACATCATTAATCATGAGATCATAAACATGATGCTTCCCTTGTGGAAGACTTAAGACCATCGAACTTCGAGGTCATCTTAACTTTACTTTGAGTACCTCATAGTTAAGGAGGCTAGTATGACACTTCTTATCACTTTCACTTGCCTTATTGTGTGAATGCACTATGACTTAACACTGCATATCATAACAATTATGTAAATCATAAATCGTAAATCATAAACATACTTAACTTGAAAGTGACTAAACAATATAATTTTAATATTGCATTCATCACAGATTAATCATAACATCATCGTAGCATATCATATCATGACATAACATATCATAATAAATTATAACATAACACCCATTATAACATAAAACAGTGTAACAATCACTAATCTTGTATTTTCATAACTTTTTATGAGCACATTTAAAATATCTTATTTTAAAACTATTCATACTATAGGCGAGATTCCTACTTACTTGAACTCCAAGCTAAGCGGGTCTAGTTGTACCTCATTGTATCTACAGTATGCGAAGCATCCTCTACAGTGCTCCTCGAGCGACCATGAATGGCTAGTAATGCTTCCTAGAGATCATACATTGCTAAAAATATCATTCTGGACTTCGTTACTGTAGTTTGAATCGCCTCGATCCGCATACAATCGGCATCAGACGATTTTCACCAGAGTGGAATTATCTCAAACGGAGGTCACACCATTGTGTTCAGAGCATCGAAATGAGTCAGGAGGCAATCTCAGTTCTTTAATCGAATGTCCAGATCACAAAATCCCAAAGTCACCATTGACTGACTATTGACCGGCCGTTGACCGGCATTGACCGGACTCCGTTGGCAGATGGGTTTGGGTGTACCCCCCCTACTTCAACCCTTCTGAGTCCAATGGTGGTGTCAATTCCACCCAATTCGACCTCTAACCATACAGATCGGGGCTACCGTCGATGTGTAAGTTGGCGGGTTCTGATCTCGGTCTTCCAGCATTCGTGCTCTGAAATTGACCGAAGGCTTTTGTTCCCCAGGTCACTCTAAGCATTTCCCCTAACATGGGGCTCCTCGACATTGCATGAGATACTGGCTCCACCCCTTCGCGACAAAGCTCAACGGTGGGTCATGATTTTTCGGTGATCGGCGATTGTTTCGTGCAATTGAGGAGTCGAATTCCTTCCTCTCCATCCTCTGAGTGTTTTCTTGCCATTAATTTGGTGCAAAACCACCAGGAATGGAGAACTTAATCTTGCCCACTACGGCGACGACAGCCCTCATCGTTCTTTGACGATCAGTAGGTCAACGACGAAATTGAGCGAGGGGTTTCGATCACCTTAATCTTCTAAGCAAAACCATGAGGTCAATTGACCTCAACGGTGGCTAGAGCAGCAAGATCGGTGAGCTCCACTGTAGCTTGATGGCGACAATGTCAAACTCTGACGAACGATGGGGCAATGGGGAAATTGGAAGGTGCCTCTCACTACTCGTTGCCGTCTGAATCTTTTGGCACTGGCGGTGTGCCACACCATCGCTGGAGACGACAGGTCCGACAGAGGCTCGATGGCGGCGACAAGGCTACTCTGTTGAGCTGCTCCAGCTAGAATCAGAGGATGAGGCTGGAACCATCTTGCTCCTCTCGTCATGCTGAGTCCATAGACACCAAGATCATGTCGATTGGTGGTCAGACGGTGGAGAAATCATGTAAAAAAAAAAGGGTTTCTCTGCCACCTTGAGCGGCGCGTGTGGCTTATTTCGGTGATGTTGTGGGTGGCACGGCACACCGTTGGACTTAGCTCAACGAGAGCTTTCCATTGGTGCAGGAGGTGTCAAAAAAAAGGCCAAAATCTTGACCGTGATTTGAGAGGAGAGAGAGAGAAAATGTAGAGAGAGAAAGTAGAGAGAAAGAGCTTATTTTTTTTATGAGATTTTCCCTTTTTCTTTTTTTTTTTTTTGCATTTAATATAAGAAAATTTGTGGTCTACATATTCTAATTCTGTGTCGCATTGAATTGATCAAATTTGATCCATAACCATAACTGTACTCTCACTGAACTGATATCATACAAGAATTTCCACATAATCATGGTAAGTTAGGAAATTTCACTTTTATCACATAATCTCAATTTAAATATTTTAAATTGAGATTCTTATAATTGCTACCACTATGGGTTAATGAATCGTAAACTTTTAGTTTAGCACATTAAAAATAACTATTTTAATGTACTATCATAATATTACAAGTATTTAACCAAGTAATTTTAGAAAAATCCCTAATTAATCACGTTTATTAATTCTTGGATTTTTTCCAGTCGTTACAATCTACCCACCTTATAAAATTATCGTCCTTGAAAATTGAGATAAACCAGGGGTATCTTACGGCTCTATAACTTAATCTTATGGGGCTTTCTTTCTTTTTAGCAGCTTTGCCCCAAACATCTTGATGTGGAAATGTGGCTCCTTTCCTAAAGCCATCTTTCTCTTGTTCCAAGACTTATACTAATACTATTTCGTATCTTAGGTTGCATATTCGTACCTAGATCATGATCTGGTACATAAGAATTGGCCAAACAGTTCATCTTTTTACGGCTCAACAGGTAGACCTTTATCATCTAGTCATCCCAGACTAGTGATAATGACTATCTAAAACATGTTTATGTACTTGTCTAAAAACTTCTAAGGGTTCATAACAGAACTTAACTTTTCATATCTGTCTTGAACATGTCTTGCCTTTCCTTGGGGTGCAGGAAAAGGAAAAATTTGCTCTTGTCTTTTATGTATTCGTAGAGTCTCTCTCTTGGCTTTGCTCTTGTGACCTCTCTATTGGTCATGAGAAATTTTCTAAATTCTACTGGATAATCTAAATCATTCTCACGATTTCTAATCGAAACTAGGGTGTCTTATAGTAATTTCTTCTGGCTTCCTATAGGCAAATTGGAGATTATATCCGTAATGGGTTTCCTATAGACCTTATTGTGCATGTTCATTATGCATTACATGGTACTTATATGCTATATCTTGTTTATAATCTATATAACAAGCCTCAATCATAGCATTCATATCCATATCATCCATACATATAACGTTCATAAACATATTATACATATGCATGTCATTCATATCATACTTTCACATATTACTAATGCTCATGTCAGTCGTATCATACATACACATGTCATTCATACTTTCATATCGTAGAGTTGCTTTACATTTTTCTTTCATAATAGCAACTGTTTCATATCATATTCATGTCATACTTTAAGTCATGTTACATTTATAATACATATGACAATCATAGTCATAACATTCATGCATATATCAATCATACTTTCATATTATGAAATTGTTAAACTTCTTTCTTTAGCAATTATTACATATCATAGACCTTTGTTGAGATCGAGACTTTACTCGCCTCCAATAGGTCACATAACATAGAGTTCTTCCTATCAGAAATTTCTATCATTCATATATAAATCTTACTTCTTATACTATACGTATACTTCCTTAGTCATATGGCATGTCACACCACTAACCCTGTAGTGGTACTATGCCTATCCATCCTTTTACATCGCTTCCAAATCGAATATTAATGTCCTTGTTAACAATCCAAGCTAGAAAGTGCTCTCTAAGTGCTTGTTCGTGCTTCGAAGAAAAGTCTTGACATCACCTTTAAGGGTGATTCTTTGAAGAAGATTTCATTCTCGTGTCCCTTACATACCCTATCCGTGACTTATTTTGTTCTTGTGGCAGATTGAAAGGTGTTATTCATCCACTAATAGAATCATCTTTTAGTGAGGATTCACTTGTATGCTGCATGAGAAGTGGCTCACCTATAGGTTAGCAATTAAGCAGCAAAAGATCGATGGGCTTCTTTCTTTTTCGAGGCATAGCTACCCAGGTTGTAGCTCTCTAGATCCTCTATCGATTGGTCAATCAACCTTTCTATAGTTATAGCTCCAGACATTCTCGCCCGAATTAGTACTCTAAGTGTAGATTATCTTGAAGTGTTGGTTAAAGCATCCACATGCTTCTACATGTTGTTAGCTAACCTAGGAAGTAAACACCAAATACAGCTTCCAGTGATTCGACATATCATGGCTGCTAGACTTAACGTTGATCCGTAAGGGGACGTCTAAAATCAAGCTTGCATGTCGATAACTTGGTTGTCGTTGTACTAAAAGTCAGCTTATATCATTTAACATAATCTAACATAACATTTAATTAACATAACTTACTTGGATTGTGGCGAAATAGACACGTGATTACGTGGAGTATGATGGCAGGATACCAGCTCTAGAACCAACTGTGACGACCTGCCTATGTAGCCGTCACTTAACTTGAACATAATCTTAATTTCAACATACTTTAACATAAAGTACTGAAAATTATGAAGTCTCGGTTGGAGGATTTGCGTGCCGAGTTCAGCATCCCGGACGACGTGATCCTCATCGCACCTGAAGAGAACGATTCACCACTAAAGGCACCAGAGGGATGCATTACACTCTACGCCAAGTTTTTCAAGGCTAGGCTACACCTCCCATTTCATCCATTCCTCCGCCAGGCACTTAATGATTTCAATGTGTGCCCGGCTCAGTTAAATCAGAATAGTTACAGGTCGCTGATCAGGATGTACGTGTTATGGAAGTACCACCGGGTGACTGAGATGCCACTGGAAGCATTCAAAAAAGTGTACAAGATGAAGAAGCTACCTCGGTAGTCTGGGTGGTACTATGTCACCAGCTTTAGGAAGGACTTTATCTTGGGCAACCCTGACTCAGACAAGCTTTGGAAGTACGAGTGGTTCTACGTTAGGGGCAATTACCTAGCCCGAGCCGGTGAAGCTGTTCCCACCGATCAGCACGTGCCGATGTCGTTTGAACAAGGGCATGTGTGGTCTAAGAGGCCCTGGGCACTGAGCCATGTGATGAGGGCAGTCGAAGACCTATTCGAGAAGCCGGAGTCGAGCAGGCAACAATCCTTCCTGCTCAGGAAGGAAACTCTTTCAGGTTATGGCTAGTTCGGGAAACCCAACAGAACAAACCCCCCATCGGTCCATCGTGTCCGGTCTACCGGGCAGGTTACAGTCGCCAGACCTGGTGCTGTGGACGTCCCGGGGCTGAGCACTTCCCAATTCGGGTGGCCGACAAAGGAGGCATCATTGTCCAGTTCCAAGGACTCGTCGAGTGGCTCCTTCGATGCGGGGCCACCCGTGGCGGACGAGGACCTCAAGGACGTGATTCGGCTTATTTACCCGTCTCGTCAGCTCCAGATCAGAGGTCAGCCCTAATTTTTTTTTTTTTGATGTGCCGACCTGATTTCGACTTAGAAATTGTTTTGCAAAGATTTCTTCACGGCCAAGCTTTGCTGCTGAGAGATGGGCTTGAATGGAGAGCTTGAGGAAACAGAAAGGCAAGGCCGTAGAGGCCGGGAGGAAGCGTAAGCGGACTCCGAGAGCGGAGCTTCCTCCCCGACCTGAGTAGGTTCCCGTCATAGTCCAAGAGCCACCACCCCTGCCTCTGAGGGCTAGGGTTTCATCGGAGGAGAGACCCACCTCTGAGGGCAGTGTCTTCATAGGACCCCCAGAGGAGCCGCCCGAACTACTGCTGAACCATCCTGGAGCGCCTCGGGGATGTGATGCCCCATGAGGATTTCCTGGTGAACCTCCAAGAGGAGGACTTTTAGAGCCTGAGCAACACGACTCTCCGCTCCACTGCCACTGTTATCCTATTGAGCACTGAAGTTTTGTTATCCTCAGATGAGTGCCATCTTGCACATGGCCTATTCAACCAGGATGAAGGACTTTCAAAAGGAGAAGGAGATGCATAATAAGACCTTCCTCAAAAAGTTGGAGGTCGAGAAGAAGCTCGGTGCTAAGAACATCAAGCTAGACAAAATCAAGAACTCTCTTTCTCAAGCCGAGGAAGAAGCTCAGAAGGCCAAGGAGGATGTCGTTGAGGCCAAGGCGGAGACCGAAGAGGCTCAGAGGCAAGCTAGAGAGAAGGATGCTGCTGCTCGGCTCCAAGGGCAGCTGGTGGCTCTGTAGGTCGACCACCAACGATTTTTGGATGAGCTTTTCGGCTGTCTGGCACAGGCCGGGAATGAATTCAAGGCATCTCTAGAGTATGCCGACTACTACTTCTTTGGCATGACAGACCTCCGGGATCATCTGATCCAGCAGCACCCTGAGGCTGAAGGTTTGACTGGTCGCTCATAGTCGAGCCTGAGCAAGGCGCTGCTTAGCAACAGCAAGGCGAGGAGGTTGTCGTAGTGGACGACGACGACGATGGAGATGAGCAGAGCACTGCCTACGGTGGTGGAAGGAAGGTGCGGTATGGAATGAGACCCAGGTCTAGGCCACTTTTTGTTTGTCCGGGCTCAGGAGGTGCCTGGTTAATTATACCTCCCCCGTACTATGAATAAAATTTTTCGTCTTCTTCGCTTCTTGGATTTTTATGTACTATGCTTTAGATATTTTTCAAGTGCGAATATTCTCGAGAAAATGTGTTCATATTTCGTGGTGAGAGGTTTCTCGGGAACGTAGTTAGACCTTTGTCTCGTCGAGTTACCATAAACTTCGGTCTCAGAGTTGAATAATAATTCAGGCAAAGTTGGATGCTCCTCGAGAGGCGCATTCCTAAATAATGGTTTCCTGAGCTTCTGTTTTTGCAATTTTGATCGAAGACTGAGTATATTATCTCGATGACTACAGAGTTCATCCGAGTAAGGATAGTATTCTTCTTTACTCAGTTGATCCGAGCAGGGATGGTATCCCCTTTTCTCAGTTGGGCAGGGCACAACGGCGTGTGAATACCCTCACCTTGTCACCCCCTAGACTTGTCTAAGTTTGAGAACTTTGTAGGTCTAGGACTTGTCAGGCACACAGTTGTGCTGAGCGACTTACTAGGTGGTCTGCACGGTGACAGACTTGGATTCGGTAAGCAGCCGATTATCCCCCAAGTCTAGTTAGATAGGATGACTCTCCCTCATCGGGAGTTATTGTCTGGTCCTCCAGGCTAGAGTTATAGCATCCCTGTTCGGGTCTGTTTATTTTTCCTCAAACATATTGCTCAATGGAATGGTGTAGGAAATTTACATTTCATTAATGTAAAGTATTTACATCCCATCCCTATTCAATAGGCCTAGTTACAAAAGAATTTTAGCCAGAAGTCAAAAAGGGGTTTCTGCCCTTGATGTTAACAAAAAAATCTTTTCAAGGGCTTGGCGTTCCAAGGATGACTGACTGGTTTCCCTCCATGTCAGATAATTTGTACATGCCTGGCTGAATAATGTCGACAACTCGATACGGTCCATCCCACTTTGGACCAAAGGACCCGAGGCCAGGCTGCTGAACCGTGACTTTCTTTAGTACCAAATCCCCGATCTTAAAGCTCCTCAATTGGACATGCTTGTTATAATACCGAGCTACCATTTGATTCCAGGCTGCGTTACGAATCGTTGCCCGGTTTCTTTTTTCTTCGAGCAGGTCAAGCTCGGTCATCATCAATTCAGCGTTCTGGACCTCCTGGTAATGCTCAATTATGAAGCTAGGTAGCCCCACTTCGGCAGGGATGATAGCCTCTGCCCCGTATATGAGGGAGAACGTGGTCTCCCTGGTTGCCATCCGAACGGTTGTGCGGTAAGCCTAGAGCACTTGTGGGAGCTCGTCGATCCATGCGCCCTTAAGGCCCTTAAGCTTTTTCTTCAAGTTGTCCTTGATCATCTTGTTTACTGCCTCAACTTGGCCGTTGCTTTGGGGGTAGCTCAGAGAGAAGAAAACCTTCTTGATAGCTAGCCTTTCACATAGGCGGAGGAGACCAGAGGACTCAAACTATTTAGCATTGTCGGTCACGATCATGTGTGGGATTCCGAATCGGCAAGTGATGTTCTTCCATACGAAGTTGGTACATTTGGCTTCGGTCATATTGTGATCGGGTAGGAGGAAGGGGTCCGATCAAGTCAATGGCCCACTTCGCAAATGGCCATGCTGAGGTTACTGAAGTGAGGGGCTTGGCATGATAGCCGGGCATGCTTGCAAACTGTTGACATTTAAGGCACTTTCATGCAAAATCTTTATAGTCCTGCTCCATGGTTGGCCAATAATAGCCCTGCCGGAGGCACTTTTGGGCCAGCGATCGCCCCCCAGAATGGTTGCCACACAGACCTTCATGGATCCTTCATTAGATATTTGGCTTCCTTGGGGCTCAAGCACTTTAAGCATGGCATGGTGTAGCCTCGCCGGTATAGTTTGCCTCTGATCATCGAATACTGGGCCGAACTGTTGCGTATCCGATGTGCATATTCTCGGTCATCAGGCAAGTCGACCGTGGTCAGGTATCGGATGATCGGGTCCATCCATGTGGTCTCGAGTTCCTCAGCTACACTTGCTACTTTCTTGACAATGCTTGGCTCGGCAAGTCTTTCAATGGGGACCGAGGTAAGATCGCTATCACCGAGGCCTGAGGCTAGTCGAGCAACGGCATCGGCTTTCGAGTTCTCTAACCGGGGGATCTGCTTGAAAGAGTAAGATATAAATTGTCCGAGCAGTTGCTTGACTTCTTGTAAATATGCTCAGGCGTGGAATCCTCCGGTGAATTGCTGAACGACAAGGATAGAGTCGCTATGGATGATTATGCAGTCTACCCCGAGATCTTTGGCGATCCAAAGTCCAGCCAAAAGAGCTTCATATTCTGCTTCATTGTTGGAGGCCTTGAAATCAAATCGGAGAGTGTAGATCACCTTGTATCTATCCGGGCTTATTAAAACTAGCCTGACACCTAATCCATCAATACAGGAAGATTCGTCGACATAGAGCCTCCATTCTGGTTTCGAGGTTGTGCACTCTTTGCTACAGCTAGGTGTTGGAAAAAAAACGGTGAGAGGTGCGCAGCGGAAGTTTTTAAAAAATTTTAACATTAGAGTATTTTTCCAAAACACAAGTTTGACATGCTATATGTATAAATTAAACTAATCTTACTAACCTTTACGTGCCGAAGAACCTCTGACACCCGTGAAGAGAAGTAACGTTCCAAAAGAGCCTCAACCAACTGGCCTTCTTTGCTATTCTCTATCCACAATCGGAGCGAGTGTAGGCTCACACGTACAGCTCTTCCACTGGTGACTCTTCTTCCAACCAATCAAGAGAACCCAAAGCTAGTGTTCGTGATTTGTGAACAAAAGCTCTCAGGAAGTTTTCAGATGCTCACCAGTAGAGTATCACTCTTAATCTCTCAATTGATCTGAGTAACTCATGAGAGTCACTCCCTTTATATAGCGATTGGTCTTGGGGTAAGTCCTTATCAGATTAGGTCTCAAAAACTTGAAATAGAATCAAGTTTGGATCAATATCTGATAAGATCTGCGTGAAAACGCGTAATCTTATCTATTTTGATCAGCAGGCCGAGCAGCCTGATCGGCAGGCCAAACAGGCCCCATCGGCAGGTCGAACACGTAGATCAATAGGCCGAACTGCCGCATAAATATCTATATGAATCTTTTATTTTCCACCCGAAATTCTATAGAATAAAGTCTCAGTTTTGATTCAAATAACCCAATAGAGAAGTTATCTGATTAAAACAAACTTTATCAAGATAATCTCTAAGAAAATAAATCAATTCACAATAATTCTACAAGTTTATCTTGATTTAATTTATCCAATTAAATCAACCGATAAACAGACAAGAATTATTTGATCCCCATAATTCAACAAGTTTATCTTAAATTAATTTTACTACAAAATTAATTTAACCAATAAACAGACATGAATTATTTGATTATTTCAAATTTTAAACCAATTTGATAAATCAAACATAAGTCACCAATTATTGAAAAAGCACGCCGTATCGTTACAGGATTTTATGAGCTAGCAAAGGGGACCAAAATGGACCTATAAAGTTCAAGCTCTCGATAATTATGAAACCCAATATCCCAGATATACATTTCACAATTATCAACTCCAACGCTACTCCACTAAAAGCTTGGAGCTGCACTCTCGAACTTTATAGAATTACTAAGCCCTTATAGCTAAGTCTCCATGACATATCAAAGTGTATCGTATCCCTATATGATAATCCATAATCAGCTTAAGGACAAGTTCTGTCTTACCTTCCCGATTATTTTTATCTTACGTTCCATTATCTCACCATTAGAAAACTTACCATCTAAAGATAGTATACCATTCGGTAACACCTATGTATCCAAATGGTTGAGCGCTCCAGTTTTCTAATTACAAGATAACGCATATAAGGGGATATCATTACTCCTAAAGAGGAGCTATAGATTCCATATCTATGAATAACAAGTCTACGCTATCAAGAGTCAGACCTCCAACGTACCAGCATGCATACCACTATTGAGATGTGGGAGTCACCCTTTGGTACATCAAAAGATACAAGTCGAGACAACGGGCCCACTATCCATATCAGGATTAAGATACAATACAAATGATTGTCTAAAATGAATCGATTTGCCAAGACATAATTATTAATCCAAATCAATACACTTTGTGTCCCGATCCAACACATCGTCACCTATGACAACGTGCCAATGTTTCTATTCACAGAGTCCAACTCCGATGGTCAAGACAAACCATCTCCCAATAGGGATATAGACAACATAATAATCTTTGCATGAATAAAGCGCCCAACTTTATTCCCTCGATTGTGCATCATATGTTTTAGACCGTCACCTTAAGAATCGTGTCTTCCGCATAATCAGTCCATCGTATGCTCAATTCTTAAAGGTTTAGACTAACAGTCTTAGACTACTATTTGCTTAACATACATTCAACAAAAATGAACATAAAGATGACAAGATTTGGTATATGTAAATAAATAAATTTTTTATTGATAAAAATGTCTCCAAAAAAGTATTACATTTTCACTCCTTAGGGCATACATATCCAACACTAGGAGCATTTGGCGCCTCCATGGGTGCCTTCTCGGCCAATGGTGTGGCCTGTTTGGCATCCGTGAATTCAGCGATGAAGTCCGTCGGTGCTTGGGCTTTGATGGTCGTCCTCGGGACAAAGTGCACATTATACTGGTCGAGCTCCACTGACTATTTGACCACGCGGCCTGATATTTTTGGGCTCTAGAGAACCTGTCGGAGAGGAAATTTGGTCGGGACCTTTATGGTATGGCCTTGAAAGTAAGGTCGCAACTTGCGAGCCAAAGTGATTAAGGCAAAAGCCAACTTCTCGAGGGGCGGATACCGTTCCTCGGCACCCTAGAACGCATGACTGGTATAGTAGACAGGCTTTTGGGCTCCATATTTATTTCAAACTAGGACCGAGCTCACGGCTTTCTTAGACACGGCTAGATAGGCAGTTAATACCTCACCGGCCAAAGGTTTGGATAGGAGCCGGGGCATGGCTAAATACTTCTTTAGGCCTTGAAAAGCTTCCTCACACTCCCTGCTTCACTCAAACCTCCCCTTAAGCACCTTAAAAAATAGATGGCACTTGTCGGTAGCCCGGGAGACAAATCTCAAAAGAGCCACTATCATGCCGGTGAGCCGTTGCATGTCTTTTACAGTCCAAGGAGAATGCATGTTAATAATTGCCTGGGCCTTTACTGGGTTGACCTCGATACCTCGTTGGTTGACCAAAAATCCAAGGAATTTGCCCGAGCTTACTCCAAATGTGCATTTCGTTGGATTGAGTTTCATCCCATATCCCTGGAGAATGTCAAAACTTGCTCAGAGATTAGCAATGTGGTCTTCTGCTTGGACAGACTTTACTAGCATGTCGTCCACGTAAACCTCCATTGTTTTACCGATCAGTCGAGCAAACATCTTATTGAGGAGGTGTTGGTATGTAGCCCCAACATTCTTCAGTCCAAAGGGCATCACCACATAGCAATATAAGCCCTAGTTGGTAACAAAAGTTGTCTTTGCTTGATCCTCCTCGGCCATTCTTATCTAGTTGTACCCAGAATAGGCGTCCATAAAGCTCAGGAGCTCGTGGCCGACAGTGCCATCGACGAGCTGGTCTATCCGAGGAAGCAGAAAGCAATCCTTTGGGCAGGCCTTGTTTAGGTCGGTGTAATCAATGGAGACCCACCATTTGCCGTTTGCCTTTTTGATGAGAACGACATTTGCCAACCACTTCGGGTATTTAACCTCTCTGATGAAACCCTCCTTAAGGAGCTTTTGGACTTCTTCATTTATTGTAGCATACCTTTTCAGGTTGAAAGCTCTTCTCTTCTGTATCACCAGCCTGTGGTCGGGTTGAACATTGAGCCGATGACTGATCACGCTCAGGTCAACGCCTGGCATGTCTTCATGGGACCATGCAAACACGTCCTGATATTCGGTAAGAAGCCCCTCCAGGTTTGCCTGGATCTTAGGTATCAGCTAGAATCTGAGTTGGACGGTGCGTTCAGGCCTCGTAGGGTCTAAAAGGAACAACACCAAGTCTTCCATCAAGGTGGCTCTTACCTCTTCCTTGGGCAATCAGGGGTCAAGATCGGACAACATTTTAGGCATCGGGTCGACAGGCAGATCTGCCTCATCGACTGTAAAGATGGCCGAGATGCCTAGATACTGAGCCGTAGCTGCTCTTATAGCATTGGCATAACAAGCTCAAGAATCCATCTGGGATGAGCGAATCACTCCAACTCCATCTTCTGTTGGAAATTTCATGGCCAGGTGATACGTAGAGACTATTGCCTTCAGCGCGTTCAGCGTCGGGCGGCCGATGATAATGTTGTACTGAGAAGGCTTGTCAATGACTAAAAAGTCAACAACCCGAATGGTCCGAGTAGCTCCTTCTTCAAAAGTCATGGGTAGGCTGACCTTCCTCACTACTCGAACACATTCTCCCGTGAAGCCGTAGAGAGGGGCCTGGACTAGAGCCAAGGTGGCATTGCTAATCTTCAGCTTATCAAAGACTTGTTTGAAGAGAATGTCGTCCAAGCTATCGTTGTTGATCAGAACTCGCCACACCACATTGTTGGCGATAGGCAGCTCACACACAAGGGCGTCGTTGTGAGGATGGATTAGCCTGTCCGCTTCCTCCTTGGTGAACGTGATCGGGACATCTTGTTAGTGGCATATCTTGTTAACATGCTCGGACATGTTTATGAATTCGCCTCGCTTGACTAGCCGAGTTTCTCTGATGTACGATCGCTGCCCACTCGACGTGTCCCTAGTGACTGGCCCGTCGAAGATCATGTGGACGATGTTTGGGGGTTTTGAGGTGTTTCCAGCATCGGTTCTTAAGCGGTTCGATACATCTCAGCTTGGCGGATCGTTTCTTCCCGACGTAGAGCCCGAGGTTGTGACTCACTCAACAAATTCTCTCAAATTTCATTCCCATACCAACCTTTCAATCTGGTCCTTCAGTTGGATGCATTCAAGCGTGTTGTGCCCCACATCCTTGTGGAATTCGTAATACCTCGCTTGATCTCGCTTCAACTTGCTGCCCTTAAGCTTGGGTGGAGGTACTAGCAGGTTCTTGTTACCTACTTGGGCAAGCACCTCGTCGATGGTCGCCACTAGTGGCGTGTAGCTTTGAAACTTACAGGTCGACACCTTTGGCTTCTCAGATCTCTTCTCCTTCTTCTGCTTCTTGCTCTGCTCGACATTGTTCTACTCCGGCGCCTTCTTTTGCTTCTTCTCCTTCTTTGTTTCGCTTGGGCCGGCCTCCTTCTTGCGGCTTTTCATGTACTCCGCGGCCTCGGCGTACCTCTAGGCATAGCCGAGCATCTATGAAAACGTACTAGGCTACTCGAAGGCCAATGACCAGGTAAGTCTTTCGTCTTGGAGGCCCCCTACAAAAATATGCTTAAAGGTCTCATCTTCTACGTGTTTGACCTCTAGTGCTGCCCTAGTAAACCGATTGATATAGTCTCAGACGTTGCCGTCCCCTTGTTTAACAGCATACAGATACGTAATTTCTTTTCTCTGCATTTTGGTTATAGAAAATGCCGACGAAAAAGGTGTCGACCAATTGCCGAAAAGAAGAGATGGAGTATGGTTCAAGCCTTTGGAACCATTGTTGAGCAGGCCCAGTTAGGGTCAGCGAGAAGGCCTTACACATTGATGCATAGCTGGCATTCTAGAGGAGCATGTGTCCTCTGAAGAGTTTGACATGCTCGTCCGCATCTGTTGTCCCGTCATAGGCTTTGATCTGTGGAACTTTGAATTTAGGCGGCATAGGGGCTCGCATTATGGTGTCCAGGAAAGGTGGATCTAAGGCCCCTGCCTCGTCTAGGCCGAAGCGGTTGTTTTAGATTTTGTCGATTTGGCACTACAGCGCCTGAAACTGGCGACAGTTCGTGTAGGAGGTGTCAAAAACAAATGTCGAAATCTTGATCGAGATTTGAGAGGCGAGAGAGAGAAAATGTAGAGAAAGAAAGTAGAGAGAGAAAGAGCTGATTTTTTTTGTAAGATTTTCCCTTTTTTCTTTTTTTCTGCATTTAATATAAGAAAATTCTACACAGTCTAATTCTGTGTCATATTGAATTGATCAAATTTGATCCGTAACCATAATTGTACTCCCACTAAACTAATATCATACAGGAATTTTTGCATAATCATGGAAAGTTGAGAAATTCTACTTTTATCACATAATCTCAATTTAAATCTTTTAAATTGAGATTCTTATAATTGTCACCACTATGGCTCATACATGAAATTAATGAATCGTAAACTTTTAGTTTAGCACATTAAAAATAACTATTTTAATGTACTATCATAACATTACAAGTACTTAACCAAGTAATTTTGAAAAAATTCCTAATTAATCACGTTTATTAATTCTTAGATTTTTCCCGGTCGTTACACTCAGCCCACCCCTTAACACCCCCATCGGCCCAACCCATGGCTCCCTCTTCTGCCAAGCCCATGGCAAGGGCAGTCCCACCGCAACCCACCCTTCACCTGCGGCATGAACTTGGCACCAACCATGGCCGGATCCCTCAACACTGACTTCCAGCAAGTGGCAATCCATCCCATCCAAGACTCGACCAACCCAAGCAGCTGAGCTTCCCTCCTCACCCAACCTACGTTGCCCAATCCCAAAGGAAGAACAACACTCCGATGGCCGCCCGATGCAACCATGAAGCCTCCTTCTCCCGCTCTAAGTTCAAACCAATGGCGAGATCCCTTCTCCCTCCTCCATGCCCAATGACCCACCTGAGCGAGACATCCTTCGACTGGCAGCACGAACTCTAGAGTAGCATCGTTCGTCTGTTGACAATGTTCCGGCCCACGAACGGAGGCAAGCAGGCCGATAACACACCAACCTACCAGCCTCAACCCCTTTTCTCTCTCAAGCTTTCCTACACTCATTCTCTCTCTAGTGCCATGTAACGCCTCAACCCCCTGTGTGCACACCTAGTAGGACCCCCAACAAAGTCGGGTCTTATACTCATTGCCCACACGTACTATCCCTGTTGGGCACCTAATGGCCCTTACGGATTTCTTCACGTCCCCGAAAACTTAAACCCAAGACCTCCCTACTTATAAGGTTCTTAAGTTAAATGTTGATACCAATTGATCGTGAACTAACATTTGACTTATAAGTAAGAAGGCCTTAGGTTTAAGTATTGAGCGATGCGAAGAAATCCTTAAAAACCACTAAATGGCCAGAAAGGGACAATACGTATGAATAACGAACACAAAACCCGTTTATATCAGGGGTTCCGCTAGATAGGCCCATAAAGGGTTGAGGCATTACATGCCAACTATCTTAGAAATATATTGATTGATTGGTGCAATGTTTTAAGTCATCTTATATAAATATTTCCTTGTACTTATCTTTCAAGTCGATAGGTGTAACTCACACTGTGCGATAGGTCATCACCCTTTGGCATGGGACTCATTAATGAGATCCACATTCTATGCTCCTGGGCTTTCTTTTTTTTTCTTTTTTACCAATACCATGTGATCCTCTCTTATTCACGAGTGCTTGAGTGTTTGAAACTTCTTTTTATTTCATTTTTTTTAAAAAAAAGAACAAGAGAAAAACGTTGCTCATTCATTTGTTTCTTTTTTTTTTTTTTTTGAGCAACCATGTGCAAACTAAATTGGAATTATCAAAGAAACAAGCTACAAAACAAACCATTTCTTCTGCAATACTTTACAATATCGCCATTATCTTTTTAATCCAAGAAGCGAATCGTCGACGCATATATACCGTAAACCATTATCATATATCATTTGCAATCCATATCTTTTCTTTTTTTTTTTTTTTTTTGAACCAAAATGATCATCCTAAGGTGGTAAAAAGTTTTAACAAAGCATCGAAATCATGGCTAACGAAGTACTGAAATTTCCTCTTTCTTTATTATGAAAGTAAAAAAATTTTATTGTCTCGCTTAGTAAATGAAAATAAGTCGACCGCCACTGTTGGTTTCTGCCGGTGATGGTAGCTATTAGCCTCCACCTGCCTTCACAGCAAAGAGAAATTGAATTTTTGTCGGCCTTACGAAGCTTGATTCTCGATTCATTCCTTGGCTGGAATTGCAAAACATTTTCACCCAATTTTTTGCTGTCAAAGTAGGATAATCAAAATTACTCATATGAGAAGTCCACTTCTCAAGTTCGATCAATATCTGCAGAAAATGGTTTTCACCCAATTTCTTGCTGCCAAGTCTCACGTTGCTTGTCGTTCTTTGCATTTTAGAAATGAAAACCTCTCCTCCTATTGTATTGCCTCGAAACACGTTCGTTAATTTTTAGGCAATTTCTCTTGTACAATTTCGAAAAAAAAAATCCACTAATTGGTATTTCTCTTTTAATCCTCAATCCTGCAGAAAAGAAAAATGATTTTGACTAGGGTTTCAAAACATGTGCCACCAGATTCCCACAAAAGTATTTGAGAAGTTCCCCTTTATTCAGAAACAATGAAAAAGGAAAAGTCTCATTCTTTGATTAAAGAAGACAATGGTAATATTGTAAAACTATGCTCCTAAACTGGTTTTATTTCTGGCCGGTTTGCAAGCCAACATATACATTTAGCATTTGTTTGGAGAGACGGTTTCAACCATTTTTTCAAGTTAAATCAAAACTATTGTTTGGCCTATTCATGGTTCAAACTTCTTTTTTTTGCTTTAAACCAACTAAAACAAACACTTTGAAGAATTTATCAAACAAAAGTTCAAACTACATATTATAATTCAAAACTCATTTTTTTTTTATTCTTACAAATTAGTTCTAACCACTCTCTCAAACAAATGTGCGTTTAATGTGATCAAACTAATTTTCACTCTTTTCAAACCAAACAAAGACTTTGTAACATCAAACCTTTGAATCACAATGCTAAGTTCACTAGTCACACACGATATTCTACATCTTCTAATTTTGAATACCAAGCATTTCAATTTAAGTATCAAATTGAGCGAGCGGTTAGAATAAAAAAAATAAGTTTAAACTACAATTTATAATTTGAATTTATGCTTAAGAAGTTCGTCAAAATGTTGATTTGAATGAAAAAAATAAGTTGAACTACAATTTACAATTTGAACCATGAATAGGCCAAACAATAGCTTTGGTTTCAACTAAAAAAAATGTTGAAACCGATTCTCCAAATGGGCTTTTAAAATTCTTTTACCGTCTTAAATATGAAATTGAAAAGAAAAAAACCAAAAACTTCAACAACTACAAACAACCGTTCAAAAATAAAATAAGCAAAGTAATTCCCAAGGCACCAACTGATTTTACCGAGTGTGATTAGAACCTATGGTTGGAACTAATTTTGGTTAAAATACTATAGCTTGTGAGAGCTTTACACTGTAGCAACTATGTGTTTTTTACCATAGTACATGAGAGCTTTATATTATAGCAACTATTTACTTTTTACTATAGCATGTAAGAGTTTTTTACTGTTTGTTGGTTAGAATCAATTGGTTCTAATCAACGGCCAAACACCCTATTAGAGATCTAGAGAAACTTTGACCAATGAGTCCTACACCACTTAGATCACAGTCCTGTTAAATAAGCTAATGCAAACTAAAATGAAAATAGTATTTAGCAACCTTGGTTCAAAACACTGAAGCATGTAAAAACTTAAACACTATAGCTCACATTTGTTTTACACTATAGCATATGAGAACTTTACACTGTTTGAGTTCAAAGCATTGGTTTTAACCAAGTTTTCCAAACACCTTAGAAATATATATGAAGCCATCTAGGAAAAGAACATAAAATGGTTCCTTACCCTCAAACCGCTTCAAAGATGTTGTCTGCCTCTGTCTGAACCAGATGGCGTTCTATTAAAGTTCATCCTCCTGGTTATTCGTGAGGCAATCCAATGGAATAGCTTATAATGCGGAACATGTAAGACAATGTCAAAGGCTACTTGGAGGACGATCGACGCAAAAATCAACAAGAAAGTCCCCTCAAATGGCCTCAGTTTTAATAGAAAAGAGAGCAACATGCCCCCTTCTCAATCAATTAATCTCTGCCTCCTAACTAAGCCCTTATGAAACTTTAATTTTAATTCAGAGGGCTACTCAAAGAGGCACACTCAAAACTTGCAGAAGTCCTTTGAATACCAAACAAATGGGAAAATGAAAGAAATCGAAAAGGGATTTTAGCATCTGAATCTAGAAGAGAAGGAAACAACAAAACAGGAATACAGATGTTTATTTCATTAAGATGATTCAGGACAAAAGATTGTATGCTGGCCTCTGTTTGAACCAGATTGTGTAATACCACTCCCTTCCATCTTCCAGTTTAGCATCAGAAAGTTTCTCTATCAAAGCTCGGATTTAAAAAGAAAATGTAACTACATAGGGTATATATAATGAGCATATAGATACACAAATATGCATATCCAAAGCCACCTATAGGAAAGGAACATAAATACCATTGTTCCTAACCCGCAAACTGATTCGGGAGTTAATCCCTCTTGTTTTGAGCCTCTGTCAGGACCGGATGATGTTGTTTACTACACCTTCCCATTTTTGTGAGGCTTTTTTTTCGAGTAATCCTATTTGTTATAACCCGCCATTAACAAAACAATGAAAATCAATCTAAAAAGTACACTACATGTTAAATTGAGGCCTAAAGTTTTGCGAGTAGTGGTGGGTTACAAACATGGGATAAAAGGGATTTTTTTTTTCCTTCTCTTGGAAGCCATAGAGAAAACGAATGAATTCTACCATCCCTATTGCTCAATCACTTGCAAAAGTTAAAACAAATATACGAAGCCATATAGGAAAAAAGGAACAATAAAATTAGGTTCCTTGTTTAAATACTGTATGGTTCAAGATCTATACGCCTCTGTCTGAACCAAATGGCATTCCATCAAGATTTCACCTTTTGGCTATTCTGGAGGCATCCAAGTAATTTTTTTTTTTTAAAAAAAAGCGCCTAGGGGGCAAACCCTTGTTATAAGAAAATACAAGGGAAAATAAAATTATGTAAGAAAAGAATGGATAATGCTCTAAGTACAAAAAACAAGGAAACCCATATATAACATAGCTAGCTTAATTACAATTTTACAGTGAGTTACCATTTTTTTTTTTTACAAACGCATAAACAAAGCAATCATCATGAAACTGAAAAATGACGAAACTAAGTATAGCACAAATCGATAACTTACTAATATCTTCGTGAAAGAAATAGATTATACAAATAAACTCAGAAAAAGCTTGCGCGACCAGAGGGAGTTCAAGAGGAGGCGATGGGCTCGGCTTGCGGCCGATGTTGCCGGAGGGGAGGAGAAACCCTAATCCAAATGAATATGAGAGAGAGAGCGACAGAGGAGGGTTTTGGGTTTAGGATGGAGCAAAGGGCGGTTTGATATATAGCGGCGACTCGCGAAGAAAATATTATTAGGGTTTGGGGCCGCTCAACTTCAATCGGACAATGTTCTGATTGGACGCAGGTACAAACTTGGTAGTTAATTGCATTAAGGGGGCGTTTGGTTAGCAGTAATTAATAAGAATCATATTCTCAAAAAAATGATTATAGGGAATATGATTCCCAAGAAATAAGATTATTACGTTTGGTTGCACATAAAAATCTTCTATTAGATTTCTAGGAATAATATATTACTGTGTTTGGTTATACATAAGAATATTGTATAATTGACAAAATAATTTATTGTATTACCATTAAATGTATCAATATAATATATTAGAACTAATATTAAATAATAATAATATAAATATAAATAATAAAATAATATTATATATAATTTAACATTAATATTACTATGAATATTAATGTTATTATTATCATTATTATTAAATAATTATTATTTTATATTAATATAATACTTTCTTTATCTTATATAAAAATATTAATTATAATAATCATAGAATTATTATTTAACAATATATTAATATTAAAATGTTGTATATAATATAAAATATATTGATATGAATATAAATAATAATAAAAATACAATTCTTAATAATATATTAATATTTATATTAATATTAACATTAAATAAACATATTGTTATAGAAAATATTAAACATATTTAGCTATATTTTATATTTATAATTATTATAATAGTATTTATATAGTTTAATATTGATATTGCTATGCATATTAATATTAATATTATACTATTCATATTGATGTTATATTATTATGTTTTTACTATTATTGTTATTATTATTCTTATTATTAAATTATAATTTTATATTGATATAATATTTATATGTATATCATATATTAATATTAATTTATAATAATAGTACAACATTATTTTATTTTATTATTATAGTATTTATATATATTATATTTAGATATTGTATATGTAATATATTATATATGTTTATTATTATTGTTAATGTTATTATTATCATTATTATCAAATTATTATTTTATATGAATATAATTTTTATATTTATATTGCATAGAAATATTAATTTATAATAATAATATTATTATAATAATTTAATAATAATATAATTATTATCATCATCATTATGAAACAAAGATGAGATTTCTATAATTTTGAGATTCCCAGGAATATGAATATCACCTTGTGGGTGGGCTTCATATTACCCCAAAATGAGATAATCTGAATCCCACGGGAATTAGTTTACCAGGAATCCAAAACTTAGATTACTGTATACCAAACATGAGAATCTTACAGATTCTCATTCCCATCTCAGGATTACTGCATACCAAACGCCCCCTAACATGTTAATACTAAATTTAGTATTTTAAAGGTAAAAAAGCACTTACCAATTAGAAGTATCAATTTGAGTAGTCCAGTTCAATCCAACCCAATAAGCCCTATATAGGCCAAAAGAAAAATCGGGCTAGCACTGTTTCAACCCGATTAATGAAAAGAGAGGCCCAGCCCGCTAGGTTGTCATATTTTTATAACAGAATTTTAAAAAATTATCTAAATAGGCTGGTTTGGTCAAGCCCGAATCTAGTTTTGACTTAAATATTCGACTTAGCTGACTTGAGGCTTGGGTTAGGCCGGGCTAGATCTGAGCCAAAAGAGATGGGCCATGGGTCGATCCGATTAGCCTGGCCCAAATTAACAACTCTATGTCCAATACAATTACATTTTAATGTTAAATTTCTTATATACTAAACTTTAATACATAACGAATTTGACATTTGATTCTCATTCGTTGATAAATTAACGTTTTTGCTTTAATGATTATAATATTCCCACTTTCAAAATTATTTTAATATTCAAAGTTTATTTTTATAAGTCTCAAGTTTAATAATTATGATAAAAAGTAAATATGACATTTTCAATATCATTATGCATTGAAGGCTAAAGCAGAAAAAAAAAAAAATAACACATCAAGTATATTATTTTCACACTTTTTTTATGAAAAATGTTACATTGGCATTGGCATTGGCATTTGAATTAGAGATTGTCTAAGTGGTACTGCAGAGCCACTCACTCCTCTCTTTTTTTTTTGGGTCTTAGAAAGGATAATTTGATGCATGTAAAGTGAACGAAAAACAAGACCGATGCACATGCGTTAGCGTCTTTTTCTGGTTTTAGATCCGATTTACCATATATAACGCCTTACTCAGGTGTATGGTTAACACAAAAGTAAAACTCGAAAAAATGAACCCTATATGAAAGACCAAAAGAAAAAGAGATAGACTTTGTGGTGATTTCACGTGGCCTTGGCTGTCTTAGATACTTATAGTCATCTAATTGACTATAGGATAAAAGTTCTAGGCATAGAAAATATCATCCTAATTTGTTCGCTTAAAGTAATTAGGTTTTTTTGGCTAATAGAGTAATTAAGTTTCATGATTCACTTAATCAGTCAAATATTTAAAAACATCCTGTTATATTCCAAATTAATACTTTCCCTCTTTGAGTTTATTCCAGATAAGGACCAAGTATGTTGACTATTGGGTCTTGCACCCCTATATCCTAGCATGAATTATATCTTTCATAATTAGCTTTATCTTTTTGTGACATTTGTTTGCTATTATTTACATTGATTATTATGAATTTTATAATATTTGATTGCCATATATTGGTTAGTATTAACATCATATTTAATTTAACAGAAAGTATCTAATTTAAGTAATTTCCTATTAACATGAGCCTATCTTAGAGAAAAGAGGTCACGCAATGAGCTCCCAACAGTAGGAGCTTTTTGTTTATTTTAAATCACTTTGTTCATTGGTCCTACAAATTTTTCTAACAATTTTTTTAATATGTTCATACAAATAAGTTTACAGTTTCAATTACCAAAGTTAGCCCCAAAGGCAATCGAGCTTTAAATACTAAATTAAATGGTTCAAATTTCTTACCGAAGGAGTCGATCATTTTAGTAGTGTTGATTACAAGACTATTCCCAATGTTAGATGGGATTTTCCACAATATAAAGATGTATTCATGATATGGTATTTCTACCACGTGGCTCTCCTAACATACGGAGACCCGTATACTAAACACCCGAACACTTAGGATACCTGAATACCTAAAAATCCGGACCCTTGAACACCCAAACACTTGGAGACTCGAAGACCTAGACGCCTTGAGACACCCGAGCATTCCAAGCACCCAAGCATCCAAGCATTTCGAGCGTCCAATGCCTCACTTAAAGGTGGAAGTTTGAAGGTCACAAGGCATTACCAATTATTGTAATAATCGAATATTAAAGGGTATCAATGATAGATTACTAAAAGGGTGTTTGGCAGGTTGGTCTGGACCATAGTCTGAACCACTTTCGCGGTTATAAACAGTGTAAAGTTTTCACATGCTATAGTAACAGTAAAAAAATCACTATAGTGTAAGCTCTCACATGCTACAACAAAAACAGTTCTAACTAACGGTTCCAACCATCTTACTAAACACCCTATAAATAAATTATGTGTAATGTGTTATCATTTGTAACACCCAAGAGGTGAAGAGTTTTATTTGTATTAATTATTAAAGAGAAAATAAAGCTTAGAATTAAAAGGAGAATTAAACTCCTCCATTCTCAATGTACTGTGAAATCCTCTCAAATTGAGAGGAAATGATTATAGATATAATTTCCAATACAAAGTTGTACGGCAATTACACCGGACTTTAGATTTTTACTCATCTTTGTCCTTCTTTGGGCCTTTGTGTTTTACTTTATGTTCTTGACTAATGTATTTGTTTGATCTTAATCTCTTGTTCAAGAATGTTCTTGACCTAATATGTCCTCTAATTGTCTAAATGTTATCATTTCACTTTCCCAAAGCTTGTAAGGGCATTCAAAATACTTCATCCCTAGCACTACAGTAATTTGTATCTTTTACTATTGAATATTTGGTAGCAAAAGCCTTGAATTTCATAGTGAAAAGTTTTTACAACAAAAAAATGGTTACAAAGTCAAGTGAGAGAAAGTTTTGGAGACAACAAACACTTTGGTCATGAAACTTCACTACCAAAGATCTAACTATCAAAATGTTTTCTCTCTAATTGGTTGCAACTAATATTTTGACTGCCAAACTTTGATAGCAAAAAATCACAATTTATTTACAAATTTAAATTTGATAGGAGAAAACTGAGTAGACTATTTTTAATACAATTATATAAATTCTATTTTATTGTGAAGAAAATAGATTTTACCAATTTCTTTCTTGTGTAAGATATGTTTGTAAACATAGTTGCAAGCCTAACCTAGCATTAAATCTACACTTGTTTCCCAATGAGGTGTAGAGTTCGAATCCCTCATTCCCAAGTCAAAAAAAAGTTTGTAAACTATCCATTTTATATTTGTGTCTAAAGAAGATTATTATCAATCTTATGTCTACGTTATTGCATACAATGTATCATATACATTTTGGTTTTTTAAATGGTTTTAGAGAAAAATAGCAAAAACATAGTAAAAAAAAGGGAATGTATATAACAAAATAATATTCTATTAATGGATCTGTTGAAGAAAATTTGAGGCCTAATATAATGCCCATTTAACTCACCATTAGCCAGTAATAAGCATCTTGCATATTTATGCATTTAACGAATAAACATTTTACATTATGAGCTTATAGAAAGCCTATCTTACGAGCATGAGTACTCATTATTTTAACATTGAATCATGCATAAACGTGCTTATATTCAATAAATATGACATTGAATTATCAATGGGGTATGGTGCTTAATTGGTGGTTGGGTAAGCACAGGACGCTGATAGGACTGGCGAACCCAACAAAGGGTGGTGAATACTTTGAGGTTAAAAAACCAAGATAAGAAAAGCTACAAAGACTGAGACTGAATATGGAAAATACCTGAGGTCTAATGACTAAGTTGGAAACCCAGTATTATTATTATTGCATTGGCCAAATTATGATGATCAGGTTCTGAAAACCATAGCCTATCATTACCAATTAAGTTGCATACTCTAAGGATACCCAAAAGATGAAAGAATTGTTGAAAGAAAACTGATAAAAGAAAATATCTAATTGCATTCTCAATCAATGTTCATGTTCATGCTTTAGATTCTGCTTACTAAGCCTTTAGCTCATTATAGTTCTTAAGATGTAGGTGAAGATATACAAGGTTAGTGGTTGACTGGGTATCTAGAGCTGCTGGATAGAGATTTGTTCAAATGTCATGTTTTAGATCAGCTTTTGAAACATATTTTGGAACTTTGCTTTGTCAAACTTAGCAGTTTTATTATGTTGTGAATATATATATACACATATATATCTTACTAACTTTGAATGTGATTGTATACTCCACATCCTATTTTTGAATACTGTATATATTGTAAATTAGAAAATAAGTAAAATAATAGTTTCAAAACTCTTTTATACTAAAATGAATAGTTTAAAGAAGTCATAATATTTATAATATAAATACTCTTTATTCTAACTAAATAGGCTTTCCACAAGCTTATTTGTTAGCTTGAGGGGTATTATAGTTTTTCCTATGAGAGCGAAAGTTTAATTGTTTTTGAAGACAAAATAAGGCATATGAACATATCTTGGCTGGGAAACTTGGTTAACCATTGGTATTTCTTGTCTTTATGGTTTGTTATTTAGCTTATGATTGTGTTCACTATTGGCTAGTTAAAGCAATAGGAATGGACATTATACAAAAAGATATGGCATCAAAAAGGAAGACAAGGGATGATGATCAGAAGGGTGGTTATGGTTTAGTAGATAATTTAGTAAATTTGATATGGTAATAGACTAGGATGCATGGGGAACATATACAACACTTGTTGGATATGCAAAGGAATAACCAATAGTGTCAATCACCTCCTCTACCTCCACCTTGGCCAGATATTTCGCAATCTATATATGAGAAATTTAAGAAAATGGATCCTTCTGACTTTGATGGTGGTTCTACCCATTGGCTGTAGAAGAATGGGTGAAATCCTTAGATGCCATCTTTGATTACATGAGGATTAGCGATGCTCAAAAGGTAAATTTTGCAATTTTCTTGCTTAAAAAGGGGGCTAGAACTTGGTAGAAAGGAACTAAGCCTAGAGTGAATATGGATGAGTTGACATAGGACAAATTCAAGATGATCTTCCATGAAAATTATTTCACTAGAGATGCTAGATCATTGAAAGTAAAAGAGTTTCTAGAGTTGAAACAAAGAGGAATGTCAATGTGTGATTATGTTTGAAAATTTGATAAAGGTTGTAAATATGTCCCTTATATTGCTAAAGGCAACAATGAAAAGATAGACCGCTTCTTGAGAGGGCTTAATCCTGAAATAGAAGGGATGTGAGGATGTCTTTTGCAATGGAGTTTATAGAGTTGGTAGAAAAGGCATTAATGGTTGATCAAGATAACAAAGACATTGAGAAGTTTCACCAACAAAGGAGGTTAGGACTTACTCCGAAGAATCCTACTCAGTGGAAAAGGGTAGAACAAAAACCATAATAGGGAAACAATAAGCAGCCTAGAGTTGACCAAGTTGCTAATGTAATTGAAAAGCCATTATATGCTAAATGTGGGAATTAATAATCATTTTGGAGAGTGTTATAAAGGTAGTAACTTATGTTCCAAGTGCAAGAGTCTAGGACATTTGGCAAAGGATTGTCCCACGATGCAAAAGAAAGTCCAAGGAAAGGTGTATAGAATAAGAGAAAAACAAGCTAATGCAGATGCTTCTATAGTTTTAGGTAATATTTTAATTTCTAGAGTAGCTACAAATGTATTTATAGATTTAGAATCTAGGCATTTATCTACATCATGCACATTTGTGAAGAAATTAGACATTACACCAGATTTGTTAAAAGTGAGATATAGTGTGACATTACCATCTAGGGAAGAAATGGAATCTAATAAAATATTAAAAGCTTGCTTGGTTCAAATTGGTGATAGAAACTTATATGTGGATCTCGAGGTTTTGAATATAAATGATTTAAGGTAATTTTGGGTATAAATTTGTTGAAAAAAATATCGTGCCATAATTGATTGCAACAAGAAGATTTTGATCTTTCAGCCACCTGGAAAAAAAACATTTTGTATTTAGAGGTACTACCGAGAGATGTTCTCTACCAATTATAACTGCAATGAAGGCTCAAAATATGCTTAGTAAAGATTGTGTTGGCTATTTGGCTAGTGTTATAAATACTTCAATGGAACAGAAGTTAAAGCCAAAAAACGTAGATGTGGTTCAAGAGTTTCTAGAAGTGTTTCTAGATGACTTACTAGGATTGCCACCAAATCGAGAGACTGAGTTTGTAATTGATCTTATATCAAGAACTACACCAAATTTGAAAGAACCTTATATAATGGCACTAACATAATTAAAGGAGTTGAAGGTGCAATTGCAAGAATTGCTTGATAAGGGTTTTATATGTCCTAGTTATTCTCATTGGGGAGTACCTATATTGTTTGTAAAAAAAAGATGGCACGTTGTAGTTGTGTATTGATTATAGAGAATTAAACAAGGTGATCATTAAGAATAAGTATCCACTCCCAAGGATAGATAACTTGTTTGATCAGTTACAAGATGCTTTTGTGTTCTCTAAAATTGATTTGCTAAGCGGATATCATCAATTAAAGATTAGGGGAGCAGATGTATAGAAGACTATCTTTAGAGCAAGGTATGGGCATTATGAATTTTTAGTGATGCCTTTTGGTTTAATTAATGCTTTAGTTGCATTTATGGATTTGATGAATAGGGTGTTCAAGCAGTTTCTTAATAAATTTATGGTTGTGTTTATTGATGACATTTTGATCTATTCATTAAGTAAGGAAGAACATAAGGAACACTTAAGAATTATGCCACAAATTCTCAAGGAAGATAAGTTATATGCTAAATTTAAGGAAGTGTGAATTTTGGCTAAAATAAGTAGCATTCTTAGGACATATAATGTCCAAGAATGGAGTTTTTACTGATCCAGGTAAAGTGGAAGCTGTTAATAATTGACAACACCAACAAATGTATCAAAAGTTAGGAGCCTCTTAGGATTGGCAGGGTAGTATCAATGATTTGCTGAAGGATTCTCTAAAATAGCCACTCCATTAACATTATTGACTATAAAGAAATTGAAATTTCAGTGGACTGATACCTGTGAAAGGAGTTTTCAAGAATTTAAGCATAGCTTAATCATAGCTCTGGTGCTTACGATTGCAACAAGAACTGATGGATTTGTGGTGTATAGTGATGCCTCTAAGAATGGTTTAGGCTATGTGTTAATGTAAAATGGGAAGCAATCATATACGCGTCAAGGCAATTAAAGAAGTATGAAAAGAATTATCCAACCCATGATGTAGAACTTGTTGCTGTAGTTTTTGCTTTGAAAATTTGAAGACACTACTTGTATGGTGAGAAGTGTAATTTATACTATCCATAAGAGTCTAAAATACTTCTTCACCCAGAAGGAGTTGAATATAAGGTAGCATAGATCGTTAGAACTTATGAAAGACTATGATCATGTAATCAATTATCATCCTAACAGAGCCAATGTAGTCATTGATGCCTTGAATAAACAATCAATGCCATCCCTCCAGGTCATTCAAAAGCCAATATTGTTGGACTTGCAAATATTAGACCTTAAAATAGTTCTGAAAGGAAGAATGAGTAGATTATCAACCTTGGTATTGCAACTTGTGCTACATGATAAACTTAAAGAAGGTCAAAAGGTGGAGAAGTATTTAATTGGGTTGAGAAACAAAATTGAGGAAGGACAGAGACCAAACTTCTCAATTGCTAATGATGGAATTATAAGATATAGAGGAAGGTTGTGTGACTGTTTGTTAAGGCAATTAAAGAAGACATCTTGAAGGAAGCTCATATGACTCCTTATTCAATACACCCGGGTAGCACAAAAAATGTACAAAGATCTAAAGAAGCATTGTTGGTGGCCTTGAATGAAGAAAGTGTTGGAAAAAGAGAGCGCAGTGAAATTTTAAAAATTTTATAACAGAGTAATTTTCAAAACACAAGTTTGACATGCTATATGCATAAATTAACTAGATCTTACTAACCTTTGTGTGCCGAAGAACCTCTGCTACCCGTGAAGAGAAGTAACGTTCCAGAAGAGCCTCAACCAACTGGTCTTCTTTGCTATTCTCTATCCACGATCGGAGTGAGTGTGGGCTCACACGTATAGCTCTTCCACCGGTGACTCTTCTTCCAACCAATCGAAAGAACCCAAAGCTAGTGTCCATGATTTGTGAACAAAAGCTCTTAGGGAGTTTATAGATTCTCAGTAGCAAAGTATCACTCTTTAATCTCTCGATTGATCTGAGTAACTCATAAGACTTATTCCCTTTATATAGAGATTGGTCCTAGGGTCAGTCATTATCAGATTAGGTCTCAAAAACTCGAAATAGAATCAAGTTCGGATCAATATCTGATAAGATCCGCGTAGAAACGCGTAATCTTATCCCTCGCTGATCGGCAGGTCGACCAGCCTGATCGGCAGTCCGAACAGGCCACATCGACAGGCCGAACACGTAGATTGACAGGCCTAACTACCGCGTAAATATCTATGCTACTCTTTTATTTTTCACCCGAGATTCTATAGGATAAAGTCTCAGTTTTAATTCAAATAACCCAATAGAGAAGTTATCTGATCAAAACAACTTTATCTAGACAATCTCTAAGAAAATAAATCAATTCCCCATAATTCTACAAGTTTATCTTGATCTAATTTATCCAAAATTAAATCAACCGATAAATAAACAAGAATTATCCGATCCCAATAATTCAACAAGTTTATCTTGAATTAATTTTATTACAAAATTAATTAACCGATAAACAAACATGAATTATTTAATTCTTCCAATTTTAACCAATCTGATAAATCCGACATAAGTCACCAATTATTGAAAAACACGCTGTGTCGTTACAGGATGTTGTGAGCTAGCAAAGGGGACCAAATGGACCTACATAGTTCAAGCTCCCGATAATTACGAAATCCAACATCCCAGATATACATTTCATAATTATCAACTCCAATGCTACTCCACTAAAAGCTTGGAGCTGCACTCTCGAGCTATATAGAATTACGAAGCTCGTATAGCTAAGTCTCCATGACATATCATACTGTATCGTATCCCCATATGATAATCCATAATCGGCTTAAGGACAAGTTCTGTCTTACCTTGCCCATTATTTTTATCTTACGTTCCATCATCTCACCATCAAAAAACTTACTATCCAAAGATAGTATACCACTCAGTTATACCTATGTATCCAAATGATTGAGCGCTCCAGTTTCCCAATTACAGAACAACGCATATAAGAGGATATCATTACTCCTAAAGAGGAGCTATAGATTCCATATCTATGAATAACAAGTCTACGCCATCAAGAGTCATACCTCCAACGTACCAGCATGCATACCACTATTAAGATATGGGTGTCACCATTTGGTACATCAAAAGACATAAGTCAAGACAACGGGCCCACTATTCATCTCAGGATTAAGATACAACACAAATGATTGTCTAATGTGAATCGATTTGCCGAGACAGAATTATTAATCCAAATCAATTCACTTTATGTCCCGATCCAACACATTGTCACCTATGACAACATGCCAATGTTTCTATTCACAGAGTCCACCTTCGATGGTCAAGACAAATCATCTCCCTAAAGGGATATAGACAACATAACAATCTTTGCATGAATAAAGCGCCCAACTTTATTCCCTTGATTACGGATTGTATGATTTAGACCATCACCTTAAGAATCGCATCTTCCACATAATCCGCCCATCATATGCCTAATTCTTAAGGTTTAGACGACAGTCACAGACTATTGTTTTCTTAACATACATTCAACAAATATGAACGTAAAGAGGACAAGATTTGGTATATAAATAATGAATAAATTCTTTATTGATAAAAATGTCTCCAAAAACTTATTACACTTTTACTCCTTAGGGCATACATGCCTAACAATCTACCACTTGCACTAAGTGAGTAAATATGACAAATCTCGCATCCCCATAGCTTCCACATGCCTCTCGAAGACTCTCCCAGTAAGTGTCTTCGTGAATGGATTAGCTAAATTGTCCTCTGACGCGATCTTGCACACCGTGACATGCCTGCCCTCAACGAAGTCCTTTATCACATGATACTTTCGATCAATATGTTTACTCTTCTTGTGAAAGCTTGGTTCCTTAGCATTAGCTACCGCTACACTGTTATCACAGTATAGTGATACCGCCTTATCCATGCTAGGAACAACCTCAAGATCCCCAAGGAACTTGCGGAGCCACACTGCTTCTGTCGAAGCATCACTAGCTGCCACATACTCAGCCTCCATCGTTGAATCCGAAGTGCAATCTTGCTTAGCACTTCTCCAACTAATGGCACCGCCACCCAAAGTAAACACAAAACCCAAAGTCGATTTCCTAGAATCTAGATAAGATTGAAAATCTAAGTCAGTATATCCTAGAGGAGTCAGGTCCTCACCTGAATATATAAGCATATACCCTCGAGTCCTTCTCAGGTACTTGAAAATATGCTTTACCGCAACCCAATGGTTCGGTCCTGAATTCGCCTAAAATCGACTTACAATCCCGACCGCATAACTAATATCCGGTCGTGTGTAAAGCATAGAATACATGAGACTACCCATTGCAGAAGCATAAGGCACCTTCTTCATCTATTCTCTTTCTTCATAAGACTTTGGAGAGTCTTTCTTAGAAAAAGTAATTCCATACCTGGATGGTTGCCCACCTTTCTTGGAATCTTGCATTGCAAACCTCCTGAGAATTTTATCTATGCAGCCGGCCTGAGACAAACCTATCATTTTGTTCTTCCAATCCCGAAAGATCTGGATACCGAGAACAAGATTAGCCTCACCCAAGTCCTTCATGTCAAACTACTTGGTCAACCATAATTTGACCGATGACAACGCCCCAACGTCATTGCCAATTAGCAGAATATCATCTACATAGAGTAGTAGAAAAATCACCTTTCCATCCTTAATGTGTTTGTAAACACATGGCTCATCCACATTTTGTGAGGACCCATAAGTCTTGATCACTTGATCAAATCTTATATTCTAAGAATGAGAAGCCTGCTTAAGTCCATAAATTGACTTTAGCAGCTTACAAACCTTACCCTCTTGACCCGTGACCTTGAACCCGTCTGGCTGTTTCATATAAATGGACTCATCAAGATAGCCATTTAGATAAAGCCGTCTTGACATCCATCTGCCAAATCTCGTAGTCGAGAGCGGCAGCTATGGACAAGAGAATCCGGATGGACTTAAGCATGGCTATAGGCGAAAAGGTTTCCTCATAATCGATTCCTTCCTTTTGCGTATAACCCTTAGCTACCAGTCTAGCCTTAAAGGTTTCGACCTTTCCATCCACTCCTCTTTTCCTCTTGTAGATCCACTTACACCCTATGGGTTTTACCCCTTTGGGAAGATCCAAAGCTCCCAAACCTGATTAGTCTCCATGGACTTCAATTCTGTGTTCATGGCTCTGTCCAGAGTTTTGAATCAACATCCTACATAGCTTCTGCGTAAGTATAAGGATCCCTGTCATGTTCATCCACTTCTGCCAAGAAGACCTCCCCATTGAACATATATCTCTCAGGTTGACACCCGATCCTCCCACTACGCCGAAGCCCCTGAGGTTGTTGTTCAGGTTTGTTTGGTTTTTCTACACTGATCGGAATGGTTTCATTCAGAACCTCCGGAGTGATCGGATCAATCCTTGATTCCTCAAGCATCACTTTGCTTTGAGGTTTAAAGTCGTTCATGTAACTCTCCTCAAGGAAAGTTGCATTAGTTGAAACCACGACTTTATTTTCCTTTGGGTTATAAAAATAGCCCCCTTTAGTCCCTTTTGGATATCCTACAAACATGCAAACTTTTGAACGTGTTTCCAACTTATTAGGATCCTTAAACAGGACATGAGCCGGGCATCCCCATATGCGAATATGGTTTAAGGATGTCTTCCTACCCATCCATAACTCGTGAGGAGTTTTAGGGACCGATTTTGAAGGCACATTGTTCAAAAGATAACATGCCGTTTGTAGTGCATATCCCCAAAAGGAAAAAGGCAATAATGAATAACTCATCATGAACCTGATCATGTCTAATAAAGTCCTATTCCTTCTCTCCGCTACGCCATTCTGCTGCGGAGTGCCTGGCGTAGTCAAATGGGATACAATCCCATTCTCTAACAACTGCTCCAAGAACTCATCAGAAAGGTATTCCCCACCTCGATCTGATCGAAGTGCCTTTATGGGTCTACCCAATTGCTTTTCTACTTCAGCCCGAAACTCCCTAAACTTGTCAAAAGTTTTGCTTTTGTGGTGCATCAGGTACATATACCCAGATCTTGAGTAATCGTCAATAAAAGTGACGAAGTACTCAAACCCCCCTCATGCCTGGATGTTCATTAGTCCGCAAACATCACTATGCACAAGTTCTAGAACCCCTTCGGCCCTATTGCCCTTATACCTGAATGGTCTTTTGGTCATTTTACCATCCAAACAAGATTCACATTGAGGTATAGATTCCACCTTTAAGTGACTTAAAGGTCCATCCCTTACCAACCTTTGAATCCTATTCAGGTTAATATGACCAAGGCGCAAATGCCAAAGATAAGTCTTATTAGAGTAAGAAGTTTTAAGTCTTTTAGAGTTATTATCATTCATCTCAGCATTAAGCAATAAGTCCATCTTAGGTTTGATAAAATATAGATTTTTTTGCATCCATCCAGAATAGATAAAAGATTTGTTTTTACGAATCACCACTTTTTCATTAAAAGAAACCAAGTAGGAGTCTTTAAATAAACAAGCTACAGAAATTAAATTCCTTTTAAATTTAGGAACATAAAAACAATCTTGCAAAAATAAATTCCTGTAATTATCAAAATAAAGATGGACGTCTCCCACTGTTTCCGCTGAGACCAAGGATCCATCGCCCATCCAAAGTGTGAAGTCTTCATGCAACAAACTTCTCGTTTCTATGAACCCCTACAGAGAAACACAAACATGATTAGTTGCACTAGAATCTATGACCCAAATGTCACTGGATTCCTCAACTAAACAAGTTTCTAAATACAGAAAATTACACCTACCTCCTTTGGAAAGGAAGTCTTTGCAATGCTTCTTAGTATGCCCGACCTTTCCATAGAAGAAGCACTTAAGCTTCTTTGGGTTCTTTTTCTTCTTCTTCTTGCTCTTTGTGTTAGCAGGAATAGAAGACTTCCCGTTCTTGGCCTGTTGCTTTTTTCCATTTCCAATGTTAGGATTGGAACCAAAAGCAGCTACCATGTTGGCCTCACCACCTACAGGAGACTCCTTGATCAGCAGTTAGAACTCCTATAACTGTTTCATTAGTTCTGTCAAGGTCATATCTTGTCTATTGCTCAAATTAAATGTAGCTCTAAACGGAATAAATTCCTTATACAAAGTCTCAAAGACCATAGTCATCTGAGTTTCAGTATCGATGTCGGCTCCATTGGTTTGAGCCTCAGCGAGGTAACCCATGGCCAACATCATGTGCTCCTTTACAAATGTCCCCGGCCTCTGTCTATAGTTTAAGAGTTTTCGAAGCGCCCCTTGCTGCTTTGTTATGGCCTGGCCTCCAAACATATCTTCAAGATTATCCAAGATCTGCTTTGCTGTCTCATAATCCTGATGTTGAGCCTGCAGCACATTATTCATGCTGGCCATAACATAACAGCGAGCCTGATCATTAGCATCTTTCCAGCTATCGTACGCTTGGAATTGCTCATTAGATGAGTCTCCTGTAGGCTCGGGAGGACAAGGGGTTGTCAATACATATTTCAGTTTCTCAAAGGACAGGATGATATCCAAGTTCTGTTTCCAATCGTTATAGTTCTCACCAGTTAATAGGTTTTTGTCAAGTATCGATGATAAAGCGTTTTTAGACATTTTTAATCTACAATAAAGAATCATATACCAAATATATGCAAACATATCATAATAATTTAGTAAGATAACACAATCATGTAAAATCATACAAATGTGTTTATGTATCAAAACCTCAAAAATATCACAACCTTACAACGATAATTCCCAACTCAGAATTCAACAAGATCTTAGGGGAGTCATGCCAAATTCAATCAGGAACACGGATCCCCTCCTGATTAATATGTGCCATCCAGGACCCGTATGATCCAGCATATATTAATAATCATTTATTTGGCCATTAATTTTATTAACAGAGCTCCTAGGGGAGGTTAATAACAAAATTAACGTGAGTGTATAACCATTGTTTCAATATTTTATCCATGATTTATAATCACCACCTAGGGGTGTGCAACCATAAATCATACTAAAATACCTTATCTTCTCAGAGATCCAATCTAGTACATGATAGAAATCCCTTCCTCGGGGTTGAGACCACCATGTTCTGCCTATGGACTAACGATGGAGGCCTTAGGTTCTCTCTTCGAAAACCTTCTCCCACTCAATCTTTTGAAATCAAGGTTTTATTTTAAAATTATGCATGAACAATTTTAATATGAGCGGCACTTCCTATTCTCTATGACATGTTATCAATATACATGGCAAATCATATTATAATGCAGACAAGTAAAGCAATCAAACAAAGCTACAAGCAAAATAATAATTATCGTAATATTATGGTTCCACCCTAGAGAATAGAAAACTAAGATTATAAGAGAATAATCGAGACATATTATCGATTCTTCATTCTTGAATCCTCAAGCTGTATCCTTCTTCATGCAATTCCATCTTCAAGTCTTCAATCCCGTATGAATCGAATACTTCATATTTTCGGTCATATCCAAATTTAATGTTTCTCAGAATCGTCCCAAAAATAAAATTAAAACTGCACCGAAAAACTACACCTTTTCTGGAGACTTTTCTAGCTCTCGGTAGATAGGCCGATCTGGGTGATCGGCCTGCCGATCATGTTTCATCGCCTGCCGATCAAAAAGATTGGTCCACCGACCCATGAAAGTTTGGCCTACTGGCAGAGCCAGCCGATTTCTGCCCCACTGACGGCCTGCCGAACCATGCGTCTAGCCTGCCGATCTGTGACCATCGGCCTGTCGAACTATGAGGTCCGGCATGCCAACCGAGTAGAAATCTCTCATTCTAGAAAATACAATTTTTAATGCAATTCATCAATTTTATTTTCTACAATTCAAAAACATAAAATTAGAGACTCAGAAAATACCTGGAAGTGTCATCATCAATCTTCTAGATCCATCTTCTCCAAATAAATATCTAATTACAAAATTCTTACAAATTTAAAATTAAACAATAATTCCTAGATGGAGATGATAGTCTGAAATCTAATTACATGAAAAACCTAGGTACACATTCTAACAACTAGCATAAATTAATTGATTAATAAATAATTAAATAACAATTTAATCAACCATAATTAATTAATGAACATTTAACACATAATCCATGACAACATATATTATGTATACAAACCTAGAGTGCCAACTCTCTATAAAATTAAATTCAAGCATAGGAGAGATTAAGATCACAAAATTTACACATATAACATGATCATAAACTTGTAAATTTATGTAAAAACTAGGATCTCTGATACCAATTGTTGAAAAAAGAGTGCGCCGCGAAAATTTAAAAATTTTATATCAGAGTAATTTCCAAAACATAAGTTTGACATGCTATATGCATAAATTAACCAGATCTTACTAACCTTTGTGTGCCGAAGAACCTCCGCTACCAGTGAAGAGAAGTAACGTTCCAAAAGAGCCTCAACCAACTGGTCTTCTTTACTATTCTATATCCACAACCGGAGTGAGTGTGGGCTCACACGTACAGCTCTTCCACCGGTGACTCTCATTCCAACCAATCGAGAGAACCTAAAGCAAGTGTTCGTGATTTGTGAACAAAAGCTCTCAGGGGGTTTGCAGATTCTCAATAGCAGAGTTTCACTCTTTAATCTCTCGATTGATCTGAGTAACTCATAAGACTTACTCCCTTTTTATAGAGATTGGTCCTGGGGTCAGTCCTTATCAGATTAGGTCTCAAGAACTCGAAATAGAATCAAGTTCGGATCAATATCTGATAAGATCCGCATAGAAACGAGTAATCTTATCCCTCGTTGATCGACAGTCCGAACATGCCCCATCGGCAGGCCGAACACGTAGATCGACAGGCCGAACTGCCGCGTAAATATCTTCGCTAATCTTTTATTTTCCACCCGAGATTCTATAGGATAAAGTCTTAGTTTTAATTCAAATAGCCCAATAGAAAAGTTATCTGATCAAAACAACTTTATCTAGATAATCTCTAAGAAAATAAATCAATTCCTAATAATTCTACAAGTTTATCTAGATCTAATTTATCCAAAATTAAATCAACCGATAAACCGACAAGAATTATCCGATCCCAATAATTCAACAAGTTTATCTTGAATTAATTTTATTACAAAATTAATTCAACCGATAAACAGACATGAATTATTTAATTCTTCCAAATTTAACCAATATGATAAATCTGACATAAGTCACCAATTATTGAAAAAGCACACCGTGTCGTTACAGGATGTTGTGAGCTAGCAAAGGGGACCAAATGGACCTATATATTTCAAGCTCCCGATAATTACGAAACCCAATATCTCAGATATACATTTCATAATTTTCAACTCCAACGCTACTCCACTAAAAGCTTGGAGTTGCACTCTCCAACTATATAGAATTACAAAGCTCGTATAGCTAAGTCTCCACGACATGTCATAGTGTATCGTATCCCCATATGATAATCCATAATCGGCTTAAGGACAAGTTCTATCTTACCTTCCTGATTATTTTTATCTTACGTTCCATCATCTCACCATCAGAAAACTTACTATCCAAGGATAGCATACCATTTGGTTACACCTATGTATCCAAATGGTTGAGCGCTCTAGTTTCCCAATTACAGGACAGCGCATATAAGAGGATATCATTACTCCTAAATGTTAGAAAAAACAGTGTGAGGTGCGCAGCGGGAATTTTAAAAATTTTAACATCAGAGTATTTTTTCAAAACACAAGTTTGACATGCTATATGTATAAATTAAATAGATCTTACTAACCTTTATGTGCCGAAGAACCTCTGTGACCCGTGAAGAGAAGTAACGTTCTAGAAGAGCCTCAACCAACTGGTCTTCTTTGCTATTCTCTATCCACGATCGGAGTGAGTGTGGGCTCACACGTATAGCTCTTCCACCGGTGACTCTTCTTCCAACCAATCGAAAGAACCCAAAGCTAGTGTTCGTGATTTGTGAACTAAAGCTCTCAGGGAGTTTTCAGATGCTCACCAATGGAGTATCACTCTTAATCTCTCAATTGATCTGAGTAACTCATAAGACTTACTCCCTTTATATAGCGATTGGTCCTCGGGTCAGTTCTTAAAAGATTAAGTCTCAAAAACTCAAAACAGAATCAAGTTTGGATCAATATCTAATAAAATCCATGTGAAAACGCGTAATTTTATCTCTTGTTGATCGACAGGCCGAACATGTAGATCAGTAGGCCAAACTGCCACGTAAATATCTCCGCGAATCTTTTATTTTCCACCCGAGATTCTATAGGATAAAGTCTCAGTTTTGATTCAAATAACCCAATAGAGAAGTTATCTGATCAAAACAAACTTTATCAAGATAATCTCTAAGAAAATAAATCAATTCACAATAATTCTTCAAGTTTATCTTGATTTAATTCATCCAATTAAATCAACCGATAAACAGACAATAATTATCCGATCCCAATAATTCAACAAGTTTATCTTAAATAATTTTATTACAAAATTAATTTAACCAATAAACAAACATGAATTATTTGATTCTTTCAAATTTTAAACTAATCCGATAAATCCGACATAAGTCATCAATTATTGAAAAAGCATGCCGTATCATTATAGGATTTTGTGAGCTAGCAAAGGGGACCAAAATGGACCTATAAAGTTCAAGCTCTCGATAATTATGAAACCTAATATCCCAGATATACATCTCACAATTATCAACTCCAACGCTACTCTACTAAAAGCTTGGAGCTGCACTCTCGAACTCTATAGAATTACGAAGCCCGTGTAGCAAAGTCTCCATGACATATCAAAGTGTATTGTATCCCCATATGATGATCCATAATCAGCTTAAGGACAAGTTCTATCTAACCTTCCCGATTATTTTTTTTATCTTACGTTCTATTATCTCACCATTAGAAAACTTACCATCCAAAGATAGTATGCCATTCGGTTACACCTATGTATCCAAATGGTTGAGCACGTTTTTCAATTAATGGATAATACATATAAGAGGATATCATTACTCCTAAAGAGGAGCTATGGATTCCATATCTATGAATAACAAGTCTACGCTATCAAGAGTCATGCCTCCAACGTACCGGTATGCATACCACTATAGAGATGTGGGAGTCACCCTTTGGTACATCAAAAGACACAAGTCGAGACAACGGGCCCACTATTCATCTCAGGATTAAGATATAATACAAATGACTGTTTAAAGTGAATCGATTTGCCAAGACAAAATTATTAATCCAAATCAATTCACTTTATGTCCCGATCCAACACGTTGTCACCTATGACAACGCGCCAATGTTTCTATTCACGGAGTCCAAGTCCAATGGTCAAGACAAACCATCTCCCAAAAGGGATATAGACAACATAACAATCTTTACATGAATAAAGCGCCCAACTTTATTCCCTCGATTGCGGATCATATGTTTTAGACCGTCACCTTAAGAATCGTGTCTACCGCATAATCATCCCATCATATGCCCAATTCTTAAGGTTTAGACCAACAGTCTCAGACTACTGTTTGCTTATCATACATTCAACAAATATGAACGTAAAGAGGACAAGATTTAGTATATATAAATGAATAAATTCTTTATTGATAAAAATGTCTCCAAAAATGTATTACATTTTTACTCCTTAGGGCATACATGTCTAACACTTGATTGGTTATTTAAGTCAAAATTTTACTAGAAAACTCAAACATTAATTTATGTGTAAAGGTTCATGGAGTTACGGCTTAAAATTCCATAATTCTATAATTAGATTAAATACGATAATATACAACACCGTTAAGCTTTAAGAGAAAATAAAAATAGACATGCTAATGTAGTTAAATGACATGAGTTAGCTCTTGTTTAATTTAAAAAATTTTATGTTAGTGAATATCATGAACTAGTGTTGCAAATGCTATAGCTTGAACAATTATTGTAATGATCAAGAAACTCTTGGCAAATTTTATAATTTAAGGATTTGTGGAATTATAATATAAATTCCAAAATTCTACATCAAATATTAAATCTAGATTTTATAGCTCTTCCGAGCAAAATAATTTAGTTACTGATTTCACATTGTGATTTAAGGCAGAAGAAAATTCACTATCGATTACCTTGAAAACTAAATATATGAGAATTTCAAATACATCATAATATTACTAATGTTTAGAAAAAAACATTCAATTACAAAAAATGTCTTTAACTGCCTATTAGTTACAAATAGAAGTTATGTGAGTAGCATTTTCTATAAAAATTGCTATCTAGACCTGAAAATTGATACTATTAAAGACCATGTCAATTTTGAAACAAGTAGAATGAAAGTTAAGTTTAAGTTTTATATGCAGCCAAGGAATAGTTTTAAGATCCATAACAGTTCAATTTTAGTGCGTGATTAAGAATTTTTATGAAGTATTTACACAAAGTGTCTATTGTAAGCTTACTAAGTTTAAAATTGTTTACTTCTAAACAATATTATAATACTATTTTTTTAACATTTTGGTGATTTAGAATGCACATGATACCCTAACCTATAACTTAAGACCTTTTCTTTTTATTTTGGATGTTGTTATATGTTTCCATAGATGTAGGAGTATAGTTTATCATGTTGACTTCATGTAATAAATAATATCTGAATTGTATTACATGAATTAATATCAACAGTTTGTCATTTCCTTAATTGCACTTATTTACTCACATGCATTGCTACCAATGATGCCCTATAATATATTTAGGGCTCATTTTTGGTTTTCATAATTGTTCACATTTTAGTTTATTGTTGACTTTGTGCAATTAGTTTCCCATATATTGTATATCATTTACATATTTTTATTTAGTTTGTTTATTCTGCTCTCTATTCTATTAATCTGAGTTTAGTTACATTATTATCATAACGAGAAGTATTCATTATTTTATATTGAAAATGTTTTGACAGACTAAATATATGCTTTTTTTACTTTTTTACTTTTGTCGATAATGACTTCTTCTTTACAGTAATGATACTATGAAATCATTTAAATTATAAGTTGTTTACTTCTTTATTATAATTTTCATATTTATTTAGAAATGAAAACTTTTTTGATAGCTTTTAATACTTGTTATTCTTTGGCAATGGAGTTTGGAATCTTTGTTTTACTTAATTTTTATATTCTTTTCATTCATTCATTCAACAATGACGTCTTTTTTACGATAATGTATATAAATTTATGAATAGTTGCATAATTTTTATAATGAATAGTTCTTTGCAATAATGTACATATTAAAAACTAGTTTTGGGGACATGATGGGCCATTTTTTAGGTTTTAGGGATGGGTTCTTCTTTTTCTTTTTTATTTCTTTTCCTTTTTTAATTTCATAATGAATGTGTGATATACCATATCAATTATGTATTTGAATTTTAAGATTTTAAAAGCAAACAATTGTAATTCATTATTTTGCATTTTTTCATTTTTTATATTTTCTTATTTAAGCATTTATTATCATTTTAATTTGTTTCATTATTTAGGGTTATAACAGCCTTTATAACTACTATTACAGACAGTTTTATAATTAAATGACTTTGTGGACCAATTTAGATTCAATGTGCTACAATAAAACACTTATGCAAATGACCTAATTTATATCATCACTAATTAATCCAGAGATTAGTTTTGGACTATAATAAGCTAGATTAGAGGACCCAACAGGAACTGAAAATTCTCTGTTAGCTAGCTAGTTAGCCCAACCCACAAGATAAAACCTGGTACCACAGTTTAAGAAATTGTGTGGATAAGGTATGGAGACAAGGAAGCAAAGATTTAACCTTAAATAGTGTAAAGTGAAAAGTGTTTTGACTTTGATGAAGCAAACTTGGCCTCCACGATTCTCTTAAGGATCGTTTTAATTCCTTAAGCTTTTCTAGACCAAAATTTGACCCAATTAAGCAAGCTTAGGATCAAATATAATCATGATGAGAAACTAAGCTCAATTTGCCCTTTGGCTATAATGAACCTTTCTTAACAAGAGTTCATTTTTGGCTCTTCTCCCTCACTTTCTCAAACCAAAACTGGTTCTCTAGCTCTCCCTTTCTCACAAAAATTTCCATTCTCACACTCACAAAAATCCATCTAAGATCAAGAGGAAAAAGAGAAAAATGAGATGAGAACTCAAGCGTGTTTTATAATGATAAAACGCTAAAACTTTTTCCCTTTTTAAGGTTTGAGTTTGTTTATGTATATTAGTGATAAAGGCCATGTAATAAGCTTCTAAGAGCATGTTTACATTGGTATTGTACGAATATGCTACGGTTAGTTATGATTGTTTAGGTTAGAGTATGGTTAGTGTATGTTTTGTTATGATTATGAGATACCAAAAATTTCACACACTATTTTAGTCCAAAAATGGATCCTTTAGAGGTTGTTTTCCAAATTTTCTCAAACATGAAACTTTTAAATCTCGTTGTTTTGAGAAAATTTCTATGACCAAAGATTTCTATAATTCAAACTCTCAAACAGAGTTTCAAACCACTTTCAAAAACTACCAAACAACTGTAAAAAAAACTAGGCAGCCACATGTAAGTAAGCCATTTTAAGGCCGAATTAAAATTTTTGTAAAACACAAAAGCTTTAGATTTTAAAGAGATGAAAAACTTTCGTGAATTTTTTTTTTAATTCTACCGCTAAGACACTATTACAGGCAGCTTTAGAATTTTTTTTTTTTAACGAAAGCGACCCTCGAAAAGTCATAATCATAATTTTTGTAAAACATAAAAATTTTAGATTTCGACGAGATAAAGAACTTTCATGAAGAAAAGTTTTTAAGAATATACTTCTAAAATGGTTTTTAAAATATATTTATAAAAACAACCGAAACTTTTTATATAAAAATATTAAAATGGCAAAGTTTATGAAAATCACTAAAAACAAATACGTTAGAGATAGAAAATGGAATTTTAATATATACGAAAGTTATAGATCTAGTTAAAACAAAAAATTTTGTAAAGAAAATATTTAGAAAAACTATTTCTAACATACAATTATATGGTGATTTTTAAAACTAACTAAAAAGTAACTTTCGATACTAGTTTTTAACAGAGGAATTGTAGTGCTCAAAAGACTATATGAACTTACAGTTTGCAGTTTTATCAAATTTGGACTCTATTTTAAAATATGAATTTTGACATGAAATTTTTGCACATACGAGATGTGGAATTTCTCTACAAATTTCAAGAGCTTTTCAAACGAAATTTAAAATAGAAATTATCAAAGCCCGACAAGTTAGGCTTGCAGTATTATGACACTAAATACCGGCTTATGAATAGTAACAAAACGTGGGCTTATAGGCCCAATAACACTATTCATATTCAAATGGACCTTTTGTATAAAAATGAGCTTAACATAAGTAGTATGAGGATTTATTAAGCCCAGTTATAAGGAAAGAATAATTAATTAATCAATCAATTATCCAACGCTAGCATGGACAATTTAAAGCAATTAAGGAAAATAATTTATACAAGAATTCTAAGTTATAAAGATTTAAATTCATATAAGAATTCTGAGAGCTAGGCAGTATATATAGATAGAACGGTTCAAGATTATAATGTGTAGAGACAAACAGTTACCAAAGTCAAAAAAGAAACTTTTAAAAGTAGATCTTGTCTCTAAAAGAGACACCACTTTACACTATTCATGAAAAGGTAAAAATGACTTGTTCAGTGATGGAAAAATTTTCCTTCCATTTCTTCTCCAAATTGACGTCATCATTAGGTGCCATTAAACATGATTTTTCACTTCTTAAAGCTCACTTGAAAGTTTGAAAATCAATGTTAGGAAAATCTAAGTCAACTGGCTTTAAACCTATATATATGTGTCATGTTTCTAAGAGTCTATTTTTGCTCCAAAAAGAAAATTTTCTTCCTTGTTTTCACTAGAAAACCTTGGCCTTTACTTCTTTTATTTGCTTAAAAATTTTGCATTTCTTTACTCAATTTTACCCACATCTCAAAGAGAAAAGAAAGAAGAAGAGCGATCTAGAAGAACAACAAGTGCTGAGGGAATAAATTTAAATGCTTGATCTTTTATTTCTTAAGCTTTGTTTTAGTTTTTGTTTATTTGAGATTAAGGCATGTAGAGCATGTATGTACAGGTTTAGAAGTGGGTGTTTCAGAAAATTAATTCACCCCAGTTTTTACGTGGAAAACAAGCCCCATTGAGGTAAATATTAAATTTCATTCAACACGAGACTCTTAGATCTCGAAGATTTCAAAAACTCTACATGAAATGTCAAAAATCAAAATTCTAACTCTAATACAGTGTTTTGGGTTTTTTTTTTCTAAAACTGCTACACTTAATGTCTTATCAGTGTTGCAACACCTACAGTGCAAATTTTGTTTCTGTTTCAAAACTGCTTAATGTTTTTATTTCAAAGTTCAATCACTCAGTTTATTGTTTTCTAACATTCTTGCAACAACTGTAGTGCTTTTCGAAACTATTTCTGTTATGTGTTTCACAAGATGTTGCAACACTAATTGTAATACCTGTAGTGCAGTTTATGTTTTCTTTTTTTGGTGTAATGACCCCCGAAAAGTCCAACTCACAATTTTTACAAAATATAGAAGTTTAAGTCTTGTTGAGACGAAGAATTTTGATGAAGAAAATTTTATCTCTAAAATGGACTTTAAAACAGATTTATGAAACTATCCACTTTTTTTTTTTCATGGAAAACTATTAAAACTAAAACGCTTAAAAAAAGTCACCAAAAATGGATATATTAAAGATGAAAAAAGAAATTTTGAGAAAACTCAAAAGTTGTAGACCTAGTTAAAATGAGAAACTTTCATGAAGAAAGCTTTAAAAATGGAATTTTACACATACAAATATGAAGATTTCAAACGGATTTTAAAACAGAAATTGTAGAAACCCAAGATGTTAAGCATAACATTAAAATGACAATTATGGGTCCAATGCCCATGCAAGTATTAGAAGCCAATTCTTGGATCCAAAATTTTAAATTAGACACTCAAAATATCATAGAACACCTCTAGTGTAAGTGGACCATATTCGGCCTATTGAAATGAACAATAACCAAGCATGGGCTTATGGGCCCAATAGTACTATTAATATTTAAATGAACCTTTTTGTATAAAAATGAGCCCAAAACAAGTATTATGGGAAATTATTAAGCCAAGTTATAAAAAGAAGATAATTAATTAGCTATAAAATTAATAAATTAATTGTCAAACACTATAATGTCAATTAAAGGCAATTAAGAAAATAATTTAGACAAGAATTTTAAATTATAAAAATTTAAAGTCAATTAATTCTTTTAACTACCTAAGTGGCTAGTAAATCCTATAACAAAGGGAAATTCTTAAAAAAGGATTTAATTTCCTTTTTACGATACACTAAAATAATTAGCAAAAGAACAAGTTAAGCTTACACTATCATTGGGTGCTTTTCTACATAATAAAAATAGTGGATAAATATGTAGCAAATTAACAAATCCTATTCCTAGAAACTAGTTCTATAGCATGAAAACTACAAAAGTTAATCCTTCATTCACACCTTCATGCTAATACCAAACAAAGTGGTGAATATGTTCGAAAACAATATGTAGCAGAATTTTAAAAGTTTTAAATCAGAATATTTTTCAAAACACAAGTTTGACATGTTAAATACATAAATGAATGCCAGTTCTTACTAACCTCTTTTTGTGAACTGAAAAGCAGTAGGAATCCGTGTAGAGAAGAATGTTCCAAAAAGGCCTCAACCAAATGGTCTTCTTTGCTATTCTCTATCCACGATCGGAGTATGGGTGATCATATGTCGTATAGCTTTTCTTTTGGTGACTCTCCTTCCAACCACTTGAGAGAACATAGAGGAAAAGTTCTTAATGTTGAACAATAGCTCTCAAGGAGTTTCATAGTTTCTCTCACTAAAGTACTCACTTCATGCTTTTCAAATGATCTGAATAATAAAGAAAACTCACTCCTATTTACAGTGGTCAAATTGCCTTAAAATTCGAGTCTGGATCAACTTCAGATGAAAAACGTGTCAAAATGCGTATACTAATTATTGCATGTTTGGCAGGCCGATCTGAATTATCGCATGTTTGGCAAGCCAATTTAGGAGATCGGTTTGCCGAACTTACTCTATCGGCGTGCTGAATTATTTCATCGGCCTACTGACCGTACGATAATCTAGAATCCTCAGAATATCTTATTTTCACTCGAGAATCTTAGATAGCACCTCAGTTTTAATTCAAATAATCCAATAGAGAAGTTATATGATTAAAATAGTTATATACAGATAATCCCATAGTAAATAAGATATTATCCAAATAATTCAACATGTTTATCTTGAATTAATTCACAAAATTAATTCAATTGATAAACTAATATGAATTATTAAATCCAGTATTATCGAATTTCATTAATCTAATAATTTAACATAAGTCACCAATATGTAAGAAAAACACGTTGCATCATTACAAGATTTATTATGAGTTAGTAAAGGGGACCTGATAGACATATATATATCAAGCTCCTATAATTATAAAATAACATATCTTAGATATATATTTTATAATTATGAACTCTAACGTTACTCGACTAAGAGCTTAGAGCTGCACTCTCGAACTATATAAAATTACAAAGCTCCAAAAAACTAACCGTCTATGACATATCATAATATATCACCTCCCCATGGGACATTCATAATCGGCTTAAAGATAAATTTTGTTTTACCTTTCTGATTATTTTCATCTTACGTTCCATGATCACACCATTAGAATACTTACTATACATAGATAATATACCATTTGGTTACACCTATATATCTAAATGGTTAAGCGCTCCAGTCTTTCAATTACAGGATAATGTATATAAGAAAATATCATTAACTCTAAAAAAGAGCTGTGGATTCTATATCTATAAAAAATGAGTCTATGTGAATCAAGAGTTATATCTCCAATGTACTATTATGTGTGTCATCATTAAATCAAGATGTCACTCTTTGGTACATCAAAAGACATAAGTCAAGAATACGGGCTCATTAGTCATTTTAGGATTAAGACACAATACATATGATTGTCTAAAGTGAATTGATTTGAACAAATAGAATTATCAACCAAATTAATTCAACTTTTGTCCTTATCTAATACATCGTCACCTATGACAATGCGCTAATGTTTCTACTCGCAGAATCTCATTCCGATGACTAAGACAAGCCATCTTCTATTAGAGATGTAGGCAACATAATAATCTTAACATGAATATAGCGCCTAACATTTTTCCCTCAATTGTGGATCTTATGATTTAGACCATCACTTTTAAGATTCATGTCTTCCGTATAATTTGTCCATCATATGCATGATTCTTAAAAGTTTAGATTGACAGTCTCAGAAATTTTTTTTACTTATCATACAATCAACAAAATGAACATAAGGAGGACAATATTTGGTATATGAATAACAAATTATTTTTTTATTGATAAAATGTCTCCAAAAACTTATTACAATATTTTATTCCTTAGGGTACTATGTCTAACAGAATAATCATCATCTTTTTTTCTTGTCATATTAGACAACTTTGAGAAAATTTATAATCTTTTCCTTCATCCATATACTCCATTCACATTAACGTATCTATCTTAATACCATTTTCATAGATCCTACTAAACATACCCTAAATGTACAAAATTAAAACTTATTAAAGTTGTACAGAATAATTAATTATAAAAAATTGTCAAAAGAAAAAACCAAGAAAACTTCCATTAACCTAGCTCTCGCCATACTCAAGGTCTTCTATCCCCGCTTGCTTCCATATTATTTATTTCTAAAATATTTTAAAAATATCCCAAACAACGTAGAAAAACAAGGGACAAACTTAAACAAGGGTAGTTTTTATTTATTTATTTTTTTAAGCAAATAAATCCATACCACTTAATTTAAAATGGTTAAGAGAACAATGAGGATATTTCATATCTAAAATAGGTCATTAGGTCCCTTTTTTTTCTTAATCAAGTCCAAAAATAGGTCTCCAGACCCTGTTTGGCATGCCGGGCTAGATATGATTGTGAGATTAAGATTAGATAGAGATAATAAATCCTATTTTGTGTTAATTGGCTCATTAGATGTCTAGAAAAGCAATTTTATGTTTGATCATCACTAGATTTTAAATGTAATATTGAAATTAAGGTTGTTTAAAAAAAACAAAAACCAATTACCGACCGTCAAATCGACTAAAAAAACCAAAAAAATCTATTTCGATAGCAAACCTAATCGATTTGGTCAGAAAACCAACCGCCCACAAAGTGAGCAGTTCAGTTTTTGGAAGAGATTTTTCCGTCCAATTTTTTCTTTTAAGAAATAAAAATATATATTACAATAATATGTCATATATTGAATAACATATCATGTTTGAACTTTAAAACTTTAGACTTTACTATTAAATTATGAATTTTCTTACTAATTTGCTTAGTTTTTATTATTTCCCTTATTATTATTGTTCTCAAAATGTAGGGGATTTTTAAATTATCTATACATTATCTTCTGGGAAAAAAGTAAAACAAATAACAAGTGGAACCGAGTAGGTTGTTGATGGATTGCTACTTATAGTCTGGCTGGTTATTATTGTTTAAAACCAACTACCACAATCCGACCATCATCAGTCAAAAACTGACTGAAATATGCCTTACAATTGGTTGGTGCTTAGTTTGCATTTCTCAAAACTGACCACCGTTGGTTGAAAACCGACTGATCAAAGACTAACAAAAACTGATCAATGAACACTCCTAGTTAGAATTAATTTGATTAAAATGATAATATAAATGAGAAATTTATCACCACAATAATACTTAATAACAAAAATGAAAAACTAAAACTTAATTTGAATTTTACAAATAGCAATGGCTAAGAAAATTAAGCTACTAAATAAAGGTAATATATATATATATATATGAATGTTCTAAAAAATAATGGTCTCAATTATATTAACATTCTTTTTTTTTTAACAAAAACATTTATTAATTTCTATTGAGAGAAAAGTCTCTCGTTCTGTCTCCCTCCTGTAAGAATATTTACATATAAACAGAGTTATGATTTTCATATATGCATAAACCAAATTGCATGAAAATCATCTAAATGCGGAAACGTAAAGAACGAAAACTGACCTCCAGCCATTAATAATCTAATGAATGAATGGAGAGTTTTTCTGAAAAGAATTCCTGAAGAAACAAAACTTATGAAAGAAAGAGAATCTTTTAAACCTTCTACAATTTTAGAGATGGTGTATTTCTGAATAATTGCATAGACTTAGGGACCCTCTTTAACGTGATATTTATAGACACCCACCATCAGGGTGTACGTTACTTTTCATGAAAAGAGGTATTTTTTTTAAGTGTTATAACAGTTCTGAATACCCTTTGGTTGACACCCTTTAAAAAATACGTGTCTATTGGACCACTTAAATTTATTTTTATTTATTTATTATCATTTAAAAAACCAAATAAATAATAATAAATAAATTAAAAATAACATTCTCCCACTCGGTCCACATAAATTTTCTAAATAACCAAAATCAACCAATCTCAAACTTAAGGAATAAACACATGAATCATGGCAATAGGTCCTCTTATAATGAGTATTATCTTCCATGTATTACAATGCATTATATCCCTTAATACATAAATGGTAACGTAACTTAATGAATAAACCCTATGTTTATTCTAGGTCCATCTTAATTGATTTTTCTCAAGGTAACTGAATATGTACACAACTGAATATGAGAAAACATGACAACTGAATAAGAGTTTCATAAAAATCAATAACCAAATGTACGTACAATAAAATTCACATCATGGAACCAAGTCTCATTCGTACTACATGATCCTTAAAAAACTTTGGTAGCATGCCTTTAGTTAAAGGATCAGCAATCATCAACTCAGTGCTAATGTGTTCAATGACCACTTTCTTTTCTTTAACACGTTCTCTTATAGCCAAGTATTTAATGTCGATGTATTTACTTCGACTACCGCTCTTGTTGTTCTTTGCCATAAATACCGCAGCTGAATTGTCACAGTACAGTCTCAATGGCCTAGAAATAGAATCTACAATTCTAAGCCCGGATATGAAACTCTTCAACTATACACCATGTGAAGTAGCTTCAAAACAAGAAACGAACTCGGCCTCCATAGTAGAGGTAGTAGTCAAAGTCTGCTTCGCACTCCTCCAAGATACAGCTCCACCGGCAAATATGAAAACATAACCAGATGTTGATTTTCTCGAATCAACACAGCCAACGAAGTCTGCGTCAGAGTATCCAATCACCTCTAGATTATCAGTCCGTCTATACATGAGCATGTAATCTTTAGTCCCTTGAAGGTATCTCATCACCTTCTTTGCAGCTCTCTAGTGGTCAACACCTGGGTTACTCTGATATCTCCCCAACATTCCCACAGCAAATGCAATGTCAGGTCTTGTGCAGACCTGAGCATACATTAGGCTTCAACAGCTGAAGCATATGGAATGTCTTCCATTTGAACCCGTTCGAGCTCATTTTTTTGGGCATTGGTTAAAATTGAACCTATCACCCTTCACAATGGGTGCTACACTTGGTGAACAATCTTTCATCCGAAACCTCTCTAGAACCTTGTTGATATAGGTCTCTTGAGACAAACCCAATATGCCTCGAGATCTATCCCTATGGATCTTAATGCCAATGACATAAGATGCCTCTCCTATATCCTTCATTTCAAAGTTCTTTGAGAGAAATTACTTCATCTCATATAACAAACCCTTATCATTAGTTGCAAGTAATATGTCATCCACATATAGCACAAGGAAACAAATCCTACTCCCACTGACCTTCTGGTATATACATTGATCCATGATATTCTCTTCAAAACCAAATGAAGAGATAACATCATGGAACTTCAAATACCACTGACGAGAGGCTTGTTTCAATCTATATATGGATTTCTTAAGCTTGCAGACCAAATGCTCACCATCACTAGAGGAAAATCTTTCTGGTTGTTTCATGTAAACCTCTTCCTCTAGATCACCATTAAGGAAGGTTGTTTTCACATCCATTTGGTGCAAATCCAGATCAAAATGGGCAACCAATGCCATAATGACTCGAAGAGAATCCTTTTTAGATACATGAGAAAAAGTCTCTATATAGTCAATTCCTTCTCTTTGAGTGAATCCTTTGGCAACGAGTCTTGTTTTATGCCTCTCAATGTTGCCCAATGAGTCTTTCTTTGTTTTAAAGACCCATTTACATCCAATGGCTTTTACACCATTAGGCAACTCAACGAGATCCCAGACTCTGTTAGATGCCATAGAATCCATTTCATCTTTCATGGCACTGTACCATAAGTCAGATTCCTTAGAACTTATGGCCTGTGAAAACATTTTAGGATCATTTTCGGCTCCAACATTGTAGTCAGACTCTTGTAGATACACAACATAGTCACTAGGTATCGCCGATCGCTTTTCTCTAGTAGATCTCCTTAATGTTGGTTCAACATTCTCTTGAGGAGCATGTTGTTTAACAAACTGTTCAACAGGTTCCTGTATCTGTTGTTCAGCTGGATCTATTTCATGATCAGCAGTCTGTGGAACTTGAATGACATGTTGTTGTTCATCACGCATTTGAACTTTAGGCGTGTTGTGCACAACAATCAATCTATCATAAGAAGTGGAAGGTTGAGTATCTGTATGATCTTTCTCAGGAACAGTATTCCAGGATCGATCGCTCCCACTAATTAAGTCATTCTCAAGAAATTTTGCATTCCTTGATTCCACAAATCTAATACTATGAGATGGACAATAAAATCTGTATCCTTTAGACCGTTCAGCATAACCAACAAAATATGCACTTATGGTCTTTGGGTCTAGCTTTTTCACTTGTAGATTATAAACTCTTACCTCTGACAGGCATCCCCAAACGCGTACATGTCGCAAACTCGGTTTCCAACATTTGAATAACTCAAAAGGCGTCTTAGGAACAGCCTTGGTTGGAACTCGGTTCAATATGTACACTGCCGTCTTAAGAGCTTCAGTCCACAAGAACTCAGGAAGTTTGGAGCTAGCAAGCATACTTCGCACCATGTCCATTAATGTTCGGTTTCTTCTTTCAGCTACACCATTCTGGTCTGGAGAACTAGGCATAGTGTATTGGGCAACAATCCCATGTTCTTGTAGAAACTTAGAAAATGGACTAGGTGCTTGTCCATCCTCAATGTATCTACCGTAGTACTCTCCACCTCTATCCGATCTCACGATCTTAATTTTCTTTCCGCATTGTTTCTCTACTTCCGCTTTAAAGACCTTAAAAGCATCTAGTGCTTCATTTTTATTTTTAAGCAAGTAGAGATACATGTACCGTGAGTAGTCATCTATGAAGGAGATGAAGTACCTTTGAGAGTAAGTGTCCATGTTTGGACTACAAATATCTGTATGTATGATTTCCAATAAATCAGAACTCCTCTTAGCACCCTTCTTTGACTTGTTGGTCTGCTTACCCTTAATGCAGTTCACACAAGTATCAAAATCAGTAAAATCTAAAGCACTAAGTACTCCATCATTTACTAATCTTTTAATTCTCTCAATGGAGATATGTCCCAATCTCCGATGCCACAACATAGAGGATTCATCATTTATAACACATCGCTTAATACCAACATTTTCATGAACGTGCATAGTAGTATAATTGGCATCATTTTGCAAATTAAGACGAAAAAGACTATCAGACAAAGTACCATCTCCAATAAAATCAGATTTATAAAACAAATTGAAAGAAGATTCTGAAAATTTAAAGGAATATCCAACTGATACAAGTCTGGAAACTGAAATTAAATTTCTAGAAAAACTAGGAATATAGAATGTCTTTTCCAAATACAAAATAAAGCCACTACTTAAAATCAGTTTGCACGTTCCTATAGCCTCCACATGTGAGCGCATTTAATTTCCATAATAGATGCTCTGCTCACTTCCCACTGGCTTCCGCAGGTTTTCCAATCCCTATAGGGAATTGGTAACATGGATTGTAGAACCAGAATCAATCCACCATGTGTTATAATTAACATCAATCATATTGGATTCATAACAGACAAGTGAGAGTTGAGTACCTTTCTTATCAAGCCATTCCCAGAATTTGGAGCAGTCTTTCTTTATGTGCCCCTTCTTCTTACAAAAGAAGCACTTGAACTCCTTCTTAATATTCGGCTGGGCAGGAGCCTTGGCTTTCCCCTTTTGCTTGGTCTGAGACCTTTTCTTATTACCCTGGGTTGCTAAATTTACTTTCTCTCCCTCTTCCATGATGAGTCTTCCCTCCTCCTGAACACACATGGTCAATAGCTTATTAATTGACCATTTGTCTTTATGTGTGATAGAAGAGATCTTAAAGGGACCATACTCAGAGGGTAGAGTATTCAGAATATAATGTACCAGGAACGAATCATACATCTCAACCTCAAGCGTCTTCAATTAAGCCGCAATATCCCTCATGCGCATGATATGCTCAGGCACGCCTTTTATACCGGTAAGCTTTAAGGATGAAAAATGCATTATCAGGGTGCTTGCCAATGCCTTATCTGAAGACTCAAATTGCTCATCAATAGCCTTCAGTAATCTTCGGACATTATCATATTGATCAACCGAACCCCTAATCCCAGCAGAGATCTTAGTCTTTATGAACATAACTGAGAGACGATTGGATCGCTCCCATTTTTCATATCGACTAACATCATCTAGAGTGCTGGTCTTAGTGGTAAAGGGTGGTTCATCTTTCCTTATGGCATAATCAATGTCCATCCACCCCAAATGAAGGAGAATCTTCTCCTTCCAAACTTTATAGTTATCACCTTTAAGCTCGGGAATATCACATTTCATATCAGATAAATTAACAGGTTGAATTACTACAATACATCAAACATACATGCTCATGTCACAAAATTTGAAGCTAATAACTATATGTCATGTTTTACCAACGTAAATCATGCAACAAAAATTATGAATCATATGACATAAAAACTGCCTGTGGGCTAAGTTTTTAATTCACATTGATTCACATACAACCATATGATCAAACTATTAAACTATATTCCATTTCTTAATCCCTGTGGGCAAATCAAGAAAATAGTTCAATATTTCATCCTAACCAATCATATTTAATATAACAAAATTTCCTGTGGGATAAATTTCACTATACTAAACATAATTAGTTACAATTAATGTTCGTTTAACTAAATGTGATTTAAAAACTTAACGTATAATTTTAATATAATCTAAGATGCTGTGGTTACTCTTAAATTAAATAAAATTATACAAATCACCGAAGACATTTAATTTTCATGCATAAAATATTCATAAATTTACATGTATTAAAAGAAATAACAACTAAAGAATACATGCAAAATAAATTATGCATTAATTCAATAACATATCTAAAATTAATTTCTAAAATTTTATTTAAATATAAATAATAAAATTTTAGATTTCATTATAATTAATTTTAGATTTATTAAAAAGAAAACAATTTTCCAAAATACCCAAATTAAAAATCTGAAAAGAAAGAATTTTTTTTTTTTATTTTTCATTCCTAAAAACGACATGTCGTTTTGGGCATCAGCCCGAAAACGACGTGTCGTTTTGACAAGGAGGGTTACCCCCCTCTTCAGTGAAACGACTTGTCGTTTTTAAGGTCAGAAACGCAGCCTCAAGGGGCGAAAACGACATGTCGTTTTTGGCCCCTGATTCTCATTTTTTTTCCGTTATTCGGGTCTTCTTCGCCTGAATTTGACCCAAATGGGTCCAATTGTAGACCCGATCGTTTCTATACCTTATGGGTATCAAAATTGATGTTTTAAAAACCCAAAAATATTAGAAAATCAATTTCCTAATGATTTCTAATGTTGGTTTTCATAAAAAAAAATCGAAAAAAAGATTTCAATTCAGATATATAGAGGCAAAGAAAAAACTACTCTGATACCAAATGTAAGAATATTTACATATAAACAGAGTTATGATTTTCATATATGCATAAACCAAATTGCATGAAAATCATCTAAATACGGAAACGTAAAGAACGAAAACTGACCTCCAGCCATTAATAATCTGATGAATGAATGAAGAGTTTTTCTGAAAAGAATTCTTGAAGAAACAAAACTTATGAAAGAAAGAGAATCTTCTAAACCTTCTGCAATTTTAGAGATGGTGTATTTCTGAATAATTGCATAGACTTAGGGACCCGCTTTAACGTGATATTTATAGACACCCACCATCAGGGTGTACGTTACTTTTCATGAAAAGAGGTATTTTTTTTAAGTGTTATAACAATTCTGAATACCCTTTGGTTGACACCCTTTAAAAAATACGTGTCTATTGGACCACTTAAATTTATTTTTATTTATTTATTATCATTTGAAAAACCAAATAAATAATAATAAATAAATTAAAAATAACACCTCCTTTTTGTGTGTCATCGGATGGTGAATGAAGAGGAATGGCTGCAGCAACGGAGAATCTTGATTGAGTAGGGTGGTGACTATGGCGACGCGATAAAGTGACTTACGAAGTTACCGACGTTGGCGCACAGATCTAGATGGTGCTCAGCATGAAAGGTGGCGATTGATGGAGGTCTGGTGTTGGGAAACTAGAGACAATAGATCGAAGAAGATCCAGAACTAGGCGATAATAATCAACGGAGATAGATGAACAATCCACTAAGATCTGAGACTATGGATTACAAACTATCAGTGATGGAGTCAGAAAATATATCGAGTGAGGATGTTATAAAAAAAATTAGAGATATTTTTTTATTAAATAAGAACATAATTATATACTTAATCCATTAAGCAAGAGACACATTTATAATTTTTCTTTTAAAATAAAAGCACAACAAAAATTGGTTGGGACACAATTTAAATTTCATATAAAAATTAAAGATATTAAAATTTAAATAGAGGCACCTGCCCTCACTCACTTGTGTATTCTTCCACCAATGCAAACCATGAATTGGTCCTGTCGTTGACGACAAGCTCTGAGCGGTGGTGTTGGGCATCTGTATGGTCTAGTGGGCGAGGGGCTATGACGGCGATGATAGGTTCGATGTCAGGCGGTGGTTATTCTCTCGTGCAATGGGGTGACGTGATCGCAAACTATGCTTTGGAAAGCTATACAAATCCAGTCCATGGGAGTGATAATCCCATGGTTTGTGAGGGAAAAATAATCTCACAAAAGTGGGACTATTTTGCATGTCTGGATAACTTATTCAGTCCAAAGTTGTTATCAAACATAAAATTATTTTTTTTTTGAATTTGGGGTGGAGGTTCTAAACTTTTCATTTTGTAGCAGAGTCTTCATTTTACAGTAGAGTCGAATATAATTTTATTGTTAGGCTATAACTACAAAAACCAAAATTTAACTTTACAGTAATCCCAAGAAGTAAGAAAGAAAAAAACAGGGCAATGACAGAGGTAGAAAATTCTTTTGATGTGGAAACAATGAAAAAAAAAATTTGTTGACAGGGATGTAGTTATATACTTTAGTTATTTACTGGTGTATACTTGTAATTTTTCTCGTGCAATGGGAAAATAACTAAAATTTTATAATAAAAAAAATAACAATGGGAAAAGCAAGGCTTCTAAAATGTAAACTTCTCAATTATTTCATTGAAATGTCGCATTTCATTTTTTTTTTATGAAAAATGCTACACCTGTCTCTCGGGTCTTACAAATTGCGTTAGAAGTTAAAAGTGTATTTATTGCAATGCTGTATCTTATTTTATTTTTTATTTTTTATTTTTTATTTTTCCTGAAGCAACACTCGATTGTTCGATCCTCCACAAAAGTAGAATACTTAGTCGTCACCTCTATCATTACTGAAATTAGGTGAATCCAATCGTTGCTCCAGAACCCTGAAATTTAATCATCTACAACATTAACAATTTACTCTGATAATATTAGAACTGCATATCTATGTAGAAATCTAGTATTGTACTCAAGAATGAAACATATTACAATAGAAGGACCATAATCAAAATGCATACATTTATCTTATATAGTAATGCGAAAAAGATTCATTCTATAATTCAGAGACGCTTTAATTGGAGATGCTATTGTTTCAAGCATACAAGTTCCTATAAAAAAAGGAAAATGCCCTACCTTTCAATAACAAAGACATGGGGGCCATGGCGTCCTCTTGTTTTTCTTTTTCTTTTTCTTTTTCTTTTTAATTATTATAGTAGTTTTAATTTAAAATAGAAGGCATGTGTATAATTAAAGTTAGCCTTGCTTAACTTGATGTCTTCATATGTCAAATATGTCATGAATTAATGTAATAAACAAAAACTATTACACATATATATGTACATATTAGTATAATATTGATAAAGAAAAAAATTTGACCCCCTATCAATAAATTTTGGCTCCATCACTGCTACCTTTGAGTGCGATTTCATATTAGAACCACGATGAGTCAATAAAACCTTGTCCAATTAAGTCTAAAAATTCTTTGAATAAGAGCCGTTGGATCAACACTTGTCACGCCTCGGAGTACGGGAGGTGACGTGGCGAAATATTTAGATTAATTAAAAGCGGATTTAATTAAAAATCGAGAGTTTGAGAATCAAATTAAATAAAAAAAATTAAGAGGATTTTCCACCACATTTGATCAACGAATTTGTAAATTTTTAGCAAATAATAATAATTGAATAAAAACCGCGAATATGGGTTCCACAACCCACAACTTATGCACACACATGGAGCTGACAATATCATAAATACAATTACAGTCCAAGTACAAGTAAAGTTAAATCTTACATGCCTTGATTAATAATACAGAATGTAAATAAATTCTCCTATTGCTCCTGAGTTCGGTCCGAAGAATCTTCTCCAAACCTAAATGGGAAACCACCTAGAGGGGGGGAATTTAAAACAGATAAAATGTGAGCGAAAGGCTCAGTAGGACTAAGTTTTATAAAATAATTTAATGCAAAGAAACATGTCATTGTTTAAGGGTTACTCAAAGGAAAACTTAAATAAATAAATGAATAAATAAATAAATAAATTTGAGTAGAACCGTCCTGACACAGAACAGTCTACTCGTCAAATCAAAACACCAATTTACTTTTACCTAGGCAAACCATGATATCACCACCGTAGTGGCCCAGCTGGGTTTCGGGACCTGCCCCCAAGGTCGATCGCTACACGACCCGATCTCTGATATGGCATCATGCCTTAGTGTTTATTATCATTATCATTCAAAACCCAATTACCGAGTGTTGTCAATTACATTTATTATGAAGTTCATTTCAGTTCACGGTATATTAAAATATAACCGATAAAACCATTTTCAAACAACCGTTGAAAACATTTTGGATAGAAATCCTTTTCAAAGCCAAATCATTTCAAAACCAGGCTACCAAAGAAATAGGATAGAAGTCCTACCTCAATACTCGTGCCGGTGTCCCACACCGTAATCCCGGTCCGCTATACGTTAGCTTCACGGAACCACGAACAATCCTAGATACCAACTAAGTCAATCAATATCTAGTTTGAGACATTCTATGTTACTAAATCATTTCATGATGTCCTAGTGTGCCATTTGTATCATTAAAATCATCCTATAAGGTTGGGATTTAAATCAGGGTTCAAAACAGTGAAAACGGGTAAAAATCACAAAAATTTTCCATGCCTCGGTCGGCCTGCCGGACGCCCTGCTTCGGCCTGCCAAACTGCACAGTTCGGCCTGCCGAACATTTCTCCAGATTCGGCCTGCCGGTCGGAAGAACACCGGCCTACCGATCATCACTCCGGTCTGCCGAACATGAACTTTGGCCTGCCGAACTGGGAAAACCCAGAAATCCCAGCCACGGGTTTTTCGATCCCCAAAATCCAAATCTGAATTCCAACCTGTTTTTCTCAATTCCCAAGCATGAAAAACAACTATAGTTGATAGAAAAACATTCTAGAACATGTTTGGAATCATTTAAACAACATTTAAACTCGAAATCCTCAAAAATCCGAAAATGAGAAAAAGAGGAGAAAAATGAAAAATCTTGAATTCAATCCGTTTTTCTTCAATCTAGGCTTAGATTCTAGTTGTTCTAAGCTCATTTAACACAAATCCACGGTTTTCTAAGCTAAAACAAACTTAGATTTCAAAAACACACAAAATTGAAAATTTTTTAAAAAGTTTAGAAATTTTGAATCTAACCTCGAATCGAAGCTTCAATCCGCGTTCTCAGTTGCCGAATCACGTCCCCGAGCTTCCTCCTTGCTGTTCCGAAGCTTGGATTCGAATGTGGTTTCAAAATTTTTTGAAAGAGATTGAGAGAGAGTGAGCTGCCGAGAGAGAGAGAGAGGAGAGAGAGAATGAAACCGGGAGAGTGAGGAGAGAGAGAAGAAGGAAGGAAATAAATAGAGAAAATCGGTGGGCGGTTTTACTGTACGAAAACCATGTGCCGCCCACGGTTTTGCAAAACGGAGTATTTTTAACATTTTACAAATTGTTGTGTTTTAAAACTCAAAGCATTATTTTAAAACAATAAGAAATCCTTCGAATTCATTAATTTAACAAAACAACCAAAAATTCAAAAATCCAACCAAATAGTCTAATAAATGTTAAAACTTTAATTATGGCACACTAATTCATCATTTACATCACATTAATATTAAATAAATTTCGGGACGTTACAACTCTCCACCCCTAAAAGAAATTTCGTCCTCGAAATTTACAACTCATCTCAAAAACAAAACAAATGCGGATACAGCTCCCGCATACTCGACTCTAATTCCCAAGTGGCTTCATCAACCCCGTGATGCTGCCACACGACCTTTACCAACGGTATCTCACGACGACGCAAGCTAATCACTTTCCGGTCGATGATCTGAATCGGCACTTCTTCGTACGTCGTATCCTCCTGAACCTGCACATCGCGAAACGATACTTTCTTACCCTGCTCAGGTGGACACTTTCTAAGCATCGACACATGAAACACATCGTGCACATGAGAAAGTTCGGGCGGAAGATTAAGCCGATAAGCGACCACACCAACACGCTGAGTGATCTCGAACGGCCCAATATACCTCGGCGCGAGTTTCCCACTCACTCCGAACCGCATAGTTCCCTTACGAGGTGACACCCTCAAGAGAACAAAATCTCCAACCGCGAACTCTAAGGGTCTACGTCTCCTATCTGCGTAGCTCTTCTGCCGACTCTGAGCTGCTCTCAACCGATCCCGAATCACCGCGACTTTCTCGTTGCTGTCACGAATGTCATCTGGCCCAAGAATAACTCTATCTTCCGGCTCGGCCCAACACACAGGTGACCGACACGGTCGCCCATACAATGCCTCAAATGGTGCCATACCGATACTCGCCTGATAACTATTGTTGTACGCGAACTCCGCCAAATGCAAACATTGCTTCCAATTCCCGCCGAAGTCCAACGCACAAGCACGCAACATATCCTCGAGAACCTGAATAACCCGCTCAGACTGCCCATCAGTCTGAGGATGAAATGCCGTACTGAAGTTCAAGTCCGTACCCAAAGCCTCCTGAAAACTCCTCCAGTACTTAGCATTAAACCTGGTGTCTCGATCAGAGGTGATGGACAAAGGAACTCCATGCAACCTCATAATATTCTGCATATACAACTCCCCGAGAATCTTCCTCGAACACGTCGACCTAAACGGAATGAAATGAGCCGATTTCGTCAACCTGTCGACTACAACCCAAACTGCATCGTGCCGCTGCTCCGTCCTCGGCAAACCTGTGAGGAAATCCATCGTCACATGCTCCCATTTCCACCCTGGAATAGGAAGCGGCTGAAGCTGACCTGCAGGCTTCTGATGCTCAGCTTTCACCCAGAGACACGTCGAACACTTGGCCACGTACTCTCAAACATCTTTCTTCATGCCTCTCAACCAATATTGTCTCTTCAAATCACGATACATCTTGGTGCTCCCCGGATGAATAGCGAACTGAGACCTATGAGCTTTGTCTAGAACGGCTTTCGTCACCTCGGCGATAACTAGAACTGCAAGACGCTCCCGGAAGTACAACGACCCATCTGCATGCACGCTCCATTCCTCGAACTGCTCCCCGTTCTGAATCCGCGACCAAATCCCCTGCAAATGTCGATCCTGCCACTGACCTTGCTTCACCATCCGAACAAGAGCTGGAGTTGCTTCCACATGATATAACGAAACTCGATCACCATCTTCACGATACAGTAGCCGATACTCACTCACTGTCGCATCCCTGCTCCAGTCCTCAAAAATCAAGCAAGCGAGAATCCCTGAAGACTTCCTGCTAAGCGCATCCGCGACCACATTAGCTTTTCCGGGATGATACTGCAAAGCGAAATCATAATCCTCCATGTACTCCACCCATCTGCGCTGCCTCAGATTGAGATCCCTCTGAGTGAACAAATACCTCAAACTCTTGTGATCGGAGAAGACCTGAAACGATGCTCCATACAAGTAACATCTCCAAATCTTCAGCGCGTAGATCACCGCCGCAAGCTCTAAATCGTGAGTAGGATAATTCCGCTCGTGAGGTCGTAGCTGTCTCGATCCGTACGTAACTACACGTCCATGCTGCATCAACACGCATCCAAGTCCGCGCCCTGAAGCATCAGCATAAACCTCATACGGCTCATCACTGCTAGGAATAATCAACACTAGAGCTGAAGTCAACCGGTTCTTCAATTCCTGAAAAGTAGACTCACAGTCTTCATCCCACTCAAACTTGACGTTTTTCTTGATCAATCTCATCAACGGAGCTGCAATCTTCAAAAAGTCCTTTACAAATTTTAATAATATCCAGCAAGACCTAAGAAGCTACGAATCTCCGCTACATTCCTTGGTCGTTCCCACTCCAATATAGCTTCAATCTTGGATGGATCCACTGAAATACCATGCTCCGAGATGACATGACCCAGAAACTTGACCTCAGTCAACCAGAACTCACATTTTTCCCTCTTAGCATACAACTGGTGCTCCCGTAGAATCTGAAGCACGACCCGAAGATGCTGCTCATGCTCCTCCCAAGTCTTAGAATACAGAAGAATATCATCGATGAACAAGATCACAAACTGATCCAGATACGGCCTAAATATCCTGTTCATCAGATCCATAAAAGCTGCTGGAGCATTCGTTAACCCGAAAGACATAACCAGAAACTCGAAGTGCCCATACCGAGTCCTAAAAGCTATCTTGGGAATATCCTCTTCCTTGATCTTGAGCTGATGATAACCTGAACGCAAGTCAATCTTTGAGAAGTATCGCGAACCTCCCAACTGATCAAATAGCTCATCAATCCTAGGCAAGGGATACTTGTTCTTCACCGTAACACGATTCAGCTGCCGATAATCCACACATAACCTGAGAGTCCCATCGTGCTTCTTAGCGAACAAAACTGGTGCTCCCCACGGAGATATGCTATTCCAAATATACCCTTTATCAGCAAGCTCCTGAAGTTGCTTCCTCAATTCCTTCATTTCTGCCGGTGCCATCCGATAAGGTGCCATAGAAATCGGTGATGTCCCTGGAAACAACTCGATACCAAACTCAATCTCCCGATGCGGTGGTAACCCTGATAACTCGTCGGGGAAAACATCCTCAAACTCATCAACCACCGAAATCACTGCACTACCTTTCGAAACATAGGGCTCGCAATCTAGATTGGCAAGAAAAGCAAAACAATCTAGATTCCTTCGCCCTCCTAAACACGACTTCATGAGACGCTCACTCATTAGCCAATCACCACCACCCTGGTAAGTGATTACCGTCCCCCTATCAGACACTAGGGTCACTTTTCTAAGTTGGCAGTCCACAACTGCACTATACCTGGACAACCAGTCCATCCCTAAAATCACATCATAGGAACTCATGGGGAGTACAATCAAATCACTTTTCAAAATCTCATCCCCAATCTTTATTTTACAAGATTTACACACACAATTTACACACACCCGCCCCAAGGGAGAAGTTATTACTAGGGGTTCATTAAACTCTTCTACTTCTAATCCCAAGGCATGTACAAAAGAACTCGAAATGAGAGAATGAGAGGCACCAGTATCAAATAAAACGCGAGCTAAAGATCTGGAAACCAAAATCATACCATCGACAACCGCGTTACCAGTCTGAGAATTTGACCCTCCAGATGCCGTTGCATGAACCTGCACTGGCGCTTTCCCTTTTCCTCTACCAACATTACTGGGTCCTGGATTACTTGGCCGATGCTGCTGAGATGGAGACGACTACACACTACCTGTACTCGGCGCTCTATACTAAGGAACACTACGCTGAAAATACTGCGGCTGCTGCCCCCGTGCCGGATATGAGAATTGCTGAGGAGAAAACTGCGGATACTGCAACTGCAGGTACTACAGAGGCGGAGGTAGGGTCTGAGGCTGAGGCTGAGATGAACGACTGGCATCCTCCCCGGTTTGCGATCCAAGACGAGCACTCCTGATCGGGCAATTCCTCTTGATGTGTCCGGGCTGCTGACAGAAATGACAATGAAAGCTGTAGGGATTGCTGCGCCCGCTGCCAGACGAACTGCTACTACCACTGGTCGCACCGCCTTGCTTGCCTTTCCCCGGAGCTGGACGACTACTAATGCTCTTCCTGCCACTCCTCTGCGGTCCTCCTGAAGCCTTGGCTCGGTCCTCACAATACTGCACGTAATCATTCTCCACGAAGATCGCCGACGACACAAGCTCTCCGAAACCCCTAAGCCGTAGAGCAACCAACTGCCGCCGAATAGGAGCCTTGAGTCCTTCCTGGAACTTGATGCATTTCTCGCGCTCCGATGCCACAGCTGATGGAGCAAACCTAGCCAACTCGTTAAACTTTGCCTCATACTCCCGAACTGATATATCACCCTGCTGCAATCTATAAAACTCAGCTGCCTTCTGGTCTCTATATCCCTACAGAAAATACCGATCATAGAACAGCTCCTTGAACTTGTTCCAACCAACATCGCCACCGCGCTCCAGACGCTTAGTTTGTTTCCACCAGGTGTTAGCGCTACCCTCAAGCTTATACGCTGCAAACTCCACACGATACTCCTCAGGCACACCAAGGGTATCTAGATGCTTCAAGATCGAATCCAACCAATATTCAGCTAACTGCGGATCCCCATTGCCATCAAAAGTCGAAATAGACGCCCGTCGAAATTCTTTAAAGAAAGCATGCCGACTACCAACACTGGAGTCTTCCGGTCTAGCCCTGGCTGCCATCTGCCGAAAAGCCGCAAACATAGACCTCATCATGCTCTCATCATTTTCGAACTCGGCATCAGCAGTCGAACGACGTCTAGGTGCCATTCTCTCACTTCTGAAAACAAAATTTGGACTGTCAGAGGTATTTCATTGTCAAACCTATGTGTGCACAATTCCCAAGGTTCATAACCTTGAGCTCTGATACCATTCTGTCACGCCCCGGAGTACGGGAGGTGACGTGGCGGAATATTTAGAATAATTAAAAGCAGATTTAATTAAAAATCGAGAGTTTGAGAATCAAATTAAATAAAAAAATTAAGAGGATTTTCCACCACATTTGATAAACGAATTTGTGAATATTTAGCAAATAATAATAATTGAATAAAACCGCGAATATGGGTTCCACAACCCACAACTTGTGCACACACATGGAGCTGACAATATCATAAATACAATTACAGTCCAAGTACAAATAAAGTTAAATCTTACATGCCTTGATTAATAATACAGAATGTAAATAAATTCTCCTATTGCTCCTGAGTTCGGTCCGAAGAATCTTCTCCAAACCTAAATGGGAAACCACCTAGAGGGGGGGAATTTAAAATAGATAAAACGTGAGCGAAAGGCTCAGTAGGACTAAGTTTTATAAAATAATTTAATGCAAAGAAACATGTCATTGTTTAAGGGTTACTCAAAAGAAAACTTAAATAAATAAATGAATAAATAAATAAATAAATTTGAGTAGAACCGTCCTGACACGGAACAGTCTACTCGTCAAATCAAAACACCAATTTACTTTTACCTAGGCAAACCATGATATCACCACCGTAGTGGCCCAGCTGGGTTTCGGGACCTGCCCCCAAGGTCGATCGCTACACGACCCGATCTCTAATATGGCATCATGCCTTAGTGTTTATTATCATTATCATTCAAAACCCAATTACCGAGTGTTGTCAATTACATTTATTATGAAGTTCATTTCAGTTCACGGTATATTAAAATATAACCGATAAAACCATTTTCAAACAACCGTTGAAAACATTTTGGATAGAAATCCTTTTCAAAGCCAAATCATTTCAAAACCAGGCTACCAAAGAAATAGGATAGAAGTCCTACCTCAATACTCGTGCCGGTGCCCCACACCGTAATCCCGGTCCGCTATACGTTAGCTCCACGGAACCACAAACAATCCTAGATACCAACTAAGTCAATCAATATCTAGTTTGAGACATTCTATGTTACTAAATCATTTCATGATGTCCTAGTGTGCCATTTGTATCATTAAAACCATCCTATAAGGTTGGGATTTAAATCAGGGTTCAAAACAGTGAAAACAGGTAAAAATCACAAAAATTTTCCATGCCTCGGTCGGCCTGCCGGACGCCCTGCTTCGGCCTACCGAACTGCACAGTTCGGCCTACCGGAAACAAGGTTCGGCATGCCGAACATTTCTCCAGATTCGGCCTGCCGGTCGGAAGAACACCGGCCTGCCGATCATCACTCCGGCCTGTCGAACTAGGAAAACCCAGAAATCCCAGCCACGGGTTTTTCGATCCCCAAAATCCAAATCTGAATTCCAACCTGTTTTTCTCAATTCCCAGGCATGAAAAACAACTATAGTTGATAGAAAAACATTCTAGAACATGTTTGGAATCATTTAAACAACATTTAAACTCGAAATCCTTAAAAATCCAAAAATGAGAAAAAGAGGAGAAAAATGAAAAATCTTGAATTCAATCTGTTTTTCTTCAATCTAGGCTTAGATTCTAGTTGTTCTAAGCTCATTTAACACAAATCCACGGTTTTCTAAGCTAAAACAAACTTAGATTTCGAAAACACACAAAATTGAAAATTTTGTAAAAAGTTTAGAAATTTCGAATCTAACCTCGAATCGAAGCTTCAATCCGCGTTCTCGGTTGCCGAATCACGTCCCCGAGCTTCCTCCTTGCTGTTCCGAAGCTTGGATTCGAATGTGGTTTCAAAAATTTTTGAAAGAGACTGAGAGAGAGTGAGCTGTCGAGAGAGAGAGAGAGGAGAGAGAGAATGAAACCGGGAGAGTGAGGAGAGAGAGAAGAAGGAAGGAAATAAATAGAGAAAATCGGTGGGCGGTTTTACTGTACGAAAACCATGTGCCGCCCACGGTTTTGCAAAACGGAGTATTTTTAACATTTTACAAATTGTTGTGTTTTAAAACTCAAAGCATTATTTTAAAACAATAAGAAATCCTTCGAATTCATTAATTTAACAAAACAACCAAAAATTCAAAAATCCAACCAAATAGTCTAATAAATGTTAAAACTTTAATTATGGCACACTAATTCATCATTTACATCACATTAATATTAAATAAATTTCGGGACGTTACAACACTTATTCAACAAATAAACACAATGGCTATAAGGAGTATGGCAAAATCAATTCTAATCAAAACTTTTAGTTCTTATATTGTAAAGCTCTCATATGCTATAGTGATTAGAAAAAATGAGTTGCAGTGTAAAATTTTTACATGCTACAATATTTTGTTCAAAAATTTTAGTTCTAACTATGCTTCTTAAACACCCTTTAAAAATCAAAGTAAACCTTTTGATTTTGATCAAAATAGAGTGATTTACTGTCTAATTATAAAACTGTCTTCTAGACTACATGTAAATATCTTTATATCCTTAAATTATAACAGGAAATAACAATCCCCTATAATTTCGTATTTTTAACTAAGTTATTGAAAAAATCGATTCTTCGTAATGAAGCAGAAATTATACTGAATAGATTCAAAAATGGGAACAGCGATTTTTAGATGTGGGTTATTAATGTTTCATTCTTAATGAGAAAAGGACTGATTATAGTACTAAAAAAAGGAAAAATGCTTACGCGGCTAATGTATTTTGAAAACATAAGTAAAGATATCAAAAAAAGTCAATGAGCATAAAAAAGCCAACAAAACGTAATCAAGGAAAGCTGAAACGTAATTACTTCTAAAAATCATCATCATTTTTCTAAAAAAACTTATTATTAACACTAAAACAGTAAATGAAAAAATTTTAAAACGCAATAATATGGACTTAAAAGAAAACAGAAAACAATGGCTTTTAAATTTCATTTTCATAATGATTTATCCATATTTCATAGTTTAACTCTAAGAAATCTTTACGATAATGATGCTTACATTGCTATAATTGTCTTTAAGTGAGCAGTTTTATGTGCTTTTTTGTAATCTTGATAATAATGATGTCTTTATTATGACAATGTAATCTTTTCTGTAATCTCTATGATATTTGTGAGGAAGCTTCGTAACATTTTACACTAGACATGCATATTAGATGTTTGGTAAAATTCGTTTGTTCTTAATAAATCTTTTTAATTAGCGGATTATGTTTCATAGCATTGTTTCACGATAATAATGTCTTCATTGTGATAATGATTTATCCATATTTCCTAGTGTTATGTAGAGCTTGCATGTCATGCCTCGCAATACAAGAGGTGACGTGACGTTTTAATTAAGTTAATTAAGCAAAAATTTAATTAAAATACTATTAAAGAATTTAATTAATTTTGAGAAATATGATAATTTAAAATCTTTTTAAATCAAACATTAATGATAATTAAACAAATAAGAAAACAAAGTGAACAGATAATAAAGGAAAGAAAGAAATACGAGTTGGGTCCACCGACCCATAATTTGTGTACACATATAGTACCGACAATATTAAATTACAACCACAATCTAAAATAAAAAGAGAAAGTTAAAGTATTACATGCCTTGATTTTACAATTCAAATAACCTACTTGGCTCTCTATTGCTCGCAGGTCCGATCAACGGACTCTTTTTCGATCCTAAGTTGAAATCCACCGGGGGAGAGATTTAAAAACAAATAAAATGTGAGCGAAAGACTCAGTAGAACTATATTTAAAAATAAAAAAAAACAACAGAATAACAAATTAAACTTGAATATAAAATTTACCTTTCAAAGGAATAATTAGAAAACCAAGTTAAAGAAATAAATCCTTTTAAACAAGCCTTAATAAAACTGTTCATCTAGTAAGTACCTTTTATCTTTCCTCGGTAAACCATAGATAACACCATCGGAGTGGCCCAACTGGGTTTCGGGCCCTACCCCCAAGGTCGCACGCTACACGACCCGATCTCTGACATGACATCATGCCCATATACATCATGCCCATATATATATATATATATATATATATTTCTATAATTATTAAAATCTCATTTTACTAAGTATTTTCATTTACATTCATTATGAAAATCACCTTATTCAACTGTCTATAAAACAATTCATATAAATAATCTTTCAATCCTTTATTGAAAAACGTTATTTTTGAAAAAAAAGTCATTTTGAGGCCAAAATCTTTTAAAGACTAGGTTACCAAAGAAAAGGGATAGAAGTCCTATCTCAATACTTGTGCTGGTGTCCCACACCGTAAATCCTGGTCCGCTATACGTTAGCTCTGCAGATTCTCGAACACCTTAAATATGAACTAGGTCTACCAGTTTCTAGCTTATGTTATTTTACGTCAATAAGCTATCTTATGGTGTCCTAGTGTGCCATTTGTAGTTATAAAATCATATTATAACGTTAAAATCTCAATCGGGATTCAAAACAATAAGAACGGGTGAAAAATAACAAAATTTCACCACGCCCGGTTGGCCTGCTGGTCGGCCGAACTGTACAATTCAGCCTGCCAAAAGGCTAGGTCCGGTAGGCCAAACTTTTTCAGGTTCGGCCTACCAGACGTATGAATCCGGCCTGCCGAACTGAAAAATTCTAGAATTTTTCAAGTATGGGTTCTCAGCCTCCCCGAGCCCAAATCCTCATTTCAACCTATTTTTCTCAATTCTCAGGCATGAAAAATAATCATGGATGATGGAGAAACATTATAGAACACTTGTAAACTGAATTAAACAAGATTTGTACAAAGATTTTGAAGAATTTTGAAAATAGAGAAAATGAAGAAAAATAGAAAATCTCGATTCGAATCTGTTTTTCTTCAAACTAAACTTAGATTCTAGTGGTTTTAAGTTCCTCTAACTTAAATTAAGGGTCTTCTAGGCTTAGGAAAGCTAAAATTACAAAATTCTACGAAATTAGAAAAATTCAGAAAAGTTTTGAAATTTAAAACTGACCTCGGATTTAAGCTTTGATTCGAAGTTGTGATCGTCTAAACGCGTTCTCAAGCTTCTAATCCACTAAAAGCTGAAGCTTGGGCTTGTTTTTTTTGAAGCAAAAAATTGAGAGAGGAAGAGAGGGAAAAAGACGATGAGAGAAAGAGGGAGAGAGATGTGAGAGAGAGAGAGAGAGTGTGAGGTGAGAGAGTGAGGAGAGAAAGAGAGAGGGAGGGTATACATAGAGAAATAAGTGGGCGGTTTCACTGTGTGAAAACCATGTGCCACCCACGATTTTGTAAAATGATGGAGACGTAGGGACCTCAAATGCAAAGAAAGTGACTGACCCAATACAAGTTCCTGTTGGACCAATCACAAAAGCCCGAGCTAAGAAATTCAAGGAAGCACTAAATGGGCTGATTCATGAAATTTGGAATCAAGGAAATTTGTGCAAGCCCATTGACCCAGGCCCACGTTAGCCACAAAGGTGCATCAATTTGATCCAAGTTTTAGAAGAATCCGGTTGAGTCAAGCTTGAAATCAGCTCAAATTTTGCAAGATCAAGTCTATGGAAGGATTTTGAAAACTTTCTCATTATTGGCACACATGTGGCTGATCATTTGTGCAAGTTGTTGAAGAGCATTAATTGCACTTTCCTTTAATTGTTGGGCATGTAAATGGCTGAATATCAGCCATTAAGACTTTCCTTTCTTTCGGTTTTTATTTTAGGCTTAAATGAGGATTAGTAGTTATGTTTGAATTTGGCAACTTTCCTTTGTAATTTTGGCCAATAAATAGGTGTTTCCAAGGTTAATGAAGGGATGAATGTTTATTTTCTGAGAGAGAAAATTCTTTCTTTGGTTCTTCGACGAACTACACGAACTCATCGGATCAATCCAGGCGTTCAACTCCTACTTATCAATCAAGCTTTCCATCCTTGATTGTGGCGTCTATGATATACCAAGGTTCTTGCTTCAATATAAGCAACGGGTCGCGGTGACTTCTATCCAAATCTCAGTAGAAATGGTCTTGGCGCCTTTTTTACTAATAACAGGTTTCGTTAGTATATTGGCGATGTTCTTATCATCTGGTATCAGAGCAAGGTTGGTTTGTCTATTCTTATTTATTTTTGAATTCTGATTTATTACTTAGGTTCTATTCCATTCAAAAATAAAAAAAAAATATTTCGAGTTTGTTAAATCCATAAGGTTCTTACATCCTCGTTTGTGTTTCTTGAACTTTCTTTGGTTTGTTGACAAGGTCATATCCAAAATTCTATTCTAGGTTGTTTTGCGAATTCTTGTTTGGGAAAGAACTTAGTGTTGGCCAAAATTTCACTTAGGGCCGCTAGGGTTAGTTTTGGTTTCGGGTAACTAATGTCTTGGGCTTCAAGTTTAGGTTGTAGCTTCCTGTTTGTGTTTCTTGGTCTATTAGTCTTTGTTCTGGCCGAATTTCACAACCAAAAAAAAAAAAAAGAGAAGAAAAGAAAAGAAAAAGAAAAGAAAAGAAAAATCAAAAGGATCTGAAAAAAAAAGGAGTCTAGAGACCCTCCTTAAAATTTTTTGTTTCCTTTCCATTGTTTGAGTGTCCAGGAGTCCGAATTTGACCTCACCTTGCAGTGCAAAAATTTTCTTCATTCTGAACTGCGTATCAAAACGTGTTGCTGAATTTGTTGCCGGATAGATTTGATTGTCGTTTGTGTAATTTCAAAAGAACCGAATGAGAGAATAAACAAGTAAAAAAAAAAGGCAGGAGTGGTGAGAACATTCAAGGGTAATGTAACGCCCCTATATGGGGGTTAACAGTTTTTAATGAGATAAAATTAAAATAAAAAATAAAAGTAAAACCTTAAAAATAAAGTTGCCGGGGCTTAAATAAAAACTCTCAATATCAAAAATAAAAATATAATCGACAATTTATCCACAGTTTAATGTAGCACCTTAAATTTAATATTATAAACTGTCGTCATCATCATTTTAACCCTCAACGCATTGTAATACAGTCACAGAAAGTAACAATTGATGCTTACATTATCATGAAGAACATTCTCAATAATTGAAGCAGTCTCAATGTAATATAGTTACATCACTTCCTCAACTATTTTTCTTGTAGCCACCTCACACTTAGTGAGTCCTGGAAAGGTAAAAATATAAGGGAATGAGCAACACTATGCTCAGTAGAGAAAACCATTACTCACCTTTAGGTTTTTATCATTACCACATTAAAACCTGCATGGTTAGTTAATAATTATCATTATCCAGATTATGAGATTTATTATAATCATATTCTGTGGATACCATAGTTAATCATTATCGAGTTTCATACATATACATATATACAAATATTATAGTTCATCATTATTCCTAAGTACCCACGTTCAATAGAGTATCACTCAACTCATCGAAACCCAAAACGGCGTGTTTGATCACCCTCTAAAAATTCCAAGGGTGTTCCGGTGAGGGGACATCAAGCCCCGAGTCCTCACCAAGTCGATTCCTGTACAGTGTATTCTGGGACTTTCAACCCAAGGAAGCGTCATTACCTTCCCCCTATTTTACCTTTTAGGGTATTCATGCCCAAGGACGTAACCGCCGCCCTCTTCATGTCTCACCATTTCTCTATATTAAATCATTATTAATAGAGTCAGTTTTCCTAACCATGCTTCTCAATTTATAACATGTGTAAATTCATTATGTTCCTCGCCGAACAATACAAGATGAGTCCATGTCATAGTTTTATATGTGATACTGATATAATATCAGTTCAACATAGATATATATATAGTACGGCAAAACAATCAATTTTAATTCTATAAAAAACTCACAAAAGATAAGTAATAGAATCCCTATCTTTCAAGCTTATCAACAATCTTTTAATCCTGGAATCAATTAACGTTAGCTCCATACTCCCTTGATCCTAAGGCGTGCATAAGGACAATTAAAACTAAAGCACAACATACAACTACATTCATAAATAAATCATGTGTAAACCTATCTTACTAGTATGCCATTAAAGCTTTTATGTAAATCTCTTTTGACTACCACAGTAAACAATTTTTGTCTTAACACAATATAAAATGTGAACAAGTAATCTATATGTTTTAGTCCCTAATAAGATTCATCAATCACTTAGGATAATATTGGAAAGGTTGCAAGACACTAAAGAATTAGGTGGTGAGCAAAGATGGGTTCTTGGTTCAGGTTAGCAGCTGGTATACCATAACAAACTGGCAGATTTATTAGTTTCCAATCCGAAAATTGAATAATTCTTAGAAAATAAAATACAACTCCAATTTAGGTTTATGATAGCTCGTTAGAAAGCTTAGGATGCTACTTTTCAAATATGCAAACCAATTCATAAAATTCATTTTAATTTAATCCCAGAATTTCAAGAAATAACCACTGCCCATAGAGGTATTACAAAGTTTACAATATAAATTTTCTGTCTAGGGCATATACACTTAGACTTTATATATATGCTCCAAAATAGCAACAAACATATACTTAGGTTTAAGGATGCAAATTTGAATAATCCTTTAGTATAAAAGAAAATTTATAAATGAAAAACTAAATTTGTTCATAAGATTCTAACCTCGGATTATGGTTAGTTGGAAGCTTGAAATGGCTTCAAAACAGGTTCCTTTACTTCGGTATGACTGAAATTCTTGCTCAAATGGAGGTGATGGTGGCTGATTTTTATGGCTGCCTTGAAGAAGTTCTCTAAGTATTTTGCTTCAGCAAAGAAATGAGAAGAAGAGTGTGGGAACCGTGGAAGAGAAAGGAAGAAAAGATGAAGTCTTTGAAGAGAAGTGATAGAAACAATTATGGAGGGGACATGTTGAAGCATGTCACGGAGGAAATAAAGAAAATGAGGGTCAAGAGTAGTTGGAAAAGATATCCTTATGTCTCATCTAGAGACTTTAACACACATAATGCCAATATAACATTTTTGAGATTTATTAGAAGTTCTAAGGCTTTTTAGTAAACATACTAAATAAATATAAGAGAATTTTAGAAAATTTAAAAATAGATAAAAATAAATATTGTAAAATAAATTTAAATGAAGCAATTTTTTTTTATACACTAAAAATTAATTTAGTTACCTTAATACCCCTTAGGAGAATAAAGGGTGTCACAGGTAAAAGTCAATTATTCGAGTGAAACACGAGTGAACTGAGTGACCAAGTGATAAAGTGAAACACGTGAGGGAGAGAAATGAGGTCCTTTATTATCTAATGTTGTCTTGTAGGTTAAAAAAAAAAAAACAAAATGAATTCGAATCAAGAAAGAGAAGCTGAAGATGACCTTCCACAACAAAACGTTCCAAATCTCCAGTTGCAAGCATTAATGAGGCAAATAGAATAGTTGTTGATGCGAGCACTAGAGCCCATTCAGGAGAGATTAGATGAGGTTGATGCCAAAACACGTAATAGGTAGCCATAAAACATGCTAAATACGCGGAGGGGTGGATGTGTTCTTTCGGAGGAAGATGAATTAAAAGAGTTAGAGGAACCACCGATAAATAGGGGCAGATTTAGGCGTGGAAATGGGAATAGAGAAGCTAGGGACCGAGAAGACAATAATATGGGAGGTATTAAAATGAAGACTCCGCCATTCCAAGGGAAAAATGACCCCGGAGCTTACCTAGAGTGGGAGAAGAAAGCGGAGCTAGTGTTCGATTGCCATAACTACTCAGAGTTAAAGAAAGTTAAGCTTGTTGCAGTTGAGTACTCCGATTATGCGATTGTATGGTGGGATCAGTTGGTAATGAATAGGCGATGGAACTGAGAACACCCGATTGAAACATGGGAAGACTGTTTACCATATGTTGAGTTTGCATGTAATCGCTCTGTCCATTCTGCTACTAAGTATTCACCTTTTGAAATTGTTTATGGTTTTAATCCTTTATCACCATTGGATTTATCACCACTACCTGTTTTTGAGCGTGTTAATTTAGATGGCAAAAGGAAGGTTGACTTTGTTAAACAAATCGATGAGAAAGCAAGACTCAACATTGAGCGAAGAACGGAACAATATGCAAAGCAAGCCAACAAGGGGCGACACAAGTTGATTTTCAAACCCAGAGACTGGGTGTGGTTGCACTTCAGAAAAGAGTGTTTTTCAGAACAAAGAAAGTCAAAGTTGATACTGCAGGGAGATGGTCCATTTCAAGTCCTTGAACGAATTAATGAGAACGCTTACAAGTTGGATTTGCCAAGTGAGTATAATGTAAGTGCTACCTTCAATGTTTCTAATTTGAGTCCTTTTGATGCAGAGTCTGATTTGAGGACAAATCCTTGTCAAGAGGAGGGGAATGATGGAGACGTGGGGAGCTCAAATGCAAGGAAGGTGACTGACCCAATACAAGTTCCTGTTGGACCAGTCACAAGAGCCCGAGCTAAGAAATTCAAAGAAGCACTAAATGGGCTGATTCACGAAATTTGGAATCAAGTAAATTTGTACAAGCCCATTGACCCAGGCCCACATCGGCCACAAAGGTGCATCAATTTGATCCAAGTTCTAGAAGAATCCAGATGAGTCAAGCTTGAAATCGTCTCAAATTTTGCAAGATCAAGTCTATGGAAGGATTTCGGAAACTTTCCCATTATTGGCACACATGTGGCTGATCATTTGTGCAAGTTGTTGAAGAGCATTAATTGCACTTTCTTTTACTTGTTGGGCATGTAAATGGCTGAATATTAGCCATTAAGACTTTCCCTTCTTTTGGTTTTCATTTTAGGCTTAAAATTAGGATTAGTAGTTATGTTTGAATTCGTCAACTTTTTTTTTGTAATTTTGGCCTATAAATAGGCAGTTCTAAGGTTAATGAAGGGATGAATGTTTATTTTCTGAGAGAGAAAATTCTTTCTTTGGTTCTTTGATGAACTACACGAACTCATCGGATCAATCTAGGCGTTCAACTCTGACTTATCAATCATGCTTTCCATCCTTGATTGTGGCGTCTATGATATACCAAGGTTCTTGCTTCGATATAAGCAATAGGTCGGGGTGACTTCCATCCAAATCTGAGTAGAAATAGTCTTGGTGCCCCTTTTTTACTGATAACAAGTGTCGTTAGTATATTGGCGAGGTTCTTATTAACGAGCATTTTTTATATTTGATAAATTGTTTTATTCTAAATATTCAAAATTACAAATAAAAATAACTAAAATGATTTAAAATTTATTTGATTAGAAAAATCACTACAAATACTTTGATTAAAGTTAAACCATAATTTGGCACACTATTACACTATTTTAGATCTAATGACACTTAATTAAATTTCGGGGCATTATATTGCATAGTAAACTCAATTTATATGACTCTCTCTCTTTTTCTTTTTTTTCTTGTCTGCCATTACAACAATAAATGTTAAAAATTACCCTGAATAATGAAGCAAAAAACCGATAAATATAAATCAAATCTGGGTTGTATGTTTTGTAGGAAGGCAATGTGGGAACAAATACCACACACAAAAGAAAAAAATCAAACGTGCAGAAAAAGCGGTACACCCAAAATTAAACATTAGGGCAAAAATGGACAAATTAAATCATTAATTATAGAAAACAAGACAATATTATAATATCGTATAGAAATAGACAATTTTAGACTCAATAAGCATAAAATAGACATTTTGTGTAATTACTTTGATTGGAATAAGCATAAATGGGAATTTGAATAAAAATTGTTTGCTAGCACATATTCGTGCTTTTTTATTTTATTTTTACAAATCTCTAATTCTAATCTCCGTCCCTAATATGATATTATGGCGTTTGCATGGACTGAAATCTTATTATGGTCCAATTCTGACCACTAATAGAATAGATCACTGGCTTCTGATTTGCATATAAAGGAAACGATTAGCAAAATACCCTGTTTAATTTCGATTGTGATGGATTGAATCTCTTTCATAACGAATCAAAGGAAGATGCGACGATTTTTACCAGCAAATCCCACAAAATGCAAAGTAGGGAACTTTGCGTTTCTCATATATCATTTAATGATCAGTTAACTCATTCACTCACCAAACCTCTTTTTCAATAATGGTTAGAAGTACTTCGAATCAATATTGGCATTCTTTCATGGAGCACCAACATGAGAAGGCCTATTGAGGGAAATACGTGGTCAATAACCGCAAATTTGTGATCCTTTATTGTGGTTGTGAATATTTTATCTTGGTGTAATTTATGTATTTTAGGAAATTAATCATTGAAGAATTATTTCTTTCCTTTTATATATCAATCATGTAAACCATATATCTTGCAATCATGTTTCTCAACCAAAAGTTGGCAAAGCCATTTCTACAAAAATTCTCTTTCCCTTAAAAGCTTTTTAATTCTATTAATATTTCCATTGTTTTTAATGTGATTGTTTTTATCCTCGTTTGTCACCATTATTTCAGATTGCAGAAACGTGCAAGGAGAATTTTTATAAATAAGATTTTGAAGATTTGTCCCCTCCTTCGTTTTTTTTTTTTTTTTTAAAATAGTATAATAGTTGGCAATTCCCCTTATTACAAATTCAAGTGTAAATTGTTTTTTTGAGGTCAATTCAATTGTAAGTTTCACCATCAAGAATTGTTTATAATAATAATAATAAATAAATAAATAAAATACATGCAAAATAAATAAGGAATAAAGATACTAGCCCATGGACAGTTGTGTGGGCCTTTCACTTTCATCTTTTCTTTGTTTTTCTTCTAACAGACCGACCCCATCATTGTCATTCCAAGCAAACTCGTACAAGCAAGCGCAACAATTACTTTTCCTTTCACCTTGTGAGAGTGAGATTGAAAAAGAAATCTTTTTTTTTTTTTTTTCTCCTTACAGGGAACAACGAACAGAACCTTCGGGTCATTTGTCACACTGTTTCAGACCCAAGACTACTAATTAAACAACTATCCAAAGATACAAATATAAAATTATAGTAATTAAACTCCAAACAGATAATCTTTCCATTTTAAAAATGGAGGAGGAAAAAGAAAAGAAAAAAAATCAAGCAACTTAATCAAAGAGGGCTATCCTCTTCTGTGGGGCCCCCGTGGACCATTTATCTTTGTCCACTTTAGAGATGGATAAGCACTCAAAAAAAAAAAAAAGAAAAAGAAAAAAAAGAAACTGGAGTCAATGTATGTGAATATGATGCGTTCCTTGCTTATGGGGTTTAATTTTCACCACGCCAAAAGAACAAAGGGGACACCCAACCCAACAGCGAGAGTGAAATTCCACGCAAAACTCCATGAAAGCCGCCCTATTTAATCCAACCATTTAAACAACCACAACTCAAAATATTACTGAAAAATCAGCCCCTTTTTCCACTAACCCAGATATTAAAAAAACAAAAGAAGAAAAATGGATATTGATGAGTGGGAGTTCATCCCTGCTGATGGGTTTCTCGATTTCTGCGAAGATGGGGTGAAGAAGAAGATCCACTACAGCAACTGGGTTTCCGATCCAAAGGGTGTTTTGGACATGAATTATTTCAATTGCCCATTACCAGATTCCAGGGAAACCACAAGAAGAGAGAATCCAAGGGCTCCCAGGAGTCAGCTCGTGCCTGTTCCAATAATCCCACTTCATCTGAATCCAAAAATTGAAAAAAGAGCAGAAGATGATGACGAGAAAATGGTGAAAGAAGTAATCACACAGAATGAGGGGGATCAGGAATCGGTTTCCCAAGTTTTCTTCAAGAAAATGAAGAAAGAAAATGAATTTGCCGACAAGATGAAGGTGGACTCACCAAAGTCCCCTACAACCACCACCAGAGGATTCATGCCTCAAATTGATGCTGCCAAGCTTGAGTTTGATGAGGACAAGGAAGACGTGAGCTCCAAGTCCAAAAAAGGCACAAACAGTTTGGAGGGAAAGAATAGTGATGAGGACGAGGGGCTTAACTTTTGGAAATTGGGCCTTACTGGGATTGGAGCCATTTGCTCCTTCGGTGTTGCTGCTGCCACAATTTGCATTCTCTTCTTTGGGAGTCACCATAGGAACACACAGCATCACCACGGCCACAAGATCAGGTTTCAGCTCTACAATGATGATGACAAGGTCAGAACCAAAAATCCCACCTTTTTTTTTCTTTTTGTTTTTAATTTGTTAAATGCCCAGTTGAATTTATGTGCCATGTATTAATTTCTTCTCCATTTTTCTGGGTGACTAATTTGGCTGTGGGGGTACACCTGAATTCCTGATATGGGCAATCTAAAAGGAGCCTACAAATAACAACATATATGTTGTACTAAAATTTCAAAAGGATTAGTCTTTTTTTCCAAATTTGATAAATAACTTATTGGATTTATGGCCCAAATGTTAGTTTCTTCTCCTTTTTTTTTTTTTTTTTTTTCCTTTTTTTGGCCTATGCAGAAATGAATAGAAATTTTCTGTGGTGACAGTAAAATGACATGAATCTCATTTTCTTTTAAATTTTCTGTTAGTTTCTTCTCCTACAAGTACTATAAGGTTATGGGCCATCCGATATACATCAATTTCTTTTAAATTGGGCTGCTCCTTTTTCTGACATGAATCTCATTTAATCTAATTTCCAAAAATGTACAATACTAGTACAAAATCCATCGTAAAATTTAGGAGCAATGACAAAAGTTTCCGTAAGATTATAGCCTTTTAATACTATTTTTCCCAAACTTCAGAAAATACTATATGTCTTCTTGATCTATGAATTGATTAAAACAAAAAAACTCCTTGACTCGAGAAAAAAATTCCAAGATTATGATTTTTATATCAAACGACACAATATCATACAAATAAAAGATTATTGAATATTTCATAGATCGGGATGGTATATTAAGTTTTAAATTGATGGGCACATTGTTACAATGGCTATACAAGGGTTATAATTGAGGAGGAATTCTTGTAATTAATCTTAAAATTTAGTTGAAAATATCTTTGTGTCAACTTAATTTAAGTTCAAAAATGGCACGAACAAATGCACAAGCATATGTCTGATTGCAGATTTTTGGGATTGTGAAGGTGAGTTTTAACCCTCAACTTTTTGGTTTGCAGAGGATTAAGCAAGTGGTTCACCATGCTACCAAGATGAACGAGGCAATTTCAGCAGCGAGAGGAATGCCTCTCACCAGAACGGCTCATGTAACCTTTGGTGGTTACTATGAAGGCCTTTAAAAACAATTTCTAAAAGCGTGTGCTACCAAATTCCCTTCCAGTTGAGGGAATAAGTAAATGAATATGCTGTGCCAGTTTTACCATATACATGTTATTAAGGTATCTATACTGTGCATAATCCGTATGAAATGTCTATATATTGTGAGCCCCTAAGATCCTGCAGCTACTACTCTTCCTATAATTAAAGAATTTTGGGGTAAGGTATAACAAGATGTCTTACGGATAGTGCGTAGTTTGTACAATCAGATTACATCAAAAGTTATATCAAAAATATAGAAGTTGTGAATTTTAATAGAATGTGATGAAACTGGCAGTCTAAAACTGTGCAAAGACATTTATTTTATGCCACACTACAAATTCTCCTTATCATATTTCAGGTTGCGCGTATTTTAAGTACTCAAAAAGGTTTGTTATTTTGGTGTTTGTGAAATCGGGTGGCGGCAAGCTCTGACTAATATATTATTTTTAGCAAGAAAACTTAAGATAGTGACTACATTTTTCAATTCAAATTGGTAACCACTGTGCTCCATCACACTTCTTGTAAAATTTTCAAATCTTATGTCATGAAGTGAGTGTGATTCTCGATCATGTCTCTCCTTTTACATGGGATTCACACTCATTAATTTTTTTTTTCCAAAATAAATTCAACAACAAAATACCTCATACTTGAACCGTCGATCAAGAACAATTTTGCCTTTCTGGGTGATTTGTATCAGCAAGAACGCCATTAATGGAGAAAAAGTTCTCATTCTGGTTCGTCTTATTTTTATTTTCTTTCGCTAATATTCCGCTTATGGTAATTACATTAAAGTGGATTCTAATGACAATACAAACATAGGCCATTTTTAATATTCATTTTTTTATGGTTAAAAAAGCATATAAACTTGCTTGACTTATGGTTCTGACCCTTTACTAGGGTTTTGTACGGTTCTCTCCTTGGGCATAGGGTGACTCCTCACTTGGGGAAGTTGAAGGGCCAGAGTCTTGCGCCAGTTTTGGACGGTTTTTGGACTCTTGGTCCCATTAGGGTGTGGCGTAGCATCACGGCATCGTTTTTTCCAAGGTGAGTAGCTTGCTCGAGGATTGTGGGTGTTGTTCGTAAGCTTGGTGGAAGGAGTTTCTTTGTGGGTTGGGTGGTGTCTTCCAATGGCTATCAGCGACGGATTGGTGGCGTGACGTACAGATTTAGTGGAGAGGTGCCTCTTTGCTTTGCAAGTTGGAGACTTTGGGACTTTGAGTGGGGTTGGCCGGGCGTCCCTTCAAATTCGTCGGCGTGGAGCCATGGTGGTTTTGCTTTTCATGGCACACGCAGGTAGACAACGACAGAGGACTGTTCATACTCCCCACCAGCTTTCAGACGGTTTCATGGAGTTCTCTTTCCCCCTTGATGGTGGACAGCTCGTCACTGGTATCCTCATCGTTGATGGTTGGGTCTTACCCATTTGGTTTACGTTTGTTTTTGTCAAATATAGTCTTTTTAGCTTGTCCGCTAGTTATTGTTCTCAAAGGTGTTGTGTTAGGCTTTGGTGCTATTAGTTTCTCAATCTTGTTCGACCAAAGTTTCCACATTCTATAGTGGCATATTTAAATTCATATTTGTGCTCGATTTATTATATGTCTCTTTAGCTTTTTCATATTAAAACTCGATACACGTATTATCCTTGAGTATTTTCAATTGAACCCATAAATAATTTTGGTTTATGGTCGTTGTTGAATCACCATGTTTATTGTGGTCTTTCGCATCTAAACAGGTGTTTGTTCCATCCTAATTTGGAATGCAAATTTTCTTTTTCAAAAAATAAACTTGCTTGGCTTATTGGGTATGACCCCTTTAGATATTTTTTCTTGCCACAATCAGACACATAAAAGAAAACGACTGATTGAACACTGGACCCATCTTAACGAATGATATTTATTGAGTGGTGACGAGTGGTGACACGCCACTAGACACTACTTGGCCTTGAAAGAGGGATTGAACCTTTATTTTGATCCAAGACCAATAAAAATGTCAGACGTTCTTCGAATCATCAACTTTGGTGATCCGTGCTTTGCAAGAAGATTCATGATTTGACATCTCTGTTTGGAATTTTATTTTTGATACCATGCACAGTGATGCTACCTTACTTCAAGCTAATGCCACCAAGCTGATTTAGCCATGTGGAGGACCTTTCCTTCCAACTGTCGGGATTTTAAGGAAAAGGGGAAAGAAAAAATAAAAAAAGAAGAGTAAGAATCTTTTCATGGAGTACTAAAAAAATGTGATTTTACCATAAGCCGTAAAAAAAAAAAAAAATCCACCAATAAGACTTTATTTAAAATGGTAGGATTTATATAAAAAACTCTCACTTTATACTTTTTGTTTTAACGTGATTTAATAAATTCTAATATTCAAACACATGCATGCGTAGGGAAAAAAAATAAAACTATGTTGATTTCATGGTAAAATATTTACATATTAGTGTTCATACGAAGCAAAATATTTGAAGCCATAAAATTTTTATACTATGTAAATAGATAGTCTAGCAATTTCTGCTGGTGAGCTAGGTTTGTATCGTATTGTGATTCTCGGTGAATCCTATGACTCTTGACTAGTATTGATACTCGTTTTTTGCAAAGTTAAGCCCGTGATATGGCCCAAAGTACAGCACATGGACCTAAACCATGTTGTTGCAATGTCTAAGTGGGTCGTGGTTTGTGTTAGAAAAAGAGTGTGCAGCGGGAATTTTAAAAATTTTACATCAGAATATGTTTCAAAACACAAGTTTGATATGCTATATACATAAATTAACCAGATCTTACTAACCTTTGTATGTCGAAGAACCCTCGCAAAACGTAAAGAGAAGTAACGTTTCAGAAGAGCCTCAACCAACTGGTCTTCTTTGCTATTCTCTATCCACGACCAGAGTGAGCATGGTCTCACACGTACAGCTCTTCACCAAGGTGACTCTCCTTCCAACCAATCAAGAGAACCCAAAGCAAGTGTTCGTGATATGTGAACAAAAGCTCTTGGGGAGTTTTTAGATTCTCACTAGTAGAGTATCACTCTTAATCTCTCAATTGATCTAAGTAACTCTTTTGACTTACTCCCTTTATATAGAGGTTGGGCATAGGGTCAGTCCTTATCAGATTGGGTCTCAAAAACTCGAAACAGAATCAAGTTCAGATCAATATCTGATAAGATCTACATGGAAACGCGTAATCTTATCCTTCGCTTATCGGCAGGCCGAACAGCCTGATTGGCAGGCCGAACACGTGGATCGATAAGCTGAACTGTCGATAAAAAAATCTCCGTGAATCTTTTATTTTCCACCCAAGAATCTATATCATAAAGTCTCAGTTTTAATTCAAATAACCCAATAGAGAAGTTATCTGATCAAAACAACTTTATCTAGATTATCCTAGGAGAATAAATCAACTCCCAATAATTCTACAAGTTTATCTTGATTTAATTTATCCAAAATTAAATTAACCGATAAACAGGCAAGAATTATCCGATCCCAATAATTCAACAAGTTTATCTTGAATCAATTTTATCACAAAATTAATTCAACCGATAAATAGAGATAAATTATCTGATTCTTCCAAATTTTAACTAATCTGATAAATCCAACATAAGTCACCAATTATTAAAAAAGCATGCCGCATCGTTACAGGATATTGTGAGCTAGCAAAGGGGACCAAATGGACCTATATAATTCAAGTTCCTGATAATTATGAAACCCAATATCCCAGATATACATTTCATAATTATCAACTCCAACGCTACTCCACTAAAAGCTTGGAGCTACACTCTCAAACTACATAGAATTACGAAGCCCGTATAGCTAAGTTTCTATGATATATCATAGTGTATCGTATCCCCATATGATTATCTATAATCGACTTAAGGACAAGTTTTGTCTTACCTTCCCGATTATTTTTATCTTACGTTCCATTATCTCACCATCAGAAAACTTACTATCCAAGTGTATCCAAATGGTTGAGCGCTTTAGTTTTCCAATTACAGGATAACACATATAAGAGGATATCATTACTCCTAAAGAGGAGCTATGGATTCCATATCTATGAATAACAAGTCTACGCTATCAAGAGTCATGCGTCCAACGTAACTGACATGCATACCACTATTAAGATATGGGTGTCATTCTTTGGTACATCAAAAGACACAAGCCAAGACAACGAGTCCACTCTTCATCTCAAGATTAAGATACAACACAAATGATTGTCTAAAGTGAATCAATTTGTCGAGACAGAATTATTAATCCAAATCAATTCACTTTATGTCCCGATCCAAGATATCGTCACCTATGACAATGTGCCAATGTTTCTATTCACGGAATCCACCTCCGATGGTCAAGACAAACCATCTCCCAAAAGGGATATAGACAACATAACAATCTTTACATGAATAAAACGTCCAACTTTATTCCCTCAATTACAGATCTTATGATTTAGACCATCACCTTAAGAATTGTGTCTTCTGCATAATCTGTCCATCATACACTCAATTCTTTAAGGTTTAGACCGATAGTCTCAGGCTATTGTTTGCTTAACATACATTCAACAAATATGAACGTAAAGAGGACAAGATTTGATATATAAACAATGAATAAATTCTTTATTAATAAAAATGTCTCCAAAAAATTATTACATTTTTACTCCTTAGGCTATACATGTCTAACAATCTCCCACTTGCACTAAGTAAATATGACAAATCTCGCATCTCCATAGCTTCCACAAGCTTCTCGAAGACTCTCCTAGTAAGTGTCTTCGTAAATGGATTAGCTAAATTATCCTCTAACGCGATCTTGCACACCGTGACATGCCTGCCCTCAATTAAGTCCTTTATCACATGATACTTCTGATCAATATGCTTACTCTTCTTATGAAATCTTGGTTCCTTGGCATTAGCTACCGCTGCATTGTTATCACAGTATAGTGATATCGCTGTATCCATACCAGGAACTACTTCAAGATCCCCAAGAAACTTGCAGAATCACACTGCTTCTTTTGAAGCATCATTAGCTGCCACATACTCGGCCTCCATTGTTGAATTTGAAGTGTAATCTTGCTTAGCACTTCTCCAACTGATTGCATCGTCGCCTAGAGTAAACACAAAACCTTAAGTCGATTTCCTAGAATCCAGACAGGATTGAAAATCTGAGTCTGCATATCCTAGAGGAGTCAGGTCCTCATCCGAATATACAAGCATATACCCTCGAGTCCTTCTCAGGTACTTGAAAATATGCTTTACTACAACCCAATGGTTCGGTCCTGGATCCGCCTGAAATCGACTTACAATCCCGACCGCATAGCTAATATCCAGTCGTGTGCAAAGTATGACATACATGAGACTACCCATTGTCGAAGCATAAGGCACCTTCTTCATGTATTCTCTTTCTTCATAAGACTTTGGAGAGTCTTTCTTAGAAAGAGTAATTCCAGATCTAGATGGTTGCACACCTTTATTGGAATCCTGTATTGCAAACCTCTTGAGAATTTTATTTATGTAGCCTGTTTGGGACAAAGCTATCATTTTGTTCTTCCGATCCCGAAAGATCTAGATACCGTGAACAATTTTAGCCTCACCTAAGTCCTTCATGAAAAACTGCTTGGCCAACCATAATTTGATCGATGACAATGCACCAATGTCATTGCCATTTAGCAGAATGTCATCAATATAGAGTAGTAGAAAAACCACCTTTCCATCCTTTATGTGTTTGTAAACACATGGTTCATCCACATTTTGTGAGAACCCATAAGTCTTGATCACCTGATCAAATCTTTTGTTCCAAGAACAAGAAGCCTGCTTAAGTCCATAAATTGACTTTAACAGCTTACAAACCTTACTCTCTTAACCCATGACCTTGAACTCGTCTGGTTGTTCCATATAAATGGACTCATCAAGATAGCCATTCAGAAAAGCCGTCTTGACATCCATTTGTCAAATCTCGTATTCGAGAGTGGCAGCTATGGACAAGAGAATCTGGATGGACTTAAGCATGGCTACAGGCGAAAAGGTTTCCTCATAATCGATTCCTTCTTTTTGCTTATAACCTTTAGCTACCAGTCCAGCCTTAAAGGTTTTGACCTTTCCATCCACTCCTCTTTTCCACTTGTAGATCCACTTACACCCTATGGGTTTTACCCCTTCGAGAAGATCCACAAGCTCCTAGACCTGATTAGTCTCCATAGACTTCATCTCAACGTTTATGGCCTATGTCCAGAGTTTTGAATCAACATCCTCTATAGCTTCTGCATAAGTATAAGGATCCCTGTCATGCTCATCCGGTTCAGCCAAAAAGACCTCCCCATTGAACATATACCTTTTAGGTTGACGCCCGATCCTCCCATTATGCTGAAGCCCTTAGGTTGTTGTTTAGGTTTGTTTGGTTTTTCTACACTGATCGAAACAGTTTCATTCGAAACCTCTGGAGTGATCGAATCACTCCTAAATTCCTCAAGCACCACTTTGCTTCGAGGTTTAAAGTCATCCATGTAACTCTCCTCAAGGAAAGTTGCATTAGTTGAAACCACGACTTTATTTTCCTTTGGGTTATAAAAATAACCCCCTTTAGTCCCTTTGGATATCCTACAAACATGCAAACTTCTGAACGTACTTCCAACTTATTTGGATCCTTAAACAGGACATGAGCCGGACATCCCCATATACGTGGTTTAAGGATGTCTTCCTACTCGTCCACAACTCGTGAGGAGTTTTAGGGACCGATTTTGAAGGCACGTTGCTCAAAAGATAACATGCGGTTTGTAGTGCATATCCCCAAAAGGATAAAGGTAATGATGAATAACTCATCATGGACCTAACTATATTCAACAAAGTCCTATTTCTTTTCTCCGCTATGCCATTCTATTGCAGTGTGCCCGGTGCAGTCAAATGGGATAAAATCCCATCCTCCAATAAGTGTCCCAAGAACTCATCAGAAAGGTATTCTCTACCTCGATCGGATCAAAGTGCATTTATGGGTCTACCTAATTGCTTTTTCACTTCAGCCCGAAACTCCCTAAACTTGTCAAAAGTTTCGCCTTTGTGGTGCATCAGGTACACATACCCATACCTTGAGTAATCGTCAATAAAAGTGACGAAGTACTGATACCCTCCTCGCGCCTAGATGTTCATCGGTCCGCAAACATCACTATGCACAAGTTCTAGAACCCCTTCGGCCCTATTGCCCTTAGACCCGAATGGTCTTTTGGTCATTTTTCCCACCAAACAAGATTCATATTGAGGTATAGACTCCACCTTTAAGTGACTTAAAGGTCCATCCCTTACCAACCTTTGAATCCTATTCAGGTTAATATGACCAAGGCGCAAATGCCAAAGATAAGTCTTATTAAAGTGAGAAGTTTTAAGTCTTTTAGAGTTATTATGATTCATCTTAGTATTAAGCAATAAGTCCATCTTAGGTTTGATAAAATATAGATTATTTTGCATTCATCCAGAACAGATAAAAGATTTGTTTTTAGGAATTACTACTTTATCATTAAAAGAAACTAAGTAGGGGTATTTAAATAAACAAGATACACAAATTAAATTCCTTTTAAATTTAGGAACATAAAAACAATCTTGCAAAAATAAATTCCTATAATTATCAAAAAAAAGATGAACGTCTCCCACTGCTTCCGCTGAGACCAAGGATCCATCGCCCATCCGAAGCGTGAAGTCCTTATGTAGCAAACTGTTGGAAAAACAATGCGCAGCGAAATTTTAAAAATTTTATATATTTTTCATCAGAGTAATTTTTAAAACACAAGTTTGACATGCTATATGTATAAATTAGACAGATCTTACTAACCTTTGTGTGACGAAGAACCTCCGCAACCTGTGAAGAGAAGTAACGTTCCAAAAGAGCCTCAACCAACTGGTCTTCTTTGTTATTCTCTATCCACAATCGGAGTGAGTGTAGGCTCACACGTATAGCTCTTCCACCGGTGACTCTCCTTCCAACCAATAGAGAGAACCCAAAGCCAATGTTCGTGATTTATGAACAAAAACTCTCAGGGAGTTTTCAGATGCTCATCAGAAGAGTATCACTCTTAATCTCTCAATTGATCTAAGTAAATCATGAGATTCACTCCCTTTATATAGCTATTGGTCTTGGGGTTAGTCCTTATCAGATTAGGTCTCAAAAACTCGAAATAGAATCAAGTTTGGATCAATATCTGATAAGATCCACGTGAAAACACATAATCTTATCACTCGCTGATCGGCAGGCCGAACAGGCCCCATCGGCAGGCCAAACACGTCATTCGACAAGTCGAACTCCTACGAAAATATGTCCGCGAATCTTTTATTTTCCACCTGAGATTCTTTAGGATAAAGTCTCAGTTTTAATTCAAATAACCTAATAGAAAAGTTATCTGATCAAAACAAACTTTATCAAGATAATCTCTAAGAAAATAAATCAATTCACAATAATTCTACAAGTTTATCTTGATCTAATTTATCCAAAATTAAATCAACCGATAAACAGACAAGAATTATCTCATCGTAATAATTCAACAAGTTTATCTTGAACTAATTTCTTACAAAATTAATTCAACCGATAAACAGACATGAATTATTTAATTCTTCCAAATTTTAAACTAATCTGATAAATCTGACATAAGTCACCAATTATTAGAAAAGCACGCCGTGTCGTTACAGGATTTTGTGAGCTAGCAAAGGGGACCAAAATACACCTATAAAGTTCAAGCTCACGATAATTATGAAACCTAATATCCCAAATATACATTTCACAATTATCAACTCCAATGTTACTCCACTAAAAGCTTGGAGTTGCAGTCTCAAACTTTATAGAATTACGAAGCTTGTATAGCTAAGTCTCCATGACATATCATAGTGTATCGTATTCCCATATGATTATCGATAATCGGCTTAAGGACAAGTTCTGTCTTACCTTCCCGATTATTTTTATCATACGTTCCATTGTCTCACCATCAGAAAACTTACTATCCAAAGATAGTATACCATTTGGTTACACCTATGTATCCAAATGGTTGAGTGCTCCAATTTTTCAATTACAGGACAACGCATATAAGAGGATATCATTACTCCTAAAGAGGAGCTATAGATTCCATATCTATGAATAACAAGTCTACACTATCAAGAGTCATGCCTCCAATGTACCGGCATGCATACCAATATTGAGAGGTGGGTGTCACCCTTTGGCACATCAAAAGACACAAGTCGAGACAACAGGCTCACTATTCATCTCCAGATTAAGATACAATACAAATGATTGTCTAAAGTGAATTGATTTGTTGAGACAGAATTATTAATCCAAATCAATTCACTTTATGTCCCGATCCAACACATCATCACCTATGACAACGTGCCAATGTTTCTATTCACAAAGTCCAACTCCGATGGTCGAGACAAACCATCTCCCAAAAGAGATATAGACAACATAACAATCTTTACATGAATAAAGTACAAAGCACCCAACTTTATTCCCTCGATTGCAGATCATATGTTTTAGACCGTCACCTTTAGAATTGTGTCTTCCGCATAATCAGTCCATCATATGCCCAATTCTCAAGGTTTAGACTGACAGTCTTAGACTACTATTTGCTTAACATACATTCAATAAATATGAACTTAAAGAGGACAAGATTTGGTATATATAAATGAATAAATTCTTGATTGATAAAAATGTCTCCAAAAACGTATTACATTTTTTACTCCTTAGGGCATACATGTCTAACAATCACCCACTTGCACTAAGTGAGTAAATACAACAAATTTCGCATCCCCATAGCTTCCACATGCCTCTCGAAGACTCTCCCAGTAAGTGTCTTCGTAAATGGATCAGCTAAATTGTCCTCTAACGCGATCCTGCACACCATGATATGCCCGCCCTCAACGAAGTCCTTTATCACATTCTACTTCCAATCAATATGCTTACTCTTCTTGTGAAATCTTGGTTCCTTAGCATTAGCTACCGCCGTACTGTTATCATAGTACAGTGATACCACTCTATCCATACCAGGAACTACCTCAAGATCCCCAAGGAACTTGCGGAGCCACGTTGCTTCTTTCGAACAATCACTAACCGCCACATGCTCGGCCTCCATCATTGAATCCGAAGTACAATTTTGCTTTGCACTTCTCCAACTGATTGCACTGTCACCCAGAGTAAACCCAAACCCTAAAGTCGTTTTCCTAGAATCCAAACATGATTGAAAATCTGAGTTAGTGTATCCTTGAGGAGTCAAGTCCTCAACCAATTACACAAGCATATACCCTCGAGTCCTTCTCAGGTACTTGAAAATAAGCTTTACCGCAACCCAATGGTTCTGTCCTGGATCCGCCTGAAATTGACTTACAATCCCAACCGCATAGCTAATATCCGATCATGTGTAAAGCATGGCAAATATGAGACTACATACTGCCGAAGTGTAAGGCACCTTCTTCATGTATTCTCTTTCTTCGTAAGACTTTGGAGAGTCTTTCTTAGAAAAAGTAATTCCAAACCTAGATGGTTGCCCACCTTTCTTGAAATCCTGCATTGTAAACCTCCTAAGAATTTTATCTATGTAGCTGGCCTGAGACAAAGCTATCATTTTGTTCTTCCTATCCCGAAAGATCTGGATACCGAGAACAAAATTAGCCTCACCCAAGTCCTTCATGTCAAACTGCTTGGTCAACCATAATTTGACCAATGACAACGCCCGAACGTCATTACCAATTAGCAGAATGTCATCTACATAGAGCAGTAGAAAAACCACCTTCCTATCCTTAATGTGTTTGCAAACACATGGTTCATCCACATTTTGTGAGAAACCATAAGTCTTGATCACTTAATCAAATCTTATGTTCCAAGAACAAGAAGCCTGCTTAAGTCCATAAATTGACTTTAGCAGCTTACAAAACATACCCTCTTGACCCGTGACCTTGAACCCATCTGGTTGTTCCATACAGATGGACTCATCAAGATAGCCATTCAGAAAAGCCATCTTGACATCCATCTGCCAAATCTCATAGTCGAGAGCAGTAGCTATGGACAAGAGAATCCGGATGGACTTAAGCATGGCTACAAGTGAAAAGGTTTCCTCATAATCGATTGCTTCCTTTTGCGTATAGCCCTTAGCTACCAGTATAGCCTTTAAGGTTTCAACCTTTCCATCCACTCCTCTTTTCCTCTTGTAGATCCACTTACACCCTATGGGTTTTACCCCTTCGGGAAGATCCACAAGCTCCCAGACCTGAATCAACATCCTCCATAGCTTCTGCATGAGTATATGGATCCCTGTCATGTTCATCCGGTTCAGCCAAGAAGACCTCCCCATTGAACATATACCCCTCAAGTTGACACCCGATCCTCCCACTACGTCGAAGCCCCTGAAGTTGTTGTTCAGGTTTGTCTGGTTTTTGTATACCGATCGGAATGGTTTCGTTCGGAACCTCCGGAGTGAACGGATCAGCCCTTAACTCCTCAAGCACCACTTTGCTTCAAGGTTTAAAGTCGTCCATGTAACTCTCCTCAAGAAAAGTTGCATTAGTTGAAACCACGACTTTATTTTCCTTTGGGTTATAAAAATAACCCCCTTTAGTCCCTTTTGGATATCCTACAAACACGTAAACTTTCGAACGTGCTTCCAACTTATTCGGATCCTTAAACAGGACATAAGCCAGACATCCCCATATGCGAATATGGATTAAGGATGTCTTCCTACTTGCCCACAACTCGTGAGGAGTTTTAGGGACCGATTTTGAAGGCACATTGTTCAAAAGATAACATGCGGTTTGTAGTGCATATCCCCAAAAGGATAAAGGCAATGATGAATAACTCATCATGGACCTAATCATGTACAACAAAGTCCTATTCCTTCTCTCTGCTACGCCATTCTGCTACGGAGTGCTCGGCGCAGTCAAATGGGATAAAATCCCATCCTCTAATAAGTGTCCCAAGAACTCATCAGAAAGGTATTCTCTACCTCGATCGGATCGAAGTGCATTTATGGGTCAACCTAATTGCTTTTCCACTTCAGCCTGAAACTCCCTGAACTTGTCAAAAGTTTTGCTTTTGTGGTGCATTAGGTACACAAACCCATATCTTGAGTAATCGTCAATAAAAGTGACGAAGTACTCATACCCTCCTTGTGCCCGGATGTTCATTGGTCCGCAAGCATCACTATGCACAAGTTCTAGAACCCCTTCGGCCCTATTGCCCTTAGACCCAAATGGCCTTTTGGTCATTTTACCCTCCAAACAAGATTCACATTGAGATATAGATTCCACCTTTAATTGACTTAAAGGTCCATCCCTTACCAACCTTTGAATCCTATTCATATTTAATATGACCAAGGCGCAAATGCCAAAGATAAGTCTTGTTAGAGTGAGAAGTTTTAAGTCTTTTAGAGTCATTATCATTTATCTCAGCATTAAGCAATAAGTCCATCTTAGGTTTGATAAAATTTAGATTATCTTGCATCCATCCAGAGCAGATAAAAGATTTGTTTTTACGAATCATCGTTTTTTTCATTAAAAGATACCACGTAGGAGTCTTTATATAAACAAGATACAGAAATTAAATTCCTTTTAAATTTTGGAACATAAAAACAATATTGCAAAAATAAATTCCTATAATTATCAAAATACAGATGGACATATCCCACTGCTTCCGCTGAGACCAATGATCCATCGTCGATCCGAAGCGTGAAGTCTTCATGAAGCAAACTTCTCGTTTCTTTGAACCCCTGCAGAGAAACACAAACATGATTAGTTGCACTGGAATCAATGACCCAGATGTCACTTGATTCCTCAACCAAACAAGTTTCTAAACATAGAAGATCAAACCTACCTCCTTTGGAAAGGAAGTCCTTGCAATGCTTCTTGATATGCCCGACCTTTCCACAAAAGAAGCACTTAAGCTTCTTTGGTTCTTCTTCTTCTTCTTCTTCTTGCTCTTGGTAGTAGCAGGAATAGAAGATTTCCCATTCTTGGCCCGTTGATTCTTTCCATTCCCTAAGTTAGGATTGGAACCAGAAGCAGCTACCATGTTGCCTCACCACCAATAGGAGACTCCCTAATCAGCAGTTTGAACTCCTGTAACTGTTTCATCAGTTCTGTTAAGTCATATCCCTTCTATTGCTTAAATTAAAAGTAGCTCTAAATGGAATAAATTCCTTAGATATAGTCTCAAAGACCATAGTCATCTGAGTTTCAGCATCGATGTTGGCTCCATTGGTTTGAGGCTCAGCAAGGTAACCCATGACCAACATCATGTGCTTCTTTACAGATGTCCCTGGTCTCTATCTACAGTTTAAGAGTTTCTGAAGCGCCCCTTGCTGCTTTGTTATGGCCTGGCCTCCAAACATATCCTCAAGATTATCAAAGATCTGCTTCGCACTCTCATAATCTTGGTGTTGAGCCTGTAGCACGTTGTTCATGCTAGCCATAACATAGCAGCGGGCCTGATCATTAGCATCTTTCCAGCGATTGTACGCTTGGAATTGCTCATTACTTGAGTCTCCCGTAGGCTCAGGAGGACAAGAAGTTGTCAGTACATATTTCAGTTTCTCAAAGGACAGGACGATATCCATGTCTCATTTCCAATCGTTATAATACTCACCAGTTAATTGGTTTTTATCAAGTATCGATGATAGAGCATTTTTAGACATTTTCAATCTACAATAAAGAATCATGTACCAAACATAAGCAAAGATATAATGATAATTTAGTAAGATAACACAATCATGTAAAATCATACAAATGTGTTTATGTGTCAAAACCTTTAAAATATCACAACCTTACAACGATAATTCCCAACTCAGAATTCAACAAGCTCCTAGGGGAGTCATGCCAAATTCAATCACGAACATAGATCCCCTCCTCATTAATATATGCCATCCAGGACCCGTATGATCCAACATATATTAATAATCGTTTCTTTGGCCATTAAACTTATTAACAGAGCTCCTAGGGGAGGTTAATAATGAAATTAACGTGAGTGTATAACTATCGTTTCAATATTGTATCCATGATTTATAATCACCACCTAGGGGTGTGCAACCATAAATCATACTAAAATACCTTATCCTTTCAGAGATCCAATCTGGTACATGATAGAAATCCCTTCCTAGGGGTCGGGACCATGATGTTCTGCCTATGGATCAACGATGGAGGCCTTAGGTCCTCTCTTCGAAAACCTTCTCGTACTCAATCTTTTGAAATCAAGGTTTTATTTTAAGAGTATGCATGAACAATTTTAATATGAGCAGCACTCCCTATTCTATATGACATGTTATTAATATACATGGCAAATCATATTATAATGCAGACAAGCAAAGCAATCAAGCAAAGCTACAAGCAAAATAATAATAATCGTAATATTATGGTTCCACCCTAAAGAATAGAAATCTAAGATTACAAGAGAATAATTGAGATATTTATCGATTCTTGATCCTTGAATCCTCAAGCTGTATCCTTCTTCATGTAATATCCATCTTCAAGTCTTCAATCCCATATGAATCGAATACTTCATATTTTCGATCATATCCAAATTTAATGTTTCTCAGAATCGTCCCAAAAAAAAATTACAACTGCAACAAAAAATTACACCTTTTCTAGAAACTTTCCAGCTCTCGGTCGCCAGGCCGATCTTGGTGATCGGCCTGTCGGTATTGCATCTTCGGCCTACCGATCTGATAGATCGGCCTGCCGATCCATGAAGGTTCGGCTTGCCGAACTAGGAGTTTGGCCTATCGGTAGAGCCAGCCTATTTCTGCCCCACTGTCGGCCTATCAGACCACACGCCGGCCTGTTGATCTGTGACCATCGGCCTGCCGAACTGTGATGTCCGACATGCCGACCGAGCAGAAATTCCATTCCAGAAAATACAATTTTTAATGCAATTCATTAATTTTATTTTTGACAATTCAAAAACATAAAATTAGAGACTCAGGAAATACCTAGAAGCGCCGTCATCATTCTTCTAGATTCGTCTTCTCCGGATAATTATTTAATTGCAAAATTTTTACAAATTTAAAATAAATAATAATTACTAGACGGAGATGATAGACCACCATCTAATTACATGAAAAACCTAGATACACATTCTAACCTCTAAGAAACCATAACCAGTATGAATTAATGAATTAATAATTAAACAACAATTTAATCAACCATAATTAATTAATAAACATTCCCCACAAAATCCATGATAACATATGTAAATTATAGAAACCTAGAGTGCCATCTCTCTATAAAATTCAATTCAAGCATAGGAGAGATTAAGACCACAAAATTTATGCATATAACATGATCACAAACTTGTAAATTTATGTAAAAACCATGGCTCTGATACCAATTGTTGGAAAAACAACGCGTAGCGAAATTTTAAAAATTTTATATATTTTTCATCAGAGTAATTTTCAAAACACAAGTTTGACATGCTATATGTATAAATTAGACAGATCTTACTAACCTTTGTGTGTCGAAGAACCTCCGTAACCTATGAAGAGAAGTAACGTTCCAGAAGAGCCTCAACCAACTAGACTTCTTTGCTACTCTCTATCCACAACCGGAGTGAGTGTGGGCTCACACGTACAGCTCTTCCACCGGTGACTCTCCTTCCAACCAATAGAGAGAACCCAAAGCCAATGTTCGTGATTTATGAACAAAAGCTCTTAGGGAGTTTTTCCAGATGCTCACTAGAAGAGTATCACTCTTAATCTCTTAAATTGATCTCTATTGATCTGAGTAAATCATGAGACTTAGTCCCTTTATATAGCTATTGGTCCTGGGGTCAGTCCTTATTAGATTAGGTCTCAAAAACTCGAAACAGAATCAAGTTCGGATCAATATCTGATAAGATCCGCGTGAAAACGTGTAATCTTATCACTTGCTGATCGGCAGGCCAAACAGGCCCCATCGACAGGCCAAACACGTCATTCGGCAGGCCAAACTCCTGTGAAAATATCTCCGCGAATCTTTTATTTTCCACCCGAGATTCTGTAGGATAAAGTCTTAGTTTGGATTCAAATAACCCAATAGAAAAGTTATCCGATTAAAACAAAACTTCATCAAGATAATCTATAAGAAAATAAATCAATTTACAATAATTTTATCTTGATCTAATTTATCCAAAATTAAATGAACCGATAAACATACAAGAATTATCTGATCCTAATAATTCAACAAGTTTATCTTATATTAATTTCTTACAAAATTAATTCAATTGATAAACGGACATGAATTATTTAATTCTTCCAAATTTTAAACTAATCTGATAAATCCGACATAAGTCACCAATTATTAGAAAAGCACGCTGTATCGTTACAGGATTTTGTGAGCTAGCAAAGGGGACCAAAATGGACCTATAAAGTTTAAGCTTACGATAATTATGAAACCCAATATCCTAGATATACATTTCACAATCATCAACTCCAACACTACTCCACTAAAAGCTTGGAGTTGTACTCTCGAATTTTATAGAATTACGAAGCTCGTATAGCCAAGTCTCCGTGACATATCATAGTGTATCGTATCCCCATATGAAAATTCATAATCGGCTTAAGGACAAGTTCTGTCTTACCTTCCCGATTATGTTTATCTTACATTCCATTGCCTCACCATCAGAAAACTTACTATCCAAAGACAGTATACCATTCGGTTACACCTATGTATCCAAATGGTTGAGCGCTCCAGTTTTCCAATTACAGGATAACGTATATAAGAGGATATCATTACTCCTAAAGAGGAGCTATGGATTCCATATCTATGAATAACAAGTCTACGATATCAAGAGTCTTTCCTCCAACGTACCGGCATGCATACCTCAATTGAGATGTGGGTGTCACCCTTTGGCACATCAAAAGACACAAGTCGAGACAACGGGCCCACTATTCATCTCAGGATAAAGATACAATACAAATGATTGTCTAAAGTGAATCATTTTGCCGAGACAGAATTATTAATCCAAATCAGTTCACTTTATGTCCCGATCCAACACTTCGTCTCCTATGACAACGTGCCAATGTTTCTATTCATTGAGTCCAACTCCGATGGTCAAGAGAAACCATCTCCCAAAAGGGATATAGACAACATAACAATCTTTACATGAATAAAGAGCCTAACTTTATTCCCTCGATTGCGGATGATATGTTTTAGACCGTCACCTTAAGAATTGTGTCTTCTGCATAATTAGCCCATCATATGCTCAATTCTTAAGGTTTGGATTGATAGTCTCAGGCTACTGTTTGCTTAACATACATTCAAGAAATATGAACGTAAAGAGGACAAGATTTGGTATATATAAATGAATAAATTCTTTATTGATAAAAATGTCTCCAAAAACGTATTACATTTTTACTCCTCAGGGCATACATGTCTAACAATCTCCCACTTGCACTAAGTGAGTAAATACAACAAATTTCGCATCCCCATAGCTTCCACATGCCTCTCGAAGACTCTCCCAGTAAGTGTCTTCGTAAATGGATCAGGTAAATTGTTCTATGACTCGATCTTGCACAACGTGACATGCCCGCGCTCAACGAAGTCCTTTATCACATGATACTTTCGATCAATATGCTTGCTCTTCTTGTGAAATCTTGGTTTTTTAACATTAGCTACCGCCGCTATTATCACAGTACAGTGATACTGCTTTAACTATACCAGGAACTACCTCAAGATCCCCAAGGAACTTACGAAGCCACATTGCTTCTTTCGAAGAATCACTAGCTGCCACATGCTCGGCCTCCATCATTGAATCCGAAGTACAATTTTGCTTTGCACTTCTCCAACTGATTGCACTGTCACCCAGAGTAAACACAAACCCCAAAATTGATTTCCTAAAATCCAGACACGATTAAAAATCTAAGTCAGTGTATCCTAGAGGAGTCAAGTCCTCACCCGAATACACAAGCATATACCCTCGAGTCCTTCATAGGTACTTGAAAATATGCTTTACCGCAACCTAATGGTTCGGTCCTGGATCCACCTGAAATCGACTTACAATTTCGACGCATAACTAATATCCGGTCGTGTGCAAAGCATGGCGTACATGAGACTACCCGCTGCCGAAGCATAAGGTACCTTCTTCATGTATTCTCTTTCTTCATAAGACTTTGGAGAGTCTTTCATAGAAAAAGTATTTCTAGGCCTAGATGGTTGCCCACCTGTCTTGGAATCCTACATTGCAAACCTCCTGAGAATTTTATCTATGTAACAAGCCTGAGACAAAGCTATCATTTTGTTCTTCCTATCCTGAAAGATCTGGATACCGAGAACAAAATTAGCCTCACCCAAGTCCTTCATGTCAAACTGTTTGGTCAACCATAATTTGACCGATGCCAATGCCCGAACGTCATTGCCAATTAGCAGAATGTCATCTACATAGAGCAGTAGAAAAACCACCTTCCCATCCTTAATGTGTTTGTAAACACATTGTTCATCCACATTTTGTGAGAACCCATAAGTCTTGATCACTTGATCAAATCTTATGTTCCAAGAACGAGAGGCTTGCTTAAGTCCATAAATTGACTTTAGCAGCTCACAAACCTTACCCTCTTGACCCGCAACCTTGAACCTGTCTGGTTGTTCCATATAAATGGACTCATCAAGAGAGCCGTTTAGAAAAGCTGTCTTGACATCCATCTGCCAAATCTCGTAGTCGAGAGCGGCAGCTATGGACAAGAGAATCCAGATGGACTTAAGCACGGCTAGAGGCGAAAAGGTTTCCTCATAATCGATTCCTTCCTTTTGCATATAACCCTTTGCTACCAGTCTAGCCTAAAAGGTTTCGACCTTTCCATCTACTCCTCTTTTCCTCATGTAGATCCACTTACACCCTATGGGTTTTACCCCTTCGGGAAGATCCACAAGCTCCCAGACTTGATTAGTCTTTATAGACTTCATCTTTCTGTTCAAGGCCTCTGTCCATAGTCTTGAATCAACATCCTCCATAGCTTCTATATAAGTACAAGGATCCCTATCATGTTCATCCGGTTCAGCCAAGAAGACCTCCCCCTTGAGCATATACCTCTCAGGTTGACGTCCGATCCTCCCACTACGCCAAAGCCCCTGAGGTTGTTGTTCAGGTCTGTTTGGTTTTTCTACACCGATCGGAATGGTTTCGTTCGAAACCTCTGGAATGAACGGATCACCCCTTAACTCCTCAAGCACCACTTTGCTTTGAGGTTTAAAGTCGTCTATGTAACTCTCCTCAAGAAAAGTTGCATTAGTTGAAACCACGACTTTATTTTCTTTTGGGTTATAAAAATAACCCCCTTTAGTTCCTTTTGGATATCCTACAAATATGCAAACTTCCGAACATGCTTCCAACTTATTCAGATCCTTAAACAAGACATGAGCCGGACATCCCCATATGCGAATATGGTTTAAGGATGTCTTCCTACTTGTCCACAACTCATGAGGAGTTTTAAGGACCGATTTTGAAGGCACATTGTTCAAAAGATAACATGCGGTTTGTAGTGCATATCCCCAAAATGATAAAGGCAATGATGAATAACTCATCATGGACCTAATCATGTCCAACAAAGTCCTATTCCTTCTCTCCGCTACGCCATTCTGCTGCGGAGTGCCCGGCGCAGTCAAATGGGATAAAATCCCATTCTCTAACAAGTGTTCCAAGAACTCATCAGAAAGGTATTCCCCACCTCGATCTGATCGAAGTGCCTTTATGGGTTTACCCAATTGCATTTCCACTTTAGCCCAAAACTCCTTGAACTTATCAAAAGTTTTGCTTTTGTGGTGCACTAGGTACACATACCCATATCTTGAGAAATCGTCAATAAAAGTGACGAATTACTCATACCCTTCTCGTGCCTGGATGTTCATTGGTCCACAAACATCACTATGCGCAAGTTCTAGAACCCCTTCGGCCCTATTGCCCTTAAACCCGAATGATCTTTGGGTCATTTTACCCTCCAAACAAGATTCACATTGAGGTATAGATTCCACCTTTAAGTGACTTAAAGGTCCATCCCTTACCAACCTTTGAATCCTATTCAGGTTAATATGACCAAGGCGCAAATGCCAAAGATAAGTCTTATTAGAGTAAGAAGTTTTAAGTCTTTTAGAGTCATTATCATTCATCTCAGCATTAAGCAATAAGTCCGTCTTAGGTTTGATAAAATATAGATTATTTTGCATCCATCCAGAACAGATAAAAGATTTGTTTTTATGAATCACCACTTTTTCATTAAAAGATACCACGTAGGAGCCTTTAAATAAACAAGATACAGAAATTAAATTCCTTTTAAATTTAGGAACATAAAAACAATCTTGCAAAAATAAATTCCTATAATTATTAAAATAAAGATGGACATCTCCCACTGCTTCCGCTGAGACCAAGGATCCATCGCCCATCCGAAGCGTGAAGTCCTCATGAAGCAGACTTCTCATTTCTTTGAACCCCTGCATAGAAACACAAACATGATTAGTTGCGCTGGAATCTATGACCTAGATGTCACTTGATTCCTCAACCAAATAAGTTTCTAAATATAGAAGATCACACCTACCTCCTTTGGAAAGGAAGTCCTTGCAATGCTTCTTGATATGCCTGACCTTTCCACAGAAGAAGCACTTAAGCTTCTTTGGGTTCTTCTTCCTCTTCTTCTTGCTCTTGGTAGCAGCAGGAATAGAAGACTTCCCGTTGTTGGCCCGTTGCTTCTTTCCATTCCCTGAGTTAGGATTGGAACCAAAGCAGCTACCATGTTGGCCTCACCACCAGCAGGAGACTCCCTGATCAGTAGTTGGAACTCCTGTAACTGTTTCATTAGTTCTGTTAAGGTCATGTCCCGTCTATTGCTTAAATTCAAAGTAGCTCTAAACGGAATAAATTCCTTAGACAGAGTCTCAAAAACCATAGTCATCTGAGTTTCAGCATCGATGTCAGCTCCATTGGTTTGGGCCTCAGCGAGATAACCCATGACCAACATCATGTGCTCCTTCATAGATGTCCCCGACCTTTGTCTACAGTTTAAGAGTTTCCGAAGCGCCCCTTGCTGCTTTGTTATGGCCTGGCCTCCAAACATATCCTCAAGATTATCCAAGATCTGCTTCGTAGTCTCATAATCCTGATGTTGAGCCTACAACACATTATTCATGCTGGCCATAACATAGCAGCGGGCCTGATCATTAGCATCTTTCCAACGATCGAACGTTTGGAATTGCTCATTACTTGAGTCTCTTGTAGGCTTAGGAGGACAAGGGGTTGTCAGTACATATTACAGTTTTTCAAAGGACAGGACGATATCTAGGTTCCGTTTCCAATTGTTATAGTTCTCACCGGTTAATAGGTTTTTGTCAAGTATCGATGATAAAGTGTTTTTAGACATTTTCAATCTACAATAAAGAATCATATACCAAACATAAGCAAAGATATAATAATAGTTTAGTAAGATAACACAATCATGTAAAATCATACAAATGTGTTTATGTGTCAATGCCATGAAAATATCACACCTTACAATGATAATTCCCAACTCAGAATTCAACAAGCTCCTATGGGAGTCATGCAAAATTCAATCAGGAACACGAATCCCCTCCTGATTAATATATGCCATCTAGGACCCGTATGATCCAGCATATTTTAATAATTGTTTCTTTGGCTATTAATTTTATTAACAGAGTTCCTAGGGGAGGTTAATAATAAAATTAATGTGAGTGCATAACCATCGTTTCAATATTTTATCCATGATTTATAATCACCACCTAGGGGTGTGTAACCATAAATCATACTAAAATACCTTATCCTTTTAGAGATCCAATCTGGTACATGATAGAAATCCCTTCCTAGTGGTCGGGACCACCATGTTCTGCCTATGGACCAACGATGGAGGCCTTAGGTCCTCTCTTCGAAAACCTTCTCCCACTCAATCTTTTGAAATCAAGGTTTTATTTTAAGAATATGCATGAATAATTTTAATATGAGCGGTACTCCCTATTCTATATTACATGTTATCAATATACATGGCAAATCATATTATAATGCAGACAAGCAAAGCAATCAAGCAAAGCTACAAGCAAAATAATAATGACCGTAATATTATGGTTCTGCCCTGGAGAATAGAAAACTAAGATTAAAAGAGAATAATCAAAACATTTATCGATTCTTGATCCTTGAATCCTCAAGCTGTATCCTTCTTCATGTAATATCCATCTTCAAGCTTCAATCCCGTATGAATCAAATACTTTATATTTCTGGTCATATCCAAATTTAATGTTTCTCAAAATCATCCCAAGAAATAAAATTAAAACTGCACCAAAAAATTACACCTTTTCTGGAAACTTTTTCCAGCTCTCGGTCGGTAGGCCGATCTAGGTGATCGGCCTTCTGGTCATTTTTCTCAGTCGGCATGAAGGTTCAGCCTACCGACAGAGCCAGTCAATTTCTGCCCTACTGACGGCCTACCGATCCGTGACCATCGGCCTACCAAACTATGATGTCCAGCATGCCGACAGAGCAGAAATCCCTCATTCCAGAAAATACAATTTTAATGCAATTTATCAATTTTATTTTTAACAATTCAAAAACATAAAATTAGAGACTCAGGAAATACCTGGGGGTGCCATCATCATTCTTCTAGATCTGTCTTCTAGATCCGTCTTCTCCGGATAATTATTCAATTACAAAATTTTTACAAATTTAAAATAAATAATAATTCCTAGATGGAGATGATAGTCCGCCATCTAATTAATTAATTAATTACATTCTAACCTCTAAGGAACCATAATCGGTATTAATTAATTAATTAATAAATAATTAAACAACTATTTAATCAACCATAATTAATTAATAAACATTTACCACATAATCCATGACACCATATATAATTTATAGAAACCTTGAGTGCCAACTCTCTATAAAATTCAATTCAAGCATAGGGGAGATTAAGATCACAAAATTTATGCATATAACATGATCACAAACTTGTAAATTTATGTAAAAACCATGGCTCCGATACCAATTGTTGGAAAAACGTTGCACAGCGGAATTTTAAAATTTTTCATTAGAGTAATTTCCAAAACACAAGTTTGACATGCTATATGTATAAATTAAACAGATCTTACTAACCTTTTAAGTGTCGAAGAACCTTCGCAACCTGTGAAGAGAAAGTAACGTTACAAAAGAGCCTCAACCAACTGGTCTTCTTTGCTATTCTCTATCCACAACCAGAGTGAGTGTGGGCTCACACGTACAGCTCTTCCACCGGTGACTCTCCTTCCAACCAATTGAGAGAACCCAAAGCTAGTGTTCGTGATTTGTGAACAAAAGCTCTTAGAGAGTTTTTCAGATGCTCACCAGAAGAGTATCTCTCTTAGTCTCTCAATTGATCTAAGTAAATCATTAGACTCACTCCCTTTTTATAGCAATTGGTCCTCGAGTTAGTCCTTATCAGAATAGGACTCAAAAACTCAAAACAGAATCAAGTTCGGATCAATATTTGATAAGATCCGTGTGAAAACATGATGGTCATGCCCAAAATATGTTTCTTCTTTAAACGACAGACGTATGTAGTATAGAAAAGTTGTCGTATCCACAGGGAGATGAAAATTTGTACCTCAGCAAATTGATAAAAATAAACGGTCAAAAAGGCAAGTGGTTTTTCAGAGCTAAGTTTAAATGAAAGGAATATTTTTGTGGTTTTTATTCAAAATTTTAATTCAAAAGAAATGAAATTAAAACGGTGAAGCTTGGAGAATCCCTTGTATATTTTGCAACTGATATGGAATTTTAATTCTAATTATTAATTATCTAAAGTATTTGATTTATTATATCTTGTCTCAATAATTGCAAACACATTTTACTAATTATATAGGTCAACCTAAATCGACAATATAGCAAGCCATAATGCAGTAAGGGTTTTCCTATAAAAACTAGCAAAATAATTATCAGTCACTAATGATTTGGTGCACTAATTATGGGAATTATAACAGCTGTCACTCAATTATAATTAACATAATTATAGGATAGAAAAGATAATAACAAATCAAAGTTAATATATTTTAGTGGAATAAATTTTTACATTAACTCCGGCAGCACTTCGTCTTATGAAATATCTAGAATCGACAATATAACAAGTCATACTGCAGTAAAAGACATTCCATAAAATTAAGCATTATTTTATTATTATTAATATTAACTATGTAGCACAATTAAATTACATAAAAAAAGCATGACTGAATTTATGTAAAAATTGGCAACATAACAACATCAACAATAATTATTGAAAACATAAAGATATAATTTATTCCATGAAATATAGGCATTACCACACAGATATAGAGTTAAAATCCATACCAAGATACTATGCATACAAGATCATCTCTCTGCCTCACCAGACACTCTACGCTAATTTAAGCATTATTTTATTATTATTTATTACCTAAGAAGATACTGCTGAGTCTAACTCAACAGTAAGGAAAGGAAGAGGAAAGGAGGGCCAAAGGCCCGAAGGGATTTTTTTTTCATGGGGCAATGCAAGGCTATTTATAGCCTTGAAAAATTACTGTATATTATATGTAATCATCATTTTTTCCTGTTGAAAGTTGACATTTTTGGATCAAATTGATCCTTTTTCTCCTCTTTTCTTCTTCGCGCTAGCCCTTCTTTAATGTGTGAGAATCTCGCTAAGATTCTGTGGTTCACGGCATGAGAATTCGCCAAACTAGGATGATCTGGACCGTTAATTTCACGATCGAACGGTTACAAGAGACAGGAAAATTGGGCCCAGGTGGGACCAGTGGAAGCGCAATTATGGAGCGTCAGATTGGTCCAAGTATTCTCATCTAACGGCTGACAGAACACTGAAACTGAGCTTGCCTGCACACGATCCAAGATGGACTGAGACACTCCACTGACACGCTGCAGCTTGTCGGCGCGTGTAATGCACGCACCAATCATATTTTGACACGTTGACTGCGCCTCTGAGATTCCGCTGACGCACCGGATGACGCGTTGACACGCGACTCTTCCTCGGACGGCTGAGATTGATTTGGCAGTGAATCCAACGACTCTCATGATGCCACGTGTCCCATTTAATATAAATTTGAATTTCTTTTATCTTTTTGATGCATTTGATGTCTGATTTTATCCATTTTGGTGTCGTTTTGTTCCGTTTTTCCTCCATTTAAATCTAAAAATCACAAACACACTAATATTAGTTATTTTACAAACATAATATTTACAAAAATATTAAAAATATTTATTTTACATTAAAACACACAAAAATAAATAAAAACTTCTAAAATTTTCAGTCTCTTACGGTTTGACACAAATATAATTTTTATGACTTGAAAATATTTTTAGAAATTACTAAAAATATAGTAAAATATATTTACAAATTTAAAACACACTATCAAACACTCTAAAACTCAAAATAAAATAACCGCATTATTTTTACGGCTTTGACTATTTACAGACTAGACACTTATTTAATACACCAAAATGACTCTAAAAATTACTAACAATTCTATTAAACATAAAAACACACTAAAAATACATTTTTAAACACATTTACACACTAAGACATAAAATACTTATTAACACAAAATGCTACTAATTAGAGGATTTAATGAGAAATAAAACCATAAATAAATGATTTAAGCCTTGGAAAATGTACACTTTTATAGTCTCATCATACCCCCCAACCAGCTTATTGCTAGTCTCTAGCAATTAAAGCGATAAAATTTTGAAATGATTTATTGAATATCCATACAATGAAAATCATTTAACAAAAATTTGACTTATCTAACTAGATAGACTAACAAAGCAAAAGTTTTATTTGAACAATTTATATGCTATTTAACAAAATGTATACAAACCAAACTTAGTGTAGAAAGGGATAATGAATAATTATGAAGTTTCATCCAAAACTAGGAATATTATGGTTATGATATTTTGCTTGAAATCACTCCTTTAGGTAGCAACACTTGAAATTATTGATTTGGAACAATTAAAGAGTAGAAACATAAAACAGAAATATTGACAAACTTTACAATTATGGATAGTGCAATGTTTGGCTCCCTTAAGCTTTCTCCATAACCCATTTAACGAGCTTTGGGTTAGTAACTCCTAGACCAGTTGGCCTAAAGTACTAGGTGTTGAAGCATCCCTTAGAACTTACTTACTATAGCTAAAGAGGCTACAAAACCAAACTTATCCAACTTTATTCATTTACATAATGACACACTTTATTTATTTACAAAATTTTTTTCTTCTTTTTTTTTTCTCTCTTCTTTTTTTTTCTTTTTTTTATTCTTTTTTTTTTCTTTTCTTTCTTTTTTTTTTTTTGAAATATTGCTCCCTTTAATTGTTCATCTTCACAAAATAACAAAACTCAAATATTCATAGCTTGGACTTACCACCACAATTAAGCATTATAGTGAGTGTGTAAAAAGAATGGCTTACAAACACTTTGAAAAATAAACACATAAAAATGTTAAATAAAACTAAAGTTTTGAAAGTGTATAAAATTAAATAATTTAAAGAATAGAAAAATAATATTACATTAATATGAAATTCAAAAATCAAAACAAAATGATAACACATTAATTACTAAGAAACTAATATTTACAAAATTTTTTTATTTTTATTTTTAAATTTTATGACTCACAAAAATAACACACAAAAATGAAAAATATACAAGAATCTGGAGCAAAATAAAAAATGTGGACAAAAATCAAAAAATTTTAGCACAACATTGAAGCACAAATCTCATATGCATAACTTTTAAGAACAACCCTCTCCCCCCAACCTAAAATATACATTATCCAAAATGAATAAAAGAACGGTGAAAGCAGCAAAAATATTACCTGAATCAGCACAGCTGCAGAGATGATTTGTGGTAAACTTAACAAACCAAAAACTAAAAACTAACAACAATATATTACAAATTGGGTCTTTTAAAGTCAGATTCCCTAGACTTCTTTTTTTTTTGTTTTTGTTTCGAAAGTCAAAAATCATATTTTTACACAAATTCTTCAGAATTCGTCACAAGAGGCCACAAATATTAAGTATTTACTAATCACAATTGATTATAACCTCCTTAATCTCAGCTATCCTGCAAGAATTAATTTTGAGATTTATTTTCAACTTTCAAAGGATTTTTTTTATATATATAAGAAAACAGACAACAAAAATAAATATTTAAAAAAGAATAAATAGAAAACTATTCAAGGTTGATAAACTGGAGCCATAAGAGTGACTTCTTCGGGTTCAGTTATCCGTTCTATGTAGCTTTTTAATCTCTGGCCATTTACTTTGAGTATCCTTCCATCAGATGGATCTTCAATTTCAACAACACCATTAGGGAAAACCTGTTTCACAATATATGGACCTGTCCATCGTGATTTTAACTTACCAGGCTGAAGGTGAAGACGAGATTCATAAAGATGAACCTGTTGATTTGGCTCAAAGTTCTTTCTTAGAATATGTTTGTCATGAAATGCTTTCATTTTTGCTTTGTAAATCCGTGAATTGTTGTAAGCATCATTCCTTAATTCCTCAAGTTCAGAGAGTTAAAGCTTCCGTTCAATACCTGCAGCACTAAGATCAAAGTTGAGAGCTTTAATAGCCCAATAAGCTTTATGTTCAAGTTCTACAGGTAAATGACAGGCTTTTCCAAAGACAAGCCTATAGGGGGACATTCCTAAAGGAGCTTTGTAAGCTGTACGGTATGCCCAGAGTGCATCTTCAAGACGTGAGGACCAATCTTTTCGAACAGGATTCACTGTTTTTTCCAAAATTAGTTTGATCTCTCTATTTGCTAACTCAGCTTGCCCATTTGTCTGTGGGTCATAGGCAGTCGAAACTTTATGAATTACACCGTACTTTTGCATCATAGTTTCAAAAGAATGGTTGCAAAAATGTGTGCCTTGATCACTGATTATAGTGCGTGGTGTACCATACCTAGATAAAACGTTTTCTTTCAAGAACTTTATAATAGTTGTATTATCATTAGTACGGCATGCTATGGCTTCAACCCATTTTGAAACATACTCCACAGCAAGAAGGATGTATAGGTACCCAGAAGAAGGTGGAAAAGGTCCCATAAAGTCTATTCCCCAGCAATCAAATATTTCAATTGCTATAATTGGGTTTAGAGGCATCATGTGACGACGAGATAGAGTACCTAACTTTTGACAATTTTCATAGGAACGACAATAATGATAAGTGTCTTTGAACAAAGTGGGCCAATAAAGACCACATTGGAGGATCTTTGCAGCAGTTTTCTTGGCAGAAAAATGACCACCACATGCATCAGTGTGACAAAATTTTAAGACACTATTCACTTCATCTTCAGGAATGCAACGTCTCATGATTTGATCACGATAGTATTTGGAAAGGTACGGATCATCCCAGTAAATGTTACGCACTTTAATCAAAAACTTTCTTTTGTCTTGCAAACTCCAAGTAGATGGAATTTCTCCAGTTGCCGAATAATTGACAATGTGTGCATACCAAGGTAACTTGGTAACAGAGATCAGATGTTCATCAGGAAATTCATCATGAATTGGTGAACCATTGGCAGAATCATTGACTTCTAAACGAGATAAGTGGTCAGCTACCACATTCTCAACTCCTTTCTTGTCCTTGATAGTCAAATCAAACTCTTGCAGAAGAAGGATCCACCTGATAAATCGAGGTTTAGCATCCTTCTTAGAAAAGAGATACTTAAGGGCAGAATGATCAGTGAAAACGGTGATGGGTGAACCAAATAGGTATGAACGAAACTTATCAAGCGCAAATACTACAGCAAGTAATTCCTTTTCAGTGGTTGAGTAATTCATTTGAGCATTGTTCAAGGTTTTGCTTGCATAGTACACTACAAAAGGTTTTCCTTCCCTTCGTTGACCTAAGACGGCTCCTACAGCGTAATTGCTTGCATCACACATGACTTCAAATGGTAGACTCCAATCAGGGGATTGCATGATAGGTGTAGAAGTTAACTTAGATATCAGTGTTCGGAAAGATACTTCACATTCTTTTGTCCATTCAAACACAGCATCTTTCAACAGGAGATTACACAGTGGTCTTGATATGGCTGAAAAATTTTGAATGAACCTCCTATAAAATCCAGCGTGTCCAAGAAAAGAAAGAACATCTCTAACAATATTTGGAGTGGCCAAGTTTGAAATAAGCTCAATCTTAGCTGGATCAACTTCAATTCCTCTTTCAGAGACAATGTGTCTGAGAACTATGCAAGATGGAACCATAAAATGGCATTTTTCCCAATTTAACACAAGGCCTTTTTCTTCACATCTTTTCAAAACAGCTTCCAGGTTAAGCAGACAAGTATCAAATGAATTACCAAAAACAGTCAAATCATCCATGAAAACTTCCATAATCTTCTCAACCGTGTCACTAAAAATGCTCATCATGCATCTTTGAAATGTAGCTGGAGAGTTACAAAGTCCGAATGACATTCGTCGAAAAGCAAAAGTACCAAAAGGACATGTAAATGTGATCTTTTCCTGATCTTCTAATGCTATCTCTATCTGATAATATCCTGAATATCCATCTAGAAAGCAATAGAAAGGATGACCAGCTACACGTTCTAAGATTTGATCGATGAATGGGAGTGGAAAATGGTCTTTTTGAGTGGCGGCATTTAATTTTCGATAATCAATGCACATTCGCCATCCAGTGACAACTCTTGTAGGGACAAAATCTCCTTTTTCATTTGTTATCATAGTTACACCAGATTTCTTAGGAACAACTTGAGTTGGACTGACCCATTTACTGTCCACAATGGGGTAAATGATACTAGCATTTAACAGTTTCAAAACTTCATTCCTCACGACTTCTTCCATTGTTGGGTTCAGTCTCCTTTGGGGATCTCTTTTTGGATTAACACCTTCTTCCAATTGAATGTGATGGGAGCAAATCAAGGGACTAATACCCTTGATATCAGCTATTGTCCAACCCAATGCTTTTTTATGATCATGCAACATGTTAATTAACCGTCGCTCTTGCGATTCATCGAGTTTGGATGAAATGATAACAGGAAAAGATTCATCAGCTCCTAAGAATGCATGTTTTAGTCCTTTAGGAAGTTGGGCTAACTTAATTTTGGGATTTTCTTCAGTGGATGGTTTTGGCTTTTCTCCTTCTAGGAATAGTTTTTCAAAATGTGGTTGCCAAAACTTTGTTTCTTTGTCAAGTGAATGTTTAGGAATATCAGGAATGGGATCGGGATTTTCAAGATCAGGACTTTGAAAAATTTCTTCAAGCACATAAGTTCACTTTTGAAATTCTTCATGAACAGCTTCATCAATGATTTCAGTGTAAGAACACTCATTATTGCTTTGAAATTGCTTCCCAATATGGAAAACATTCACTTCAAGAGTCATATTTCCAAAAGAGATTTTCATGAGACCATTTCGACAATTGATGGAGCATTAGCCGTAGCTAAGAAAGGTTTTTCGAGGATGATAGGAATTTTTGATTCTATATCCACCTCAGTTTGAGTGTCTAAAATGAGAAAATCCACGGGATAATAAAACTTATCAACTTGTAACAAAACATCTTCAACTATCCCTCGTGGTTTCTTTATGGATTGGTCTGCGAGTTGCAAGACCACAGATATTGGCAAAATCTCTCCAAGGCCTAGTTGCGAGTAAATTGAATAGGGCATGAGGTTGACGCTCGCTCCTAAGTCTAACAAGGCTTGAGTGATTTCGTGGGTTCCTATGTAACAGTTGATTGTGGGACATCCAGGATCTGTGTACTTGACCGGTACTCTTTGCTCAAGAACTGCACTTAGTTGCTCAGTTAAGAACGCAATCCTTGGGACATGATGTTTTCTTTTCATAGTGCACAAATCTTTTATCACTTTGGCATAAGCAGGCACTTGTTTGAGAATTTGCAAAAGAGGAAGATCGATTCGAACTTGCTTCAAATGTTCCAAGATGTGTTCATAATTTTCCGGCACTTTCCTAGTAGTTTGAAGAGCTTGAGGAAAAGGGACTTCTACTGGAAACTTATTCACTTCTTCTTCTTTTTGAGGAACACTTTCTTCCTTACTCGCATCTGTGGTGTTTGATTTTTCCAATGATTTACCACTGTGAGTAGTAACATGACTAACCTCTTCATCCTTCTCTTCGGTGTTAGATGTTTGTATCATGCTTTGTCCTTCATAAAAGACCAAAGCTTGAGATGAACATTTTTCATTCAATTTTGAAATTTCTTTTGTCATATGTGTTAAAGCAGCTTCAATTTTTTCACATGACTTGCTTTGTATCTCAATAAATGCTTGTAATGTTTCTTCAAGAGATTTGCTCGAGTGTGAATCATGTTGAAGAACATTTTCTCCTGAGTGCATTTCTTCTTCATTCCATTGATTTCCAAATGATTGCTCTTGAATTGAATTCCTCCTGTCGAAATTCAAGTTGCTTCTTCCATCAAGATTGAAAGTTTCAGGATAAGGGGTACAAGGCTTATGATTTATCTTTAAGGCATTGCATTGTTCCTCATATTCTCCTATCACTTCCTGATAAACATGACAGTCCAGTGGCTGTTGGTCAAATCTTTCATTCACAAAATTTGTTCCTTGTAGTTCAGCTTTTGTGACTGCATGACTTCCTTTCTCATTCTTTGATTTGAGGATTTCTAATTCTCTTGTGAGGTTTTCAACTTGAACCCTAAGGTTGTAGCTATCCTCTTTCTTCAATTGATGAACTTCAGTTGATCGCGACTTATGAGAAACATCTAATTCAGCCCACAAATGAACTTTTTCAGCAAATTCATCAAGAAATTCCCTGGCCTCTTCAGGATCCTTGTGTAAAAATTTTCCATTGCACATCACTTCCAGATATTGGCGATCATGACTTGTGAGTCCTTCGTAGAAAAATTTGACAAGACGCCAATTCTCATAACCATGGTGAGGACATTGACGTAACAAATCTTTGAATCTTTCCCATGCTTCGTAGAAATTTTCATGATCGTTTTGGGAGAAAGTCAGAATTTTTTTCTTGAGATTGTTGATCTTTTGATATGGATAGTATTTGTAGAAGAAAGCAGATGTCATGTCATTCCATGATTGAATGGATCGAGGTCTTAAAGAATAAAGCCAACTTTTAGCTTTATCTTTCAGTGAGAAAGGGAAAATTTTCAATTTGATGGAATTAGCGATATCAGGGTGGCTATGAAAAGTGGCAACAACTCCTTCAAATTCACAAATATGAACATAAGGGTTTTCGCTTTCTAATCCAAAGAAGGTTGGTAAGAGTTGAATCATGCCAGGCTTAAAATCTTGTTGTGGAAAATTTGATGGAAACATAATACATGAAGGAGTTAAAGTGCGAGTCGGATGCATGAAATCTTTCATCAGCATTCTTTGAGGATTCTCACCAAGATTCTCCGTTGCAAACGAATTTGCAAGAGTGGTTGACGAAGATGAAGAATGCGAAAAAAGAGTTTGACAATTGTTCACTAGGGTATCTTAAGTCTAAAGCCTTAACAGATCGACTAAGTTTGAATCATTAACCCTAAGTATTTTTTATATTATTTTATTATTTTATTTTATTTTATTTTTTTGATTTTTGATTTTAAATTTTTTTTTTTTTACAAGGATAAAGACAAATGCTAAGCTTTTCTTTATTCAGGGAAAATAAAGTAGTGAATGAAAAGCACTCGCCTGAGTTATTTTGTAGATCTTGAGAATTATATACTTTAAGGATGTTCCCAGGAAAGATTGGTGGGGCTAAGGCTTCTTAAAAACCAATCTCCTAGTCAGAGCAACGTTCCTGGAATGACTGATGTTGGAAAAGTTTCCAAAATTAACCGGCTATGGGAATGGTATCTGAGCCAGTACTAGCATCCAAACAGAACTTCCTCAAAGGATACTCTTCACCAAACCACAATTTATTTTATGAAAAACCTAACTCTAAAATTTTATGATGTTTTATTTCTAAGGCAAAAACTTAAATCTAAACCTAAAACTAACAAAATAAATATTTTACAAAGAAAAGGAAAGAAAATAAAATTTTTATGACTTTTTTTGATTTTTTGATTTTTTTATGAATAGTGAACAGTGTGTGAATAGTGATGTGAATAGTAACTTTATGAATAGTAGCCTACTTAATTAAATATTTGAACTAAAATAACAATATTTACAGTATTTAAAAGATAAGGACAAAGTACTAACCTGGTTTCCTGCTTAATTTAGCAATCTGACAAAGTAATAGCACCTCCCCGGCAACGGCGCCAGATTTTGATGGTCACGACCAAAATATGTTTTTTCTTTAAACGGCGGATGTATGTAGTATAGAAAAGTTGTCGTATCTACAGGGAGATGAAAATTTGTACCTCGGTAAATTGATAAAAATAAACGGTCAAAAAGGCAAGCGGTTTTTCAGAGCTAAGTTTAAAATGAAAGAAATATTTTTGTGGTTTTTATTCAAAATTTTAATTCAAAAGAAATGAAATTAAAACGGTGAAGCTTGGAGAATCCCTTGTATATTTTGCAACTGATATGGAATTTTAATTCTAATTATTAATTATCTAAAGTATTTGATTTATTATATCTTATCTCATTAATTGCAAACACATTTTACTAATTATATAGGTCAACCTAAATCGACAATATAGCAAGCCATAATGCAGTAAGGGTTTTCCTATAAAAACTAGCAAAATAATCATCTGTCACTAATGATTTGGTGCACTAATTATGGAAATTATAACAGCTGTCACTCAATTATAATAAAATCAAAACAATCTTTATCAAGATGATCTCTAAGAAAATAAATCAATTCACAATAATTCTACAAGTTTATATTGATCTAATTTATCCAAAATTAAATCAACCGATAAACAGACAAGAATTATCTGATCCCAATAATTAAACAAGTTTATCTTAAATTAATTTATTACAAAATTAATTCAACCAATAAATAGGCATAAATTATTTAATTCTTCCAAATTTTAAACCAATTTGAAAAATCCGACATGAGTCACCAATTATTAGAAAAGCACGCCGTGTCGTTACAGGATTTTGTGAGCTAGCAAAGGGGACCAAAATAGACCTATAAAGTTCAAGCTCATGATAATTATGAAACCCAATATCCCATATATACATTTCACAATTATCAACTCCAACGCTGCTCCACTAAATGCTTGGAGCTGCACTATTGAATTTTATAAAATTACGAAGCTCGTATAGCTAAATCTCCATGACATATCATAGTGTATCGTATCCCCATATGAAAATCCATAATCGGCTTAAGGACAAGTTCTGTCTTACCTTCCTGATTATTTTTATCTTACATTCCATTGCCTCACCATCAGAAAACTTACTATCCAAAGACAGTATACCATTCGGTTACACCTATGTATCCAAATGGTTAAGCGCTCTAGTTTTCTAATTACAGGACAACGTATATAAGAGGATATCATTACTCCTAAAGAGGAGCTATGGATTCCATATCTATGAATAACAAGTCTACGATATGAAGAGTCATGCCTCTAACGTACCAGCAGGCATACCACTATTGTGATGTGGGTGTCACCCTTTGGCATATCAAAAGACACAAGTCGAGACAATGAACCCAGTATTCATCTTAGGATTAAGATACAATACAAATGATTGTCTAAAGTGAATCGTTTTGTTGAGATAGAATTATTAATCCAAATCAATTCACTTTATGTCCTGATCCAACACATCGTCACCTATGACAACGTGCCAATGTTTCTATTCATGGAGTCCAACTCCAATGGTCAAGACAAACCATCTCCCAAAAGGGATATAGACAACATAACAATCTTTGCATGAATAAAGAGCCCAACTATATTCCCTCGATTGCGGATCATATGTTTTAGACCGTCACCTTAAGAATTGTGTCTTCCGCATAATCAGCCCATCATATGCTCAATTCTTAAGGTTTAGATTGACAGTCTCAGACTACTGTTTGCTTAACATACATTCAACAAATATGAACGTAAAGAGGACAAGATTTGGTATATATAAATGAATAAATTCTTTATTGATAAAAATGTCTCCAAAAACGTATAATATTTTTACTCGTTAGGGCATACATGTCTAACACTCTCCACCCGCATGAGACTCCCTGATCAGTAGTTCAAACTCCTATAACTGTTTCATCAATTCCGTCAAGGTCATATCACGTCTATTGCCAAAATTAAATGTAGCTCGAAACAAAATTAATTCCTTTGACAGAGTCTCAAAGACCATAGTATCTGAGTTTCAGCATTGATGTCGGCTCCATTGGTTTGAGCCTCAACGAGGTAACCCATGACCAACATCATATGCTCCTTTACAGATGTCCCCAGCCTCTGTCTACAGTTTAGAAGTTTCCAAAGCACCCTTTGCTGCTTTGTTATGGCCTGGCCTCCAAACATATCCTCAAGATTATCAAAGATCTGCTTCGTAGTCTCATAATCTTGGTGTTGAGCCTGCAGCACGTTGTTAATGCTAGCCATAACATAGCAGCGGGCCTGATCATTAGCATCTTTCCAGCGATTGTACGCTTGGAATTGCTCATTACTTGAGCCTCCTGTATGCTCTGGAGGACAAGGGGTTGTCAGTACATATTTCAATTTCTCAAAGGACAGGGCGATATCCAGGTTCCGTTTCCAATCGTTATAATTCTCACCAGTTAATTGGTTTTTGTCAAGTATCGATGATAAAGCGTTTTTAGACATTTTCAACCTACAATAAAGAATCATATACCAAGCATAAGCAAAGATATAATGATAATTTAGTAAGATAACACAATCATGTAAAATCATACAAATGTGTTTATGTGTCAAAACCTTTAAAATATCACATCCTTACAACAATAATTCCCAACTCAGAATTCAACAAGCTCCTAGGGGAGTCATGCCAAATTCAAATCAGGAACACGGATCCCCTCCTGATTAATATATGCCATCCAGGACCCGTATGATCCAACATATATTAATAATCGTTTCTTCGGCCATTAAATTTATTAACAGAGCCCCTAGGGGAGGTTAATAATAAAATTAACTTGAGTGTATAACCATCGTTTCAATATTTTATCCATGATTTATAATCACCACCTAAGGGTGTGCCACCAGAAATCATACTAAAATACCTTATCCTTTCAGAGATCCAATCTGGTACATGATAGAAATCCTTCCTAGGGGTCGGGACCACCATGTTCTGCCTATGGACCAACGATGGAGGCCATAGATCCTCTCTTCGAAAACCTTCTCTCACTCAATCTTTTGAATTAAAGGTTTTATTTTAAGAATATGCATGAATAATTTTAATATGAGCGGTACTCCCTATTCTATATGACATGTTATCAATATACATGGCAAATCATCTTATAATGTAGACAAGCAAAGCAATCAAGTAAAGCTACAAGCAAAATAATAATAACCGTAATATTATGGTTGCACCCTAAAGAGTAGAAAACTAAGATTACAAGAGAATAATTGAGATATTTATTGATTCTTGATCCCTGAATCCTCAAGCTGTATCCTTCTTCATGTAATATCCATCTTCAAGTCTTCAATCCCGTATGAATCGAATACTTCATATTTTCGGTCATATCCAAATTTAATATTTCTCAGGATCGTCCCAAAAATAAAATTAAAACTACACCGAAAAATTGCACCTTTTCTGGAAACTTTCTAGCTCTTGGTATTGCATCTTCGGCCTGCCGATCCATGAAGGTTCGGCCTGCCGAACTAGGAGTTCGGCCTGCCGGCAGAGCCAGCCTATTTCTGCCCCACTATCGGCCTGTCGGACCACACGTCCGGCCTGCGGATCTGTGACCATTGGCCTGCCGAATTGTGATGTCTGACATACCGACCGAGCAGAAATTCCATTCCAGAAAATTCAATTTTTAATCCAATTCATCAATTTTATTTTCGACAATTCAAAAACATAACATTAGAGACTCAGGAAATACCTAGAGGCGCCATCATCATTCTTCTAGATCCGTCTTCTCCGGATAATTATTTAATTACAAAATTTTTACAAATTTAAAATAAATAATAATTCCTAGACGGAGATGATAGTCCGCCATCTAATTACATAAAAAACCTAGATACACATTCTAATTTCTAAGGAACTATAACCGGTATAAATTAATTAATTAATAATTAAACAACAATTTAATCAACCATAATTAATTAATAAGCATTCACCACGTAATCCATGATAACATATGTAAATTATAGAAACCTAGAGTACCATCTCTCTATAAAATTCAATTCAAGCATAGGGAGATTAAGACCACAAAATTTTTGCATATAACATGATCACAAACTTGTAAATTTATGTAAAAACCATGGCTCTGATACCAATTGTTGAAAAAACAATGCGTAGCGAAATTTTAAAAATTTTTTATATTTTTCATCAAAGTAATTTCTAAAACACAAGTTTGACATGCTATATGTATAAATTAGACAGATCTTACTAACCTTTGTGTGTCAAAGAACGTCCGCAACCTGTGAAGAGAAGTAACGTTCTGGAAGAGCCTCAACCAACTGGTCTTCTTTGCTACTCTCTATCCACAACCAGAGTGAGTGTGGGCTCACACGTATAGCTCTTCCACCGGTGACTCTCCTTCCAACCAATAGAGAGAACCCAAAGCCAATGTTCGTGATTTATGAACAAAAGCTCTCAGGGAGTTTTCAGATGCTCACCAGAAGAGTATCACTCTTAATCTCTCAATTGATCTGAGAAAATCATGAGACTTACTCCCTTTATATAGCTATTGGTCCTGGGGTCAGTCCTTATCAGATTAGGTCTTAAAAAATCAAAACAGAATCAAGTTCAGATCAATATCTGATAAGATTCGCATGAAAATGTGTAATCTTATCACTCGCTGATCGGCAGGCCGAACACGTCATTCGGCAGGCCAAACTCCCGTGAAAATATCTCCACGAATCTTTTATTTTTCACCCGAGATTCTATAGGATAAAGTCTCAGTTTTGATTCAAATAACCCAATAGAAAAGTTATCTGATTAAAACAAACTTCATCAAGATAATCTCTAAGAAAATAAATCAATTTACAATAATTCTATCTTCATCTAATTTATCCAAAATTAAATGAACCGATAAACAGACAGGAATTATCTAATCCCAATAATTCAACAAGTTTATCTTAAATTAATTTCTTACAAAATTAAATCAACTGATAAACAGACATGAATTATTTAATTCTTCCAAATTTTAAACCAATCTGATAAATCCGACATAAGTCACCAATTATTAGAAAAGCACGCTGTATCGTTACAGGATTTTGTGAGCTAGCAAAGGGGACCATAATGGACCTATAAAGTTCAAGCTCACGATAATTATGAAACCCAATATCCCAGATATACATTTCACAATTATCAACTCCAACGCTACTCCACTAAAAGCTTGGAGCTACACTCTCAAACTTTATAGAATTACGAAGCTCGTATAGCTAAGTCTCCAGGACATATCATAGTGTATCGTATCCCCAAATGAAAATCCATAATCGGCTTAAGGACAAGTTCTGTCTTACCTTCCCGATTATTTTTATCTTACGTTCCATTGCCTCACCATCAGAAAACTTACTATCCAAAGACAGTATACCATTCGGTTACAGCTATGTATCCAAATGGTTGAGTGCTCCAGTTTTCCAATTACAGGACAATGTATATAAGAGGATATCAATACTCCTAAAGTGGAGCTATGGATTCCATATCTATGAATAACAAGTCTACGATATCAAGAGTCTTGCCTCCAACGTACCGACATGCATACCTCAATTGAGATGTGGGTGTCACCCTTTGACACATCAAAAGACACAAGTCGAGACAACGGGCCCACTATTCATCTCAGGATAAAGATACAATACAAATGATTGTCTAAAGTGAATCATTTTGCTGAGATAGAATTATTAATCCAAATTAATTCACTTTATGTCCCGATCCAACACCTCGTCTCCTATGACAACGTGCCAATGTTTCTATTCACGGAGTCCAACTCCGATGGTCAAGACAAACCATCTCCCAAAAGGGACATAGACAACATAACAATCTTTACATGAATAAAGCGCCCAACTTTATTCTCTCGATTGCGGATCATATGTTTTAGACCGTCATCTTAAGAATCGTGTCTTCCGTATAATCAGCCCATCATATGCTCAATTTTTAAGGTTTAGACTAACAGTCTCAGACTACTGTTTGCTTAACATACCTTCAACAAATATGAACGTAAAGAGGACAAGATTTGGTATATATAAATGAATAAATTCTTTATTGATAAAAATGTCTCCAAAAACGTATTACATTTTTACTCCTTAGGGCATACATGTCTAACAATCTCCCACTTGCACTAAGTGAGTAAATACAACAAATTTTGCATCCCCATAGCTTCCACATACCTCTCGAAGACTCTCCCAGTAAGTGTCTTCGTAAATGGATCAGCTAAATTGTCCTTTGACGCGATCTTACACACTGTGACATGCCCGTCCTCAACGAAGTCCTTTACCACATGATACTTTCAATCAATATGCTTGCTCTTCTTGTGAAATCTTGGTTCCTTAGCAATAGCTACCGCCGCACTGTTATCATAGTTCAGTGATACCGCTTTAACTATACCAGGAACTACCTCAAGATCCCCAAGGAACTTACGGAGCCATAATGCTTTTTTTGAAGCATCACTAGCCACCACATACTCGGCCTCCATCATTGACTCTGAAGTACAATTTTGCTTTGCACTTCTCCAACTGATGGCATCGCCGCCCAGAGTAAACACAAACCCCGAAATTGATTTCCTAAAATCCAGACAAGATTAAAAATCTGAGTCAGTGTATCCTAGAGGAGTCAAGTCCTCACCCGAATACACAAGCATATACCCTCGAGTCCTTCTTAGGTACTTGAAAATATGCTTTACCATAACCCAATGGTTCGGTCTTGGATCCGCCTGAAATCGACTTACAATTCTGACTGCATAACTAATATCCGATCGTGTGCAAAGCATGGCATACATGAGACTACCCGCTACCGAAGCATAAGGTACCTTCTTCATGTATTCTCTTTCTTCATAAGACTTTGGAGAGTCTTTCTTAGAAAAAGTATTTCCAGACCTAGATGGTTGCCCACCTTTTTTGGAATCCTACATTGCAAACCTCCTGAGATTTTTATCTATGTAACCGGCCTGAGACAAAGCTATCATTTTGTTCTTCCTATCTCGAAAGATCTGGATACCGAGAACAAAATTAGCCTCACCCAAGTCCTTCATGTCAAACTGCTTGGTCAACCTTAATTTAACCGATGACAATGCCCGAACGTCATTGCCATTTAGCAGAATGTCATCTACATAGAGCAGTAGAAAACCACCTTCCCATCCTTAATGTGTTTGCAAACACATGGTTCATCCACATTTTGTGAGAACCCATAAGTCTTGATCACTTGATCAAATCTTATGTTCCAAGAACGAGAAGCCTGCTTAAGTCTATAAATTGACTTTAGCAGCTTACAAACCTTACCCTCTTGACCCGCAACCTTGAACCCGTCTGGTTGTTTCATATAAATGGACTCATCAAGATAGCCATTTAGAAAAGCTGTCTTGACATCCATCTGCCAAATGTCATAGTCGAGAGCGGCAACTATGGACAAAAGAATCCGGATGGACTTAAGCATGGCTAGAGGCGAAAAGGTTTCCTCATAATCGATTCCTTCCTTTTGCATATAACCCTTAGCTACCAGTCTAGCCTAAAAGGTTTCGACCTTTCCATCTACTCCTCTTTTCCTCTTGTAGATCCACTTACACCCTATGGGTTTTACCCCTTCGGGAAGATCCACAAGCTCCCAGACCTGGTTAGTCTTTATAGACTTCATCTCTATGTTCAAAGCCTCTACCCATAGTCTTGAATCAACATCCTCCATAGCTTCTACATAAGTACAAGGATCCCAATCATGTTCATCCGGTTCAGCCAAGAAGACCTCCCCATTGAACATATACCTCTCAGGTTGACGTCCGATCCTCCCACTATGCCGAAGCCCTTGAGGTTGTTGTTCAAGTTTGTTTGGTTTTTCTACACCGATCGAAATGGTTTCGTTTAGAACCTCCAGAGTGAACGAATCACCTCTTAACTCCTCAAGCACCACAATGCTTCGAGGTTTAAAGTCGTCCATGTAACTCTCCTCAAGAAAAGTTGCATTAGTTGAAACCACGACTTTATTTTCTTTCGGGTTATAAAAAAAACCCCCTTTAGTCCCTTTCGGATATCCTACAAACACGCAAACTTCTGAACGTGCTTCCAACTTATTCGGATCCTTAAACAGGACATGAGTTGGGCATCCCCATATGCGAATATGGTTTAAAGATGTCTTCCATCTTGTCCACAACTCGTGAGGAGTTTTAGGGACCGATTTTGAAGGCACATTGTTCAAAAGATAACATGCGGTTTGTAGTGCATATCCCCAAAAGGATAAAGGCAATGATGAATAACTCATCATGGACCGAATCATGTCCAACAAAGTCCTATTCCTTCTCTCCGCTACGCCATTCTGCTGCGGAGTGCCCGGCGCAGTCAAATGAGATAAAATCCCATTCTCTAACAAGTGTCCCAAGAACTCATCAGAAAGGTATTCCCCACCTCGATCAGATCAAAGTGCCTTTATGGGTCTACCCAATTACTTTTTCACTTCAGCCCAAAACTCCCTGAACTTATCATAAGTTTCGCTTTTGTGGTGCATTAGGTACACATACCCATATCTTGAGTAATCGTCAATAAAAGTGACGAAGTACTCATACCCTCCTTGTGCCCGGATGTTCATTGGTCCGCAAACATCACTATGTACAAGTTCTAGAACCCCTTCGGCCCTATTGCCCTTAGACCCGTGTGGTCTTTTGGTCATTTTACCCTCCAAACAAGATTCACATTGAGGTATAGATTCCACCTTTAAGTGACTTAAAGGTCCATCCCTTACCAACCTTTGAATCCTATTCAGGTTAATATGGCCAAGGCGCAAATGCCAAAGATAAGTCTTATTAGAGTGAGAAGTTTTAAGTCTTTTTGAGTAATTATCATTTATCTCAGCATTAAGCAATAAGTCCATCTTAGGTTTGATAAAGTATAGATTATTTTGCATCCATCCAGAACAGATAAAAGATTTGTTTTTACGAATCACCACTTTTTCATTAAAAGATACCACGTAGGAGTCTTTAAATAAAGAAGATACAGAAATTAAATTCCTTTTAAATTTAGGAACATAAAAACAATCTTGCAAAAATAAATTCCTAGAATTATCAAAATAAAGATGGACGTCTCCCACTGCTTCTGCTGAGACCAAGGATCCATCGCCCATCCGAAGCATGTAAGTCCTCATGAAGTAGACTTCTTGTTTCTTTGAACCCCTGCAGAGAAACACAAACATGATTTGTTGCGCCAGAATCTATGACCCAGATGTCACTTGATTCTTCAACCAAACAAGTTTCTAAATATAGAAGATCACACCTACCTCCTTTGGAAAGGAAGTTCTTGCAATGCTTCTTGATATGCCCGACCTTTCCACAGAAGAAGCACTTAAGCTTCTTTGGGTTCTTCTTCCTCTTCTTCTTGCTCTTGGTAGCAGCAGGAATAGAAGACTTCCCGTTCTTGGCCCGTTGCTTCTTTCCATTCCCTGAGTTAGGATTGGAACCAAAGCAGCTACCATGTTGGCCTCACCACTAGCAGGAGACTCCCTGATCAGTAGTTTGAACTCCTGTAACTGTTTCATCAGTTTAGTTAAGGTCATGTCCCGTCTATTGCTTAAATTAAAAGTAGCTCTAAACAGAAAAAATTCCTTAGACAGAGTCTCAAAGGCCATAGTCATCTATGTTTCAGCATCGATATCGGCTCCATTGGTTTGAGCCTCAGCGAGGTAACCCATGACCAACATCATGTGCTCCTTTACAGATGTCCCCGGCCTTTGTCTACAATTTAAGAGATTCTAAAGTGCCCCTTGCTGCTTTGTTATGGCCTGGCCTCTAAACATATCCTTAACATTATCCAAAATCTGCTTCATAGTCTCATAATCCTGATGTTGAGCCTGCAGCACATTATTCATGCTGGCCATAACATAGCAGCGAGCCTGATCATTAGCATCTTTCCAGCGATCGTACGCTTGGAATTGCTCATTACTTGAGTCTCCCGTAGGCTTGGGAGGACAAGGGGTTTTCAGTACATATTTCAGTTTCTCAAAGGACAGGACGATATTCAGGTTCCGTTTCCAATCGTTATAGTTCTCACCGGTTAATAGGTTTTTGTCAAGTATCGATGATAAAGTGTTTTTAGACATTTTCAATCTACAATAAAGAATCATATACCAAACATAAGCAAAGACATAATAATAGTTTAGTAAGATAACACAATCATGTAAAATCATACAAATGTGTTTATGTGTCAAAGCCTTGAAAATATCACACCTTACAACGATAATTCCCAACTCAGAATTCAACAAGCTCCTAGGGGAGTCATGCTAAATTCAATCAGGAACACGGATCCCCTCTTGATTAATATATGCCATCCAGGACCCGTATGATCCAGCATATATTAATAAGCGTTTCTTTGGCCATTAATTTTATTAACAGAGTTCCTAGGGAAGGTTAATAATAAAATTAATGTGAGTGCATAACCATCGTTTCAATATTTTATCCATGATTTATAATCACCACCTAGGGGTGTGTAACCATAAATCATACTAAAATACCTTATCGTTTCAGAGATCCAATCTGGTACATGATAGAAATCCCTTCCTAGGGGTTGGGACCACCATGTTCTGCCTATGGACCAACGATGGAGGCCTTAGGTCCTCTCTTCGAAAACCTTCTCCCACTCAATCTTTTGAAATCAAGGTTTTATTTTAAGAATATGCATGAATAATTTTAATTTGAGCAGCACTCCCTATTCTATATGACATGTTATCAATATACATGTTAAATCATATTATAATGCAGACAAGCAAAGCAATCAAGCAAAGCTACAAGCAAAATAATAATGACCGTAATATTATGGTTCCACCCTAGAGAATAGAAAACTATGATTACAAGAGAATAATCGAAACATTTATCGATTCTTCATCCTTGAATCCTCAAGCTGTATCCTTCTTCATGTAATATCCATCTTCAAGTCTTCAATCCCATATGAATCAAATACTTCATATTTCTTGTCATATCCATATTTAATGTTTCTCAAAATCGTCCCAAAAAATAAAATTAAAACTGCACCAAAAAATTGCACCTTTTTTGGAAACTTTTTCCAGCTCTCGGTCGGCCTAGATCGGCCTGCCGGTCATGTTTCATCGGCCTACTGATCATATAGATTGGCCTGCCGACCCATGAAGGTTCGGCCTACCGGTAGAGCCAGTCAATCTCTGCCCTACTGACGGCCTACCGATCCGTGACCATCGGCCTACCGAACTATAATGTCCAGCATGCCGACTGAACAGAAATCCCTTATTCTAGAAAATACAATTTTAATGCAATTCATCAATTTTATTTTCAACAATTCAAAAACATAAACTTAGAGACTCAGGAAATACTTGGGGGTGCCATCATCATTCTTCTAGATCTGTCTTCTAGATCCGTTTTCTCCGGATAATTATTCAATTACAAAATTTTTACAAATTTAAAATAAATAATAATTCCTAGACGGAGATGATAGTCCGCTATCTAATTAATTAATTAATTACATTCTAACCTCTAAGGAACCATAATCGGTATTAATTAATTAATTAATTAATAATTAAACAACTATTTAATCAACCATAATTAATTAATAAACATTTACCACATAATCCATGACAACATATATAATTTATAGAAACCTTGAGTGCCAACTCTCTATAAAATTCAATTCAAGCATAGGAGAGATTAAGATCACAAAATTTATGCATATAATATGATCACAAACTTGTAAATTTATGTAAAAACCATGGCTCTGATACCAATTGTTGGAAAAACGTTGCACAGCAGAATTTTAAAATTTTTCATTAGAGTAATTTCCAAAACACAAGTTTGACATGCTATATGTATAAATTAAATAGATCTTACTAACCTTTTAAGTGTCGAAGAACCTCCACAACCTGTGAAGAGAAGTAACGTTCCAGAAGAGCCTCAACCAACTGGTCTTCTTTGCTATTCTCTATCCACAACTGGAGTGAGTGTCGGCTCACAAGTACAACTCTTCATCGGTGACTCTCCTTCCAACCAATTGAGAGAACCCAAAGCTAGTGTTCGTGATTTGTGAACAAAAGCTCTTAGGGAGTTTTTCAGATGCTCACCAGAAGAGTATCTATCTTAGTCTCTCAATTGATCTAAGTAAATCATGAGACTCACTCCCTTTTGATAGCAATTGGTCCTCAGGTCAGTCCTTATCAGAATAGGTCTCAAAAACTCGAAACAGAATCAAGTTCGGATCAATATCAGATAAGATCCATGTGAAAACACGTAATCTTATCGCTCGCTGATCGGCAAGCCGAAAAGGCCCCCATCGACAGGCCAACGCGTCATTCGACAGGTCGAACTCCTGCGTAAATATTTCTGCGAATCTTTTATTTTTCACCTGAGATTCTATAGGATAAAGTCTCAGTTTTAATTCAAATAACCCAATAGAAAAGTTATCTGATCAAAACAAACTTTATCAAGATAATCTCTAAGAAAATAAATCAATTCACAATAATTCTACAAGTTTATCTTGATTTAATTTATCCAAAATTAAATCAACCGATAAACAGACAAGAATTATCTGATCCCAATAATTAAACAAGTTTATCTTAAATTAATTTCTTACAAAATTAATTCAACCAATAAACAGGCATGAATTATTTAATTCTTTCAATTTTAAACCAATCTGATAAATCCGACATAAGTAACCAATTATTAGAAAAGCACACCATGTCATTGCAGGATTTTGTGAGCTAGCAAAGGGGACCAAAATGGACTTATAAAGTTCAAGCTCATGATAATTATGAAACCCAATATCCCAGATGTACATTTCACAATTATCAACTCCAACGCTACTCCACTAAATGCTTGGAGCTGCACTCTTGAATTTTATAGAATTACGAAGCTCGTATAGCCAAGTCTCCATGACATATCATAGTGTATCGTATCCCCATATGAAAATCCATAATCGGCTTAAGGACAAGTTCTGTCTTACCTTCCTGATTATTTTTATCTTACGTTCCATTGCCCCATCAGAAAACTTACTATCCAAAGACAGTATACCATTTGGTTACACCTATGTATCCAAATGGTTGAGCATTCCAGTTTTCTAATTACAGGACAACGTATATAAGAGGATATCATTATTCCTAAAGATGAGCTATGGATTTCATATCTATGAATAACAAGTCTACGATATCAAGAGTCATGCCTCCAACGTACCGGCATGCATACCACTATTGAGATGTGGGTGTCACCCTTTGGCACATCAAAAGACACAAGTCGAGACAATGGGCCCAGTATTCATCTTAGGATTAAGATACAATACAAATGATTGTCTAAAGTGAATCGTTTTTCCAAGATAGAATTATTAATCCAAATCAATTCACTTTATGTCCTGATCTAACACATCGTTACCTATGACAACGTGCCAATGTTTCTATTCACGGAGTCCAACTCCGATGGTCAAGACAAACCATCTCCCAAAAGGGATATAGACAACATAACAATCTTTATATGAATAAAGAGCCCAACTTTATTCCCTCGATTGCGGATCATATGTTTTAGACCGTCAACTTAAGAATTGTGTCTTCCGCATAATTAGCCCATCATATGCTCAATTCTTAAGGTTTAGACTGAAAGTCTCAGACTACTGTTTACTTAACATACATTCAACAAATATGAACGTAAAGAGGACAAGATTTAGTATATATAAATGAATAAATTCTTTATTGATAAAAGTGTCTCCAAAAACGTATTATATTTTTACTCCTTAGGGCATACATGTCTAACACTCTCCACCCACAGAAGACTCCCTTTTATCAACAGTTCAAACTCCTATAGCTGTTTCATCAATTCCATCAAGGTCATATCCTGTCTATTGCTTAAATTAAATGTAGCTCTAAACGAAATTAATTCCTTTGACAGAGCCTCAAAGACCATAGTATCTGAGTTTCAGCAACGATGTCGGCTCCATTGGTTTGAGCCTCAGCTAGGTAACCCAGGACCAACACATATGCTCCTTTACAGATGTCCCCGGCCTCTGTCTACAGTTTAGAAGTTTCCAAAGCACCCCTTGCCGCTTTTTTATGGCCTGGCCTCCAAACATATCTTAAAGATTATCCAAGATCTACTTCGCAGTCTCATAATCCTGATGTTGAACTTGTAGCACATTATTCATGCTGGCCATAACATAGCAGCGGGCCTGATCATTAGCATCTTTCTAGCAATCGTACGCTTGGAATTGCTCATTAGTTGAGTCTCTCATAGGCTCAAGAGGACAAAGAGTTGTCAGTACATATTTTAGTTTCTCAAAGGACAGGACAATATCCAGGTTCTGTTTCCAATCATTATAGTTCTCACCGGTTAATAGGTTTTTGTCAAGTATCGATGATAAAGAGTTTTTAGACATTTTTAATCTACAATAAAGAATCATATACCAAACATAAGCAAACATATGATAGTAATTTAGTAAGATAACACAATCATGTAAAAACATACAAATGAGTTTATGTCTCAAAACCTTGAAAATGTCACATTCTTACAACGATAATTCCCAACTCAGAATTCAACAAGCTCCTAGGGGAGTCATGCCAAATTCAATCAAGAACATGGATCCCCTCTTGATTAATATATGCTATCCAGGACCCGTATGATCCAACATATATTAATAATCGTTTCTTTGGCCATTAATTTTATTAACAGAGTTCCTAGGGGAGGTTAATAATAAAATTAATATGAGTGTATAACCATCATTTCAATATTTTATCAATGATTTATAATCACCACCTAGGGGTGTGCAACCATAAATCATGCTAAAATACCTTATCCTCTCAGAGATCCAATCTGGCACATGATAGAAATCCCTTCATAAGGATCGGAACCACCATGTTCTGCCTATGGACCATCGATGGAGGCCTTAGGTCCTCTCTTCGAAAACCTTCTTCCACTCAATCTTTTTGAAATCAAGGTTTTATTTTAAAAACATGCATGAACAATTTTAATATGAGTGACACTCCCTATGCTATATGACAAGTTATCAATGCACATGGCAAATTATATTATAATGCAGACAGGCAAAGCAATCAAGCAAAGCTACAAGCAAAATAATAAATAACCGTAATATTATGGCTCCATCCTAGAGAATAGAAAACTAAGATTACAAAAGAATAATTGAGACATATAATCGATGCTTCATCCTTAAATCCTCAAGCTGTATCCTTCTCATATAATACCCATCTTCAAGTCTTCAATCCCGTATGAATCGAATACTTCATATTTTCAGTCATATCCAAATTTATTGTCTCTTAGAATTGTCCCAAAAATAAAATTAAAAATGCATAAAAAAAACTACACATTTTCTAGAAATTTTCCAGCTCTCGGTCGGCAGGCTTATCTGGGTGATCGGTCTATCGGTCATGCTCCATCGGCCCGCGGATCTAGAAGATCGGCCTGCTGACACATGAAAGTTTGACCTGTCGAATTGGAAGTTTGGCTTGCCGCCAAAGCCGCCTGATTTTTGTTCCAGTAACGGCCTGCCGAACTACATGTCCAACCTGCCGATCTGTGACCATCGGCCTGTCGAATTGTGATGTTCGGCACGTTGATCGAGCAAAAATTTTCCATTCTAGAAAATACAATTTTTAATGCAATTCATCAATTTTATTTTTAACAATTCAAAAACAAAAATTGGAGACTCAGGAAATACCTGGGTGCGCCATCATCCATCTTCTAGATCCGCTTTCTAGATCCATCTTCTCCGAATGATTATTTAATTACAAAATTCTTACAAATTTCAAATTAAACAACAATTCCTAGACGAAGATGATAGTCTGCCATCTAATTACATGAAAAACTTAGATACATATTCTAACCTCTAAGGAACCATAATCGACAAAAAATAATTAATTTATAAATAAGTAAATAATGATTTAATCAACCATAATTAATTAATGAACATTCACCATATAATCCATGACAACATAAAATTATATAGAAACCTAGAGTGTCAATTTTCTATAAAATTAAATTCAAGCATAGGAGAGATTAAGATCACAAAATTTATACATATAGTATGATCACAAACTCGTAAATTTATGTAAAAACCTAGGCTCTGATACCAATTGTTGGAAAAATAGTGTGCAATGGGAATTTTAAAAATTTTACATTAGAGTATATTCTAAAACACAAGTTTGACATGCTATATGCATAAATTAACCAGATCTTACTAACCTTTGTATGCTGAAGAACCATCGCAAAACGTGAAGAGAAGTAATGTTCTAGAAGAGCCTCAACCAACTGGTCTTCTTTGCTATTCTTTATCCACGACTGGAGTGAGTGTGGTCTCACATGTACAGCTCTTCACCAAGGTGACTCTTCTTCCAACCAATCGAGAGAACCCAAGCAAGTGCTCATGATTTGTGAACAAAAGCTCTTAGGGAGTTTTCAGATTCTCATTAGCAGAGTATCACTCTTAATCTCTCAATTGATCTAAGTAACTCTTTAGACTTACTCCCTTTATATAGAGGTTGGGCCTAGGGTCAGTTCTTATTAGATTAGGTCTCAAAAACTCGAAACAAAATCAAGTTTAGATCAATATCTGATAAGATCTGTATGGAAACGCGTAATCTTATCCTTCGCTCATCGATAGGCCGAATAGCCTGATCGACAGGCCAAACAATCCCCATCGGCAGACTGAACACATGGATCGGTAGGTTGAACACGTGGATCGATAGGCTGAACTGCTGATAAAAAAATCTCCGTGATTCTTTTATTTTCCACCTGAGAATCTATAGGATAAAGTCTTAGTTTTAATTCAAATAACCCAATAGAGAAGTTATCTGATCAAAACAACTTTTTCTAGATTATCTCTAGGAAAATAAATTAACTCCCAATAATTCTACAAGTTTATCTTGATCTAATTTATCTAAAATTAAATCAATCGATAAACAGACAAGAATCATTCGATCCCAATAATTCAACAAGTTGATCTTAAATCAATTTTATCACAAAATTAATTCAACCGATAAACAGACATAAATTATTTGATTTTTCCAAATTTTAACTAATCTGATAAATCCGGCATAAGTCACCAATTATTGAAAAAGCACGCCGTATCGTTACAAGATGTTATGAGCTAGCAAAGGGGACCAAATGAACCTATATAGTTAAAGCTCTCAATAATTATGAAACCTAATATCCCAGATATACATTTCATAAGTATCAACTCCAATACTACTCCACTAAAAGCTTGGAGCTGCACTCTCGAACTTCCTAGAATTACGAGGCTCGTATAGGTAAGTCTCCATGATATATCACAGTGTGTTATATCCCCGTATGATTATCCATTATCGGCTTAAAGACAAGTTATGTCTTACCTTCCTGATTATTTTTATCTTATATTCCATTATCTCACCATCTAAAAACTTACTATCCAAAGTCAGTATACTATTCGGTTACACCTATGTATCTAAATGGTTGAGCGCTCCAATTTTCCAATTATAGGATAACACATATAAGAGGATATCTCTACTCCTAAAGAGGAGCTATGGATTCCATATCTATGAATAATAAGTCTACGCTATCAAGAGTCATGCCTTCAACGTACCGGCATGCATACCACTATTAAGATGTGGGTGTACCCTTTGGTACATCAAAAGACACAAGCCAAGACAACGGGCCCACTATTCATCTCAAGATTAAGATACAACACAAATGATTGTCTAAAGTGAATCGATTTACCGAGACAGAATTATTAATCCAAATCAATTCACTTTATGTCCCGATCCAACACATCTTCACCTATGACAATGTGCCAATGTTTCTATTCACGAAGTCCACCTCCGATGGTCAAGACAAACCATCTCCCAAAAGGGATATAGACAACATAACAATCTTTACATGAATAAAGCGCCCAACTTTATTCCCTCGATTGCGGATCTTATGATTTAGACCATCACCTTAAGAATTGTGTCTTCTGCATAATTTGTCCATCAGACGCCCAATTCTTTAAGGTTTAGACTGACAGTCTCAGACTATTGTTTACTTAACATACAGTCAACAAATATGAACGTAAAATGGACAAGATTTGGTATATAAACAATGAATAAATTCTTTATTGATAAAAATGTCTCCAAAATCTTATTACATTTTTACTCCTTAGGTCATACATGTCTAACAATTTGGAAGGTCAAAGAACATATAATCAAGCTCGTTTTATTCCGTCCAATTGAACCTTTGACCCACATAGAAGGTCTTGAGTTTAGGGAGGATTAAACTAAAATAAGTGTGGATGAAAATAAAAATGAGAAAAATAATAGTTTTTTGAAATAAAGAGCAAGTTTTGAAAATATTTATAATAAATAGCAGTAAAAAAATTAAATGGCAAAATTTTTTTACCCATAGTAAATAGATAAGTAAAAAAAAATTTACCGAGTAAAGTTTATATTTATCATTATTTACTACAAATATTTTTAAAACCTATTATTTATAATAAATAGTAGTAAAAAATTAATGGCAAAACTTTTTTACACCTAGTAAATAGACAAGTAAAAAAAAATATTTACTGAGTAAATTTTATATTTATCATTATTTACTAAAAATATTTTTAAGAACTACTATTTACTTCAATAAGTTTTGAAAAAGTATTATTTACTACAATTTCTTGTAAAATAAAACCAAAAACTATGCAAAAGCCTTAGCCTACTTTGAGGAAATTATGCACTAGGCCTAATTAGCCTACTTGACCGAATTCACTCACCAGGCCCATTAGCCTACTTGACCCAACCAGTCCACCAAGCCCAATTAAGCCATTTTCCATAAAAGCCAAAGCTAACTAATCTCATTCTACATGGAGATTTATGTCCTCTCACGTTCGACCTTATTTGAAGGCGTAACTTTTGTTCTCTTATCTTTTAACTTCCCTTATATTTCCTAATGTTTAGTGGCATGTGATATGGTGATCACCTAGAAAGTTAAGGAATCAAGGGTGGTTGATTTAAGCAGGAGACTTCATATAGTTCAAGATGGTGCAAACCTGCAACCTTCCTAGGACAAAAGCTTGTAAAGGAATCTTGCTAAGGAAGCAACTTGTTAAAAGAATGAGCTCACTAAAGTATGAGCGCCATCAATCTTGTGACGCTTGTGTATTAGGATAGATGTCCTTAAAGTATACAATATTTTTGTAAAGGACAAGTTTATAAATAAATAAAGTAAAATTTTCATTCTATTTATGTGCATGTATTTTAAATACTTTATGAATATTAAAATTCTATAATTATCTAAGTGATCTTAAATATTGTATATAAGTGTTATATATGGGAGGATAATACTTGAAGATCATAATTAACATGGTCAGTAATATAATTATTTACCTAAAGTATAGAATCTTTAAATTGGCCCTACTAGTGCAGGTCATTTCCATTAAGGATGGTCTTATTCAAACCGTTAATGTAGAGAGTTACTATATAAGTATACTATACATAATGAGATTCTGTAGGATAGGAACATAATGTGATATGAACTATTAAATAAAATCTACTAAAATATAGCAAGTTCTAAAAAAGTCAACCGATGGTCATATACAAGACGATCTTAATCCTGAGTTATTAGTAGACTCTTATTTATTAAATTATATCTTTTGATTTACTTGGTAAGGATTCAAAAATCTAATTCTATCTTAAATTTTGGAGGCATAATGAAGCAGTCGGGAATACTAATATTACAAGATTGAATCCGTTCCTAATTTAATGAGAAGTAGATACATAATTGTCTTTAGTATTTATTCAGGTCTTCAATAATGTGATCATTCAATTCTTGATTAAGTTCATGAATTATTATTTATTAGAGAATCAATGCCACTAGAGAATAAAGAATTAATTAGAGAGATTAATGGATTCTACGTAGCTCTAATTATGGATTATTTATGGAGGACAAATTTATATGTAATGACTTTATATAACGCTCGTCATTTCTTTAACAGATACACATAAAGTTTAACAATTTTATGCAATAATATGAATAAGAGTTATGACTTAGAAGCATATTTTGTATCATATTTAATAATATGATATTTATGATTATGAAGTTTGTTATGAGTTAATGATTTTTCTTGCAGTGTATGGTTTAGAGAAGTTCTAATGACATAAAGTGCCAATATATGATTATTGTGATTTTTTTGTATATTGTCTTTTTTAGTGATTTAGTTGGATGTTTAGCTATTAGATATGGTACTTTGATTTTATTATTATTATTATTATTATTATTATTATTAGAATGGGATGTTATTTGTATACGTTCTTTGACATGATTAAGCACGATATTGCTTATTGCCACGATGATGCATGTAATGTTTTGAGAATGCTTTATACTAAGAATGTTTCTTTTATCACCATTTTATAATGTTGAAGACTTCTGTGGCACTTAAGTCATTGGAAGTAGAGGAAACCATCCACTTGCAAGAGGTTAAGTAATTTGCTACAGCCAAGTAAATAAATTCTCATCTGCAACAAGATAAATGATTGTAACAAGTTTTTGAGAAATGTTTTATGATATTAATGATTATAAATGAGCATTTCTCTCTCTAAAGGCTTTTTACGATGATTTTAAAAAAGCATCTTTTTATGAATGTTTTCAATGTTTGTTCTATAATGCATAAGATGTTTTTCTCAACAATATATATGCGTATATATATGTATCACATAATTAAGACATTTTGCATCCAATCATAATGTTAGTGCCCCAAGGTAGACTTGTCACATTTGGTTTACGATCAGCTACCCCTCTCCTCTTATGACTGTGTCATTTAATGATCTTAATATTAATGATGCAATGATAGGGCCTTAAAGGATAAAATGACTGGTTTTAATATTTAAAGGAAAAAAGATGATATATTCTAAAGAAGTGTACTTTATGTACTACCATGATTATGTTAAACGATACATTGACTCATGTTTATGTTTAAAGTTTTTATAAAGTTTTGTGAGATTTCATATGTATTTACTAACATTAATGCTTCTTAAGTTATATCATGTTGCAGATAAGGGTAATGCTACAGCTATGGATAAAGAACGGATGGATGGATATGTGAGCAAGGAGTGTGGAGTTCGAATACAGAGTCACATTTTGAAATAAAAAGATAATAATGCTACGTTAAATCTAATTTAGTACATTACGAGACTTTTTTAATTATTATGTTTTTACTCCTCTCATAAACTCGATATTATGTCGTTGGTGGTCGAATTTTGATTTGTAATATTTTGCGTATTATGATTTGATTGTATGTTACACATGTCCTTATGCCTATTATGTTAAGACTAACTATTTCTATAGGTAGTCAATTAGCCAAATACCTTGGGTATTCTATCGGGCTAATCAAGGAGGAAAATCAGTTCAAGGTAAGTAAGTATTGAATCTATTTGAAAGTTATGATCATGTGATACTCTAGTAATGTATTTATTTTGAAATAAACTATTGGTTTAAAAGTAAAGTATTATTTTATATGTTCATATGGGGATATTAGTTAATTAATTGGTTAAAAAAAATTGAACAAAATTCTTGGTAAATAATTAGATAATACTTAGGTATGTAGGTTTTCCATCTGAATAATTAAGAGATAATGATGAATGTCAATGACTCCTGTGATGTCCATAAGGGGTCATTATAGATATGATATCAGAGCGGTTTTTGTTTCCAACACACATCGCCACATGTTTGTCCTAAATCCTCTTAGTAAGTATGTTCTACTTTATCTAGAAATATAAGATGATGCTATATAAGCATATATGTGTATTTAAGACGGGAGGCATTAAGATAACCTAATGTGTTATTCAATAGTAGTGGAACCTGTCTCTCCTCCAAATGTGAATCATGTTCCCAATGACTTAAATCCTAAGATGTACGAATAGGAAACAAATATGAGCACTTGTAGAAAGACTCAAGCCTGTAGTCAAGCTATAGCTAGAGTTGGTAGCCCAACAGAAGCTAACCTTTTTGCAATGCTTGCTAACTTTTAAAGATAAATTGAAGATCAATGAAGGGAGATAGATAAATTAAGAACCAACAGTCATGGTGAGGTTGGTCAAAATGATTATATGGTTAAGTTACCTAGATAGGCAGAAACTAAGATATGGATTGCTTTAATTGGAATTGGAATAGTTATAAGAATCTAGAAGCCCTATATCTTTTGAGGAATGATGTGATGTACAAGACTAGAATTGTCGATTTTAAGATCAGATATCTTTGTGTCAAATTCTTTGTGATGCAACCCATATAGTGGTCATGAGTGGACTAGATTTATATGGATTATGTAGGTATCAAAACAAGATCCCAATTGCTTGAGGTAATATGAGATAACTTAGGAATTCATGATATCGAATCTTGCATGGGATAGGTGTTAATCTTTTGGGTCTATTAGAGATTTTGCTAAGTCAAGGAATTTATAAGTTATTTTATTTAGGTTTACATATATTCATATGTGGAAATAGCAATGAATTTTACTATTGATGCAGGAAGTTTAGAAGAGCTAATGTTATATTGATTTTGAGGGTATACATGGCTTAATTATAGGACAACTCACTAATAGATTTATTTTTAGAACTTAAATAATAAGCTTGAACATATGAGCATGTACTATCTCAGACAAGGTTTCTGTCCTTATGTGAAGTCATCAGAGGATTTTACTATCATAAAAATTTTGAATTTAAGTAGTCCATTGATAGTTTTGGATTCTTTGTGTTCAGATGAAATTCAAGCTAGTTGGACAATATGTTATGGTGATTTATTGTTTTAGGTGTTATTCCATAATAAGTCGATGCTGTTTAGATTAGGATAAGAGCCGTGATATTAGTGTGCACGAATTATGGGACTAAAGGATTTAGACTGTTTTAGAGTATTGCTTATGATAAATGGAGAGTAAAGACAATCCTAGTACCATCAAATTAGGGAGAATGAGGAATTTATTGTTGGAAAAATAGTACGCCATGGAAATTAAAAATTTCGATACAGAGTATTCTCCAAAAACAAGTTTGACATGTTATACACATAACTAGATCTTACTAACCTTATATGTAAAAGAGCTCCCACAATCTATGAAGATAATGGCGTTCTAGAAGAGCCTCAACCAACTGGTCGTCTTTGCTATTCTTTATCCATGATCGGAGAGCATGTGGGTGCACGTTGTACAACTCTTTCTCGGTGACTCTCCTTCCAACCAATTGAGAAATACCCAAAACTAGCATTCATGATTTGTGAACAATAGCTCTTCAGAGGAGTTTTAGAGGCTCACAGTATAGCGTGTTCACTCTTGATCTTTCAATTGATCTAAATAACTGTGAAATCCTACTACTTATATATAGAGGTTGGACCCAGGGGTTAGTCCTTATCAAATAAGGCCTCAAAAATTTGAATCTGGATCAACATCTGATAAAATTGCAAAAAAAACTTTAATCAAATTATCGTTCGGTCGGCAAGCCAAACTGGTAGATCAGCCTACCGATCTTACTCCATCGGCAGGCTGAACTTGAAGATCAGCCTGTTGAACTTACGATAATGATCCCTGTGAATCTTTTATTTCCCACATGAGATTCTTTGGACAAAGCCTTAGTTTTAAGTCAAATAACCCAATAGAGAAGTTATTTGATTAAAACAACCATATCTAGATAATCTCTAAGAAAATAAATATTCCGGATAATTCAACAAGTTTGTCTTGAATTAATATTCACAAAATTAATTAAACCAATAAACAGACATGAATTATCTGATCCTATTAAATTTCAACCAAATCTAATAGTTTAACAAAAGTCACCAAATTATTGGAAAAGCACGTTGTATCGTTATAGGATTTATTATGAGCTAGCAAAGGGGACCTGATGGACCTATATAGTTCAAGCTCTTGATAATTATGAAACCCAATATACTAGATATACATTTCATAAGTATCAGCTTTAACGCTACTCCACTAAAAGCTTATAACTACACTCTCAAACTATATAAAATTACAAAACTCGAATAACTAAGTATCCATGACACATCATAATGTATTATATCGCCATAGAATATCTATAATCGGCTTAAGGATAAATTCTTGTCTTACCTTCCTGCTTATTTTTCTCTTACGTTCTTACCATCAGAAAACTTACTATCGATTATACCTATGTGTCCAAATGGTTGAGCGCCCCAATCTTTCAATTATAGGATAACGCATATAAGAGGATATCATCAAGAGGAGCTATAGGTTCCATATCTATGAATAACAAGTCTACACTATCTGTGTTATGTCTCCAACATACCACATGTGTACCAACATGAATTTAGATGTCACCTTTTGGTATATCAAAAGACATAAGTCAAGACAATAAGCTTACTATTTATCTCAAGATCAAGATACAATACATATGATTCTCTAAAGTAAATTGATTTGTCAAGACAAAATTATTAATCTAAATCAATTACGCTTTATGTCTCAATCAATACCTCGTCACCTATGACAGTGCACCAATGTTTCTAATCGAGGATTCTACCTCCGATGGCCATGACAAACCATCTTTCATTAGGGATATAAACAACATAACAATTTTTGCACGAATAAAGCGCCCAACTTTATTTCCTCGATTGCGAATCTTATAATTTATACTGTCACCTTTTAGAATCATGTCTTCTGTATAATCTGTCCATCATATGCCTGATTCTAAAACCTTAGACCGATAGTCTTAGACTTTTGTTTGCTTAATATACATTCAAAAAATATGAACGTAAATAGGATAATCAATTTGGTCTGTGAATAGTAAATAAACTCTTTATTGATAAAAATGTCTCTAAAAACATATTAATTTTTTACTCCTTAGGGTATACATTTCTAACAATCTCTCACTTGCACTAAGTAAATATGACAAATCTTGCATCCCCATAGCTTCCACATGTCTTTTGAAAACTCTTACAGTTAGTGTCTTCATGAATGGTTTAGCTAAATTGTCCTCGAATGCGATCTTGCATGTAGCAACATACCCGCCTTCAATGAAGTCCTTTATCACATGATACTTCTGATTAATATACTTACTCTTCTTGTGAAATCTTGGTTCCTTAGTATTAGCTATAGCTGTAGTGTTAGCACAATACCGCGACACTGCCTTATCCATACCAAGAACTACCTCAAGATCCCCAAGGAACTTACAGAGCCACACTGCTTCTTTCGAAGCATCACTAGTTGCCACATGCTCGGCCTCCGTCGTTGAATCCAAAGTACAATCTTGCTTTACACTTCTTCAAATAATGGCATCGCTTCCTAGAGTAAACACAAAACCCAAAGTCAATCTTCTTGAATCCAGACAGAATTGGAAATCTGAGTTAGTATATCCTAGAACTGTTAAATCCTTACCCGGATATACAAGCATATGCCCTTGAGTCCTTCTCAGGTACTTAAAAATATGCTGGACTGCAACCCAGTTGTTTGGTCTTGGATCTAATTGAAATCAGCTTACAATCTTGACAGCATAACTAATATCCGGTCATGTGCAAAGCATGGTATACATGAGACTACCCACTGCTGAAGCATAAGGCACCTTCTTCATGTATTCTCTTTCTTCATTAGACTTTAGTGAGTCTTTCATAGAAAGAGTAATTCCAAACCTAGATGGTTGTCTGCCTTTCTTATAATCCTGTATTGCATACCTTTTGTGAACTTTATCTATGTAGCTCGCTTGGGATGAAGCTATTATTTTGCTCTTCCTATACCAAAAAATTTGGATTTCGAGAACATAATTAGCTTCACCCAAGTCTTTTATGTCAAATTGCTTAGTCAACCATAATTTGATTGATGACAATGCTCCAACGTCATTGCTAATTAGCAAAATATCATCTACCTAGTGTTAGACATGTATGTCCTAAGGAGTAAAAATATAATAAATTTTGGAGACATTTTTATCAATAAAGAATTTATTCATTGTTTATATACCAAATCTTATCCTCTTTACGTTCATATTTGTTGAATGTATGTTAAGCAAGCAATAGTCTGAGACAGTCGGTCTAAACCTTAAAGAATTAGGCATATGATGGACAGCTTATGCAGAAGACATGATTCTTACGGTGATGGTCTGAATCATAAGATCCGCAATCGAGGGAATAAAGTTGGGTGCTTTATTCATGTAAAGACTGTTATGTTGTCTATATCCCAATTGGGAGAAATTTTTGTCTTGACCATCGAAGGTGGACTCCATGAATAGAAACATTGGCATGTTGTCATAGGTGACGATGTGTTGGATCAGGACATAAAGTGAATTGATTTGGATTAATAATTTTGTCTTGGCAAATTGATTCACTTTAGACAATCATTTATATTGTCTCTTAATCCTGAAATGAATAGTGGGCCAGTTGTCTTGACTTGTGTCTTTTGATGTACCAAAGGGTGACACCCACATCTTAATAGTGGTATGCATGTCAGTACGTTGGAGGCATGACTCTTGATAGCATAGACTTGTTATTCATAGATATGGAATCCATAGCTCCTCTTTAGGGGTAATGATATCCTCTTATATGCATTATCCTATAATTGGAAAACTAGAGCGCTCAACCATTTGGATAAATAGGTGTAACTGAATGGTATATTGTCTTTGGATAGTAAGTTTTCTCGATGGTGAGATAATGGAACGTAAGATAAAAATAATTGGGAAGGTAAGACGGAACTTGTCCTTAAGCCGATTATGGATTATCATATGGGGATATGATCCACTATGATATGTCATTGAGACTTAGCTATAGGGGCTTCATAATTCTATGTAGTTTGAGAGTGCAGCTCTAAGCTTTTAATGAAGTAGCGTTGGAGTTGATAATTATGAAATGTATATCTGGGATATTAGGTTTCATAATTATTGGGAGCTTTAACTATATAGGTTCCTTTGGTCCCCTTTGCTAACTCACAGCATCCTATAATGATACGGCGTGCTTTTTTAATAATTGGTAACTTGTGTCGGATATATCGGATTGGTTAAAATTTAGAAGAATCAAATAATTCATGTCTGTTTATCGGTTGAATTAATTTTGTGATAAAATTAATTCAAGATAAACTTGTTGAATTATTGGGATCGAATAATTCTTGTCTGTTTATCGGATGATTTAATTTTGGATAAAGTAGAATAAGATAAACTTGTAGAATTATTGAGAATTCATTTATTTTCTTAGTGATTATCTAGATAAAGTTGTTTTGATCAGATAACTTCTCTATTGGGTTATTTGAATTAAAATTGAGACTTTATCCTATAGATTCTTGGGTTGAAAAAAAAAGATTCGCGGAGATTTTTTATCGGCAGTTTGGCCTGCCGATGGCGTCTGTTCAGCCTGCCGACGAGCAAAGGATAAGATTACACGTTTCCACGTAGATCTTATCAGATATTGATCCGAACTTGATTCTATTTCGAGTTTTTGAGGCCTAATCTAATAAGGACTGACCCTAGGACCAACCTCTATAAAAAGGGAGTAAGTCTTAGGAGTTACTAAGATTAATTGAGAGATTAACAGTGAAACTCTGCTATTGAGAATTTGAAAACTCCCTGAGAGCTTTTGTTCACAAGTCACGAACACTAGCTTTGGGTTCTCTTGATTGGTTGGAAGGAGAGTTACTTAAAGGAAGAGCTATACATGTGAGCCCACACTCACTCCGGAGGTGGATAGAGAATAGGAAAGAAGACCAGTTGGTTGAGGCTCTTTTGGAACGTTACTTCTCTTCATGTTTTATGGGGGTTCTTCCACATATAAAGGTTAGTAAGATCTAGTTAATTTATGCATATAGCATATCAAACTTGTGTTTTGGAAAATACTCTGATGTAAAATTTTTAAAATTCGGCCGTGTACTATTTTTCCAACACCTAGAGCAGTAGAAGAACCACCTTCCATCCTTAATGTGTTTGTAAACGCATGGTTCGTCCACATTTTGTGAGAACACATAAGTCTTGATCACTTGATCAAATCTTATTTTTCAAGAATGGGAAGCCTGCTTAAGTCTATAAATTGACTTTAGCAGCTTATAAAGCTTACCCTCTTAACCCTTGACCTTAAACTCGTCTGGCTGTACCATATATATAGACTCATCAAGATAGCCATTTAGAAAAGCCGTCTTGACATCCATCTGCTAAATCTCGTAGTCGAGAGTGGCAACTATGGACAAGAGAATGCGGATGGACTTAAACATGACTGTAGGCAAAAAAAATTTCTCGTAATCGATTCCTTCCTTTTGCATGTATCCCTTAGCTACTAGTGTAGCCTTATAGGCTTTGACTTTTCCATCTGCTCCTCTCTTTCTCTTATAGATCCACTTACACGTTATGAGTTTTACCCTTTTGGGAAGATCTATAAGTTTCTAGACCCGATTAGTCTTCATAGACTTCATCTTTGTGTTCATGGCCTCTGTCTAGAGTTTCAAATCAACATTCTCCATAGCCTCTTTGTAAGTTTAAGGATCCCTATCATATTTAACTGGTTCAGCCAAAAAGGCTTCACCATTAAACATATACCTCTCGAGTTGACGCTTGATCCTCTCACTACGCTGAAGCCCCTTAGGTTGTTGTTCGGTTGGTTTTTTACACTGATTGGAACAGTTTCATTTGAAACCCCTAGAGTGACGAATCACTCGCCAACTCCTCAAGCACCGCTTTGCTTCAAGGCTTAAAGTCGTCCATGTAACTTTCCTTAAGGAATGTTGCATTAGTTAAAACCATGACTTTATTTTCCTTTGGGTTATAGAAATAACTACTTTTAGTCCCTCTTGGATATCCTACAAACACATAAACTTCCACATGTGCTTTCAACTTATTCGCTTCCTTGAACAAGACATGAGCTAGACATCTCTATATGCGAAAATGGTTTAGGGATGTCCCTTTCCCTGTTCCAACTCGTGAGGAGTTTTAGGAACCGATTTTGAAGGCACATTGTTCAAAAGATAACATGTAGTTTGTAGTGCATATCCTTAGAAGGATAAAGGCAATGATGAATAACTCATCATGGACCTAACCATGTCCAATAAATTCCTATATCTTCTCTTAGCTATGCCATTCTACTGCTGAGTGCCCAGTACAGTCCAATTAGATAGAATCCTAATCTCTCATAAGTGTTCCAAGAATTTATCAGAAAGGTATTCACCACCTCAATGGGGTCGAATTGCCTTATGGGTCTACCTAATTGCTTTTCCACTTCAACCCGAAGCTCCCTGAACTTGTCATAAGTTTTGCTTTTGTGGTGCATTAGGTACACATACCCATACCTTGAGTAATCATGAATAAAGGTGACGAAATACTCATACCCTTGTCATGCCTGGATGTTCATAGGTTCGCAAACATCGCTATGCACAAGTTTTAGAATCCCTTTGGCCCTAATGCCTTTAGACCCAAATGGTCTTTTGGTCATTTTACCCTCTAAGCAAGATTCACATTGTGGTATAGATTCCACCTTTAAGTGACTTAAAGATCCATCCCTTACCAACCTTTGAATCCTATTCAAGTTAATACGACCTAATCGTAAATGCCAAAGATAAGGCTTGTTAGAGTGAGAAGTTTGAAGTCTTTTAGAGTTATTATCACTAACCTCAGTGTTCAACAGTAAGTCCATCTTAGGTTTGATGAAATATAGATCCATTATAGATAAAAGATTTGTTTTTATGAATCGTCACTTTATTATCAAAAGAAACTACATAAGAGTCTTTAAATAAACAAGCTACAAAAATTAAATTCCTTTTAAGTTTAGGAACATAAAAACAATCTCATAAAACTAAATTCCTATGATTATCAAAGTAAAGATGAAAGTCTCCCACTGCTTCAGCTAATACTAAGGATCCATCGCCCGTCCGAAGTGTGAAGTCTTCATGTAGAGACTTCTTGTTTCTTTGAACCCCTACAGAGAAACACAAACATGATTAGTTTCTCCAGAATCTATGACCCAAGTGTCACTAGATTCCTCAACCAATCAAGTTTCAATAACTAGAAGATCACACCTACCTCCTTAGGAAAGGAGGTCCTTGCAATTCTTTTTGATGTGCCCGACCTTCCCATAGAAAAAGCACTTGAACTTTTTCGGGTTCTTCTTTTTCTTCTTCTTATTCTTGCAATTTGCAGGAATAGAAAACTTCTTGTTCTTAGCCCGTTGCTTCTTTCCATTCCTAGAGTTAGGGTTGGAACTAGAGGCAGCTGCTAAGTTGGCCTCACCACCAATAGGAGTTTCCCTGATTAGATTTTCAAACTCTTGTAATTGCTTCATCAACTTAGTCAAGGTCATATCTCGTCTTTTGCTTAAATTAAATAAAGCTCTAAATGGGATAAACTCCTTAGATAAAGTCTCAAAGACCATAGTCATATGTGTTTTAGCATCAATGTCAGCTCCATTGGTTTGAGCCTCAGCGAGGTAACCCATGACCAACATCATATGCTCCTTTACCGATGTCCCCAGTCTTTGTTTGCAATTTAGAAGTTTTTGAAGTACCCCTTGCCATTTTATTAGGGCCTAGCCTCCAAACATGTCTTTAAGATTATCCAAGATCTGCTTGGCAGTCTCATGATCTTCATGTTGAGCCTGCAGCCTATTATTCATGTTGGCCATAACATAACAGCGGGCTTAATCGTTAGCATATTTCTAGCGATCATACACTTGGATTTGCTCATGAGTGGACTCTCTCGTAGGCTTAGGAGGACACGGTGTTGTCAGCATAAATTTTAGTTTCTCAAAGGACAGGACATATTTAGGTTCCGTTTCTAATCATTAAAATTCTCACCAGTTAATTGGTTTTTGTCAAGTATTGATAATAAAACATTTTAAACATTTTTAATCTATAGTAAAGAATCATATACCAAACATAAGCAAACATACCATAATAATTTAGTAAGATAACACAATCATGTAAAACATACCATGTGTTTATGTGTCAAAACCTTGAAAATATCACAACCTTACAATGATAATTCCTAACTCAAAATTCAACAAGCCACCTAGGGGAGACTTGCCAAATTCAATTAGGAACATAGATCCCGTCCTGATTAATATATGCCATCCAAGGCCTGTATGATCTGGCATATATTAATAATCGTTTCTTTGGCCATTAATTTTATTAACAAAGCTCCTAAGGGAGGTTAATAATAAAACCGACATAAGTGTATAACCATCATTTCAATATTTTATTTATGTTTTGTAATCACCACCTAGGGGCGTGTAATAATAAATCATGCTAAAATACTTTATCTCCTGGAGATCCAACCCGGTACATGATGAAGTCCCTTCTTAGGGGTTAGAACCACCATGTGCTAGCTTTGGACCAACAATGGAGGCCGCAGGTCTTTTCTTCGAAAACCTTTTCCTACTTAATCTTTTAAAATCAAGGTTTTATTTTAAAAACATGCATGACCAATTTTTACTAAGCAGCACTCCCTATTCTATATGACATATTATCAACATACATGGAAAATCATATTATAATGCAGACAAGCAAAGCAATCATGCAAAACCACAAGTAAAATAATAATAAATAGCCGTAATATTATGGTTCCACTCTAGAGAAAAGAAATTAAAGATTACAAAAGATCAGTTGAAACATATTATCGATTCTTCATCTTGAATCTTCAAATTGTATCCTTCTTCATGTATTATCCATCTTCAAGTCTTTAATCCCGCATGGATCGAATACTCCATATTTTCAGTTATATCCAAATTTAATGTTTCTTAGAATTGTCCCAAAAATAAAATCAAGATTGCACTAAAAAACACACCTTTTTTTTTTTAAAATCCACAGTTCTTTACTAGCATGCCAATCTATGTAATCGGCTTACCAAACAACATAGTTCGGTCTGCTAGTAATGACAGATCATCTGTTGAACTTCAAAGCTCATCCTGTCGCTAGAACTATTAGAATTTTACCCTATGGACGGCCTGCCAAACCCGAGGTCTAGCTTGTCGGTTTGTGAACATCTGCCTATCAAACCTAGGGTTCGGCCTACCGACCGAGTTTAATTTACTTTTTACAAAAATTACACTTTTTATGTAGCTTTTTAATCTTATTTTTAACAATACAAAAACATAAAATTATAGACGTAGGAAATACCTATGGAACACTATTATCTATCTTCTAGATCTATTTTGTCCAAATGATTATTTAATTACAAAATTCTTATAAATTTTAAATTAAATAATAATTCCTAAACTGTGATGATAGACCGCTATCTAATTACATGAAAAAACTTAGATACATATTCTAACCTCTAAAGAACCATAACCGGCACAAATTAATTAATTAATTAATAATTAAATAATATTTTAATTAATCATAATTAATTAATAAACATTCACTATATAATTCTATGATAATATAAATATATAGAAACTTAGAGTGCCAACTTTTTTAAAAAAATTAAATTCAAGCATAGGAGAGATCAAGATCACATAATTTATATATATGGCATGATCACAAACTTGTAAATTTATATAAAAACCTAGTTTTGATACCAATTGTTGGAAAAATAGTATGCAACAGAAATTAAAATTTTTTATACAAGAGTATTTCTCAAAATACAAGTTTGAGACACGATATACATAAATTAACCAGATCTTACTAACCTTGTATGCTAAAGAGCTCCCGCAATCTGTGAAGAAAAGGGCATTCTAGAAGAGCCTTAACTAACTAGTCTTCTTTGTTAATCTCTACCTACGATCGGAGTGCATATGGGGGCATGTCGTAAAGCTCTTCCCCAGTGACTGTCCTTCCAACCAATTGAGAAATACTCAGAACTACTGTTTGTGATTTGTGAACAATAGATCTTTAGGGGAGTTTCAAAGACTCACAGTATAGAGTGCTCACTCTTAATCTCTCAACTGATCTAAATAACTCTGAAGTCTTACTCCCTATTTATAGAGGTTTAACCCAGGGGTTAGTCCTTATCAAATAAGGCCTCAAAAATTCAAATCTAGATCAATGTTTGATAAAATCATGTAAAAACATGTAATTAGATTATCATTCGATTGGCAGGCCAAACTGGCAGATCGGCCTACCAATCTTACTCCATTAACAGGTTGATCTTGAAGATTGGCCTAACGAACTTACGATAAATAATCCCTGTAAATCTTTTATTTTCCACCCAAGATTCTTTAGATAAAGCAGTAGTTTTAAGTCAAATAACCCAATAGAGAAGTTATCTGATTAAAACAATCACGTCTAGATAGCCTCTAAGAAAATAAATATTTTGGATAATTCAACAAGTTTATCTTGAATTAATTTTCACAAATTAATTCAACCAGTAAATAGACATGAATTAATTTATCCTATCAAATTTCAGCCAAATCTAATAATTTAACATAAGTCACTAATTTATTAGAAAAGTATGCTGTATCGTTAGAGGATTTAGTATGAGCTAGCAAATGGGACCTGATGGACATATATAGTTTGAGCTTCCGATAATTATGAAACCCAATATCTTAGATATACATTTCATAATTATTAACTCTAATGCTACTCCGTTAAAAGCTTAGAGCTACACTCTCGAACTATATAAAATTATGAAGCCTAAATAGTTAAGTATCATGACATATCATCATATATCGTATCCCCATAGGATATTCATAATCAGCTTAAGAATAATTTTTTTCTTATATTCTCGATTATTTTTCTCTTACGTTTTATTATCTCACCATCGAAAAACTTACCATTCAAAGATAGTATACCACTAGTTCCAACTATGTATCCAAATGGTTGAGTACTCTAGTCTTCCAATTACAGGTAACGCATATAAGAAGATATCATCGACTCCTAAAGAGGAGCTATAGATTCCATATCCATGAATAACAAGTCTATGTTATCTAGAATCATGTCTCCAATATACCAACATGCGTACAACATAAATTATGGATGTCACCTTTTGGTACATCAAAAAACATATGTCAAGACAACGGGCTCAATATTCATCTCAAGATTAAGATACAACACATATGATTGTCTAAAGTGAATTGATTTGCCAAGATAGAATTATTAATCCAAATCAATTACACTTTATGTCCTGATCTAATACATCGTTAGCTGTGATATGCACCAATGTTTCTATTCGCAAAGTCCACTTTCGATAGCCAAGACAAACAATCTCCCATTAGGGATATAGACAACATAACAATCTTTGCATGAATAAAGCGCTCAACTTTATTGCCTCAATTGTGGATCTTATAATTTAGACCGTCACCTTTTAGAATCATGTCATCTACATAATCTCTTCATCATATGCCTGATTCTAAAAGCTTAGACTGATAGTCTTAGACTTTTGTTTGCTTAACATACATTCAACAAATTTGAATGCAAAGAGGACAATCAATTTGGTATATGAATAATAAATAAACTTTATATTGATAAAATATCTATAAAATATATTACATTGTTATTCCTTAGGGTGTACAGTCTAACTTTTATGGACAAAGATTCACTACTACACTATCTTTAAGGGAAGTAATGTTATCCATGTATTTCTTGCTTATCATTCCTTTGAGAATTGTCCATAGAGAACCTTATGTCGATCTAATTTTACTTGACGTGTACGATTATGATGTTATTCTTGAGATAGACTTGTTTTGGGAAATATATGTTGGAAACAAAGTGCGCAGCGGAATTTTAAAAAAAATTTTTCATCAGAGTATTTTCCAAAACACAAGTTTGACATGTTATATGTATAAATTAAACAGATCTTACTAACCTCAGTGTGCCGAAGAACCTCCGCGACCTGTGTAGAGAAGTAACGTTCCAGAAGAGCCTCAACCAACTGGTCTTCTTTGCTATTCTCTATCCACAACCGGAGTGAGTGTGGGCTCACACGTACAGCTCTTCCACCGGTGACTCTCCTTCCAACCAATAGAGAGAACCCAAAGCTAGTGTTCGTGATTTATGAACAAAAGCTCTCAGGGAGTTTTTTAGATGCTCACTAGAAGAGTATCACTCTTAATCTCTCAAATTGATCTGAGTAAATCATTAGACTCACTCCCTTTTTATACCTATTGGTCCTTGGGGTCAGTCCATATCAGATTAGGTCTCAAAAATCGAAATAGAATCAAGTTCGGATCAATATCTGATAAGATACGCGTGAAAAACGCGTAATCTTAGCTGTCGCGGTCGGCATGCCGAACTGTGAGATAGGCAGGCCGAACTGGCCAGTTCGGCAGGCCGAACTTTATGATCGGCAGGCCGAACTGCCGAGAAAAAATCTCCGCGAATCTTTTATTTTCCACCCGAGATTCTAAAGGATAAAGTCTCAGTTTTGATTCAAATAGCCCAATAGAAAAGATATCTGATCAAAACAAACTTTATCAAGATAATCTCTAAGAAAATAAATCAATTCACAATAATTCTACAAGTTTATCTTGTTCTAATTGTCCAAAATTAAAACAACCGATAAACAGACAAGAATTATCCGAACGCCATAATTCAACAAGTTCATCTTGAACTAATTTCTTACATAATTAATTCAACCGATAAACAGACATGAATTATTTGATTCTTATAAATTTTAAACCAATCTGATAAATCCGACATAAGTCACCAATTATTGAAAAAGCACGCCGTGTCGTTACAGGATTTTGTGAGCTAGCAAAGGGGACCAAAATGGACCTATAAAGTTCAAGCTCATGATAATTATGAAACCCAATATCCCAGATATACATTTCACAATTATCAACTCCAACGCTACTCCACTAAAAGCTTGGAGCTGCACTCTCGAACTTTATAGAATTACGAAGCTCGTGTAGCTAAGTCTCCATGACATATCATAGTGTATCGCATCCCCATATGATCATCCATAATCGGCTTAAGGACAAGTTCTGTCTTACCTTCCCGATTATTTTATCTTACGTTCCATTGTCTCACCATTAGAAAACTTACCATCCAAAGATAGTATACCATTCGGTTACACCTATGTATCCAAATGGTTGAGCGCTCCAGTTTTCCAATTACAGGACAACGCATATAAGAGGATATCATTACTCCTAAAGAGGAGCTATGGATTCCATATCTATGAATAACAAGTCTACGCTACCAAGAGTCATGCCTCCAACGTACCGGCATGCATGCCACTATAGAGATGTGGGAGTCACCCTTTGGTACATCAAAAGACACAAGTCGAGACAACGGGCCCATTATTCATCTCAGGATTAAGATACAATACAAATGATTGTCTAAAGTGAATTGATTTGACAAGACAGAATTATTAATCCAAATCAATTCACTTTATGTCCCGATCCAACACATCGTCACCTATGACAATGCGCCAATGTTTCTATTCACGGAGTCCAACTCCGATGGCCAAGACAAACCATCTCCCAAAAGGGATATAGACAACATAACAATCTTTACATGAATAAAGCGCCCAACTTTATTCCCTCGATTGCGGATCATATATTTTAGACCATCACCTTAAGAGTCGTGTCTACCGCATAATCATCCCATCATATGCCCAACTCTTAAGGTTTAGACTGACAGTCTCAGACTACTGTTTGCTTATCATACATTCAACAAATATGAACGTAAAGAGGACAATATTTGGTATATATATAAATGAATAAATTCTTTATTGATAAAAAATGTCTCCAAAAACGTATTACATTTTTACTCCTTAGAGCATACATGTCTAACAATCTCCCACTTGCACTAAGTGAGTAAATACTGCAAATTTCGCATCCCCATAGCTTCCACATGCCTTTCGAAGACTCTCCCAGAAAGTGTCTTCGTAAATGGATCAGCTAAATTGTCCTCTGACGCGATCTTGCACACCGTGACATGCCCGCTCTCAACGAAGTCCTTTATCACATGATACTTCCGATCAATATGCTTACTCTTCTTGTGAAATCTTGGTTCCTTAGCATTAGCTACCGCCGCACTGTTATCACAGTACAGTGATACCGCTTTATCCACACCAGGAACTACCTCAAGATCCCCAAGGAACTTGCGGAGCCACACTGCTTCTTTCGAAGCATCACTAGCCGCCACATACTCGGCCTCCATCGTTGAATCCGAAGTGCAATCTTGCTTCGCACTTCTCCAACTGATGGCACCGCCACCCAGAGTAAACACAAACCCTGAAGTCGATTTCCTAGAATCCAGGCAGGATTGAAAATCCGAATCAGTGTATCCTAGAGGAGTTAAATCCTCACCCGAATACACAAGCATATACCCTCGAGTCCTTCTCAGGTACTTGAAAATATGCTTTACCGCAACCCAATGGTTTGGTCCTGGATCCGCCTGAAATCGACTCACAATCCCGACCGCATAGCTAATATCTGGTCGAGTGCAAAGCATGGCATACATGAGACTACCTACTGCCGAAGCATAAGGCACCTTCTTCATGTATTCTCTTTCTTCATAAGACTTTGGAGAGTCTTTCTTAGAAAGAGTAATTCCAGACCTAGATGGTTGCCCACCTTTCTTGGAATCCTGCATTGCAAACCTCCTGAGAATTTTATCTATGTAGCTGGCCTGTGACAAAGCTATCATTTTGTTCTTCCTATCCTGAAAGATCTGGATACCGAGAACAAAATTAGCCTCACCCAAGTCCTTCATGTCAAACTGCTTGGTCAACCATAATTTGACCGATGACAACGCCCCAACGTCATTGCCAATTAGCAGAATGTCATCTACATAGAGTAGTAGAAAAACCACCTTCCCATTCTTAATGTGTTTGTAAACACATGGTTCATCCACATTTTGTGAGAACCCATAAGTCTTGATCACTTGATCAAATCTTATGTTCCAAGAACGAGAAGCCTGCTTAAGTCCATAAATAGACTTTAGCAACTTACAAACCTTACCCTCTTGACCCGCGATCTTGAACCCGTCTGGTTGTTCCATATAAATGGACTCATCAAGATAGCCATTCAGAAAAGCCGTCTTGACATCCATCTGCCAAATCTCATAGTCGAGAGCGGCAGCTATGGACAAGAGAATCCGGATGGACTTAAGCATGGCTACAGGCGAAAAGGTTTCCTCATAATCGATTCCTTCCTTTTGCGTATAACCCTTAGCTACCAGTCTAGCCTTAAAGGTTTCGACCTTTCCATCCACTCCTCTTTTCCTCTTGTAGATCCACTTACACCCTATGGGTTTTACCCCTTCGGGAAGATCCACAAGCTCCCAGACCCGATTAGTCTCCATAGACTTCATCTCAATGTTCATGGCCTCTGTCCAGAGTCTTGAATCAACATCCTCCATAGCTTCTGCGTAAGTATAAGGATCCCTGTCATGTTCATCCGGTTCAGCCAAAAAGACCTCCCCATTGAACATATACCTCTCAGGTTGACGCCCGATCCTCCCACTACGCCGAAGCCCCTGAGGTTGTTGTTCAGGTTTGTTTGGTTTTTCTACACCGATCGGAATGGTTTCGTTCGGAACCTCCGGAGTAAACGGATTACCCCTCAACTCCTCAAGCACCACTTTGCTTTGAGGTTTAAAGTCGTTCATGTAACTCTCCTCAAGGAAAGTTGCATTAGTTGAAACCACGACTTTATTTTCCTTTGGGTTATAAAAATAACCCCCTTTAGTCCCTTTTGGATATCCTACAAACACGCAAACTTCTGAACGTGCTTCCAACTTATTCGGATCCTTAAACAGGACATGAGCTGGACATCCCCATATGCGAATATGGTTTAAGGATGTCTTCCGTCTTGTCCACAACTCGTGAGGAGTTTTAGGGACCGATTTTGAAGGCACATTGTTCAAAAGATAACATGCGGTTTGTAGTGCATATCCCCAAAAGGATAAAGGCAATGATGAATAACTCATCATGGACCGAATCATGTCCAACAAAGTCCTATTCCTTCTCTCTGCTACGCCATTCTGCTGCGGAGTACCCGGCGCAGTCAAATGGGATAAAATCCCATTCTCTAACAAGTGTCCCAAGAACTCATCAGAAAGGTATTCCCCACCTCGATCTGATCGAAGTGCCTTTATGGGTCTACCCAATTGCTTTTCCACTTTAGCCCGAAACTCCCTGAATTTATCATAAGTTTCGCTTTTGTGGTGCATTAGGTACACATACCCATATCTAGAGTAATCGTCAATAAAAGTAACGAAGTACTCATACCCTCCTCGTGCCCGGATGTTCATCGGTCCGCAAACATCACTATGCACAAGTTCTAGAACCCCTTCGGCCCTATTGCCCTTAGACCCGTATGGTCTTTTGGTCATTTTTCCCTCCAAACAAGACTCACATTGAGGTATAGATTCCACCTTTAAGTGACTTAAAGGTCCATCCCTTACCAACCTTTGAATCCTATTTAGGTTAATATGGCCAAGGCGCAAATGCCAAAGATAAGTCTTATTAGAGTGAGAAGTTTTAAGTCTTTTTGAGTTATTATCATTTATCTCAGCATTAAGCAACAAGTCCATCTTAGGTTTGATAAAATATAGATTATTTTGCATCCATCCAGAACAGATAAAAGATTTGTTTTTACGAATCACCACTTTTTCATTAAAAGATACCACGTAGGAGTCTTTAAATAAAGAAGATACAGAAATTAAATTCCTTTTAAATTTAGGAACATAAAAACAATCTTGCAAAATTAAACTCCTATAATTATCAAAATAAAGATGGACATCTCCCACTGCTTCCGCTGAGACCAAGGATCCATCGCCCATCCGAAGCGTTAAGTCTTCACGAAGTAGACTTCTCGTTTCTTTGAATCCCTGCAGAGAAACACAAACATGATTAGTTGCACCAGAATCTATGATCCAAATGTCACTGGATTCCTCAACCAAACAAGTTTCTAGATATAGAAGATCACACCTACCTCCCTTGGAAAGGAAGTCCTTGCAATGCTTCTTTATATGCCCGACTTTACCACAAAAGAAGCACTTAAGCTTCTTTGGGTTCTTCTTCTTCTTCTTCTTGCTCTTGGTAGCAATAGGAATAGAAGACTTCCCACTCTTGGCCCGTTGTTTCTTTCCATTCCCAGAGTTAGGATTGGAACCAGAAGCAGCTACCATATTGGCCTCTCCACCAGCAGGAGACTCCCTGATCAGCAGTTCAAACTCTTGTAACTGTTTCATCAGTTCTATCAAGGTCATATCCCGTCTATTGCTTAGATTAAAAGTAGCTCTAAACGGAATAAATTCCTTAGACAGAGTCTCAAAGACCATAGTCATCTGAGTTTCAGCATCGATGTCGGCTCCATTGGTTTGAGCCTCAGCGAGGTAACCCATGACCAACATCATGTGCTCCTTTACAGATGTCCCCGGTCTCTGTCTACAGTTTAAGAGTTTCCGAAGCGCCCCTTGCCGCTTTGTTATGGCCTGGCCACCAAACATGTCCTCAAGATTATCCAAGATCTGCTTCGCAGTCTCATAATCCTGATGTTGAGCCTGCAGCACGTTATTGATGCTAGCCATAACATAGCAGCGGGCCTGATCATTAGCATCTTTCCAGTGTTCGTACGCTTGGAATTGCTCATTACTTGAGTCTCCCGTAGGCTCGGGAGGACAAGGAGTTGTCAGAACATATTTCAGTTTCTCAAAGGAAAGGACGATGTCCAGGTTCCGTTTCCAATCATTATAGTTCTCACCGGTCAATTGGTTTTTGTCAAGTATCGATGATAAAGCGTTTTTAGACATTTTCAATCTACAATAAAGAATCATATACCAAACATAAGCAAACATATATAATAATTTAGTAAGATAACACAATCATGTAAAATCATACAAATGTGTTTATGTGTCAAAACCTTGAAAATATCACAACCTTACAACGATAATTCCCAACTCAGAATTCGACAAGCTCCTAGGGGAGTCATGCCAAATTCAATCAGGAACACGGATCCCCTCCTGATTAATATATGCCATCCAGGACCCGTATGATCCAGCATATACTAATAATCGTTTCTTTGGCCATTAATTTTATTAACAGAGCTCCTAGGGGAGGTTAATAATAAAGTTAACGTGAGTGTATAACCACCGTTTTAATATTTTATCCATGATTTATAATCACCACCTAGGGGTGTGCAACCATAAATCATACTAAAATACTTTATCCTTTCAGAGATCCAATCTGGTACATGATAGAAATCCCTTCCTAGGGGTTGGGACCATCATGTTCTTCCTATGGACCAACGATGGAGGCCTTAGGTTCTCTCTTCGAAAACCTTCTCCCACTCAATCTTTTGAAGTCAAGGTTTTATTTTAAAATTATGCATGAACAATTTTAATATGAGCGGCACTCCCTATTCTATATGACATGTTATCAATATACATGGTAAATCATATTATAATGCAGACAAGCAAAGCAATCAAGCAAAGCTACAAGCATAATAATAATAACCGTAATATTATGGTTCCACCCTAGAGAATAGAAAAAATAAGATTACAAGAGAATAATCGAGACATTTATCGATTCTTCATCCTTGAATCCTCAAGCTGTATCCTTCTTCATGTAATATCCATCTTCAAGTCCTCAATCCCGTATGAATCGAACACTTCATATTTCCGGTCATATCCAAATTTAATGTTTCTCAGAATCGTCCCAAAAATAAAATTAAAACTGCACTGAAAAAATCGCACCTTTTCTGGACACCTGGCAGCTCTCGGTCGGCAGGCCGATCTGGGTGATCGGTCTGCCGATCATGGTGGTTCGGCCTGCCGAACATGAAGGTTCGGCCTGCCGGCAGAGCACCAAAATTTCTGCCCCACTGTCGGCCTGCCGGACCGTACGTCCGGCCTGCCGATCTGTGACCTTCGGCCTGCCGAACTGTGAGGTCCGGCATGCCGACTGAGCAGAAAACCCTCAATCCAGAAAATACAATTTTAATGCAATTCATCAATTTTATTTTCAACAATTCAAAAACATAAAATTAGAGACTCAGGAAATACCTGGAGGCGCCATCATCTATCTTCAAGATCCGACTTCTCGTTCCGTCTTCTCCGAATAATTATTTAATTACAAAATTCTTACAAATTAAATAATAATTCCTAGACGGAGATGATAGTCCGCCATCTAATTACATGAAAAACCTAGATACACATTCTAACCTCTAAGGAACCATAACCGGTATTAATTAATTAATAAATAATTAAACAACAATTTAATCAACCATAATTAATTAATAAACATTCACCATATAATCCATGACAACATATATATTATATAGAAACCTAGAGTGCCATCTCTCTATAAAATTTAATTCAAGCATTGGAGAGATTAAGATCACAAAATTTATGCATATAACATGATCACAAACTTGCAAATTTATGTAAAAACCTCGGCTCTGATACCAATTGTTGGAAACAAAGTGCGCAGCGGAATTTTAAAAAAAAATTTTTCATCAGAGTATTTTCCAAAACACAAGTTTGACATGTTATATGTATAAATTAAACAGATCTTACTAACCTCAGTGTGCCGAAGAACCTCCGCGACCTGTGTAGAGAAGTAACGTTCCAGAAGAGCCTCAACCAACTGGTCTTCTTTGCTATTCTCTATCCACAACCGGAGTGAGTGTGGGCTCACACGTACAGCTCTTCCACCGGTGACTCTCCTTCCAACCAATAGAGAGAACCCAAAGCTAGTGTTCGTGATTTATGAACAAAAGCTCTCAGGGAGTTTTTTAGATGCTCACTAGAAGAGTATCACTCTTAATCTCTCAAATTGATCTGAGTAAATCATTAGACTCACTCCCTTTTTATACCTATTGGTCCTTGGGGTCAGTCCATATCAGATTAGGTCTCAAAAATCGAAATAGAATCAAGTTCGGATCAATATCTGATAAGATACGCGTGAAAAACGCGTATCAAAACAAACTTTATCAAGATAATCTCTAAGAAAATAAATCAATTCACAATAATTCTACAAGTTTATCTTGTTCTAATTGTCCAAAATTAAAACAACCGATAAACAGACAAGAATTATCCGAACGCCATAATTCAACAAGTTCATCTTGAACTAATTTCTTACATAATTAATTCAACCGATAAACAGACATGAATTATTTGATTCTTATAAATTTTAAACCAATCTGATAAATCCGACATAAGTCACCAATTATTGAAAAAGCATGCCGTGTCGTTACAGGATTTTGTGAGCTAGCAAAGGGGACCAAAATGGACCTATAAAGTTCAAGCTCATGATAATTATGAAACCCAATATCCCAGATATACATTTCACAATTATCAACTCCAACGCTACTCCACTAAAAGCTTGGAGCTGCACTCTCGAACTTTATAGAATTACGAAGCTCGTGTAGCTAAGTCTCCATGACATATCATAGTGTATCGCATCCCCATATGATCATCCATAATCGGCTTAAGGACAAGTTCTGTCTTACCTTCCCGATTATTTTATCTTACGTTCCATTGTCTCACCATTAGAAAACTTACCATCCAAAGATAGTATACCATTCGGTTACACCTATGTATCCAAATGGTTGAGCGCTCCAGTTTTCCAATTACAGGACAACGCATATAAGAGGATATCATTACTCCTAAAGAGGAGCTATGGATTCCATATCTATGAATAACAAGTCTACGCTACCAAGAGTCATGCCTCCAACGTACCGGCATGCATGCCACTATAGAGATGTGGGAGTCACCCTTTGGTACATCAAAAGACACAAGTCGAGACAACGGGCCCATTATTCATCTCAGGATTAAGATACAATACAAATGATTGTCTAAAGTGAATTGATTTGACAAGACAGAATTATTAATCCAAATCAATTCACTTTATGTCCCGATCCAACACATCGTCACCTATGACAATGCGCCAATGTTTCTATTCACGGAGTCCAACTCCGATGGCCAAGACAAACCATCTCCCAAAAGGGATATAGACAACATAACAATCTTTACATGAATAAAGCGCCCAACTTTATTCCCTCGATTGCGGATCATATATTTTAGACCATCACCTTAAGAGTCGTGTCTACCGCATAATCATCCCATCATATGCCCAACTCTTAAGGTTTAGACTGACAGTCTCAGACTACTGTTTGCTTATCATACATTCAACAAATATGAACGTAAAGAGGACAATATTTGGTATATATATAAATGAATAAATTCTTTATTGATAAAAAATGTCTCCAAAAACGTATTACATTTTTACTCCTTAGAGCATACATGTCTAACAATATAATACTTCTATTGGGTGCCAATGACAAAATGTAAATTTTGACCTAGAAGGCAAAGAACACTTCGTGTTTGTGGGCAAATCAAGAAAGAAACTTGAAATTGTTTCTATCAACTCTGAGGACAAGGAAGTTGTTGGCTAGTAGATGCATTGGTTTTCTAGCAAACATCATAGATGAGAGCCAAGAATAAAAGATAAAGATCAGAGATGTTTCATTAAATTAGGAGTTTCTAGAACTATTTCTTGAAGATCTATAAGGCTTACTACCAGAAAGAGGAATTGAATTTGAAATTGAAATCGCAAAAAATACTAACCCTATCTTTAAAGTGACATACAGAATAGCCCCAACAGAATTGGAAGAATTGCACTTACAACCAAAAGAGCTTCTTGATAAGGGTTTTATTTGGCTTAGTCATTCTTCATGGACAGCTCCAATCCTGTTCGTAAAGAAGAAAAATGGCTTTATGAGGCTCTGCATCTACTATCAGGAACTGAACAAAGTGACAATTAAGAATAAGTTCCCATTGTCTTAGATTAATTATTTGTTTGATTAGCTAAAAGGTGTGTCAGTGTCTTCCAAGATAGATTTGTGGTTAGGATATCAACTAAAGATAAAAAATGGGACATTTCGAAGACAACCTTTAGAACGAGGTATGGCCATTATGAATTTGTAGTAATGCCTTTTGGACAAATGAATACTATTGCAACTTTCATGGATGTGATTTATCATGAGTTCAAGGACTACCTTGATAAATTTTTCATGGTATTTATCGACGACATCCTTGTGTATTCAAAGAGTCGGAAAGAACATGCTGAGCGCTTGAGAATTGTGCCAAAAAAACTAGAAGAGACACTAGTTATATGCTAGGTTCTCTAAATCTGAATTCTAGTTTGATCATGCATCTTTTTTGAGTCATGTTGTTTCTAAAGATGGAATTATGGTGGACCATGCCAAAAACTAAGGCTGTTCTCAACTAGAATCAACCTAAGAATGCAAGTGAGATATGAAACTTCTTAGGTTTTGTTGGGTATAACAGAAGTTCGTGGAAGATTTCTTTAAGATAGCTATGCCTCTCACCAACCTAACTTGTAAAGGGAAAAAGTTTGAATGGACCAATGACTATGAGAAGAGCTTCTAGGAACTAAAGAAAAGGTTAACCTTAGCTCTAATTTTGGCAATTCCAGAAGGCGAAGAAGAATTTGTCATATATGGCAACGCTTCAAAAACAGGCCTCAGTGTAGTTTTGATGTAGAATGATAGGGTGATTATCTATGCACCAAGACAACAAAAGGATTATGAGAAAAATTACCTTACTCATGATCTTGAATTGGTAGCGGTAGTTTTTACATTAAATATTTGGAGACACTACTTGTATGGAGTTTAATGTAAATTCTCTAATGACCATCAGAGTCTTAGGTACTTCTTCACCCATAATGGACCTGCATATAAGACAAAGAAGGTAGTTAGGATTAGTCAAAGATTATGATTGTCAAATCCCTTACCACCCAAAGAAGGCAAATTGGAAGGCAGGTGCTCTAAGTAGAAAGTCTTCTACAACTTTGATGCCATTGAAAAAAGTGACCCATCCTTTAAAGGAAGAAATTGTAAACTTTAGTTTTGAACCAATTTTAGGACAATTATCCGCATTGACTCTTGCACCAACACTACCTAATAAAACTCTAATTAATTATATATTCTTCATTTTTATATTGATAGGGATCCCCATTCATTCCTAGATTCCCGTCACTACGGATTGATTGTCCCTACCTAACTACATGGTAGTGGTCTAGGGAGCGCAATTGCTAGAAAATCCCAATCCACTTTTGTTTACTTTATTCCTTTGGAATGTCTGATGATAAGGGAGGGGAAGGTTTCCATTCCCCCAAACCCCTTCCCTATCCCTTAATAGATTGATTTTGGTTCGGCCGATCACTGCTATATTTGGGAGTTCCCTCTCTGTTTTTGGACCGACAGCTCCATGTGGTAAGATTAAGGTTTGGTTGGACAAATAAATCAATTTTTTTTTTAATTTGGTAGGTTTTCCCTATTTTAATAGGGAAAACACTCGATATAAACTCCAAAAATGGTAATGGGGTTGGCCCTTACCCTATTACTTTAGTTAGGAATGGCAGGCTGTTAGGGCAAGGTAGTCCCTTTTTACTTACTTAAGGTTCATACTATACTTATATTTAAAGTAAAAAAGCAGTAGAAACTAGAATAAACAGTGCAGTAGCAATAAATGCTCGGTACTTCCATAATCTCATCATCTTGTTTTTTTTTTCATTCTATATCCCTCCCCAGTCTCGAATCACAAGAAGTTGGAGCGGATCTTTGATCTTTTATTTATTAGTATTCCCCTTCCTTGGAAGCGGACCTTTGATTTCCTTGGACAATTCATCGTCCGATTCTCTTGTTCCTAGATGCTCTATAGGAATCCATCAATTCAAGGCAAACAAGGTAAAGATGCAAGCCTAGCAAGAATAAAATGGGAAATTAAAGAAGGCAAATGAGAGGGATTTCATGATATGGAAGATAGAACCTTATATCTCAAATACTGCTTATGCATTCCTAAAGTTGATGGTTTGAAGGAAAGGATCCTAACAGAAATCCACATATCTCCTTACTCGATCCATCTAGCTACGACGGAAATGTATAATGACTTAAAAGACTACTTTTGGTGGTTTGGCATGAACCATGTTATTGCCAATGCTTGACTTATCAACAAGTTAAGGCAGAACACCAAAGATTGGGAGGTGTCTTGCAGCCAATTCAAAACCTAAATAGAAATAAGAGGAGATTGTAATGGATATCATTGTAGGTTTGCCAAGAACTACAAATGGGTATGATGCCATATGTGTTGCAGTTGATTGGTTAATAAAGATAACTTACTTTATTCCTATCAAAATCACCTATTTGATGGAAGAACTGATAAAGCTCTACATCAAGGAAATTGTAAGACTACATGGTGTTCCAAATTTCATCATCTCATATCGTGATAGTAGATTCCCTTCCTATTTCTAGAAAAGTGTATATAATACATTGGGTACAAAGTTGCATTTTAGCACAGTTTTTCATGCCCTAATTGACTGTTAAATGAAGAGAACAATTTTGATCTTAGAAGACATCCTACATGCCTGTGCTTTTGGTTACAAAGCTAGATGGTGTAGAATGCTACCGTTAGTAGAGTTTGCATATAACAACAACTATTAGGTGACAATCGTGATGGCACCTAATGAGACGCTGTATGGGTAGAAATATAGGTCCCCCATATGTTGACATAAAGCTGGGGAAAAAAAGATGATGGAACATGAGATAAAAGAGAAGATAGATTTTGTCAACAAAATGACTGAAGCAATATAACTAATTTATAGAAGAATTGAAATAGCATAGAATCATAGAAGAGCAATGCCGAAAAAAGAATGAGGCCTTTGGATTGCAGCCTACGATTTCATGTTTATAAGAGTGGCACTAATGAAATAAGTCATGAGATTTGGGAAGAATGGAAAGCTTAGCCCAAGATTTGTAGGACTTTATGAGGTAGTGAGGTGAATTGGTAACATAGCTTATAAATTGAATCTACCTCCAAACATGTCAACTATCCACAATGTCTTCCATGTTTTGATGCTTAAGAAGTACATCCCAGATCCCATGGACGTAACTAAACCTCAATCCCTCTAAATATGGGAATATCTTAGCTAGGAGGGGAAGCTGGTTTAGATTTTAAACCAAAGGACCAAGACCTTGAGGAATAAAGAGATTGTGTTAGTTAAGGTCCTTTGGCATAATCACAAAGTAGATGAAGCTACATGAGAAGGAGAAAATAAAATAAAATCAAATACCTCCCAAGTATTTTGAGTTTTGAGGATGAAACTTTTATAAGGTAGGGAGGATTGTAATGCCGTCGATTTTAATGGATGATACATAAAGTTTAACGATGTTATGTAACAATATGAATAAAAGTTATGACTTAGAAGCACATTTTGTATCATATTTAATAATATGATATTATGACTATGAAGTTTATTATAAGTCAATGATTTTTCTTGCATTGGATGGTCCATAGAAGTTCTAATGACATAAAGTGCGTAATGTATGATTATCATGATTTGTTTATAAATTGTCTATTTTAGTGGTTTGGTTGGACTTTTGGCTATTAGATGTGATACTTTGATATCATTATTGTTGTTGTTAATATTATTATTCTTGATTTATATTTTGAATTTCTAGGATTTTAGAAATTTCTTTTGATCTTTAGATTATTTTATTTTAATTTTTTTCCATATATATACACATGACTTGTCATTTATGTGATATAGACCAAAATATTTTGTAACTTAAGCTAATGTAAAACAAAACATATATGGGAGAAAACTACATGTAGTTTTGAGTTCTACATGTAGCGTGGGAAATCATCATTTTCCTCATAATTCAAAGTTTGCAGAGAAATTCAAATTGATTCCAACTAATATTTTGATCAGTTTTCTTCAACTTTTCACATCCAAAATCATTAGAAATCCACTCTAAACTCATCTGATTTATTGTTTATGACATGTGGGTATTTTTTAAAAAAACCAACGTAGAAGCCATAACTTTCCCCCGACAACGTCCATATATATGTTATTTTTGACTCACCCACATATCTCTATTTTGTTAGCTTATTCTTTTGCAAGTCGACCGTGAAAAGCTAGTCCTAGTGTGCATAACTTCTAATGTTTGTCCCATTCTCTCTCTGAGATTCTCATTTTCTTTTCCTCAAACAAAAGCCATTATTCCAAAGCCTATTGTCATCATCCCACTCTTTTTTTTTTGTCTTTATTTCTTTGGAAACTCTCCCATAAGAGATCACTATCAACTATCCATAATCCTAAGATTCAAAGTCTCTCTCTTGCTACATCTCTCTCACTCTCTTCCACTCATTCATTTTCTTCCTCTGACACATACACAGTAACACTCACACAAATAAATACAAGTCCATACCACACTCTTAACTAACTTCTATCATTCTCAAGTCTCTTTCTTAGGCTTCTAAAGGCTATCCCCAATCACTTTCAAACCAAAAATAAAGCCTTATCTAAAACTAGAAGATAAATGATTGGGAGTATGATATAATCACCAATTTCATAACTAGTGTTGGAACAGAGTTTCAACTACGTCATGAGATTGGCTTTTCCATTTCTTTGTATAATAACTTTCATTGTGATATTATGCTATATGTAGGTTTAATGTTATATGGCTTACTGCTTAGTTATTTTTAAAGAATAGTTTTTATAAAATTATTACTCTTAAAGCCCTTTTTAGCCTAAAAATCCTAACCACGTGATTTTCTTGGAAGTATATAAATAAGATTTTAAGAAATTATTTTTGCGTATTGTTCATATATATGTTACACATGTCGCGTAAAAATATCGTGTTCAAATACACTATTTTTAGTTTGTTTAAGAATGTATGCTAAACGTTGTTTATTGTTATACTTAGACTACATTTAGTTTCACTGATTTGTTTAAGGATGTTTTTAGATGTGTTTAATGTCGGAAACATTCATGAATGTTCACTTATATGTGCACTTATAGCCTACAGAATTGGGGTTTCATATAGCCTACAAATTTTGGGTTTCAATAAACACTAGAAATTTAGATAAAAATTATGGATTATGTATTGTTCAGTTTTCTCACCTATTTTCTAGCTACGTTTTATAATTTGTAAAACCTAGCAAAAATACTTATATTGATCCAAATATGATGAAAATAATCATAATACAATGTTCAAAGGTTAAAAAATTTGTGTTAAAATTTCAAATTTATCAGAGTTGTATATGAGCATAGAAAATTCTTTGATTCTTGACTATAGTGTATTCTAGAAACCGTTTTATAGTGTGATTTATAGAACATGAAAAAATAGTTATAGTACTCCAAATATGATGAAATTAAATCTAAAGATATTTATCGACGTTTAGTATGCTGTTTAAAAATTTCAAAGCCTTTCAAATTTTGTGTGAATTTTAAAAATTTTTGGACTGTTGAATGCCTATGATGTTTTTTTAGAAATGGTGTGGTGTATTAGAAGATATAGAAATTGTAATTATAGTAATCTAAAAATTAAGAAATTCAATATGGTGGCGTGTATGGATGAAAAGAACATTGTGTAAAGATTTCAGAGTCATAAGAATTTTATGAGTCTATCTAGAATGAGATGTTATTTGTATACGTTCTTCTACATGATTAAGCACGATATTGCTTGTTGCCACGATGGTGCATGTGATGTTTTAAGTATGCTCTTATTCTAAGAAATGTTTCTTTTATCACCATGTTATAATATTAAAGACTTTTGTAGCATTATGTTTGTTGGAAGTATAAGAAACCATCCACTTGCAAGAGGTTAAGTAATTTGCCATAAGTTAAGTAAGTACATTCTCACCTGCAACATGATAAAGGATTATGAAAAGTTTTTGAGAGATGCTATATGATATTAACAAATATAAATATGCATTTATCTTTCTAAAGGCTTTTTATGATGGTTTTAAGAAGCATCTTTTTATGAATGTTTTTGATGTCTGTTTTATGATGCACAAGAAGTTTTTGCAAAAATATATATGTATCACATAATTTAGGCATTGTACACCCAATGATAATGTTAGTCCACCAAGGTGGACGTGTCACATTTAGTTTGTGATTAGCTACTCATCTCCTCTCATGATGATGTGATTTAATGATGTTAATGTTAATGGTACAATGCCAGGACCCTAAAGGATAAAATGAACGGTTTTAATATGAAAATTAAAAGAGAAGATATGTTGTCAAAAGATACATTGACTCATGTTTATGTTTAAAGTTTTTATAAGGTTTTGTGAGATAGCTTAATGCTTACTTAAGTTATATCATGTTGTAGATAAGAGTAAGGCTACAGCTATAGACGACGGATAGATAGACGGATGTGTGTGCAAGGAGTTTGGTGTTGGAACACGGTGTCATGTTGTGAAATTAAATAATAATAATAATAATAATAATAATAATGCTACATTAAATCTAATTCTGCACATTACAAGATTTTTTTAATTGTTACATTTTTACTACTCTCATGAACTCAATATTATATTGTTAGGTGGTCAAACTTTAGTTTGTAATATTTTATGAGTTGTAATTTGGTTGTATGTTACACAAGTCCTTATACCTATTATATTAAGGCTAACAATTTCTACTGGTAGTCGATTGGCCGAATACCTTAGATATTCCGTCAGGCTAACCGGGGAGGAAAATCCATTTAAGATAAGTAAATATTGAATGTATTTGAAATTGTGATCACGCGATACTCTAGTAGTGTATTTATTGTGAAATAAACTATTGGTTTAAAAGTAAAGTTTTATTTCATATGTTCATATGGGGATTTAGTTAATCAATTGGTTAAAAAAAAATTGAACAAAATTCTTGGGTAAATAATTAGATAATGCTTACATATGCGGGTTTTCCTACTGAATAATTATGAGATAACAATGAATATTAATGACTCCTATGACATCCATAAGGGGGCGTTACACTATATCAAATAAACAACTCTAAAATATGAAATTATATCTATAATTTCAAAAGTGCAATTCTAAGTTTTTAGTGGAGTAATGTTGAAATTAATTAAAATAGTAATGTATTAATTAAAGAGTTTAATTAATATATTGGTTTTATTAGATCTAGAAGTTATAGGTGTTGGAAAGCAAGTATGTATCAAAATTTTAAAATATTTAATAAATATTTTTCTATAAAACAATTTAGGCATTCTATATACAATAAATTAATAACAAATCTTCACATCTCTTGTAGACCAAAAACCACACTTATGACTTAACAAATTCTACAAAACTGCTACTAGAGAATCGCGATTGGAAGAGTCTTAATCAACTAGTCTTCTTTGTTATTCTCTTTTCCACGATTAGAAGGTGAATGGGTACACGTCATTCAGGCTTCCTGTTTGAAACGTCTTCTACCAATCACAAGTGAAAACTAAGAATTAAGGTTCTTAATATTGTATAATAGTTCTATAGGAGTTTTAGAATTTCTCTTACTAGAATATACTCTCTAAATTTCTTAAATGATCTAAATGATTATAAGTACATGTTTTCTATATACAATGGTTGGCAGGGCACTCATTCGTATCAGATTGGGCTTCAAAATTAGACCTACAATCAAATCCCACATCAAAAATGTGTTAGATATGGGTTGCTGACATAGATTGGGTGATCGACAAGTTAGTCATGACTGACACAATGTCAAATGTTCAAAGCTCCTAACGAGCTACCCAATCTATCTGTTCACTGGTTTTGACCCGATTGGATAATTACCATTTTATTTGACCCTAGAATCTTTCATAAAGTCTCAGTTTTAATTTAAATAACCTAATGCGGTAGTTATCTGATTAAAACAGTCATATATAGATAATCCCATATCAAACAAAATATATTCAAACAATTCAACGTGTTTATCTTTGATTAATTCATAAAATTAATTCAATCAATCAACCAAATTTTAGCTATCTTAGAATTAAAATATATTACTAATTTGTAGGAAAAACACAACATATTGTTACAAGAAATATGTGACCTAGCAAAGGAAACTCGATGGACACATATAGATCGTGCTTCTATAATTATAAAATGACATGTCTCCAATAGGCTCATTTTACAATTATTAACTCTAAACAGATTCGCTAAACACTTTGAGTTACATTGTTGAACTCTATATAAATTTTGAACTCTAATAAGTTATTCGTCCAAGGCATATCATGATGTGCAACATTCCATAGGATATCCATAATCGACTTAATAATAAATTTCATTTTACCTTCCTAATTATATTTATTTATATTCATTATCTTACTATTTGAATACTTATTATTCATGACTAATGCAAATAGTATACCATTCCGTTACACATATGTATCTAAATGATTGAGCACTCCACTTTTCCAATTACATGATAATGCTTATAAGAGAATATCATTAAATTGCAAAAAAGTTAATGGATTTTATATCTATAAATAAAAAGTCTATGTCATTCAAGAGTCATGTCTCCAATATATCATAATGCATACCGTCATTTAGTTCAAGACTTTTTGGTACGTCATAAGACATACATCAAGAATACGAACTCATTAATTCAATTCAGGATTAAGATGTAACATATATGATTGTTTAAAGTGAATTGATTCATTTAAACAAAATTATTAACTAAATCAATTCAATTTTAGTCCTAATCTGACATAACATCACTATTGCAATACACCAATGTCTTTACTCATGAAGTCCTACTCTGATGACGAAGACAAGTTATCTCCCGTTTGGGACGTAGACTGTTGGAAGCAGAATTTTTTAAAAATTTTACTAACCTCGTAATTGTAGAAAAGCTCCTGCAATCCGTGAAGAGTATAATGTTCCAAAAGAGCTTCAACTAACTAGTCTTCTTTGTTGTTCTCTATCCACAATAGGAGTGTGTGTGGGCGCACATCATTCAGCCTTTCCCCGGCCACTCTCCTTCCAACCAATTGAGAAAACCCAAAGCTAGTGTTTGTGATTAGTAAACAAGAGCTCTCAGGGAGTTTCAGAATCTCACCAGCAGAATCTCATTCTTAATTTCTCAACTGATCTAAACAACAATGAGTCTCATTCATCTTTTTATAGAGGTTACGCCTAGGAGTCAGTCCTTATCAGATAAGGCCTCAAAAATTTAAATTAGAATCAATCAAGAACAATAACTGATAAAATCCAAGTGAAAACGCGTGATTTATTTATTGCTCGATTGGTAGGCCGAACTAGCAGATCGAACTGCCGAACTTGCTTCACAACTTAACGATCGACCTGCTAAACTTATGATAAATGATCCTTATGAATCTTTTATTTCTCACTAGAGATTCTTGGGATAGAGCCTCAGTTTTAATTCAAATAACCTAATAGAGAAGTTATCTGATTAAAACAGTCATATCTAGATAATCTCTAAGAAAATAAATATTTCTGATAATTCAAGAAGTTTATCTTAAATTAATTTATTCAACATTGATCTAATCGATAAACAGACATGACTTATCTGATCTAGATAATTTAACAAGTTTATCTTGAATTAATTTTCACAAAATTAATTCAACTGATAAACAAACATGAATTATCTGAGCCTATCAAAGTTTTAGCCAATCTGATAATTTGACACAAGTCACTAATTATTAGAAAAGCACGTCGTATCGTTACAGGATTTTTATGAGCTAGCAAAGGGGTCCTGATGAACCTATATAGTTCAAGCTCTTGATAATTATGAAACCCAATATCCCAGATATACATTTCATAGTTATTAACTCTAATATTATTCCACTAAAAGCTAAGAGTTGCACTCTTAAACTATATAGAATTACGAAGCTCGTGTAGTTAACTCTCCATGACATATCATAATGTGTTGTATTCCCATAAGATTATCCATAATCGACTTAAGGATAAATTTTATCTTACTTTTTTGATTATTTTTATCTTGCATTCCATTATCTCACCATCAGAAAACTTGCATCCAAAGACTATATACCATTTGGTTACACCTATGTATCCAAATGATTGAGCGCTCGAGTTTTCCAATTATAAGATAACGCATATAAGAGGATATCAACCACTCTTGAAGAGGAACTATGGATTCCATATCTATGAATAACATCTATGCTATCAAGAGTCATGCCTCTAATGTACCAGCATGTACACCACTATAAAAATGTGGATGTCATCCTTTGGTACATCAAAAGACACAAGTTAAGACAATAGGCCCATTATTTATCTCATAATTAAGATACAATACATATGATTGTCTAAATTGAATCAATTTACTAATATAGAATTATTAATCCAAATCAATTTAGTTTATGTCTTGATCTAACACATCGTTACTTGTGACAATGTGCCAATATTTCTATTCATAGGGTCCACCTCCGATGGCCAAGATAAACTATATCCTATTAGGGATATAGACAGCATAACAATCTTTGCATGAATAAAGCGCCCAACTTTATTCCAGCAATTATGGATCATATGATTTAGATTGTCACCTTAAGAATTGTGTCTTCTACATAATTTGTCCATCATATGCCCAATTTTTAAAGGTTTAGACTGACAGTTTCAGACTTTTGTTTGCTTAACATACATTGAAAAAATATGAACATAAAGAAGACAAAATTTGGTATATAAATAATAAATAAATTCTTTATTGATAAAAATGTCTCCAAAAACTTATTACATTTTTACTCCTTAAGGCAGACGTGTTCAACAACAAACAATGTTGGACATGCATGCCCGAAGGAGTATAAATACAATATATTTTTGGAGACATTTTTATCAATAAAAAGTTATTTATTATTCATATATCAAATTGTTGTCCTCTTTATGTTTATATTTGTTGAATGTGTGATAAGCAAACAAAAGTCTGAGACTGTCAGTCTAAGCCTTTAGAATCAGGCATATGATGGAAGATTATACAGAAAACATGATTCTAAAGGTGACGGTCTAAATTATATGATCTGCAATTGAGGGAATAAAGTTAGGCACTTTATTCATGTAAAGATTGTTATGTTGTCTATATCCCTAAAGGGAGATAGTTTGTCTTGACTATCGGAGGTGGACTCTGCAAATAGAAAGATTAGCACATTGTCATAGGAGATGATGTGCTAGATCGGGAGATAAAGTGAATTGATTTAGATTGATAATTCTGTCTTGGCAAATCGATTAACTTTAGACAATCATATGTGTTGTATCTTAATCCTGAAATGAATAGTGGGCCCGTTGTCTTGACTAATGTCTTTTGATGTATCAAAGGGTGACATCTACATTCTTATATTGGTACGTTGGAGGCTTGACTATGTTGGAATTAAAACATGAAACGCAGCGGAAGGAACGGATCGTTGACAAACAAAAATTTTCTGAAAACTTTGTTCATCGGGAATAGATATATAATTTTAATTACAGAAAGCTTTAGGAATTTTTACTAACCTTTTGAAGACTATCAGGGTATCCTAGCTTTCCTCTTTGACACCACGATCTTCCAAACCAGGCCTCTACACCAATGGAAAGACAAGTGGGCGTCAAACTGCAAGAATGAATTTTCCTCACACTTTTCTGAATCTGCTATGTACTCAACACATGAGATAGCATACCTTTTTCTTTAGAGAAGAACTCTAAATTTTTTTCTCTAAAATTATGTGAATAAAAATTACTGAGATAACTGTTATCTCTCCCTTTTTATAACTGAGCCATTAGTAATTTTACTTTCCCCTTTCTTTTCCTTTTCCTTTTTCTTCTTTTTCCCGAATCACCCACATACACGGTTCACACACACATGCATATGTAGATATATATAAGTTACCGTTAATAAAAAAGGACGCTTGACTTTTTTCTCCTTTTTTTTATTTTGATATTTTATTTGACCGAATCAATGATTCGGTCATATATATATATGTGTGTGTGTATGCGTGGAAAGCGTGAAACTTAGTTTCACGTCTTTCCTTTTTTTTTTAATATTATATTAATGTATATATATTAATATATTATAAAATCTTATATATATATAAAAAGATTTGGTTCAAAAACCATATATATATATATAAATCTCAATTCAAAAATAAATCACATTTATTTAAGAATAGATTTTAACAATAATCAATTAATTAACTAATGCTGAGTTAAATGTGATAACATTTATCACATTACATTATGTGTCACAGAGAACATTTTTCTGTGTCACGATAATAATTCAAGTGTGAAAAAATTAATTCAGAGTTCAAAAATTCTGAATTAAACATGTGTAATTCATTCTATGCAAAAATCTAATATAGTGTTACAGAGATGGTATTGGGGACCTATGGACCTATAACCCAAGCTCCAATAAATTTGACATTTAATCAAACTCTTTAATTAATGTGCAAATTTATTAGTTTCAGTGTTACTCCACTAAAAAACTGAAACTGAACTCTTGAGATTACAGTGAAATTACTCAAAGAAAATTAGCGAGTAGTCCATTGATATAATCATTACATATAAGTCAGTCCTCCATAAATAGTTCATAATAAGAGCTAGGTTCAATTTTCGTTCACCTCTCTTATTACATCTTTATCCTTGAGTTACAATAATTCTCTAATGAACAATTAATTCATAATCTTATTATGAACGAGCGCTCTACTGTTCAAACCTTGAATTATCACTCAAGAGAACTATTTTCCTAACTTCCATAGGGAAGGAATGGATTCCATATCTGTATAATATTATTCCCAGCCATTTATTACTTTATGTTTCCAAGATGCTAAGTTATAATCTGTGCTTAGACAAATCTTACCATGCAAGTCAAAAAACATAATGAAATAAATAGGAGTCTAATAAATACTCAGGATTAAGACTGTCAAATAAGTGATCATCATAGTGATAAATTTGAATACTCTATTTGTAACGGATGATTATTAAAGATTCATAATTTATCTGGTCCAGTCCTATATAATCTCATTATATAAAGTACCTCCAATCCAATGTCTCTACATTAATAGTCCGGATAATGACTATTTCATTTTAGATGAGATTGGACCTTACTTGTAATATTTAATTAAAGATCCCAAACTTTAATTAATTATTACGGACTATTTAGATTATTATCTATAAATTTTATCCCTAAGCAAATAACACTTATATGCTAAATTTAGTCACATAAATAACGATGGAATTTTCTTGATGTTTATAAATGTATTCATGATACATATAATCAACCAAAATAATAATAAATGTCATTTTATTTATTTATTAACAATATGTACAATGTCACGGCTTTTAGGGCACCAAACCCAACAATCTCCCACTTGCCCTAAAGCAGGTGAGACATGTCTCTAAGACCTAGGCCTTCCAAGTGTCCCTCAAAGCTCTTTGCAGGTAACGTCTTGGTGAAAGGGTCGGCAAGGTTGTTTTCCGACGCTATCTTCACAACTTCCACATCGCCTCGATGCGCTATCTCTCTAATCAAATGATATTTTCTTTCTATATGCTTTCCTCTTTTGTGGCTTCTAGGTTCTCTTGAATTTGCCACTGCACCACTGTTGTCACAATACAGTGTGAGTGGTTTATCCATGCCTAGAACTACTTCCAAATCATTTAAGAACTTACGGAGCCAAACAGTTTCTTTAGCTGCTTCACAAGCAGCCACATATTCTTCTTCCATAGTTGAATCAGCAATACAAGATTGTTTGATGCTTCTCCAAACTATGGCTCCACCACCAAAAGTAAACACTGATCCAGACGTAGATTTACGTGTGTCTTTGTCTGATTGAAAATCAGAATCAGTGTATCCAATGGGAATCAAATTCTCACCAGAATAAACTAGCATATAGTTTCTCGTTCTCCTAAGATACTTGAGAATATGTTTAACCGCTACCCAATGATCTAATCCTAGGTTAGATTGATACCGACTGACTATACCCACCGCATAGCAAATGTCAGGTCTTGTACACAACATAGCATACATTGGACTTCCTACTGCAGATGCATAGGGTACCCGTCTCATATTTTCTTCCTCTTGAGGTGTCTTAGGACACTGCTCTTTTGAAAGATAAACTCCATGACATGTAGGCAAATTACCTTTCTTGGAGTTTTGTATCGAAAATCTGATAAGCACCTTATCGATATACGATGCCTGAGACAGCGCCAACAGTTTGTTCTTGCGATCTCTTATGAGTTGGATTCCAAGAACATAACTTCCTTCTCCTAAATCTTTCATTTGGAAATTGCTGGCGAGCCATTTCTTTACATCAGATAATACGCCTACATCATTCCCAATGAGTAGGATATCATCTACATAAAGAACCAAGAAGACCACCTTCTTATCTTTGATGTACTTGTAAACACAAGGTTCATCAATATTTTGATCGAAACCATAAGATTTGATCGCTTCATCAAATCTCAAGTTCTAAGATCTTGAAGTTTGCTTGAGTCCATAGATGGACCTCTACAACTTGCAAACTTTTTGCTCTTGACCTTTAACTACAAACCCTTCTGGTTGCACCATATAGATGCTTTCCTCAAGATAGCCATTCAAAAAGGCAGTCTTGACATCCATTTGCCATATCTCATAATCAAGACAAGCAGCAATGGATAAAAGAATCCGAATGGATTTAAGCATAGCTACAGGCGAGAAAGTTTCTTCATAGTCAACTCCCTCCTTTTGGGTATAACCCTTTGCCACAAGCCTAGATTTGAAAGTCTCAACTTTCCCATCCACTCCTCTTTTCTTTTTGTAAATCCATTTACACCCTATGGGTTTTTTCCCTTCAGGTAGGTCTACAAGATCCCAGACTGAATTGGAGTACATGGACTCCATTTCAAGGTTCATAGCCTCCAGTCATTTTTCCTTCTCAGAAACTTCCATTGCATCACGATATGTCAATGGATCATCTTCACCATTATCAGAGATAGCAACATTTGCTTCTCCAAGTTCCCTGTAGCGAGCAGGTGGTCTCATAAACCTCCCACTACGTCGAGGTGGTATGACATTCTGATAGGAAGATGTGGTCTCCTCATTTTGTCCTTCGACAACAGTTGTCGATTGCGGTCTGATCTGATCAGAAAGTAACTCTTCAAGTACAATTTTGCTACGAGGTTTATAGTTTGTCATATAATCATTCTCGAGAAAAGTGGCAATTGTCGATACAAATACTTTCTTATCCTGTGGACTATAAAACAAACCTCCCCTCGTTCCCTTTGGGTATCCCATAAATAAGCATACTTCAGAATGTGGTTCCAACTTCCCAGTCTTACCTTTCAGCACATGCGCTGGACACCCCCATATACGGATATGTCGCATACTAGGTTTGCGACCATTCCATAACTCTAGAGGTGTTTTTGAAATAGACTTAGATGGAACTATGTTTAGAAGATATACTGCAGTTTGTAGTGCATATCCCCAAAATGAAGCGGGTAATGATGAGTAGCTAAGCATGGATCTCACCATATCAAGCAACGTTCTATTTCTTCTCTCTGCAACACCATTTTGTTGTGGTGTTCCAGGTGCGGTGAGTTGTGATAGAATACCATGTTCTATCATATAATCCTTGAATCCAGTATTAAGGTATTCTCCTCCTCGATCAGATTGAAGACTCTTCACCGTCTTTCCTAATTGCTTTTCAGCTTTCGCTTGGAATTCTTTGAACTTTCCAAAAGTTTCAAATTTCCTTTGCATTAGGTATATGTAACCATACCTTGAATAATCGTCAATAAATGTGACGAAATATTCGTAACCACCACGGGCTTGTACATTCATTGGACCGTAGACGTCTGAATGTATTAGCTCAAGTGGTTCCTTGGCCCTTTCGCCTTTTGTAGAGAAAGGCCTCTTAGTCATTTTACCTTCAAGACAAGAATCACAAACTGGTAGAAACTAACTTTTAGCTCTTTTAAAGGACCTTCCTTTACCAGTCTGTTAATTTTGTCAAGGTTGACGTGACCTAATCTAAGGTGTCATAGGTATGTTTCATTATTAGAAGAAATCTTTTGCTTCTTGGGTTTAGGTTGTTCAACTTTGAACATTTCGGTATTGAGCAGTGCTTTTTCGTTGGGCCTTAAGGTGTAAAGCCCATTTTCCAGATGCGCAGAACAAATATCCAAACCATTTCTAGAAATATTAACATAATTATTATTAAAAGAAACATTAAACATTTGTTCAAACAACCTGGAAACAGAAATCAAATTTCTACGAAAATAAGGAATGTAATAAACATTGTCTAAAATTTAAAACTTATTTCTAAAATAAAGTTTAACAACTCCCACTGCTTTTGCCAAAACAACCTCTCCCGTTCCCACTCTCATCGTTTGTTCCCCGTCGGCAAGCTCCCTTGAAGAACTAAGCATTTGCAAAGAAGAACAAACATGGTTAGTTGCCCCTGAATCAATTATCCAAGGTGAAGTATCATCTTCAACTAAACAAGCTTCTAAAACGAGTAAATCTGATTTACCGTTGTTCTTCTTTTCTTTGAGCTCCTGAAGATACTTCTTGCAGTTTCTCTTCTAGTGCCCAACTACGCCGCAGTGGAAACATTTTCCTTTAGGCTTCTTTTGGTTGGAGCTCTTTTTGTTGTTGTTGCTTTTGTTCTTCTTAGGTTGCCCTCCATTCTTAGACTTATCACTTCCTTCAGTCCCCTTCCTCTTCTTATTCTTTTGGGCAGAAGAGGAGGGTTGAGCTTCTACAACATTTGCCTCAGCTTCTTTAGTCTTTTCTTTGGAAATAGACTCGAAGGTTTGAAGCTCATTAAGCAACTCAGTCATGTTATATTTTAGCTTGTTCATGAAATAGTTGCTTTTGAACTAAAGGAACGCAGGGGAGAGGGTTTTCTAAAATCATCCCCACCTGTGTGGCTTCATCTATCATAGCCCCGTTGACCTCGGCCTCATGGAGATAGTTAACCATGTTGAGAACATGTTCTCTGACCGAAATCCCTGCCTTCATTTTTGCATTCATTACTGCCTTAACGGCTTCGTGGCGTGCCTTTTCAGAAGGTTTACCAAACATGTCTTGCAGAGACTGCATTATCTCATAAGCGGTCTCCATGCTTTCGTGCTTCATCCTAAGCACGTCAGACATCCCAGCCAAAAGAAAACAACGGGCCTTAATATTCGCCTCGATCCAACGATCATATGCTTCCCGTACATTACGAGGAGCATTTGTAGCAGGCTCTGGAGGACATTCCTCCGTCAGGACAAACTTGTAACTTTCGCAAATTAGTACAATGTTCATGTTACTCTTCCACTTGACAAAATTATCTCCGGTTAATTTTTCAGTTGAGAGAATGGCGATGATTGGATTAGACATTGTTGCTGTAATAAATAAATAAAATAGCATAAATTAAAATGGTTGCATAAACATCATAAATATATGTTTTGGAATAGTAAATGTGATGCATGATGCATATGAAAAACACAGAAAATATTTTACTAATTCCACGATTATTCAATTTTAATAAATAAAGTGCCGCCGTATGGTAGGCCAAATTATTTATGAATTGAATTGAGACATTCTCAATTAATAAATATATTCAAAATATCTCATATTTTCTATATTTATTAATAACCGTTTATTTTGGTCAAGATATAATTAACAATTTAATTATGTCTTTATGAGTGTAACCCACTATTTTGGATTTTAACAACTTAACTCAAAATTGCCGCCGTAGGGTAGGTTAATTTTGAAATACATTATAAAATCCTATCTCAAGGAAGCCAACCTTGATATTGATTTAAATGGACACCCTCCGTAGGGAGGACGAAATCAAAGCGTCGCGAGGCGCCACCTAAATCTCACGGTGTTGTACTAATAGTGGAGACCGCAGGTTATATTGTCATATTACCTTCTCCCACTCATTATTTTAAAAGATATGTTTTATTTTATAAAACATCATATGTTTCATAATTCTAGTAGATAAAAACAATTTTTAATTACTAGATTATATTATGTGTTAATAGAATCTCATTCTATTTACACTTAAATAAATTACCAGATTTTCTAAAAATCTAAATTTATTATGAATTGTCTAAGTTACCAAATATTAAACAATTTAAAATTAGATAACTTAGAATTAATGTGAATTTTACCAAGTCTTAACTGTTAAAAACTAAATTCACATTATTTGGTTGATTAATAAATTAAGATTCTATAAAACCAACCCAATTAATTTAATCTCATTAAATTAATGCTAACACATATTAAATCATTTTATAAACTCCTTTATAAAAATAATATGCTAAGCGTATGCATGTCATGTTACAATAACTATAAGTGGGCACTTTCCTAGATGACATGTTATCATGCATGAACATGTTATCAGAATCATCACATGAAAATAAAAATGAAAATAAACAATGAATTTTTGACCGAGTCCTTTTGGATAATTAAAATTACAACCCAAAAATAAAAAATAAAAAATAAAATTACAGGGGTCTTCTTGTAATTTATACATAATTCCCTGCTCCAATTTTGCAGTCTTCATCAAGAGGTTTATTGTGCAACAATTTACTGGATTACCTTTGAAATCTGATAGGCCCACAGTTCTCAACTAGGCCAAAAAATCCAATGGACATCTTTTTCTTCATCGCTCCACGTGTAGCAAGTGAAAGTGAGGAGAGAAGAAAAAATAATAATAATAAATTACAAAAAGCCTATACCCCTTTATGGGTTTACACAGATTGATCTAATCAAATTGAAAATAAAATTATTAATCCAAAAGGACCATATAATTAACGACCAAAAATCCTTTCATTAAACAACCATTCATCTCATGAATAAAAATTAACAAAGATGCAAAGTGCCCACAAACATGCATCAAAAACATGATATTATCAAAATAAAATCATGTTTAATTAAAATTATATATGCTATAACCCGCTCTGATGCCATTTGTTGGAATTAAAACATGAAGCGCAGCGGAAGGAATGGATCGTTGACAAACAAAAATTTTCTGAACACTTTGTTCATCGGGAATAGATAGATAATTTTAATTACAGAAAGCTTTAGGAATTTTTACTAACCTTTTGAAGACTATCAGGGTATCCTAGCTTTCCACTTTGACACCACGATCTTCCAAACCAGGCCTCCACACCAATGGAAAGACAAGTGGGCGTCAAACTGCAAGAATGAATTTTCCTCACACTTTTCTGAATCTGTTATATACTCAATACATGAGATAGCAGACCTTTTTCTTTAGAGAAGAACTCTAAATTTTTTTCTCTAAAATTATGTGAATAAAAATTACTGAGATAACTGTTATTTCTCCCTTTTTATAACTGAGCCATTAGTAATTTTACTTTCCCCTTTCTTTTCCTTTTCCTTTTTCTTCTTTTTCCCGAATCACCCACATACACGGTTCACACACACATGCATATGTATATATATATAAGTTACCGTTAATAAAAAAGGACGCTTGCCTTTTTTCTCCTTTTTTTTATTATTATATTTTATTTGACCGAATCAATGATTCGGTCATATATATATATATGTGTGTGCGTGTGGAAAGCGTGAAACTCAGTTTCACGTCTTTCCCTTTTTTTTTTAATATTATATAAATGTATATATATTAATATATTATAAAATCTTATATATATATAAAAAGATTTGGTTCAAAAACCATATATATATATATATAAATCTCAATTCAAAAATAAATCACATTTATTTAAGAATAGATTTTAACAATAATCAATTAATTAACTAATGCTGAGTTAAATGTGATAACATTTATCACATTACATTATGTGTCACAGAGAATATTTTTCTGTGTCACGTTAATAATTTAAGTGTGAAAAAATTAATTCAGAATTCAAAAATTCTGAATTAAACATGTGTAATTTATTATATGCAAAAATCCAATATAGTGTTACAGAGGTGGTATTGAGGACCTATGGACCTATAACCCAAGCTCTAATAAATTTGACATTTAATCAAACTCTTTAATTATTGTGCCAAATTTATTAGTTTCAGTGTTACTCCACTAAAAAACTGAAACTGAACTCTTAAGATTACAGTGAAATTACTCAAAGAAAATTAGCGAGTAGTCCATTGATAAAATCATTACATATAAGTAAGTCCTCCATAAATAGTTCATAATAAGAGCTAGGTTCAATTTCTGTTCACCTCTCTTATTACATCTTTATCCTTGAGTTCCAATAATTCTCTAATGAACAATTAATTCATAATCTTATTATGAACGAGCGCTCTACTGTTCAAACCTTGAATTATCACTCAAGAGAACTATTTTCCTAACTTCCATACGGAAGGAATGGATTCCATATCTGTATAATATTATTCCCAGCCATTTATTACTTTATGTTTCCAAGATGCTAAGTTATAATCTGTGCTTAGACAAATCTTACCATGCAAGTCAAAAAACATAATGAAATAAATAGGAGTCTAATAAATACTCAAGATTAAGACTGTCAAATAAGTGATCATCATAGTGATAAATTTGAATACTCTATTTGTAACGGATGATTATTAGAGATTTATAATTTATCTGGTCCAGTCCTATATAATCTCATTATATAAAGTACCTCCAATCCAATGTCTCTACATTAATAGTCTGGATAATGACTATTTCATTTTAGATGAGATTGGACCGTACTTGTAATATTTAATTAAAGATCCCAAACTTTAATTAATTATTACGGACTATTTAGATTATTATCTATAAATTTTATCCCTAAGCAAATAACACTTATATGCTAAATTTAGTCACATAAATAATCATGGAATTTTCTTGATGTTTATAAATGTATTCATGATACATATAATCAACCAAAATAATAATAAATGTCATTTTATTTATTTATTAACAATATGTACAATGTCACAGCTTTTAGGGCACCAAACCCAACAGACTATTGATAGCATAGACCTATTATTTATAGTTATAGAATCTATAGCTCTTCTTTAGGAGTAGTTGATATTCTCTTATATGATTATTCTGTAATTGAAAAACTTGAGCGCTTAACCATTTGGATACATAGGTATAGTCGAATAGTATACTGTCTTTGGATGGTAAGTTTTCCAATGGTGAGATAATGGAATGTAAGATAAAAATAATCAGGAAGGTAAGACAAAATTTATCTTTAAGCCGATTATAAATAATCGTATGGGGATACGATACATTATGATATGTAATGGAAACTTAGCTATACAGGCTTCGTAATTCCATATAGTTCGAGAGTGCAACTCTAAGCTTTTAGTGTAGTAGTGTTGGAGTTGATAATTATAAAATATATATCTAGGATATAGGGTTTCATAGTTATTGAGAGCTTGAACTATATAGGTCCATTAGGTCCCCTTTGCTAGCTCATAATAAATCTTGTAATGATACGGCGTGCTTTTCCAATACTTGGTGACTTGTGTCAAATTATCAGATTGGCTGAAAATTTGATAGGATCAGATAATTCATGTCTGTTTATCGGTTAAATTAATTTTGTGAAAATTAATTCAAGATAAACTTATTGAATTATCGAAAATATTTATTTTCCTAGAGATTATCAAGATATGACTGTTTTAATCAGATAATTTTTTTATTGGGTTATTTGAATTAAGACTGAGGCTATATGCCAAGAATATCAGGTGGGAAATAAAACAATTCATAGGGATAATTTATCATAAGTTTGGTAAGTCAATCTTTGAGTTCGGCCTACCGATGGAGTAAGTTCAGTAGCTGATCTGCCGTTTGGCCTACCGACTGAACGATTTCTAATCACGCTTTTTTGGACGTGATTTTTATTTGATATTGATTCTGATTCAAATTTTTGAGGCCTCATCTGATAAAGACTAACCCTTAGGCCCAACCTCTACAAAAAGGGAAGTGAGACTCATCGTTATTCAAATCAATTGAGAGATTAAGAGTGAGACTCCACTGGCAAGACTTTGAAACTCCCTTTGAGCTATTGTTCACACAGCATGAACTATAGCTTTAGGTTTTCTCAATTGGTTGGAAGGGGAGTCGCCTGGTGGAAGAGTTGTAAGAGTGTGGCCACATGCACTCTGGTCGTGGATAGAGAATAACAAAGAAGACCAGTTAGTTAAGGCTTTTCTAGAACGTTATACTCTTCACAGACTATAGGAGCTTTTCAACAAATAAGGTTAGTAAGATCTGGTTAATTTATGCATATAGCGTGTCAAACTTGTGTTTTAGAAAATACTCTAGTATTAAAAATTTTTAAAATTTCACTGCGTACTACTTTTCCAACAATTGTTATTAGAGCCATGGTTTTTACATAAATTTACGAGTTTATGACCATGCTATACGTATAAATTATGTGACCTTGATCTCTCCTGTGCTTTAATTTAATTTTTAAAGAGAAGGCACTCTGGGTTTCTTTATATTTTTATGTTGTCATGGATTATGTGGTGAATGTTTATTAATTAATTATGGTTGATTAAATTATTATTTAATAATTAATTAATTTATGCCAGTTATGGTTCCTTAGAGGTTAGAATGTGTATCTAAGTTTTTCATGTAATTAGATGGCGTACTATCATTTCTGTCTAGGAATTATTATTTAATTATAAATTTCTAAGAATTTTGTAATTAAATAATCATTTAGAGAAGACGGATTTAGAAGATGGATTATAATGTTCCCTAGGTATTTCTTGAGTCTCTAATTTTATGTTTTTGAATTGTTGAATATAAAATTGATAAATTGCATTAAGAAACCGTATTTTTTGAAAAGCATGACTTTTGCTCGGTCAACATGCCGAACCCTCAAGTCCGATAGGCCAATGGTCATAGATTGACAGGCCAGACTTTTGGTTCGACAGACCATCAACAAGGCAAAAATCTAATGGCTCTTGCAGCAGGCCGATCTATCATGACCGACATGCCAATATGAAAAGTTTGGCAGGCTGAAGGGTTATGACCAACAGGCCGATCACATAGATCGACATACTGGCAGAGAGTTGTACATTTTTCAAAAAATGTGCAGATTTTTAGTGTAGTTTTAATTGAATTTTTAAAACAATTCTAAGAAACATTAAATTTGGAGTATTCAATCTATACGATATTGAAGACTTAAAGGTGGATATTACATGAAGAATGATACAATTTGAAGATTCAAGGATGAAGAATCAATAATATATTTTGATTATTCTCTTATAATATTTAATTTCTTTTGTCTAGGGTGAAAACATAATATTACTGTTATTTTTCTTATAGCTTTACATGATTGCTTTGCTTGTCTGCATTATACTATGAGTTGCCATATATGTTGATAACATGTATATAGAATAGGGAGTGTCGCTCATTTAAAATTATTCATTCCTATTTTTAAAATCAAAGCTTGATTTCAAGAGAATGAGTGGAAGAAGGTTTTCGAAGAGAGGACCTACGGCCTCTATCGTTGGTCCATAGGTAGCACATGGTAGTTTTGACCCCAAGGAAGGGATTTCATCATGTTCCGGGTTGGGTCTTTGAGAGGATAATTTACTTTAGTATGGTTTATCGTTGGTCACCCCAAGGTGACGATAATAAACCATGGATAAAGTAGTTGAAACGATGGTTATTGGGTAACGCCCAAAAAATGTTTACTTTTAATAAACGACGGACGTTTGTAGTATTGAAAAGTTGTCGTATCCACAGGAAGGTAAAAATTTGTAACTCGAGAGATTGTTAAAAATAAACATTCAAAAAGGCAAGCGGTTTTTCAGAGCAAAGTTTAAAAGTAAAAGAAATATTTTTGTGATTTTTTTTAATTCAAAATTTAAAACATAAAATTAAAATAGTGAGCTTTGAGAATCCTTCGTATATTTTGCAACTGATATGGAATTTTAACTCTAATTAATAATTATCTAAATCATTTGATTTATTATATCTTTTCCCATTAATTGCAAGCACTTTTTACTAATTATATAGGTCAATCGAGAGCGACAATATAGCAAGCCATAATGTAGTAAGGGTTTTCCTATAAAAACTAGCAAAATAATCATCTCTCACTAATGATTTGGTGCACAAATTATGAAAATTAGAACCGCTGTCACTCAATTATAATTAACATAATTTTAAGATAGAAAAGATAATAACAAATCAAAATTAATATATTTTTATGGAATAAATTATTGCGTTAATTTCGACAGCACCTCGTTTTATTAAATGGTTTAAGAATATATTATGTCATCCTCTGTCTACAATAAATCAAGAATTACCAAGCATTTACTGTGCCAGTCTATGTCTATAATGCAGCAGAAACTCAACTTAATAAATGAGCATGACTTTAGTATTATTAATATTAATTATGCAACACAATTAAATTACATAAAGAAAGCATGACTAAATTTATGTAAAAATTGACAGCATAACAACAGTAACAATAATTATTGAAAACATAAAGATATAATTTATTCCACAAAAATATAAGCATTACAACACAGATATGGAGTTAAAATCCATACCAGAATACTATGCATACAAGATCATCTCTCTACCTCACCAGACTCTCTACACTAAATTAAACATATATATATATATATATTTTTACCTAAGGGATAAAAGAGGTAAAAAGGAAAAAAAAAGGGAAAATTGGGAGAAGAAGGGAAGGGAGGCCCGAAGGCCTTGAGGGGTGGTGTAAATGAGGGGGGGAGAGCCCCTTTTTATAATAAAAAAATTTACTATTCATTATTTTTTTATTAATATTTTAATTATTATAATTATTTCTTTTTCTTTTCTTTTCTTCGAATCAGGCCCCCCCACTACGATTCACGAGATTCGCGTGAATTAAAAAATTTTCTTCCTATTCCACGCTGATCTGCGGTCTTGAGAATGCAAATTTGTCTTTGAGATCCTATGTGATGCAGCAGGTGACAGTATTGGAATGGGCTGGTCTTGACTGTTAAATGTGTGATCCAACGGCTATCAGATGCGCTCGAGAATGGGCCCAGGTAGGGCCAGTGGGACTGAGATTTAAGGCCGATGGATGAGTCAAAGTATTCAGATTTGATGGTCCAGAGAAAGGATGCATGTGGACACGACCTCACACGATCCAAAGCTACAGCCTGAGATACCCCTGCCTCGCTTGCAGCTTTATCGGCGCGTGTAACGCACGCGCCAATCAGATTTCGACACGTGGACTACACTCTGAGATTTTGCTAATGCACCGGATGACTCATTGACATGCGTCTCTTCCTTGGACGGCTGAGATTAATTTGGTAGTGAATCCGACGGTCAGGAAATTGCCACGTGTCCCATTTAATTTAAAGTTGAATTTTCTTTATCTTTTTGATGCATTTGATGTTCGATTTTATCCATTTTGGTGTTGTTTTGGGCCGTTTTTCCTCCAGATTTCAAATCTAAAAATCACAAGCACACTAATATTAATTATTTTACAAACATAATATTTACAAAAATATTAAAAATATTTATTTTACATTAAAACACAGAAAAATAAATAAAAACTCCTAAAATTTCTAGTCTCTTACGGTTTGACACAGATATAATTTTTATGACTTGGAAATATTTTTAGAAATTACTAAAAATATAATAAGACATATTTACAAACTTAAAACACACTATCAAACACACTAAAACTCAAAATTAAATAACCGTATTAATTTTATGGTTTTAACTATTTATAAACTAAACAAATATTTAACATACAGAAACGACTCCAAAAATTACTAAAAATTCTTTTAAACATAAAAACACACTAAAAATACATTTTTAAACACATTTACACACTAAGACACAAAAATACTAATTAACACAAAATGCTAATAATTAGAGGATTTAATGAGAAATAAAAGCATAAATAAATGATCTAAGCCTTAGAAAATGTATACTTTAACAGTCTCATCAGTTAGACATTCATGTTAATTTTATTATTAAACTCTCCAAGGAGCTCTATTAATAAAATTAATGGCCAAAGAAACGATTATTAATATATGCTGGATTATACAGGTCTTGGATAGCATATATTAATTAGGAGGGAATCCATGTTCCTAATTGAATTTAACAAGTCTCCCCCAAGGTGGCTTGTTGAATTCTGAGTTGAGAATTGTCATTGTAAGGTTGTGATTTTTTTAAGGTTTTGACACATAAAAACATTTGTATATTTTACATGATTGTGTTATCTTACTAAACTGTTATGATATGTTTGCTTATGTTTGGTATATGATTCTTTATTGTAGATTAAAAATGTCTGAAAATGCTTTAGCTTTGATAATTAATGAAAACCAATTAATCGGTGACAATTTTAATGATTGAAACGGAACCTAAATATCGTCTTATCCTTTGAGAAACTGACATTTGTGTTAACCACACTGTGTCCTCCCAAATCTACAGGGGAATCCACTAATAAGCAAATCCAAGTGTATCATCGCTGGATAGATGCTAATGATAAGGTCCCCTGTTATGTTATGGCTAGCATGAACAACATGTTTTAGGCTCAACATGAAGATTATAAGACTGTTTAGCAGATCTTGGATAATCTTGAAGACAAGTTTGGAGGCCAGGCCCTAATAAAACAACAAGGGCACTTCAAAAACTTCTAAACTACAAGCAAAGATTGGGGACATCTGTGAAGGAGCATATGATGTTGGTCATGGGCTACCTTGTTAAGGCTTAAGCCCATGGGGTCAATTTTGATGCCGAGTCATAGATGACTATGGGTTTTCGGATTTTGTCAAAGGAGTTCACGCCGTTTAGAGCTTATTTGAGCAATAAACAGGATGTGACCTTTACAGAGTTGATAAAGTAGTTACAGGAGTTTGAAAATTTGATCAAGGAAACTCCTACTAATGGAAAGGTTAACTTGGTAGGTGCATCTGGTTCCAATCCTAATCCAAGGAATGGAAGGAAGCAAAAGGCTGAGAATGGAAAGGTTGGGCACATAAAGAAGAATTGCAAGGACTTCCTTTCCAAACGAGGTAGATGTAATCTTCTAGAAACTAGTTTAGTTAAAGAATCAGGTGACACATGGGTCATAGATTCTGGAGCAACTAATCATGTTTGTATTTCTTTAGAGCGATTCAGGGAAATGATAAGTTTATTTTGTGAAAACTTCATGTTTTGGATGGGCGATGAATCCTTGGTGTTGGCTAAAGTAGTGGGAGATGTCTATCTTTATTTTGATAATTATAGGAGCTTAGTTTTGCGAGATTGTTTTTATGTTCCCAAACTTAAAAGGAATTTAATATCTGTAGCTTGTTTATTTAAAGATTCCTATTCAGTTTCTTTTAATAACAAAGTAGTGATTCGTAAAAACAAATCTTTTATCTGTGATAGATGGATGCAAAACAACCTATATTTTATCAAACAAATGATGGACCCACTGTTGAACACTAAGTTTAATGATAATAACTCTAAAATACTTAAAACGTCTCCCTTTAATGAGACTTATCTTTGGCATTTGCCATTTAGTCATATTAGCCTAAATGGGATTCAAAGGTTGGTAAGGGATGGACCTTTAAGTCACTAAAAGGTGGAATCTATACCACAATGTGAATCCTATTTAGAGGGAAAAATGACTAAAAGAGCATTCAGGTCTAAGGGCAATAGGGCCAAAGGGGTTTTGGAACTTGTGCATAGTGATATTTACGAACCTATGAACATCCAGCTGTAAGGAGGGTATGAGTATTTCGTCACTTTTATTAACGATTACTCAAGGTATGGGTATGTGTGTGATACACCACAAAAGCAAAACTTTTGGCAAGTCAAGGGAGTTGCGGGTTGAAGTGAAAAAGCAATTGGGTAGACCCATAAAGGCACTTCAATCCAATTGAGGTAGAGAATACCTTTTTGATGAATTCTTGGGACATTTATTAGAGAATGAGATTCTATCTCATTTGACTGTGCTGGGCACTCTACAGCAGAATAGCATGGCAGAGAGATGGAATAGGACTTTGTTGGACATGGTTAGGTCCATGATGAGTTATTCATCATTACCTCTGTCTTTTGGGGGCTATGCACTGCAAATTGCATGTTGTCTTCTAAATGATGTGCCTTCATAATCGGTCCCTAAAACTCCTTACGAGTTGTGGAAGGGCAGGAAGACATCCTTAAACCATATTTGCATATGGGGATGTCTAGCTCATGTCCTATTTAAGGATGCAAATAAGTTGAAAGCACATTCAAAAATTTGCATATTTGTAGGATATCCAAAAGGGACTAAAGGGGTTAATTTCTATAACTCAAAGGAAAATAAAGTTGTGGTTACAACTAATGCAACTTGCCTTGAGGAAAGTTACATGACCGACTTTAAGCCTTGAAGGAAAGTAGTGCTTGAAGAGTTGAGGAGTGATTTGATCACTCTGGCGGTTCCAGTAGAAACCACTCCAATCAGTGTAGAAAACTGAATAAACCTAAACAACAACCTAAGGGGCTTTGGTGTTGTGGGAGGATTAGGCGTCAACCCAAGAGGTATATGTTCAATGGTGAGGCCTACTTGGCTGAACCGGATGAACGAGACAGGGATCCTTACACTTATGCAGAGGTTATGGAGTATGTTGATTTGAAACTCTAGACAGAGGCCATGAACACAGAGATGAAGGACATGAAGACTAATCGAGTCTGAGAGCTTGTGGATCTTCCCAAAGGGGTAAAACTTATAGGGTGTAAGTGGATCTACAAGTGGAAAAGAGGAATGGATGGAAAGGTCAAAACCTTTAAGCCTAGACTGGTAGCTAAGGGATACACGCACAAGGAAAGAATCAATTATGAGGAAAGCTTTTTACCTATGGCCATCTAGATTCTCTTGTCCATAGCTGCCTCACTTGACTACAAGATTTGACAAATGGATGTCAAGATGACTTTTCTAAATGGCTATCTTAATGAGTCTATTTGTATGAAACAACTAGATGAGTTCAAGGTAAAGGGTCAAGAGGGTAAGGTTTGCAAGTGCTAAAGTCAATATATGGACTTAAGCAGGCTTCCCGTTCTTGGAATATAAGATTTGACCAAGTGATCAAGTCTTATGGGTTCGCACAAAATGTGGATGAGTCATGTGTGTACAAACACATTAACGATGGGAAGGTGATTTTTCTACTGCTTTATATAGATGATATTTTACTGATTGGCAATGATGTTGGGGCATTGTCATCGATCAAATTATGGTTGACCAAGCCATTTGACGTGAAGCACTTGGGTGAGGCTAATTTTGTTCTAGGTATCCAAGTGTTTTAGGATAGGAACAAGAAAATGATAGCTTTGTCCTAGGCTGGCTACATAGATAAGATTCTCATGAGGTTTGTAATGCAGGATTCTAAGAAAGCTATGCAAGTATCTAGGTCTAGAATTTTTCTTTCTAAGAAAGACTCTCCAAAGTCTAAGGAAAAAGGAGAATACATGAAGAAGGTGCCTTATGCTTCGGTAGTAGGTACTCTCATGTATGCCATGCTTTGCACACGATCAAATATTTGTTATGCAGTCACGATTGTAAGTTGATTTCAGGTGGATCTAAGACCAAACCATTGGGTTGCGGTCAAGCATATTTTCAAGTACCTAAGAAAGACTCGAGGGCATATGCTTGTGTATTTGGGTGAGGACTTAAACTCCTCTAGGATACATTGATTTGGATTCCCAATCCTGCCTGGATTTGAGGATATTGACTTCTGGTTTTGTGTTTAGTCTTCGTAGTAGTGCCATCAGTTAGAGAAGTGTAAAGCAAGATTGCGCTTCGGATTTAACAATGGAGGCTGAGTATGTGGCAGCTAGTGATGCTTTGATAGAAGCAGTGTGGCTCTACAAGTTCCTTGGGGATCTTGAAGTAGTTCTTGGTCTAGTAAGGCCTTATTACTGTATTGTGATAACAGTGCAGCGGTAGCTAATGCTAAGGAGCCAAGATTCCATAGGAAAAGTAGTATATTGATCGGAAGTATAATGTGACAAAGGACTTCATAGAAGGCGAGTATGTTGCTGTATTCAAAATCACATCAGAGGACAATTTTATTGATCCATTCATGAAGACACTTGCTAGTAGAGTCTTCGAGAGGCATGTGGAAGCGATGGGGATGTAAGATTTTTCAGATTTACTCACTTAGTGCAAGTGGGAGATTGTTGGACATGTATGCGCCCTAAAGAGTAAAAATGTAATATGTTTTTGGAGACATTTTTGTCAATAAAGAGTTTATTTATTATTCATATACGAAATTGTTGTCCTTTTTATGTTCATATTTGTTAAATGTATGATGAGCAAACAAAAGTCTAAGACTATCAGTCTAAGCCTTTAGAATTAGGCATATGATGGACAGATTATGTGGAAGACACGATTTTAAAGCTGACGGTCTAAATTATAAGATCCACAATCGAGGGAATAAAGTTGAGTGCTTTATTCTTATAAAGATTGTTATGTTGTCTATATCCCTAGCCGGAGATGGTTTGTCTTGACCATTGGAGGTAGACTCCACAAATAGAAACCTTGGCACATTATCATAGGTGACGATATGTTGGATCAAGACATAAAGTGAATTGATTTGGATTAATAATTATGTCCTGGCAAATCGATTCACTTTAGATAATCATATGTGTTGTATCTTAATCCTAAGATGAACAATGGGCCTGTTGTCTTAACGTATATCTTTTGATGTACCAAAAGGTGACATCTACATTTTTACGCTGGTATGCATGTTGGTACGTTGGAGGCATTACTCTTGATAGTGTAGACCTGTTATTTATCAATATGGAATCCATAACTCCTCTTTAGGAACAGTTGATATCCTCTTTTATGCGCTATACTGTAATTAGAAAACTAGAGCACTCAACCATTTAGATACATAGGTGTAACTGAATGGTATGCCGTCTTTGGATGGTAAGTTTTCTAATGGTGAAATAATAGAACGTAAGATAAAAATAATAAGAAAAGTAAGATAGAATTTATCCTTAAGCCAATTATGGATAATCCTATGGGGATATGATACATTATGATATGTCATGGAGACTTAGCTATATGGGCTTCATAATTCTATATAGTTCAAGAGTGTAGCTTTGAGCTTTTAGTGGCGTAGCGCTGGAGTTGATAATTATGAAATATATATCTAAGATATTAGGTTTCATAATTATCGGGTGCTTGAACTATGTAGGTCCATTAGGTTCCCTTTGCTAGCTCATAATAAATCCTATCATGATATGGCATGCTTTTCTAATAATTGGTGACTTGTGTCAAATTATCAGACGGACTAAAAATTCGATAGGATTAGATAGTTCATGTCTATTTATCAGTTGAATTAATTTTGTGAAAACTAATTCAACATAAACTTTTTGAATTGTCGAGAATATTTATTTTCCTAGAGATTATCTAGATATGATTTTTTTAGTCAAAAAACTTTTTTATTAGATTTTTTAAATTAAAACTGAGGCTCTATCCCAAGAATCTCAGGTGGGAAAAAAAAGATTCACAGGGATCATTTATCAAAAGTTTGGCAGGCTGATTTTTAAGTTCGGCCTGTCGATGGAGTAAGTTCAGCAGGCCGATCTGCCAGTTTCGCCTGCAACCGAATGATTTTTGATCAAGTGTTTTTGTACGAGATTTTTTATCTAATATTGATTCTAACTCAAATTTTTGAAGCCTTATCTGATAAGGATTGACCCCTAGGCCTAACCTTCGTAAAAGCTGTTAGACTTAGGAGTAAAAATGTAATAAGTTTTTGGAGACATTTTTATCTATGAAGAATTTATTTATTGTTTATATACCAAATCTTGTCCTCTTTACATTCATATTTGTTAAATGTATATTAAGAAAATAATAGTCTGAGACTGTTGCTCTAAACCCTTAAGAATTGGGCATATGATGGACAGATTATGCAAAAGATATGATTTTAAGGTGACAGTCTAAATCATAAGATCCGCAATCGAGGGAATAAAGTTGGGCACTTTATTCATGTAAAGATTGTTATGTTGTCTATATCCCAATTGGGAGATGATTTGTCTTGACCACCAGAGGTGGACTCAGTGAATAGAAACATTGGCACGTTGTCATAAGTGACGATGTGTTGGATCGAGACATAAAGTGAATTGATTTGGATTAATAATTTTGTCTCGGAAAATCGATTCACTTTAGACAACCATTTGTATTGTATCTTAATCTTGAGATCAATAATGGGCCCGTTGTCTTAACTTGTGTCTTTTGATGTACCAAAGGGTGATACTCACATCTTAATAGTGATATGCATGCCGGTACGTTGGAGGCATGACTCTTGGTAGCGTAGACCTGTTATTCATAGATATGGAATCCATAGCTCCACTTCCGGAGTAGTGATATTCTCTTATATGCGTTATCCTGAAATTGGAAAACTGAAGCGTTCAACCAATTAGATACATAGGTGCAACTGAATGGTATACAGTCTTTGGATAGTAAGATTTCTAATGGTGAGATAATGGAATGTAAGATAAAAATAATTAGAAAGGTAAGATAGAACTTGTCCTTAAGCCAGTTATGGATAATCCTATAGAGATACGATACACTATGATATGTCATGGAAACTTAGCTATACGGTCTTCATAATTCTATGTAGTTTGAGAGTGCAGCTCCAAGCTTTTAGTGGAATAGCGTTGGAGTTGATAATTATGAAATATATATCTGGGATATTGGGTTTCGTAATTATCAGGAGCTTGAACTATATAGGTCCATTTGGTTCCCTTTGCTAGCTCACAACATCTTGTAACGATACGGCGTGCTTTTCCAATAATTGGTGACTTATGTCAGATTTATTAGTTTGGTTGAAATTCGAAAGAATCAAATAACTCATGTCTGTTTATCGGTTGAATTAATTTTGTGATAAATTAATTCAAGATAAACTTGTTGAATTATTGGGATTGAATAATTATTGTCTGTTTATCGGTTAATTTAATTTTTTAATAAATTAGATCAAGATAAACTTGTAGAATTATTAGGAATTCATTTATTTTCCTAGAGATTATCTAGATAGAGTTGTTTTTAATTAGATAACTTCTCTATTGGGTTATTTGAATTAAAATTGAGACTTTATCCTATAGAATCTCGGGTGGAAAATAAAAGATTCACTGAGATCTTTTTTTGGCAGTTTGGCATGCAGATCCTCAATTTTGGCCTGCCGATGGGGCAAGTTTCGCCTATGATGGGGCAGATCGGCCTGCTAGAAGATTACGTATTTTCACATAGATTTTATTAGATATTGATCCAAATTTGATTCTGATTCAAATTTTTGAGACCTAATCTGATAAGGACTGACCTTAGACGCAACCTCTATAAATAGGGAGTAAGTCACATAAGTTATTCAGATCAATTGAGAGATTAAGAGAGATACTCTACTAGTGAGAATCTGAAACTCTCTAAGAGCTCTTGTTCACAAATCATGAACACTAGCTTTAGGTTCTCTCAATTGTTTGGAAGTAGAGTCACCTAGAGGAAGAGCCATACATGTGAGCCTACACTCACTCCGATTGTGGATAGAGGATAACAAAGAAGGCCAGTTAGTTGAGGTCCTTCTGGAGTGTTACTTTTCTTCACTAATTGTAGGAGCTTTTCGGCACACAGAGTTTAGTAAGATCTGGTTAATTTATGCATATAGCATGTCAAACTTGTGATTTGGAAAATACTCTGATATGAAATTTTTAAAATTCTATTGTGTTCTATTTTTCCAACAATTGGTACCAGAGACATGGTTTTGATATAAATTTGTGAGTTTGTGATCAAGCTATATGTATAAATTTTGTGATCTTGATCTCTCTTATGCTTAAATTTAATTTTATAGAGAGTTGGCACTCTAGGTTTCTATATATTTTTTAAGTTGTCATGGATTATGTGGTGAATGCTTCTTAATTAATTATGGTTGATTAAATGGTTATTTAATTATTAATTAATTAATTAATTTATACCGGTTATGGTTCCTTAGAGGTTAGAATGTGTATCTAGGTTTTTCATGTAATTAGATGGCAGACTATCATCTCTGTCTAGGAATTATTATTTAATTTTAAATTTACAAGAATTTTGTAATTAAATAATCATTCAGAAAAGACGGATCTAGAAGATAGATGACGGCACTTCCAGGTATTTCCTGAGTCTCTAATTTTATTTTTTTGAATTGTTGAAAATAAAATTGATGAATTGCTTTAAAAATTGTATTTTCTAGAAAAGGGTAATTTCTGCTCGGTCAGCATGCCAAACCATCTAGTTCGGCAGGCCAATGGTCATAGACCGGCAGGCCAGACGTGAGGTTGGGCAGGCCGACAGCGGGGCAAAAATTAGGTGGCTCTGACGACAGGCCAAACTTCTATTTCAGCAAGCCAATCTATCATGAATCGATAGGCCGATTTATGTGAAGTTCAGCAGGCCGATGGGTCATGACCGACAGGCCGATCACCCAAATCGGCTTGCCAACAGAGAGTTGGAAATTTCTCCAGAAAAGGTACAATTTTTCAATATAGTTTTAATTTTGTTTTTGGGACAATTTTGAGAAACATTAAATTTGGATATGATCAGAAATATGAAGTATTCGATTCATACGGGATTGAAGACTTAAAGATGGACATTACATGAAGAAGGATACAACCTACGAATTCAAGGATGAAGAGTCGATAATATGTTTTGATTATTCTCTTGTAATCTTTGTTTTCTATTCTCTAAGTTGGAACCATAATATTACGGTTATTATTATTTTTCTTGTAGCTTTGCTTGATTGCTTTGCTTGTTTACATTATAATATAATTTGCCATGTATATTGATAACATGTCATATAGAATAGGGAGTGCTGCTCATATTAAAATTGTTCATGCATGTTCTTAAAATAAAACCTTGATTTCAAAAGATTGAGCGGGAGAAGGTTTTCAAAGAGAGGACCTACGGTCTCCATCGTTGATCCATAGAAGAACATGGTGGTCTTGACCCTGAGGAAGGGATTTCTATCATGTACCAGATTGGATCACTGAGAGGATAAGGTATTTTAGCATGATTTATAGTTGCACACCCCTAGGTGGTGATTATAAATCATGGATAAAATATTAAAATGATGGTTATACACTCACGTTAATTTTATTATTAACCTCCCCTAGGAGCTCTATTAATAGAATCAATGGCCAAAGAAACGATTATTAATATATGCTAGATCATACGGGCCCTAGATGACATATATTAATCAGGAGAGGATCCGTGTTCCTTATAGAATTTGGCATGACTCTCCTAGGAGCTTGTTGAATTCTGAGTTGGGAATTATCGTTGTAAGGTTGTGATATTTTTAAAGTTTTGACACATAAACACATTTGTATGTTTTTACATGATTGTGTTATCTTACTAAATTATTATTGTATGTTTGCTTATGTTTGGTATATGATTCTTTATTGTAGATTAAAAATGTTTAAAAACACTTTATCTTTGATACTGAGCAAAAAACTATTAATTAGAGAGAATTATAATGATTGGAAACGGAACCTGGATATCGTCTTCTCCATTGAGAAACTAAAATTTGTGCTGACAACCCCTTGCCCTCCCAAGCCTACCGGAGATTCCACTAATGAGCAATTTCAAGCATACGATCGCTAGAAAGATGCAAATGATCAGGCCCGCTGCTATGTTATGGCAGCGTGAATAACATGTTGCAAGTTCAACATGAAGATTGTGAGACTACGAAGCAGATCTTGGATAATCTTGAAGATATATTTGGAGGCCAGGCCATAATAAAGCAGTAAGGGGCACTTCAAAAACTTCTTAATTGCAAGTAGAGGCCGAGGACATCTGTAAAGGAGTACATGATGTTTGTCATGGGTTACCTCACTGAGGCTTAAACCAATGGAGTCGACATCGATGCTGAAACTCAAATGACTATGGTCTTTGAGACTCTATCAAAGGAATATATTCCGTTTAGAGCTACTTTTAATTTAAGCAATAGGTGGGATATGACCTTAACAGAATTAATGAAACAGTTACAAGAGTTTGAACTATTGATCAGGGTGTCTCTTGCGGGTGGAGAAGCCAACATGGTAGCTGCTTCTAGTTCCAATCCTGACTCTAGGAATGGAAAGAAGCAACGGGCCAAGAACAATAAGTCTTCTATTCTTGCTAGCACCAAGAGCAAGAAAAAGAAGAAAAAGGACTTGAAGAAGCTTAAGTGCTTTTTCTACAGGAAGATCGGGCGCATAAAGAAGCATTGCAAGGACTTCTTTCCCAATGGAGGTAGGTATGATCTTCTGTATTTAGAAACTTATTTGGTTGTGGAATCTAGTGACATTTGGGTCATAGATTCTAGTGCAACTAATCATGTTTGTGTTTCTCTGCAAGGTTTCAAAGAAACGAGAAGTCTGCTACATGAAGACTTCACACTTTGGATGAGCGATGGATCCTTGGTCTTAGTGGAAGCAGTGGGAGACGTCCATCTTTACTTTGATAATTATAGGAATTTAATTTTACAAAATTTTTTTTATGTTCCTAAATTTAAAAGGAATTTAATTTCTATAGCTTATTTATTTAAATACTCCTATTTGGTTTCTTTTAATAATAAAGTGATAATTCGTAAAAAAAAAATCTTTTATCTGTTCTGGATGGATGCAAAATAATCTATATTTTATCAAACCTAAGATGGACTTACTGCTTAATGCTGAGATGAATGATAATAACTCCAAAAGACTTAAAACTTCTCACTCTAATAAGACTTATCTTTCGCATTTATGCCTTGGACATATTAACCTGAATAGGATTCAAAGGTTAGTAAGGGATGGACCTTTAAGTCACTTAAAGGTAGACTCTATACCTCAATGTGAATCTTGTTTGGAGGGTAAAATGACCAAAAGACTATACAGGTCTAAGGACAATAGGGCTGAAGGGGTTCTAGAACTTTTGCATAGTGATGTTTGAGGACCAATGAACATCCATGCACGAGGAAGGTATGAGTACTTTGTCACTTTCATTCACGATTACTTAAGATATGGGTATGTGTACCTAATGCATCATAAAAGTGAAACTTTTGACAAGTTCAAGGAGTTTCAGGCTGAAGTAGAAAAGCAATTAAGTAGACCCATAAAGGCACTTCGATCCGATCGAGGTGGAGAATACCTATTAGCAATTGACAAGTTCTTGGGACACTTATTAGAAAATGGGATTTTATCCCATTTGACTGCGCTAGGCACTCCGCAGTAAAATGGCGTAGCGAAGAGAAGGAATAGGACTTTATTGGACATGATCAGGTTCATGATGAGTTATTCATCATTGCCTTTATCCTTTTGGGGATATGCACTACAAACCGCATGTTATCTTTTGAACAATGTGCCTTCAGAATCGGTCCCTAAAACTTCTCACGAGTTGTAGACGAGCAGGAAAACATCCTTAAACCATATTTGTATATGGGGATGTCCGGCTCATGTCTTGTTTAAGGATGTGAATAAGTTGGAAGCACGTTCAAAAGTTTGCATGTTTATAGGATATCCAAAAGGGACTAAAGGGGGTTATTTCTATAACCTAAAGGAAAATAAAGTCATGGTTTCAACTAATGCAACTTTCCTTGAGGAGAGTTACATGGACGACTTTAAGCCTCAAAGTAAAGTGGTGCTTGAGGAGTTAAGGAGTGATCCGATCACTCCGGAGGTTCCAAATAAAACCTTTCCGATCAGTGTAGGAAAACCAAACGAGCCTGAACAACAACCTAAGGGGCTTCAACATAGTGGGAGGATCGGGCGTCAACCCGAGAGGTATATGTTCAATAGGAAAGTCTTTTTGGTTGAACCGGATGAACATGACAGGGATCCTTATACTTACACAGAGGCTATAGAGGATGTTGATTCAAAACTCTAGACAGAGACCATGAACACAGAGATGAAGTCTATGGAGACTAATTAGGTCTAGGAGCTTGTGGATCTTTCCGAAGGGGTAAAATCCATAGGGTGTAAGTGGATCTACAAGACGAAAGAGGAGTGGATGGTAAGGTCAAAACCTTTAAGGTTAGACTGGTAGCCAAGGGTTATACACAAAAGGAAGGAATCGATTATGAGGAAACCTTTTCGCCTGTAGCCATGCTCAAGTCCATCCAGATTCTCTTGTCCATAGCTGCCACTCTTAACTACAAGATTTGGCAAATGGATGTCAAGGCAGCTTTTCTAAATGGCTATCTTATTGAGTCCATTTATATGGAACAACCAAACAGGTTCAAGGTCAAGGGTCAAGAGGGTAAGGTTTGTAAGCTGCTAAAGTCAATTTATGGACTTAAGCAGGCTTCTCATTCTTGGAACATAAAATTTGATCAGGTGATCAAGACTTATGGGTTCTCACAAAATGTGGATGAGCCATATGTTTAGAAACACATTAAAGATGGGAAGGTGGTTTTTCTACTGCTCTATGTAGATGACATTCTGCTAATTGGCAATGACATTGGGGCATTGTCATCGGTCAAATTATAGTTGACCAAGCAGTTTGACATGAAGGACTTGGGTGAGGCAAATTTGTTTTCGGTATCCAGATCTTTTGGAATAAGAAGAACAAAATAATAGCTTTGTCCTAGGCTGACTACATAGATAAAATTCTCAAGAGGTTTGTAATGTAGGATTCCAAAAATGGTGGTCAACCATCTAGGTCTAGAATTACTCTTTCTAAAAAAGACTCTCCAAAGTCTGAGGAAGAAAGAGAATACATGAAGAAGGTGCCTTATGCTTCAGCAGTGGGTAGTCTCATGTATGCCATGCTTTGCACACGACTGAATATTTATTATGCAGTCGGGATTGTAAGTCGATTTCAGGCGGATCTAAGACCGAACCACTGGGTTGCGGTTAAGCATATTTTCAAGTACTTGAGAAGAACTCGAGGGTATATGCTTGTGTATTCGGGTGAGGACTTGACTCCTCTAGGATATACTGACTTGGATTTTCAATCTTGTTTGGATTCTAGGAAATCAATATTGGGTTTTGCGTTTACTCTAGGCGGTGGTGCCATCAGTTAGAGAAGTGTCAGCAAGATTACACTTCGGATTCAACGATGGAGGCTGAGTATGTGGCAGCTAGTGATGCTTCGAAAGAAGCAGTGTGGCTCTGCAAGTTCTTTGGGGATCTTGAGGTAGTCCTTGGAATAGATAAGGCGGTATCACTGTACTGTGATAATAGTGCGACGGTGGCTAATGCTAAGGAACCAAGATTTCACAAGAAGAGTAAGCATATTGATCGGAAGTATCATGTGATAAAGGACTTCGTTGAGGGCGGGCATGTCACGGTGTGCAAGATCACATCAGAGGACAATTTAGCTGCTTCATTTATGAAGACACTTACTGGGAGAGTCTTCGAGAGGCATGTGGAAGCTATGTGGATGCAAGATTTATCATATTTACTCACTTAGTGTAAGTGGGAGATTGTTAGATATGTATGCCCTAAGGAGTAAAAATATAATAAGCTTTTAGAGACATTTTTATCAATAAAGAATTTATTTATTGTTTATATACCAAATCTTGTCCCCTTTATATTCATATTTGTTGAATGTATGTTAAGCAAACAATAGTCCGAGACTGTTTCTCTAAACCTTTAAGAATTGGGCATATGATGGACAGATTATGTGGAAGACACAATTCTTAAGGTGGCCATCTAAATCATAAGATCTGCAATCGATGGAATAAAGTTGGGCGCTTTATTCATGTAAATTGTTGTGTTGTCTATATCCCTATTGGGAGTTGGTTTTGTCATCACCATCGGAGGTGGACTCCATGAATAGAAACCTTGGCACGTTGTCATAGGTGATGATATGTTAAATCGGGACATAAAGTGAATTGATTTAGATTAATAATTCTGTCTCAGCAAATAGATCCACTTTAGACAATCATTTGCATTGTATCTTTATCCTGAGATCAATAGTGGGCCCGTTGTCTTGACTTGTGTCTTTTGATATACCAAAGGGTGACACTCACATCTTAATAGTGATATGCATGCCGGTACGTTGGAGGCATGACTCTTGGTAGTGTAGACCTGTTATTCATAGATATGGAATCCATAGCTCCTCTTTAGGAGTAGTGATATCCTCTTATATGCGTTATCTTGTAATTGAAAAACTGGAGCGCTCAACCATTTGGATACATAGGTGTAACCGAATAGTATACTGTTTTTGGATGGTAAGTTTTTCGATGGTGAGATAATAGAACGTAAGATAAAAATAATTGGGAAGGTAAGACAGAACTTGTCCCTAAGCCAGTTATGGATAATCCTATGAGGATACGATACACTATGATATGTCATAAAAACTTAGTTATGCGGGTTTCGTAATTCTATGTAGTTTGAGAGTGTAGCTCGAAGCTTTTAGTAGAGTAGTGTTAGAGTTAATAATTATGAAATGTATATCTGGGATATTGGGTTTCGTAATTATAGGGAGCTTGAACTATATAGGTCCATTTGGTCCCCTTTGCTAGCTCACAACATCTTGTAACGATACGGCGTGCTTTTTGAATAATTGGTGACTTATGTCAGATTTATTAGATTGGTTGAAATTTGGAAGAATCAAATAATTCGTGTCTGTTTATCGGTTGAATTAATTTTGTGATAAAATTAATTCAAGATAAACTTGTTGAGTTATTGGGATTAGATAATTCTTGTCTGTTTATCGGTTGATTTAATTTTGAATAAATTAGATCAAGATTAACTAGTAGAATTATTAGGAATTCCTTTATTTTCCTAGAGATTATCTAGATAAAGTTGTTTTTAATTATATAACTTCTCTATTGGGTTATTTGAATTAAAACTGAGACTTTATCTTATAGAATCTCAGGTGGAAAATAAAAGATTTGCTGAGATCTTTTTTCGGCAGTTCGGCATGCCGTTCCTCAAGTTTGGCTTGCCGATGCACAGAAAAAAGATTACGCATTTTCATGTGAATTTTATCAGATATTGATCCAAATTTGGTTCTGATTCGAATTTTGAGACCTAATTTGATAAGGACTGACCCTAGACCCAACCTCTATAAATAGGGAGTAAGTCACATAAGTTATTTAGATCAATTGAGAGATTAAGAGAGATACTCTGCTGGTGAGAATCTGAAACTCCCTGAGAGCTCTTGTTCACAAATCACGAACACTAGCTTTGGGTTCTCTCAATTGGTTGGAAGGAGAGTCACCTAGAGGAAGAGCTATACATGTGAGCCCACACTCACTCCAATCGTGGATAGAGGATAGCAAAGAAGGTCAGTTAGTTGAGGTCCTTCTAGAATGTTACTTCTCTTCACTGATTGCAGGAGCTTTTTGGCACACAAAGGTTAGTAAGATCTGGTTAATTTATGCATATAGCATGTCAAACTTGTGTTTTGGAAAATACTCTGATATGAAATTTTTTAAATTTCGTTGTGTTCTATTTTTCCAACAAAAGCGAAGTAAGACTCATTGTTATTTAGATCTATTGAGAAATCTAAAGTAAGTACTCTACTAGTGAGACTTTGAAACTCCCTGGAGAGCTGTTGTTCATAAATCTTGAACTATAGCTTTAGGTATTTCTCAATTGGTTGGAAGGAAAGTCGCTTGGTGGAAGAGCTGTATGTTGTGCACCCATATGCACTCCCATCGTGGATAGAGAATAGCAAAGATGACCAATTGGTTGAGGCTCTTCTGGAACATTATACTCTTCACAGACTGTAGGAGCTTTTTGGCAAACGATGTTAGTAAGATCTCGTTAATTTATGCATATAGCGTGTCAAACTTGTGTTTTGGAAAATACTTTGGTATTAAAAATTTTTAAAATTCTGCTGCATACTATTTTTCTAACAGACAACGTAATAATCTTAATATGAATAAAGTGCCTAACTTTATTCTCTCAATTGTGAACCTTTTATAGTTAGACTATTACCTTAAGATTCATATCTTTCGCATAATCTGTTCATCATATGTCTAAGATTTTAGTTTGCTTATCATACGTTCAACATAAATGAACATAAAGAGGACACATTTGATATTTGACATTATAATGAACTTCTTATTAATCAAATGTGTAAAAATAGTAACATTGTTTAATCTTTAAGGCACCTAGTCTAACAATGGGTTTGTTAGTCCATCCGCCATCCTTATAAACACTATTTGGTTAATGAAATTATTGGTTTAATTAATTAGTTTGGAATTATGAAATTCTAAATTAAATATCACTTAAAATAAATTGGTTTTGAATTAATTTATAATTATTAAACAATAGCATTATTTAATAACAATATAAATAATAATTAATTTTGAAAGACACCTAGTAGACCCACCCATTTTGTGTGGCATGTAACAACACAAGAAAAGGTTCCTTGTGTAGTCCGTCCAGTTCTCTACGTTTTCGATTTCTAGAAGTTTCTAATTTTGATAAATATGATTTTTTAAAAATTAAAAAGAATTATGAAAACAAATCAAATTGGGTTACAAGCAATATTTTTTTCTTTCCTTTCTCTCGATTGGTGCCACACACACTGATACAATATCTATGTATGGCATCTACACTAGATAAAGAAAAGGAAACTTTATATTTTATTTTAATTTAAGCATGTGATATTTAAAATTAAAACAAAGGAAGCTTCTAGAATTAGTTTGGTATCTCATTCTTTATATGTAGAGGTCTTTTCTATTCATTCTATACACAATTGAGAGTCTTGGCTAGACTGTAAAATTTTTTCGAATTTCTTAGCAGTAAATGTGTAGAAGAGAGAGAAAAAGAGAAAAAAGTTCTTTTATTCCTAGTCTAGTTTTTCTCATGCGTTGAGATTAGTGGGAGAGAAAAGTGAGTAAGTAATGTCCAAAAACCCTAATTCCCTTCTATAATCACATGTTCGTTTGCTCGATGTGAAGGACTAGACTAAGCAGTGAAGATGGTGGTTTCATGTAGAGAACTATTCCCATAGATGACCTCAGACTTAATCGCTTCGATCGAGTAAGCATAAATTGTATATATATTTATTGGGCAATAAATTAATATATTCTATGGTGTTATATTATAAAAATTTTTGTTATATACATTCCATACATTTACCACATTTCTATATATTCTTTCCAAAAACATTTTAGAAAACCAACACCCTGAACTTACCTTGCTACATTCTTGCAAGGTCATTGGCTCGTAGTAGAGTGACAAATAATGGTGTGATTATTTCTTTAACCTTTACAAGAGGTATTCCTATCCTTCAGCTTCAAGGTTAAGCTGAAAGCTTGTTAGAGGTTATAACTTTCCTTCTCTTTTTAATGACTGATGGTATATGAGATGGTGGTCACCTCGGAAAGTGGTCCTAAGAATAAATACCAAAAGGGGGTAAATTAAGTTTTAAAAAACTTATTTAAAAAAATGATGAACAACACAAATCTCAAAAACTACAAGAACCAATTTAATCCTCAATAAACCAATTGTGCATAAAAAATGACAAAAGATGAATAAAGCATTTAGCCACAATATGTCAAATAATCACACTAATCTAATTGTAACAACTCAATCAATCAACAAGATATAAAATAACAATAGTAAAGGGGAGAAAAGATAATACAAGGAAAACACACTTTATAATGGTTGGATGAAATGCCTACATCCATTGTTGCCAAGTAAACCATTAGTTGACCTCTTTCACTATCCTAGATTATCTTTTTGGCTCGATCACTCTTGTACAAAGGTTAATTTAATTCCCTCCGAGATCACCAAGCACTTTACAATTGCCAAGCTTTAATTTAGGAGGTTGATACTCCTTTTCATGCCCAATCCCTTTAGGGTTTGATAGCCTATACACTTGAGCAAGCTTTTGAAGGTTTTTTCTCTCACAAAGGTCTAATACAAATAAGAACCTCAAAGAACATGTGCTCACTCAATCAATGTAAGTAGCAAATAATAAAGCTCAAGAGTGACTTTGATAAAAATGCTTAATAAATGAAGAAAATCGATGCAACAAGAGCTTGAGGAAGTAGTAAGAATAACTTGCATAGATTAAGAGTTGTTTCAATGTATCATTGTAGCATTTTACAGCTAAAGAGCCGTTAAAGAGAGAAAAATATTAAAAGAGCTTTGAAAGCTTGATTTTAAACAAGCAAAATTCTATCCACTTAAAAAATATTGGTTAAACGTTGGACGATGCCTAGTCAACAGCTAAAGGGAAGAGAAAATTGGGAAGCCTAGCTTATTAGTAACCTACTAGGCTACTAAAATAATCATATTGGTACCAAACTATACAAGCACTACTTCTAACTAAAATTTGACACTATACACATATAATGTCAAAATATAGGTTCTTACAAAAATTAAGACCAAATTGATTGTCAAAACATTTTTTTCTTGCAACTTTAGAAAAACCTTTTAAAAATAATGTGCAATTTTGTGAAATATGAAAAGTCAAAGTATATATGAGAAAACCATGACTATAGAAACACACATTGATAAAATGTACATACAATCAATATAAAACTAAATTAAAGGAATAAACCTAGTTAGAGCTAGTCTTGCAAAATCTTTAAGTCTTCAAACTCTAATCCATCTTTACATGATATTGGTTTCGGGAGCTTGATACACCTTTTATTCTTTTCTTCTCAACAAGTTGACTTTTACAAATAATTGAAACCATTTCTAAAAACAAATATCATAGTTGATTATTAGTAAACTTTTAATTTCTTGTTTGTTTTCTTCAAAATCATCCTTCATTACCCTTTGGGCCAATAATCTTCCCCTTTTTGATGATGACTAATAAATGATTGCCCTAATAAATAACTAAAATTTAAGCACTTAAATAAGAAATTTAAAGTCAATGCAAGCTCAAAAACTCTTACCATGCCTCCCCCTTTGATAATTTGAGCATAAAATCTCCTCCTTTGTTTGTGAATCAATATACACAAACATCCTAAGGCATTGCTCGTCTAAGTGTAGGTCAACGAAACATATAATAGCCATAAAATCAAACAAACTATAATAGCAATCAACATCTTCTCCCTATTTTAGCATCAAGAAAAACTTAGGAAAATTGATATCCAAATACATAAGTCAATATCCAAAGAGCAACTCGTAGAACCAAACATAGAGTGAATAAAATAAGTGAGTATCCGTAGTCAAGTGCAAAACATAAATCAAATAGTTCAAATACTTACAACCAAAAGTTCCAAAGACAAGACAAGATTAAACACATGGCCTAAAACATAAAGATGCTAAAGCTACCAAGTACTAAGATAACATTATCAAGCATTAATGAAACGCCAAAAAAATTATGAAGGTGGTGGTCCATTCATGTTGAGATAACAAAGTTCCTAAAGAATTCGAGCATGATCCATGGATTTTGTTAGAATGAATCAAACTATTGGTCAAAATGAGTTCGAAGACGGAAAATGCTAGAGTCCACAAGTGCATATATTCCTCAAAAGTTATGATTAGTTTGAGTATGAAGTTCATCATAGGGAGAACATATATAAGCAAATTCAACATGCATAGAGGTAGTAAGTGAATCAATTCGACTGTGAAGAAGATTGATTGCCTCCATCAAGATGATATTCTCAAGATCCTTAACCTACATAAGGCTCTTCAACATGCTTTTCATTACTAAGAACATCCTCATGACAATCGTATTCTTTTTGTTCCTTATCTTGCGTCAAAGGAACCCTTCCATGTCATGGTCGATTTACCCTTGGGATCCACATTTCAAAAACTAACTAAAAGCCCATGTTCTTGAGAGAAGACACATTATTTCTAAAGAAGGTTTTGCTATTCCAACTCATCGTTAAGAGAAACCCTGCAATGCTTAAAGGTACAACTCAAAATCATACCAAAGGGAAGGTTAGCCCCAAAATTTCTGACTAAAGCATCCATCTTCTTATGCAAAATTAAGTTAGGAAAGTTCATTTTCAAACCCTTTAAAGACAATAAATTATTTAAATATCGGTGGTCAAAATTCACCCTTATGTCCTTAAGGGATAACATTTCTGAAGATCAATGATGAATAAACCTACTTAAAGGAAATAATCTTTTTGCTACCATTTTGAAGGGGACTTCAGGTTCCCTATCACCAAATTACCACTCTAGTGTTGGGTTGGAACTCAAAAAACATGAAACAGTAGTAGAATAGGGTTTTAAAATTTCTCTTCAACTTTTGGGATCCTTCTCGTGACGCTATATACAACAATTGAACAAAAACACAAACTTATAGGTTTGGCAATAGCTCTAGATGATCAAGCATTCTAAAACCTTCAGACTTTCTGTTTGAGTCTAAAATTATACATCTGATATAACCTCGAGTATAAGATTGTTTAAATAATAATACTTGGTGAATTCGAGGTCTAACCCATTGTTAGACATGTATGCCCTAAGGAGTAAAAATGTAATATGTTTTTGGAGACATTTTTATCAATAAAGAATTTATTTATTATTTATATACTAAATATTGTCCTCTTTACGTTCATATTTGTTGAATGTATATTAAGCAAACAATAGTCTGAGATTGTCGGTCTAAACTTTTAAGAATTAGGCATATGATGGACAGATTATGCGAAAGATATGATTCTTAAGATGACAGTCTAAAACATAAGTTGCAATCGTGGGAATAAAGTTGGGCGCTTTATTCATGTAAAGATTGTTATGTTGTCTATATCCCTATTGGGAAATGGTCTACCTTGGTCAAGGAGGTGGACTCCATGAATAGAAACATTAGGACATTGTCAAAGGTGACGATGTGTTGGATCAGGACATAAAGTGAATTGATTTGGATTAATAATTCTGCCTTAGCAAATCGATTCATTTTAGACAGTCATTTGTATTGTATCTTAATCCTGAGATGAATAGTGGGCCGTTGCCTTGACTTGTGTCTTTTGTTGTACCAAAGGGTGACACCCACATTTTAATTATGGTATGCATGCCGGTACGTTGGAGGCATAACTCTCGATATGTGTTATCCTGCAATTGAAAAACTAGAGCGCTCAACCATTTGGATACATAGGTGTAATTGAATGGTATACTGTCTTTGGATGGTAAGTTTTTGGATGGTGAGATAATGGACATAAGATAAAAATAATCGGGAAGATAAGACAGAACTTGTCCTTAAGCCGATTGTAGATAATCCTATGAGGATACGATATACTATGATATGTCGTGTAGACTTAGCTATACGGGATTTGTAATTCTATATAGTTCGAGAGTACAGCTCTAAGCTTTTAGTGGAGCAGCGTTGGAGTTGATAATTATGAAATGTATATCTGGGATATTGGGTTTCATAATTATCAAGAGCTTGAAATATATAGGTCCATCAGGTCTCCTTTGCTAGCTCACAAAAATCCCATAACGACATGGCGTGTTTTTCCAATAATGGGTGACTTATGGCAAATTTATCAAATTGGCTAAAATTTGAAAGGATCAAACAATTCATGTTTGTTTATCGGTTAAATTAATTTTGTGACAAAATTAATTTAAGATAAACTTGTGGAATTATCGAGATCAGATAATTCATATCTGTTTATCGGTTGGATTAATTTTTGAATTAATTCAATATAAACTTGTTGAATTATTAGGAATTCATTTATTTTCCTAGAGATTATCTAGATAAAGTTGTTTTAATTAGATAACTTTTCTATTGGGTTATTGAATTAAATCTGAGACTTTATCCTATAGAATCTCGAGTGAAAAATAAAAGATTCACTGAGATTTATTATCAGCATTTTGGCATGTCGATCCTCAGGTTGGGCCTGCTAATGGGGCAAGTTCAGCATGCTGATTAGACAATCAGCTTGCCTATCATGCGATAAAAAGACTAAGCGTTTTCACACAAATTTCATCTGATATTGATTCGAATTTGATTCTTATTCAAATTTTGAGACATTATCTAATAAGAACTAACTCCTGGACCCAACCTCTATGAAAAGGGAGTGAGTCTCATTATTATTTATATCAATTGAGAGATTAAGAGTAAAACTTTGATAGTGAGATTCTAAAACTCCCTAAGAGCTTTCGTTCACAAATCACAAATACTAGCTTTGGGTTCTCTCAATTGGATGGAAGGAGAGTCACCGGGTAGAAGAGTTGTACGTGTGAGCCCACACTCACTCCGATTGTGGATAGAGAATAACAAAGAAGACCAGTTGGTTGAGGCTCTTCTAGAACGTTACTTCTCTTCACGGATTGCAGGAGTTCTTTGGCATTCAAAGGTTAGTAAGATCTGATTAATTTATGCATATAGCGTGTCAAACTTATGTTTTAGAAAATACTCTGATATAAAAAATTTTAAAATTTCACTGCGTACTATTTTTCTAACAATTGGTACCAGAGCCATAGTTTTTACGCTAATTTACGAGTTTGTGATCATGCTATATGTATAATTATGTAATCTTGATATCTCCTATGCTTGAATTTAATTTTATAGAGAGTTGGCACTCTAGGCTTCTATATAATTTTATGTTGTCATGGATTATATGGTGAATGTATATTAATTAATTATGGTTGATTAAATTATTATTTAATTATTAATAAATTAATTAATTATACGAATTATGGTTCCTTAGAGGTTAGAAAGTGTATCTAGGTTTTTTATGTAATTAGATGACAGACTATCATCTTCATCTAGGAATTATTATTTAATTTTAAATTTGTAAGAATTTTGTAATTAAATAATCATTTGGAGAAGATGGTCCTAAAGGCAGATCTAGAAGATAGATGATGGTGCTCCCAGGTATTTCCTGAGTTTCTAATTTTAGGTTTTTGGATTGTTAAAAAAATAAAATTGAAGAATTGCATTAAAAATTGTATTTTTTGAAAATGGTGATTTATCTTAGTCGGCATGTCGAACTCTCAAGTTCGGCAGGCCGATGGTCGCAGATCGACAGGCCGAACATGAGGTTTGGCAGGCCGTCAACAAGGTAGAAATTAGGTGGCTCTAGCGGCAAGTCGATTTGTGAGGAATCGACAAGCCGATCTATGAAGATCGGCATGTCGATGTGTCATGACCAGCAGGCCGGTTAGGATGATCGGCCTGCAGGCAGAGGGCTAGAAATTTTTTTAGAAAAGTTGCAGTTTTCGATGCAGTTTTAATTTATTTTTGGGACAATTTTGAGAAACATTAAATTTGGATATGACCGGAAATATATAGTATTCGATTCATACAGGATTGAAAACTTGAATATGGGCATTACATGAAAAAAGATACAGCTTGAGGATTCAAGAATGAAGAATAGATAAAATGTTTCGATTATTCTCTTGTAATCATTATTTTCTATTCTCTAGTGTGGAACTATAATATTATAGTTATTTATTATTTTGCTTGTAGCTTTGCTTGTTTACTTTGCTTGTCTGTATTATAATATGATTTGCCATGTATATTGATAATATATCATATAGAATAGGGAGTGCCGCTCATATTAAAATTGTTCATGCATGTCTTTTTTAAAATAAAATCTTGATTTCAAAATATTAAGTGGGAGAAGGTTTTCGAAGAAAGGACCTAAGGCCTCCATAGGAAGAACATGGTGGTCCCAACCCCTAGGAAGGGATTTCTATCATGTACTAGATTGGATATCCGAAAAGATAAGGTATTTTAGCAGGATTTATGGTTGCACACCGCTAGGTGGTGATTATAAATCATGGATAAAATATTGAAATGATGGTTATACACTCATGTTAATTTTATTATTAACCTCCCCTAGGAGCTCTGTTAATAAAATTAATGGTCAAAGAAATGATTATTGATATATACAGGATCATATAGGTCCTGGATGGCATATATTAATCAGGAGGAGATCTGTGTTCCTAATTGAACTTGGCATGAATCCCCTAAGAGCTTGTTGAATTCTGAGTTGGGAATTATCTTCGTAAGGTTGTGATTTTTTCAAGGTTTTGACACATAAACACATTTATATGTTTTACATGATTGTGTTATCTTACTAAATTATTATTGTATGTTTGCTTATATTTGGTATATGATTCTTTATTTGAGATTAAAAATGTCTAAAAATGCTTTATCTTCGATACTTGACAAAAAGCAATTAACCATAGAGAATTATAATAATTGGAAATGGAACTTGGATATCGTCCTCTCCTTTGAGAAACTAAAATTTGTACTGACAACCCCTTGTCCTCCCAAGCCTACAAGAGACTCCATTAATGAGCAATTCCAAGTGTACAATGGCTAGAAAGATGCAAACGATCAAGCCTGCTGCTATGTTATGGCTAACATGAATAATATGTTGTGAACTCAACATGAGGGTTATGAGACTGCTAAGCAGATCTTGGATAATTTAGAAGACATGTTTGGAGGCCAAGCCTTAACAAAGCGGCAAGGGGCACTTCAGAAACTCTTAAACTGTAAACAGAGGCTGGGGACATCTCTAAAGGAGCGCATGATCTTGGTCATGGGTTACCTCGTTGAGGCACAAACCAATGGAGCCGACATCGATGCTAAAACTCTGTCAAAGGAATTTATTTCGTTTAGAGCTACATTTAATTTGAGCAAGGTGGGATATGACCTTAACTGAATTAATGAAATAGTTACAGGAGTTTGAACTGTTGATCAGGGAGTCTCCTACGGGTGGAGAGGCCAATTTGGCAGCTGCTTCTGGTTCCAATCCCTATTCAGGGAATGGAAAGAAACAACAGGCTAAGAACAAAAAGTCTTCTATTCCTGCTAACACCAAGAGCAAGAAGAAGAAGAAGAAGAAGAAGAACCCAAAGAAGCTTAAGTGCTTCTTCTACGGGAAGGTCGGGCACATCAAGAAGCATTGCAAGGACTTCCTTTCCAAAGGAGGTAGGTGTGATCTTCTGCATTTAGAAACTTGTTTAGTTGAGGAATCTAATGACATTTGGGTCATAGATTCTGGTGCAACTAATCATGTTTGTGTTTCTCTATTGGGGTTCATAGAAACGAGAAGTCTGGTTCATGAAGACTTCACGCTTCAAATGGGCGATGGATCCTGGGTCTTAGCGGAAGCAGTGGGAGACGCCCATCTTTATTTTGATAATTACAGGAATTTAATTTTCTGAGATTGTTTTTATGTTCCTAAATTTAAAAGAAATTTAATTTTTATAGCTTGTTTATTTAAAGACTCCTATTTGGTTTCTTTTAATAATAAAGCGGTGATTTGTAAAAACAAATCTTTTATCTGTTTTGGATGGATGCAAAATAATCTATATTTTACCAAACCTAAGATGGACTTACTGTTTAATGCTAAGATGAATGATAATAACTCTAAAAGACTTAAACTTATCATTCTAATAAGACTTATCTTTAGCATTTGCGCCTTGGCCATATTAATATGAATAGGATTCAAAGGCTGGTAAGGGATGGACCTTTAAGTCACTTAAAGGTGGAATCTATACCTCAATGTGAATCTTGTTTGGAGGGTAAAATGACCAAAACACTATTCAAGTCTAAGGGCAATAGGGCTGAAGGGGTTCTAGAACTTGTGCATAGTGATGTTTGTGGACCGATGAACATCCGAGCACGAGGAGGGTATGAGTACTTCGTCACTTTTATTGATGATTACTCAAGATATGGGTATATGTACTTGATGCACCACAAAAGTGAAACTTATGACAAGTTCAGAGAGTTTTAGCTAAAGTGGAAAAACAATTGGATAGACCCATAAATGCACTTTGATCCGATCGAGGTGGTGAATACCTTTCTTATGAGTTTCAAGGACACTTATTAGAGAATGGGATTTTATCTCATTTGATTGTGCTTGGCACTCCGCAGCAGAATGGCATAGCAAAGAAAAGGAATAGGACTTTATTAAACATGGTAAGGTCCATGATGAGTTATTCATCATTGCCTTTACCCTTTTGGAGATATGCACTACAAACGGCATGTTATCTTTTAGACAATGTGCCTTAAGAATCAGTCCCTAAAACTCCTCACTAGTTGTGGACAGGCATGAAGACATCCTTAAACCATATTCACATATGGGGATGCCTAGCTCATGTCATATTTAAGGATGCGAATACGTTAGAAGCACATTCAAAAGTTTGCGTGTTTATAGGATATCTAAAAATGACTAAAGGGGGTTATTTCTACAACCCAAAGGACAATAAAGTCGTGGTTTCAACTAATCCAACTTTCCTTGAGGAGAGTTACATGGACAACTTTAAGCCTCGAAGCAAAGAGGTGCTTGAGGAGTGAAGAAGTGATCCAATCACTCTAGAGGTTCCAAATGAAACCATTCCAATAAGTGTAGAAAAACCAAATGAACCTAAACAACAACCTACGGGGCTTCGGCGTAGTGGGAGGATCGGGCATCAACCCGAGAGGTATATGTTCAATGGAGAGGCCTTCTTGGCTGAACTGGATGAACATAACAGGGATCCTTATACTTATGCAGAGGCTATGGAGGATGTTGATTCAAATCTGGACAGAGGCCATGAACACAGAGATGAAGTCTATGGAGACTAATCAAGTCTGGGAGCTAATGGATCTTCCCGAAGGGATAAAATCCATAGGGTGCAAGTGGATCTATAAGAGGAAAAGAAGAGTAGTTGGAAAGGTCAAAACCTTTAAGGCTAGATTGGTAGCTAAGGGTTACTCGGAAAAGGAAGGAATCGATTACGAAAAAATCTATTCACCTGTAGCCATGCTTAAGTCCATCCAGATTCTCTTGGTCATAGCTGCTGCTCTTGACTACGAGATTTGATAGATGGATGTCAAGATGGCTTTTCTAAATGGCTATCATAATGAGTCCATTTATATGGAACAACTAGACGGGTTCAAGGTCAAGGTTCAAGAGAATAAGGTTTGTAAGCTGCTAAAGTCAATTTATGGACTTAAGCAGGCTTCCCGTTCTTGGAACATAAGATTTGATCAAGCGATCAAGACTTATGGCTTCTCACAAAATATGGATGAACCATGTGTTTACAAATGCATTAAGAATGGGAAGGTAGTTTTTGTACTGCTCTATGTAGATGTCATTCTGCTAATTGGTAGTGACGTTGGGGCATTGTCATCGGTCAAATTACAGTTGACCAAGTAATTTGACATGAAGGACTTGGGTGAGGCTAGTTTTGTTCTCAGTATCCAGATCTTTCGAGATAGGAAGAACAAAATGATAGCTTTGTCTCATGCCGACTATATAGATAAAATTCTCAGGAGATTTGCAATGCATGATTCTAAGAAAGGTAGGCAACCATCTAGGTCTAGAATTACTCTCTCTAAGAAAGACTCACCAAGTCTGAGGAAGAAAGAGAATAAATGAAAAAGACACCTTATGCTTCGGCAGTGGATAGTCTCATGTATGCCATGCTTTGCACACGACCGGATATTTATTATACGGTCGGAACTATAAGTCAATTTTAGGTGGATTTGGGACCGAACCACTGGGTTGTGGTAAAGCATATTTTCAAGTACATGAGAAGGACTCAAGGGTATATGATTGTATATTCGAGTGAGAACTTGACTCCTCTAGGATATACTGACTCAGATTTTCAATTTTATCTAGATTCTAGGAGATCGACTTTAGGTTTTGTGTTTACTCTAGATAGCGGTGCCTGTTGGGTTTTGTTGGATTTTGTGATTCAAATCAGCAACAGAAAATCAAAATTAATTCTCACAAAACCCTCGTAGGATCCATCCAATTCGATTAGATTGATAAGAAAGTTATAAAATCTTACCAGGATCACAAAAGGGGCAAGATTGTTGGAAGGAATAGAGCGGGTTTACTCTGGTGATACCTTAACTGGAGCTTTTCATATTCTGGATTGGACTCAGATGTGGTTACTTAGAGCAACGCCCTCTATAGGTATCCACACAAATAGACTCTCTCAAAAACCAAATTGGTGTGCTAGCACCCTCTCTTTGCGTTAAATGACTCTCTCAAATTTTTAGGGTTTTTAATGTTTTTGCCTTTTAGAATGAAAGAATGCCTTTTCTCTTTTTAATTTGGCCCGAAACCCTAAAACAGATATATATATATATATTGACTTCGAGAAAGAGTCAAATTTTAACTATGGCAAACTGTAATTCAAATATGATTCATAGAATCTAGATAATGTCAAATTTAATGAACCTAGACATATCTTGTACATCGAATCTAGACATTATCAGGTTCATTGAACCTAGACACAATAAACCCAAAATTTAGTTTTTGGTATGTTCTAAGTGTGCAACCCTGTAGGTTCACACAACATTGGTAGTGGGCTTGAAATTATGTTTCTGGCCGACAAATCATAAATGGCCTCTAGCAAGACATTATGATTACTCAAGTTATGCGAATGTTAATAATCCTACATAACCTAATCCACAATAAGTATTAAAGTCCTTTTGTTATTAGATACCTTGATTGAACATAACACATGGTTTATGTCATCCTTATATTATTCAATCATATTATTTCTCGATCTTAAGTAGACTAATATTGATAACCCTTATCAATTCATTCCAGTATGGCCATACATTTTTCTTCAGTCTAACTTATCGAGGGGTCCATACATATCTCTCTCATAATAAATGAGGGACAAATTCCTTCTTAATCACTCACATTCCTCACATGATTCACTCTATATCCAACAACAATTTATTCCATCATCTTGTTAAAAATAATATTAGAATGTGTCAAAATATAGGCTTGACATGTACGAAACAACGGTAATTTCAGGTCAGAAGACTAGGATAAAACAATTGTGATGAGAATCACTTATGACAATTATCCATGTAGTACTCTCATAGCGGGTCGATCCAATACATAATTTCTTAAATATGTATCTATGAGTTAACTTAGTATCTCATACACATGATTAGTAAAACATAATCATTAGTCAAACTTCATACTAGTCTTCTTTCATTCTTATCCCAATAATAATGACCGACTAGGGATAATTTATAATAGAATTCTATTTTCACCTAAGAGTTTTACTATCAAGTTACATACTTGATGACCTTAGGCAGAATTAACTATTCATGAAATTAGAATAAAAAACAATAATGAAAGTGCCTCTTTATTAATAAAATGCAAATGTAACAAAGTCAAAATGTGGTCATTACATAATTGGCCTAGGGCACATCACTTACAATCTCCCACTTGCACTAGGCCTAATCAATATTGTATCTAATTCCCATTGACCTAGTATGACTCTCATGCTTAGGTTGTGGAAGAGGCTTAGTGAGTGGATCAGCAACATTGTCATTTATGGGTACTCTACATATCTTCACGTCTCTTCTTGTTGGAAAAACAATGCGTAGTGGAATTTTAAAAAAAATTTCATCAGAGTAATTTCCAAAACACAAGTTTGACATGCTATATGTATAAATTAGAAAGATCTTACTAACCTTTGTGTGCCGAAGAACCTCTACAACCAGTGTAGAGAAGTAACGTTCCAGAAGAGCCTCAACCAACTGGTCGTCTTTGCTATTCTCTATCCACAACCAGAGTGAGTGTGGGCTCACATGTACAGCTCTTCCGCCGGTGACTCTCCTTCCAACCAATAAAGAGAACCCAAAGCTAGTGTTCGTGATTTGTGAACAAAAGCTCTTAGGGAGTTTTCAGATGCTCACTAGAAGAGTATCACTCTTAATCTCTCAATTGATATGAGTAAATCATGAGACTCACTTCCTTTTTATAGTCATCGGTCCTGGGGTCAGTCCTTATCAGAATAGGTCTCAAAAATTCAAAACAGAATCAAGTACAAATCAATATCTGATAAGATCCATGTAAAAATGCGTAATCTTATCACTCGCTGATCGGCAGGCCAAACAGGCCCCATCGGCAGGCCGAACACGTCATTCGGTAGGTCGAACTCCCGCGAAAAAATCTTCGCGGATCTTTTATTTTTCACCCGAGATTCTATAGGATAAAGTCTCAGTTTTGATTCAAATAACCCAATAGGAAAGTTATCTGATCAAAAAAAACTTTATCAAGATAATTTCTAAGAAAATAAATCAATTCACAATAATTCTATAAGTTTATCTTGATCTAATTTATCCAAAATTAAATCAATCGATAAATAGACAAGAATTATCTGATCGCAATAATTCAACAAGTTTATCTTGAACTAATTTCTTACAAAATTAATTCAACCGATAAACAGACATGAATTATTTAATTCTTCCAAATTTTAAACCAATCTGATAAATCTGACATAGGTCACCAATTATTGGAAAAGCACACCGTGTTGTTACAGGATTTTGTGGGCTAGCAAAGGGGACCATAATGGACCTATAAAGTTCAAGCTCACGATAATTATGAAACCCAATATCCCAGATATACATTTCATAATTATCAACTCCAACGCTACTCCACTAAAAGCTTGGAGCTACACTCTCAAACTTTATAGAATTATGAAGCTCGTATAGCTAAGTCTCCATGACATATCATAGTGTATCATATCCTCATATGAAAATCCATAATCGGCTTAAAGACAAGTTCTATCTTACCTTCCTGATTATTTTTATCTTATGTTCCATTGTCTCACCATTAGAAAACTTAATATCCAAAGATAGTCTACCATTCGGTTACACCTATGTATCCAAATGGTTGAGTGCTCCAGTTTTCCAATTACAAGACAACGCATATAAGAGGATATCATTACTCCTAAAGAGGAGTTATGGATTCCATATCTATGAATAACAAGTCTACGCTATCAAGAGTCATGCCTCCAACGTACCGGCATGCACACCACTATTAAGATGTGGGTGTCACCCTTTGGCACATCAAAATACACAAGTCGAGACAACAGGCCTACTATTCATCTCAGGATTAAGATACAATATAAATGATTGTCTAAAGTGAATCGATTTGCCGAGACAGAATTATTAATCCAAATCAATTCACTTTATGTCCTGATCCAACACATCATCATCTATGACAACGTGCCAATGTTTCTATTCACGGAGTCCAACTCCGATGGTCAAGACAAACCATCTCCCAAAAGGGATATAGACAACATAACAATCTTTACATGAATAAAGCACCCAACTTTATTCCCTTGATTGTGGATCATATATTTTAGACTGTCACCTTAAAAATCATGTCTTCCGCATAATCAGTCCATCATATGCCCAATTCTTAAGGTTTAGAGTGATAGTCTCAAACTACTGTTTGCTTAACATACATTTAAAAAATATGAACGTAAAGAGGACAAGATTTGGTATTTAAATGAATAAATTTTTTATTGATAAAAATGTCTCCAAAAATGTATTACATTTTTACTCCTTAGGGCATACATGTCTAACACCTCTCTTAATGATTTCTTGAATAAGATGATAACGCCTGAGTATGTGTTTGGATCGCTGATGTGATCTAGGTTCCTTAGCTTGTGTTATGGCCCCGTTATTATCACAATACATGTCTACTAGATCTGATATACTAGGAACAACACCCAATCTAGTAATAAACTTTTTGATCTAAACTGCTACCTTAGCTACTTCTGAGGCTGCTATATACTCAGCTTTTGTTGTAGAATCAGCAACGATGTCTTGCTTTGAACTTCTCTAGCTCACTACACCTCTATTCAAACAGAACACATAACCTGACTGCGATCGAAAGGCATCCTTGTTAGATTGGAAGCTGGCATTTGTGTAACCACTTACAACAAGCTCATATTCCTTTCCTCCATACAGTAAGAATACATCCTTAGTTCTTCTCAAATATTTAAGGATATTTATGACTGCTATCCAGTGACTTTTACCTAGATCTGATTGGTATTTGCTGGTTATGCTTAAGGCATATGAGACATTAGGTTGAATACATAACATTGCATACATGATAGATCCAATGGCAGAACCATATGGAATCTTATTCATGTGGTCTAGCTCATCATGTGTCAATGGACACTAAGTCTTGTTGAGACTAATTCCATGTGACATTGGCAAGAATCCCCTCTTGAAATCTTGCATACTAAACCTATTCAATACCTTGTCAATGTATGTACTAACTTAGGCCAATAAGCCTCTTAGATCTATCCCTGTAGATTTTGATGCCTAGAATACAGGCTGCTTCACCTAAGTTTTTCATTGAGAAACAATTCCTTAACCATGATTTAACATTTTCTAGAGTAGGGATATCGTTTCCAATGAGTAATATGCCATCAATATATAGCACTAGACAGACTATTACGCTCCCACTAACCTTCTTGTAAACACAAGGCTCATCTTCATTTTTGATAAAACCAAACTCCTTGATTGCTTCATGAAAATAAAGATTCCAACTCTAAGATGCTTGCTTCAATCCATAAATGGATCTTTGAAGCTTGCAAGCCTTTCCAGAATTCTCAAGACTAACAAAACTCTTGAGTTGTGTCATATACATATCCTCAAGTAGGTTTCCATTAAGAAATGTTGTTTTGACATCCATTTGCCAAATCTCATAATCATAGTATGTAGTAGCTATGGTGAGGAGAATCTGAATAGATTTAAGCATAGCAACTGGTGGAAAAGTTTCATCATAGTCTATACCATGTGTTTGCTTGAAACCTTTTGCAACCAGCCTTGTCCTAAAGGTATGCACATTGCCATCCATGTATGTTTTCTTTTTGAAAACCCATTTGCACCCAATAGTCTTTAAACCATCAGGCAGATCAATCAAAGTCCATACTTGATTATCATACATAGATTGCATCTCTGACTTCATGGCTTCTAGCCATTTATCACAGTCAGGGCTATTCATGGCCTCTTGGTAGAATGTGGGCTCATTTTGATCCACAATCATCACATCATTATTATCAGTTAAGAGAAATCCATATCTCTTAGGACTCTGACGTGTCCTACTAGACCTCTTCGGGCCTTGTGCTACTTGTGTAGGCTTAACAACTACTTGTTGATCCAGTTGAGATTCCACAGGTGGTTCAATGCTATTTTGTAGTTCTTGAATTTCTTCAAGTTGAACTTAACTCCCATTGGCTCCTTTAGAAATGAATTCTCTTTCTAAAAAGACACCATTCCAAGCAACAATCACTTTGTTCTCAGAAGCATTGTAGAAGTAATATCCCTTAGTTTTTTTAGGATATCCCACAAAAAGGCATTTGTCTAATTTGGGTGCCAATTTATCTGAAATTTGACACTTCACATAAGCCTCACATCCCTAAATCTTAAGAAAAGGAAAACTAGGCGACTTCCTGGTCCACATCTCATATGATGTCTTTTGAACCACCTTTGATGGAACTCTGTTCAGTTTGAACGTAGCAGTTTCCAGAGCATAGCCCCAAAAGGATATTGGAAGATCTGACTGACTCATATAGGTCGAACCATATCCAATAAAGTTTGATTTCTTCATTCAGACACACCATTCCATTGTGGTATTCCTAGTGCAGTTAATTGTGAGGCTATCCTACTATCTCTTAGATGATCAATGAATTATTGGTTTAAGTATTCACCACCTTGATTTGATCGAAGTGCTTTAATACTTTTACCAAGTTGATTTTGTACTTCATTTTTGAAAATTTTGAACTTTTCAAAAGATTCAGATTTTTGTTTCATGAGATAGACATAGCCATATCTATTGAATCATCTGTGAAAGTAATGAAGTATTGAAAACCTCCTCTAGCAGTGTCACGCCTTGGAGTACGGGAGGTGACATGGCGGATTATTTAAATTAATTAAAAGAAGAATTTAATTAAAATCAAGAGTTTAGGGGTTGAATTAAATATAAAAATATGAAAGTTTTCAGAAAGACCATAGCGTGGGAACTAAATAATAAATATAGCGAGTATGAGTCCCACTGACCCACAACTTGTGCACATACATTATACTGACAATATAATAATACAACTACAGTCCAAGCACAAAAAAATTAGAAACATTACATGCCTTGATCAAATAATACAAATAATCTACTAATCCTTCTACTGCTCCGGAGTTCTATCCGTTGAGTCCTCTCTGAACCTAAGTGGGAATCCACCTAGAGGGGAAAATTTAAAAAAAAACAAAGAAAATGTGAGCGAAAGGCTCAGTAGGACTATATTTTAATAAATCATTTAATCTAAAGAAAAGTCTCACTATTCAGGGAATTAATTAAAAAAAAACTTGAATAAATAAATTTAATAAAATCGTTCTTACCCAAAACAATTTGTTCAGTCGACCAAAAATATGATCATTCTCTTTTCCTAGGCAAACTACATGAATATCACCACCGTAGTGGCCCAACTGGGTTTCGGGACCTACCCCCAAGGTCGATCACTACATGACCCGATCTCTGATATGGCATCATGCCCTTATATTCATTTTTAACATTATTCAAAACCCATTTACCAGATGTTTTCATTATCATTCATTATGAAGTTCATCTCAGTTCAACCGATAAATTCCATTTTCAATCAATCATTGAAAACATTTTTTATAGAAACCCTTTTCAAAGCCAAATCATTTTGAAATTGGGTTACCAAAGAAAGGGTAGAAGTGCTACCTCGATACTCGTGCCGGTGCTTCATACCGTAATCCCGGTCCGCTATATGTTAGCTCCGCGAAACCACGAACGATCCTAGATACACACTAAGTCGATCAATTTTTAGTTTGAGACATTCTATATTACTAAACCATTTCATGATATCCTAGTGTGCCATTTGTATCTTTAAAATCATTTTATAAGGTTGGAATTTCGATTAGGGTTCAAAACAGTGAAAACGGATGAAAAATCACAAAATTTTCCCATGCCCTGCCGGCCTGCCAAACGCCCTGCTTCGGCTGGCCAAACTGTGCAGTTCGGCCTACTGAAAATAAAGTCCGGTCGGCTAGACATTTTTCAGGTTCGGCCTATCGGACTGATGAATCTAGCCTACCGAACACGTAGTTTAGCCTGCCAAACTAGAAAAACCTAGAATTTTCAGCCACGAGTTTTGGGTTTCTCAAAACTCAAATCTTGATTTTAACCTATTTTTCTCAAATCCCAGACATAGAAAATAGTCATAGATGATAGAAAAATATAATAGAACACTTTTGAACTCATTTAAACAAGATTTAAACACAAACATCCCAAAAATCCAAAAATGGGAGAAAATGAGGAAAAATAAAAAATCTTGAATCAAATCCATTTTTCTTTAATCCAAGCTTAGATTCTAGGTGTTCTAAGTTCCTTTAACTCAAATCAAGGGCTTTCTAAGCTCAAACAAACTTAGATTTCAAAAATACATGAAAATTGAAAATTTTGAAACAGTTTAGAAATTTCAAAACTAACCTCGAATTCAAGCTTCAATCCACATTCTTGGTTGCCAAATCACGTTCCTAAGCTTCCTTCTTGCTAACCCGAAGCTTGGACTTGAATTTTGTTTCAAAAAAATTTAAGTGAAATTGAGAAAGAAGAGAAGAGAGCGAGAGAGAACGAGAGAGAGGCCACGGGAAGAGAGAGAGAAAGAGAGAGAGTGAACCAAAGAGAGGGAGAGGAGAGAGAATAAATAGAGAGAAATGGTGGGCGGTCTTACTGTGTGAAAACCATGTGCCGCCCATGGTTTTGTAAAACCAAATATATTTTACATTTTACAAATTGTTGTGCCTTAAAACTCAAAACAACATTTTAAAACAATAAGAAATCATTAGAAATTATTGAAATAAGGGAAATAACTTTAAACCCAAAATGTCATTAAATAACCAAATTAAGTTTAGAATATTCATTATAGCACACTAATCCACCATTTTACATTACAATAATATTAAATTAGTTTCGGGGCATTGCAACTCTCCACCCCTAAAAGAAATTTCACCCTCAACATTTACATCTCAATTTAGAAACAAAACAAATGCGGATACAACTCCCGCATACTCGACTCAGTTCCCAAGTGGCTTCATCAACCCCGTGTTGTTGCCACAAAACCTTTACTAACGGTATCTCATGACGACGCAAACTGATCGCTTTTCGATCGATGATCTAAATTGGCACCTCCTCGTATGTCGTATCTTCCCAAACCTGCACATCACGAAATAAAACTACCTTACCCTGCTCAGGTGGACACTTCCTAAGCATCGACACATGAAACACATCATGAACATGAGAGAGTTCGGTTGGAAGGTTGAGTCGATAAGCAACCCACCAATACGTTGAGTGATCTCGAACGGTCCAATATACCTCGATGCAAGCTTTCCACTCACTCCGAACCGCATAGTTCCTTTACGAGTTGATACTTTCAAAAGAACAAAATCTCCTACTGCAAACTCTAAGGGTCTACGTCTTCTATCCGCATAACTCTTCTGTCGACTCTGAGCTGCCCTCAATGGATCTCGAATCACAGCGACTTTCTCATTGCTATCATGGATCTTATCCAGCCCAAGAATAACCCTGTCTTCCGGCTCCACCCAACACACCGATGACCGACATGGTCGCCCATACAACGCCTCAAATGGTGCCATACCGATGCTCACTTGATAGCTGTTATTGTACGCGACTCCGCCAGATGCAAATATTTCTTCCAATTCCCGCCGAAGTCTAACACACAGGAACGCAACATATCCTCAAGAATCTGAATAACCCGCTCAGACTGCCCATCAGTCTGAGGATGAAATGCCATACTAAAGTTCAAATTTGTACCTAAAGCCTCCTAAAAACTCCTCTAGTACTTAGGATTAAACCTGGTATCTCGATCAGAAGTGATGGACAAAGGAACTCTATGCAATCTCACTATGTTCTGTAGATACAAATCCCTGAGAATCCTCCTCGAACATGTCGACCTGAACGGAATGAAATGCGCCGATTTCGTCAACCTGTCGACCACGACCCAAACTGCATCACGCCGCTACTCCATCCTTGGCAATCCTATGAGAAAATCCATCGTCACATGCTCCCATTTCCACCCTGGAATAGGAAGCGGCTGAAGCTAACCTGTAGGCTTCTGATGCTCAGCTTTCACCTGAAGACACGTCGTACACTTGGCCACGTACTCTCGAACACCTATCTTCATGCCTCTCCACCAATATTGCCTCTTCAAATCACGATACATCTTTGTGCTCCCTGGATGAATGGCAAACTGAGACCTATGGGCTTCGTCCAAAACTACTTTCGTCACCTCTGTGATAGCTGGAACTGCGAGACGCTCCCAGAAATACAACGATCCATCTGCATGAACTCTCTATTCTTCAAACCGCTCTCCGTTCTAAATTCATGACCAAATCCGTCTAAGATGCTGGTCCTGCCACTGATTCTGCTTCACCATCTGCATAAGAGCTAGGGTCACCTCCACATGATATACCAAAACTCGATCATAGTCTTCATGATACCATAACCCATACTCGCCCACTGTCGCATCCCTTCTCTAGTCCTCAAGAGCCAAACAAGCGAGAATCCCTGAAGACTTCCTACTAAGCGCATCTGCAACCACATTAGCTTTTTCAGGATGAAACTGCAACGCAAAATCATAATCCTCCATATACTCTATCCATCTTCGCTGCCTCAAATTAAGATCCCTCTGAGTGAACAGATACCTCAAACTCTTATGATCGGAGAAGACCTGAATGTCGCTCCATAAAAATAACATCTCCAAGTCTTCAGCGCGTGAATCACTACCGCGAGCTCCAAGTCATGAGTAGGATAATTCCGCTCGTAAGGTCGTAGTTGTCTCGATCCATACGCAACCACGCATCCATGCTGCATCAACACGCATCCAAGTCTACATCCTGAAGCATCTGTGTAAACCTCATACAGCTCGTCACTGCTAGGAATAACCAACACTGGGGCTGAAGTCAACTGATTCTTCAATTCCTGAAAAGCAAGCTCATATTCTTCATCCCACTCAAACCTGACACTTTTCTTGATCAATCTCGTCAATGGAGCTGCAATCTTTGAAAAATTCTTTACAAATTTCCTGTAATAACCAGCAAGACCCAAGAAGTTGCGAATTTCTGCTACATTCCTTGGTCGTTCTCATTCCACTATGGCTTCAATCTTGGACGGATCCACAGAAATACCATGCTCAGAGATGACATGACCCAAAAATTTAACCTCAGTCAACCAAAACTCACACTTTTCCCTCTTGGCATACAACTGGTGCTCCCGCAGAGTCTGAAGCATGATCCGGAGATGCTGCTCATGCTCTTCCTAAGTCTTAGAATACACTAGAATGTCATTGATGAACACAATCATGAACTGATCTAGATACGGCCTAAATATCCTGTTCATCAAATCCATGAAAGCTGGCAGAGCATTCGTCAACCCAAATGACATAACCAGAAACTCAAAATGCCCATACCGGGTCCTAAAAGCTGTCTTGAGAATATCCTCTTCCTTAATCCTAAGTTGATGGTAACCCGACCGCAAATCAATCTTTGAGAAGTATCGCGAACCTCTCAACTGATCAAACAACTCATCGATCCTGGGCAAGGGATACTTATTCTTCATTGTAACACGATTCAACTGCCGATAATCTACACACAACCTGAGAGTCCCATCATGTTTCTTAGCAAACAAAACCGGTGCTCCCCACAGAGATGTGCTATTCTGAATATACCCTTTATTAGCAAGCTCCTGAAGTTGCTTCCTCAATTTTTTCATTTCTGTCGGCGCCATCCGATAAGGTGCTATAGAAATCGGTATTGTCCCTAAAAACAACTCAATACCAAACTCGATTTTTTGATGCAGTGGTAATCCTGGAAACTCGTCGGGGAAGACATCCTCATACTCATCAACCACCAAAATTGCTACAGTTCCTCTCAAAGCATAGGGCTCGCACTCCAGATTCATAAGAAAAGCACGACAAACCAGATTTCTTCGCCCTCCTAGACACGACTTCATGAGACGATCACTCATTAACTAATCACCACCACCCTAGTAAGTGATCATCGTCCCCCTATCAGACACTAGGGTCACTTTTTTAAGTTGGTAGTCTACAACTGTATTATACCTGGACAACCGGTCCATCCCTTGAATTACATCATATGAGCTCATGGGGAGTATAATCAAATCACTTTTCAAAATCTCATCCCTAATCTTATTTTACAAGATTTACACACACAATTCACACACACCTGCCCCAAGGGAGAAGCTATGACTAGGGGTTGATTAAACTCTTCTATATATAATCCCAAGACATGTACAAAAGAACTCAAAATGAGAGAATGAGTGGCACCTATATCAAATAAAACGCGAGTTAAGGATTGAGAAACTAAGATCGTGCCATCGACAACGCAATTACTGGTCTGAGAATCTAAACCACTCGATGCCATTGCATGAACTTGCACTGGTGCCTTTCCTTTTCCTCTACCAACATTGTTGGGTCCTGGATTATTCTGCCGATACTGCTGAGATGGAGACGACTGCACACTAGCTGTACTCGACGCTCGATACTGAGGGACACTGTGCTAGAAATGCTACGGTTGCTGCCCTCATGCCAGATATGAAAACTTCTGAGGAGAGAACTGAGGATACTACAACTGCGGATACTATTGAGGAGGAGGTAGGGTCTGAGGCTGAGACTGACGACCGGCATCTTCTCTAGTCTGAGATCCAAGATGGGCACTCCTGATTGGGCAATTCCTCTTGATGTGTCTTGGCTGCTGATAGAAATGACAATGGAAGCTCTAAGGATTGCTGTGCCCATTACCAAATGAATTGCTACTACCACTGTTCGTGCCACCCTGCTTACTCTTTCCCAGAGTTGGACGGCTACTAGTGCTCCTCCTACCGCTCCTCTGTGATCCTCCTAAAGCCTTTGCTCGATCTTCGCAATACTGCACATAATCATTCTCCATTGATATTGTTGATGCTTACCGTTGTCCGGCGTCGGATCAACACCCACGTGCAGCTGTGCACGTTCTGACTTCTTCTTAAGCTTGCCCTTGACCGGGAATGTGTACCTGCGAGAGGGATGATTTGGAGAAATGGGATTAGTCAATAGACAAGGGCTCTCCGATGCTCAAGGCAAGTATTTCTCGGCAGAGGTCGGTAGCTACTTAAGTGTGAAGAAGTCTCTCTCTCTAAAACGCCATAAATGCATCCTATTTATAGGCCACCAGTTGGATCAGGTGCAAGATGGGTTTTGCCCATTACCCAGGTGTCACATCAAAGTGTGGCAAGCAGTAAATGACAAGTGTCGCGTCCATCGCCCAATAGATTGGACTCTATCGGATGGCAGCACGTTTGCCTAGAGTTGGCCTACAAGGATGGGCACTGACGTATCCTTATGAATAAAGCAGCCCGACCCGAGCTACCATACATCCCCAAGGTGGCAGTCTTCTTGGGGGTGTGCCCTTGAATATGGAAGGCACCTCGGGAAGAGTGTGATTCGTTGGGTCGGTCAGTAGAGCTCATGTCTGCCGAGCTTAGTTGTCGACCACCAAAGTTAGCGTCCTCGGTGGTGGCACCGAGCTTACCCTCAACATTAGCCCCCCAGTTCACCTGGTCGATGTTCGGCTGGGTAGACTATGCCGAGTGGGTGAGGTCGGCTCAAAGGAGGAAGACCAAACGACACCCAGAAGCGGGGTGAGGTGAAAAGACGAGCGGATCAGGCGGGGGACTCGTGTCGCATCATGGCCGTCTGTGCGGCTGTCAGGCGTATTAATTGCGCCTTTTGGGTTTTTGCACTTGAATTTCCCGCTTAAAATGGCTATAAATAGGGTCCCTCCCCTTCGTAATTTGCACTCCATTTTCAAAAATCTTTCGACCGAAAAATTTTAGCTGCCGAGCTCAAGTAGTATAGCCGAGGATTTCATCACCCGAGCAACCAAGAACCCAAGCAGGTAATTTCTCGAGTGAAAATGAGCGATTTGTCCGACTCGCAAAACGTGGAGGTTTCATGGTCGGAAAGTAGCAAGGAGAGTAGCAGCTCTTCTTCGACCCAATTTGACACTGAGGTGGCATTCTCAAGACAGGATGGTGCCAGCCGACTGGAGTAGATCCTAAGGGTCGATTCCCAGACCGTGCCCGAGCAAGAGTTTTTGAATATGCTAGGCAGGCGCAAGCTTATCAGACCGTCCAGGGAACAAGACCCTTATGTAGGAGCGGCGACAGAGGGTTCTTCCTGAGTTTTCCCAAGGGAAAGGACCGAGTTTCAGGCCCACGAGGATGCTCCGAGCACCTCCGGTCGAAGTGTAAGGGTCCTCGTCCAAGTCGCGGGGGTGATTACGGTTGATGTCTCCGATGAGGAGCACGCAACCGAGGAGACAGGGGCAGAGCAGCCGAAGATGGAGTAGGAGGTAAAAGCCACCCGCGTGCGGGGTGTTACGGCATATCGGATAAGCCGCACCGGGCAAACCTCGGCGGCGAGTTATACAAGCGCGATCACAGAGTCGCGGTTGGAGACCCTACGCGCCAAATATGGCATTCCGACCGATGTGATTCTTGCCATTCCCGGTGAGGGTGACTCACCTTTAGACGTGTCAGAGGGATTTATCACGCGTCAGAGGGATTCAAGGCCGGGCTGCGTCTACCACTGCATCGTTTTCTCTGCCGGGCACTTAATGACTTTAATGTGTGCCCGGCACAATTAAACTCGAACAGCTATAGGTCGCTGATCGGGATGTATATTTTGTGGAAGTACCACCGAAGTACTGAGATGCCACTGGAGGCCTTCAAACAAGTATTCAAGATGAAGAAGCTTCCTCGGCAGTCTGGCTGGTACTACTTCACCGGCTTCAGAAAGGACTTTATTCTGGGCAACCCCGACTCGGACAAGCTATGGAAGTACGAATGGTTCTACGTCGGGGGGAACTTTTTAGGCCGAGCAGGTGAAGCTGTTCCCGAGGATGAACAAGTGCCAAGGTCATTTGAGCAGGGGCACATCTGGACCAAGCATCCTTGGGCATCGAGCCGCGTAATAAAGGCCGTGGATGAGCTGTTTGAAAAGCCAGAGTCGTCCAGACAACATTCCTTTCTTCTAAGAAAGGACACTCTATCCAGATACGGCTGGTTTGGGGAGTCCAGCAGTCTTCCCCGAGCCGGGCGTCCTGCCCGGGAAACCAGGCAGGTTACAATTGCCCGCCTGAGTGATGCGGACCTTCCGGGGCCAAGCACTTCCCGGTCCGGGTGGCCGACGAGGGAGCCTACTTCATCCAGCACTGAGGACTCGTCCAGCGGCTCCTTCGATGCGGGGCCACCTGTAGCCGATGAGGACCTCGAGGGCGTAATTAGGCTCCTATACCCGTCGGGCCAACTCCGGATCGGAGGTCAGCCCGAAAACTTATTTATAGTTGCTCCTCTTTTATTCCGACCTTCTCTTGACTTCTAACCCCCTTCTTTTTTTGCAGAAATGACCGCACCGACCTCCCGTGCTGGCAGGCTCGCCCAGATGGCAAGCCAGAGGAAGGGCACAGGAAAAGCTATCGACGCTAGCAAAAAACGTAAGCGAACGCCGATGCCCGAGCCCCCGACACGCACTGGGCAAACTTCCTCATCAGTCCAAGTTCCACCACCTCCGCCACTGCCGATAAGGGCCTCGCCAGAAGTCGGCCGAGCAGAGGAGACTGCTAGAGGTTCTTCCGAGGACCTGCAGAGGAGGCCCCCGGACTACCGTGGCATGCTTCTCGAGCACCTCGGAGACGTGGCTCCCCCGGATGACTTCTTTATGAACATCCGGGGCGAGGACTTCCAGGACTTGTGCAACAACACGGGCCTCGCCAAAAGTCGGCTGATTAATTGGTTTTTGTCAAGTATCGATGATAAAGCATTTTTAGACATTTTCAATCTACAATAAAGAATCATATACCAAACATAAACAAACATATAATAATAATTTAGTAAGATAACACAATCATGTAAAATCATACAAATGTGTTTATGTGTCAAAACCTTGAAAATATCACAACCTTACAACGATAATTCCCAACTCAGAATTCAACAAGCTCCTAGGGGAGTCATGCCAAATTCAATTAGGAACACGGATCCCCTACTGATTAATATATGCCATCCAGGACCCGTATGATCCAGCATATATTAATAATCGTTTCTTTGGCCATTAATTTTATTAACAGAGCTCCTAGGGAGGTTAATAATAAAATTAACGTGAGTGTATAACCATCGTTTCAATATTTTATCCATGATTTATAATCACCACCTAGGGGTGTGCAACCATAAATCATACTACAATACCTTATCCTTTCAGAGATCCAATCTGGTACATGATAAAAATCCCTTCCTAGGGGTTGGGACCATCATGTTCTGCCTATGGACCAACGATGGAGGCCTTAGGTCCTCTCTTCGAAAACCTTCTCCCACTCAGTCTTTTGAAATCAAGGTTTTTTTTTAAGAGTATGCATGAACAATTTTAATATGAGCGGCACTCCCTATTCTATATGACATGTTATCAATATACATGGTAAATCATATTATAATGTAGACAAGCCAAGCAATAAAGCAAAGCTACAAGCAAAATAATAATAACTGTAATATTATGGCTCCACCCTAGAGAATAGAAAACTAAGATTATAAGAGAATAATCGAGACATTTATCGATTCTTCATCCTTGAATCCTCAAGTTCTATCCTTCTTCATGCAGTACCCATCTTCAAGTCTTTTAATCCCGTATGAATCAAATACTTCATATTTCTGGTCATATCCAAATTTAATGTTTCTCAGAATCGTCCCAAAAATAAAATTAAAACTACATTGCAAAAATTGCACCTTTTCTAGAAATTTTCTAGCTCTCGATCAGTAGGCTGATTTGGGTGATTGGCCTGCCGGTCTTGCTTTTTCGGCCTGCCGAACTAGAAGTTTGGCCTACCGATAGAGCCAGTCTATTTTTACCCCACTGTCGGCCTGCTGGACCACACGTCTGGCCTGTCGATCTGTGACCATCGGCCGGCCGAACTGTGATGTCTGGCATGCCGACCGAGCAGAATTCCCTCATTCCAGAAAATACAATTTTAATGCCATTCATCAATTTTATTTTCAACAATTCAAAAACATAAAATTAGAGACTCTGGAAATACCTGGGGGCACCATCATCATTCTTCTAGATCTGTCTTCTTCAGATAATTATTTAATTACAAAATTTTTACAAATTTAAAATAAATAATAATTCCTAGACGGAGATGATAGTCTGCCATCTAATTACATGAAAAACCTAGATACGCATTCTAATCTCTAAGGAACCATAACCGGTATAAATTAATTAATCAATAAATAATTAAGCAATGATTTAATCAACCATAATTAATTAATAAACATTCACCACATAATCTTTGACAACATATATAATTTATAGAAACCTAAAGTGTCATCTCTCTATAAAATTCAATTCAAGCATAGGAGAGATTAAGATCACAAAATTTATGCAAATAACATAATCACAAACTTGTAAATTTATGTAAAAACCATGGCTCTAATACCAATTGTTGGAAAAACGTTACGCAGCGAAATTTTAAAAATTTTATATATCAGAGTAATTTCCAAAACATAAGTTTGACATGCTATATGTATAAATTAAATAGATCTTACTAACCTTTGTGTGCCAAAGAACCTCCGCAACCTGTGAAGAGAAGTAATGTTCCAGAAGAGCCTCAACCAACTAATCTTCGCTATTCTCTATCCACAACCGGAGTGAGTATGGGCTCACACATACAAATCTTCCACCGGTGACTCTCCTTCCAACCAATAGAGAGAACCCAAAGCTAATGTTTGTGATTTGTGAACAAAAGCTCTCAGGAAGTTTTCAGATGCTCACCAAAAGAGTATCTCTCTTAATCTCTCAATTGATCTGAGTAAATCATGAGACTCACTCCCTTTATATAGCTATTGGTCCTAGGGTCAGTCCTTATCAGATTAGGTCTCAAAAACTCAAAACAGAATCAAGTTTGGATCAATATCTGAAAAGATCGGCGTGAAAATATGTAATCTTATCACTCGCTGATCGACAGGCTGAACAGGCCCCATCGGCAGGCCGAACACGTCATTCGACAGGCCGAACTCTCCCGTAAATATCTCCGTGAATCTTTTATTTTCCACCCGAGATTCTATAGGATAAAGTCTCAGTTTTGATTCAAATAACCCAATAGAAAAGTTATCTAATCAAAACAAACTTTATCAAGATAATCTCTAAGAAAATAAATCAATTCATAATAATTCTACAAGTTTATCTTGATCTAATTTATCCAAAATTAAATCAACCGATAAACAGACAAGAATTATCTGATCCCAATAATTTAACAAGTTTATCTTGAATTAATTTCTTACAAAATTAATTCAACCGATAAAAAGGCATGAATTATTTAATTCTTCCAAATTTTAAACCAATCTGATAAATCCGACATAAGTCACCAATTATTGAAAAAGTACGCCGTGTCGTTACAGGATTTTATGAGCTAGCAAAGGGGACCAAAATGGACCTATAAAGTTCAAGCTCACGATAATTATGAAACCTAATATCCCAGATATACATTCCACAATTATCAATTCCAACGCTACTCCACTAAAAGCTTAGATCTACACTCTCAAACTTCATAGAATTACGAAGCTCGTATAGCTAAGTCTCCATAACATATCATAGTGTATCGTATCCCTATATGAAAATCCATAATCGGCTTAAGGACAAGTTCTGTCTTACCTTTCGGATTATTTTTATCTTACGTTCCATTGTCTCACCATCAGAAAACTTACTATCCAAAGATAGTATACCATTCGGTTACACCTTTGTATCCAAATGGTTGAGCGTTCTAGTTTTTCAATTACAGGACAACGCATATAAGAGGATATCATTACTCCTAAAGAGGAGCTATGGATTCCATATCTATGAATAACAAGTCTACGTTATCAAGAGTTATGCCTCCAACGTACCGACATGCATACCACTATTGAGATGTGGTGTCACCCTTTGGCACATCAAAAGGCACAAGTCGAGACAACGAGCCCACTATTCATCTTAGGATTAACATACAATACAAATGATTGTATAAAGTGAATTGTTTTGTCGAAACAGAATTATTAATCCAAAGTCAATTCACTTTATCTCCCGATCCAACACATCGTCACCTATGACAACGTGCCAATGTTTCTATTCACGGAGTCCAACTCCGATGGTCAAGACAAACCATCTCCCAAAAGGGATATAGACAACATAACAATCTTTATATGAATAAAGTGCCCAACTTTATTCCCTCGATTGTGGATCATATGTATTAGACCATCACGTTAAGAATCGTGTCTTCCGCAAAATCAATCCATCATATGCCCAATTCTTAAGGTTTAGACTGACAGTCTTAGACTACTGTTTGCTTAACAAACATTCAACAAATATGAACGTAAAGAGGACAAGATTTGGTATATATAAATGAACAAATTCTTTATTGATAAAAATGTCTCCAAAAACGTATTACATTTTTACTCCTTAGGGCATACATGTCTAACAATGTTGTCTATATCCCTTTTGGGAGATGGTTTGTCTTGACTATCGGAGTTGGACTCCGTGAATAGAAACATTGGCATGTTGTCATAGGTGACGATATGTTGGATCAGGACATGAAGTGAATTGATTTGGATTGATAATTCTGTCTCGGTAAATTGATTCACTTTAGACAATCATTTGTATTGTATCTTAATCTTGAGATGAATAGTGGGCCCGTTGTCTCGACTTGTGTCTTTTGAAGTACCAAAGGGTGACATCCACATCTCAATAGTGGTATGCGTGCCAGTACATTGGAGGCATGACTCTTGATAGCGTAGACTTGTTATTCATAGATATGGAATCCATAGCTCCTCTTTAGGAGTAATGATATCCTCTTATATGCGTTGTCCTGTAATTGGAAAACTAGAGCACTCAACCATTTGGATACATCGATGTAACTGAATGGTATACTATCTTTGGATAGTAAGTTTTCTAATGGTGAGACAATGGAACGTAAGATAAAAATAATTAGAAAGGTAAGACAGAAATTTTCCTTAAGTCGATTATGGATTTTCATATGGGATACGATACACTATGATATGTGATGGAGACTTAGCTATACGAGCTTTGTAATTCTATAAAGGTCGAGAGTGCAGCTCCAAGCTTTTAGTGGAGTAGCATTGGAGTTGATAATTGTGAAATGTATATCTGGGATATTAGGTTTCATAATTATCGTGCGCTTGAACTTTATAGGTCCATTTTGGTCCTCTTTGCTAGCTCACAAAATCCTGTAACGACAGCGTGTTTTTCCAATAATTGGTGACTTATGTCAGATTTATCAAATTGGTTTAAAATTTGGAAGGATTTAATAATTCATGTCTGTTTATCGGTTGAATTAATTTTGTAAGAAATTAATTCAAGATAAACTTGTTGAATTATTGGGATCAGATAATTCTTGTCTGTTTATCGGTTGATTTAATTTTCGATAAATTAGATCAAGATAAACTTGTAAAATTATTGTGAATTGATTTATTTTCTTAGAGATTATCTTGATAAAGTTTGTTTTGATCAGATAACTTTTCTTTTGGGTTATTTGAATCAAAACTGAGACTTTATCCTATTGAATCTCAGGTGAAAAATAAAAGATTAGCGAAGATATTTACGCGGGAGTTCGGCCTACCGGATGACGTGTTTGGCCTGCCAATGGGGCCTGTACGGCCTGTCGATCAGAAGTGATAAGATTACACGTTTTCACGTGGATCTTATCAGAAATTGATCTAAACTTGATTTTGTTTCGAGTTTTTGAGACCTAATCTGATAAGGATTGACCCCAGGACCAATAGCTATAAAAAGGGAGTGAGTTTCATGATTTACTCAGATCAGATGAGAGATTAAGAGAGATACTCTTCTAGTGAGCATCTGAAAACTCCCTGAGAGCTTTTGTTCACAAATCACAAACATTAGCTTTGGGTTCTCTCTATTGGTTGGAAGGAGAGTCACCGGTGGAAGAGTTGTACGTGTGAGCCCACACTCACTCCGATTGTGGATAGAGAATAGCAAAGAAGACCAATTGGTTGAGGCTTTTCTGGAACGTTACTTCTCTACACAGGTTGCGGAGGTTCATCGACACATAAAGGTTTGTAAGATCTGTTTAATTTATACATATAACATGTCAAACTTATGTTTTGGAAATTACTTTGATAAAAAAATTTTAAAATTACGCTGCGCACCATTTTTCCATCAATTGTTATCAAAGCCAAAGGTTTTACATAAATTTACGAGTTTGTGATCATGTTATATGCATAAATTTTGTGATCTTAATCTCTCCTATGCTTGAATTGAATTTTATAGAGAGTTGGCACTCAAGGTTTCTATAAATTATATATGTTGTCATGGATTATGTGGTGAATGTTTATTAATTAATTATGGTTGATTAAATCATTGTTTAATTATTTATTAATTAATTAATTTATACCGGTTATGGTTCCTTAGAGGTTAGAATGTGTATCTAGGTTTTTCATGTAATTAGATGGCAGACTATCATCCCCGTCTAGGAATTATTATTTATTTTAAATTTGTAAGATTTTGTAATTAAATAATTATTTAGAGAAGACGGAACTAGAAGAATGATGATGGCACCCCTAAGTATTTCCTGAGTCTCTAATTTTTATGTTTTTGAATTATTGAAAATAAAATTGATGAATTGCATTAAAATTGTATTTTTTGGAATGGGATTTCTACTCAGTCGGCATGCCGAACATCACAGTTTGACAGGCTGATGGTCACAGATCGGCAGGCCAGATGTGTGGTCTAGCAGGCTGATAGTGGGGCAGAAATAAGCTGGGTCTGCCGACAGGCCAAACTTCTAGTTCGGTAGGTTGAACCTTCGTGGATCGGTAGGCCGATCCATCAGATCGGTAGGCCGATGAAGCAACACTGGCAGGCCGATCACCCAGATCGGCCTGCCGACTGAGAGCTGGAAAGAGTTTCTGGAATAGGTGCAATTTTTCGGTGCAGTTTTAATTTTATTTTTGGGACGATTCTGAAAAACATTAAATTTGGATATGACCGAAAATATGAAGTATTTAATTCATATAGGATTAAAGACTAGAAGATGGGTACTGCATAAAGAAGGATACAGCTTAAGGATTCAAGGATGAAGAATCGATAAATGTCTTGATTATTCTCTTGTAATCTTATTTTTCTATTCTCTAGGATGGAACCATAATATTACGGTTATTATTATTTTGCTTGTAGCTTTGCTTTATTGCTTTGCTTGTCTACATTATAATATGATTTGCCATGTATATTGATAACATGTCATATAGAATAGGGAGTGCCGCTCATATTAAAATTGTTCATGCATACTCTTAAAATAAAACCTTGATTTCAAAAGATTGAGTGGGAGAAGGTTTTCGAAGAGAGGACCTAAGGCCTCCATCGTTGGTCCATAGGCAGAACATGGTGGTCCCGACCCCTAGGAAGGGATTTCTATCATGTACCAGATTGAATCTTTGAAAGGATAAGGAATTTTACTATGATTTATGGTTGTACACCCCTAGGTGGTGATTATAAATCATGGATAAAATATTAAAACGATGGTTATACACTCATGTTAATTTTATTATTAATCTCCCCTAGGAGCTCTGTTAATAAAATTAATGGCCAAAGAAATGATTATTAATATATGCTGGATCATACGGGTCCTGGATGGCATATATTAATCAGGAGGGGATCCGTGTTCCTAATTGAATTTGGCATGACTCCCCTAGGAGCTTGTTGAATTCTGAGTTGGGAATTATCGTTGTAAGGTTGTGAAATTTTCAAGGTTTTGACACATAAACACATTTGCATGATTTTACATGATTGTGCTATCTTACTAAATTACTATTATATGTTTGCTTATATGTGGTATATGATTCTTTATTGTAGATTGAAAATGTCTAAAAATGTTTTATCATCAATACTTGACAAAACCAATTAATCGGTGAGAATTATAACGATTGGAAACGGAACTTGGATATCGTCTTGTCCATTGAGAAACTGAAATATGTACTGACAACCCCATGTCCTCCCGAGCCTATGGGAGACTCAAGTAATGAGCAATTCCAAGCGTACGATTGCTGGAAAGATGCTAATGATCAAGCCCGTTGCTATGTTATGGCCAGCATGAACAATGTGCTGCAAGCTCAACATCAAGATTATGAGACTGCGAAGCAGATCTTCGATAATCTTGAGGATATGTTTGGAGGCCAAGCCATAACAAAGCGGCAAGGGGCGCTTCAAAAACTCTTAAACTGAAGACAGAGACCGGGGACATCTGTGAAGGAGCACATGATGTTGGTCATGGGTTATCTCGCTGAGGCTCAAACCAATGGAGCTGACATCGATGCTGAAACTCAGATGACTATGGTCTTTGAGACTCTGTCTAAGGAATTTATTCTATTTTGAGCTACTTTTAATTTAAGCAATAGACGGGATATGACCTTAACAGAACTGAAGAAACAGTTACAGGAGTTTGAACTACTAGTCAGGGAGTCTCCTGTTGGTGGTGAGGCCAACATGGTAGTTGCTTCTGGTTCCAATCCTAACTCAGGGAATGGAAAGAAGCAACGGGCCAAGAATGAGAAGTCTTCTATTCCTGCTGCTACCAAGAGCAAGAAGAAGAAGAAGAAGAACCCAAAGAAGCTTAAGTGCTTCTTCTGTGGAAAGGTCGGGTATATCAAGAAGCATTGCAAGGACTTCCTTTCTAAAGGAGGTAGGTGTGATCTTCTATATTTAGAAACTTGTTTGGTTGAGGAATCTAGTGACATTTGGGTCATAGATTCCAGTGCAACTAATCATGTTTGTGTTTCTCTATAGGGGTTCAAAGAAACAAGAAGTCTGCTACATGAGGACTTCACGCTTTGGATGGGCGATGGATCCTTGGTCTCAGCGAAAGCAGTAGGAGACGTCTATCTTTACTTTGATAATTATAGAAATTTATTTTTGCAAGATTGTTTTTATGTTCCTAAATTTAAAAGGAATTTAATTTCTGTATCTTGTTTATTTAAAGACTCCTACGTGGTATCTTTTAATGAAAAAGTGGTGATTCGTAAAAACAAATCTTTTATCTACTCTAGATGGATGCAAAATAATCTATATTTTATCAAACCTAAGATGGACTTATTGCTTAATGCTGAGATAAATGATAATGACTCTAAAAGACTTAAAACTTCTCACTCTAATAAGACTTATCTTTGGCATTTGCGCCTTGGTCATATTAACCTGAATAGGATTCAAAGGTTGGTAAGAGATGGACCTTTAAGTCACTTAAAGGTGGAATCTATAACTCAATGTGAATCTTGTTTGGAGGGTAAAATGACCAAAAGATCATTCGGGTCTAAGGGCAATAGGGCCGAAGGGATTCTAGAACTTGTGCATAGTGATGTTTGCAGACCAATGAACATCCGGCCATAAGGAGGGTATGAGTACTTCGTCACTTTTATTGACGATTACTCAAGATATGGGTATGTGTACCTAATGCACCACAAAAGCGAAACTTTTGACAAGTTCAGGGAGTTTCAGGCTGAAGTGGAAAAGCAATTGGGTAAACCTATAAAGGCACTTCGATCAGATCGAGGTGGGGAATACCTTTATGATGAGTTCTTGAAACACTTGTTAGAGAATGGATTTTATCCCATTTGACTGCGCCGGGCACTCCGCAGCAGAATGACGTAGCGAAGAAAAGGAATTGCACTTTGTGGGACATGATTAAGTCCATTATGAGTTATTCATCATTGCCTTTATCCTTTTGGGGATATACACTACAAACTGCATGTTATCTTTTGAACAATGTGCCTTCAAAATAGGTCCCTAAAACTCCTCACGAGTTGTGGACAAGTAGGAAGACATCCTTAAACCATATCACATATGGGGATGTCCTGCTCATGTCCTGTTTAATGATCCAAATAAGTTGGAAGCACATTCAAAAGTTTGCATGTTTGTAGGATATCCAAAAGGGACTAAAGGAGGTTATTTTTATAACCTAAAGGAAAATAAAGTCGTAGTTTCAACTAATGCAACTTTCCTTGAGGAGAGTTACATGGACGACTTTAAACCTTGAAGTAAAGTGGTGCTTGAGGAGTTAAGGGGTGATCCGTTCACTCCGAAGGTTCCGAACGAAACCATTTCGATCGGTGTAGAAAAACCAAACAAACCTAAACAACAACCTCAGGGGCTTCGGCATAGTGGGAGGATCGAGCGTCAACCTGAGAGGTATATGTTCAATGAGGAGGCCTTCTTGGCTGAACCAGATGAACATGAAAAGGATCCTTATACTTACGCAGAAGCTATGGAGGATGTTGATTCAAGACTCTGGACAGAGGCCATGAATGTAGAGATGAAGTCTATGGAGACTAATCAGGTCTGGGAGCTTGTGGATCTTCCCGAAGGGGTAAAACCCATAGGGTATAAGTGGATCTATAAGAGGAAAAGAGGAGTGGATGGAAAGGTCGAAACCTTTAAGGCAAGACTAGTAGCTAAGGGTTATACGCAAAAGGAAGGAATCGATTATGAGGAAACCTTTTCACCTGTAGCCATGCTTAAGTCCATCCAGATTCTCTTGTCCATAGCTGCCACTTTCGACTATGAGATTTGGCAGATGGATGTCAAGATGACTTTTCTAAATGGCTATCTTGATGAGTCCATTTATATGGAACAACCAGACGGGTTCAAGGTCGCGGGTCAAGAGGATAAGGTTTGTAAGCTGCTAAAGTCAATTTATGGACTTAAGCAGGCTTCTCATTCTTGGAACATAAGATTTGATCAAGTGATCAAGACTTATGGGTTCTCACAAAATGTGGATGAACCATGTGTTTACAAACACATTAAGAATGAGAAGGTGGTTTTTCTACTGCTCTATGTAGATGACATTCTATTAATTGGCAATGATGTTGGGGCGTTGTTATCAATCAAATTATAGTTGACCAAGTAGTTTGACATGAAGGACTTGGGTGAGGCTAATTTTGTTCTTGATATCCAGATCTTTCAGGATAGGAAAAACAAAATGATAGCTTTGTCTTAGGCCAGCTACATAGATAAAATTTTCAGGAGGTTTACAATGTAGGATTCCAAGAAAGGTGGGCAACCATCTAGGTCTGGAATTACTCTTTCTAAGAAAGACTCTCCAAAGTCTTATGAAGAAAGAGAATACATGAAGAAGGTACCTTATGCTTCGGTAGTGGGTAGTCTCTTGTATGCCATGCTTTGCACATGACCGGATATTAGCTATGCGGTCAGGATTGTAAGTCGATTTCAGGCGGATCCAGGACCAAACCATTGCATTGCGGTAAAGCATATTTTCAAGTACCTAAGAAGGACTCGAGGGTATATGCTTGTGTATTCGGATGAGGACTTGACTCCTCTAGGATACACTGACTTAGATTTTCAATCCTGTATGGATTCTAGGAAATCGACTTTGGGGTTTATGTTTACTCTGGGGGGTGGTGCCATCAGTTGGAGAAGTGCAAAGCAAGATGCACTTCGGATTCAACGACGGAGGCCGAGTATGTGGCGGCTAGTGATGCTTCGAAAGAAGCAGTGTGGCTCTGCAAGTTCCTTGCGGATCTTGAGGTAGTTCCTGGTATAGAAAAAGCGGTATCACTGTACTATGATAACAGTGCGGCGGTAGCTAATGCTAAGGAACCAAGATTTCACAAGAAGAGTAATCATATTGATCAGAAGTATCATGTGATAAAGGACTTCGTTGAGGGCGGGCATGTCACGGTGTGCAAGATCGCATCAGAGGACAATTTAACTGATCCATTTATGAAGACACTTACCGGGAGAGTCTTCGAGAGGCATGTGGAAGCTATGAGGATGCGAAATTTGTTGTATTTACTCACTTAGTGCAAGTGGGAGATTGTTAGACATGTATGCCCTAAGGAGTAAAAATGTAATACATTTTTGGAGACATTTTTATCAATAAAGAATTTATTCATTTATATATACCAAATCTTGTCCTCTTTACGTTCATATTTGTTGAATGTATGTTAAGCAAACAGAAGTTTGAGACTGTTAGTCTAAACCTTAAGAATTGGGCATGTGATGGACTGATTATGCAGAAGACACGATTCTTAAGGTAACGATCTAAAACATATGATCAGCAATCAAGAGAATAAAGTTGGGCGCTTTATTCATGTAAAGATTGTTATGTTGTCTATATCCCTTTTGAGAGATGGTTTGTCTTGACCATCGGAGTTGGACTCTGTGAATAGAAACATTGGCACGTTATCATAGGTGACAATGTGTTGGATCGGGACATAAAGTGAATTGATCTTGGATTAATAATTCTATCTTGGCAAAACAATTCACTTTAGACAATCATTTGTATTGTATCTTAATCCTGAGATGAATAGTGAGTCCGTCGTCTCGACTTGTTTCTTTTGATATGCCAAAGGGTGACACCTACATCTCAATAGTGGTATGCATGCGGTACATTGGAGGCATGACTCTTGATAACGTAGACTTGTTATTCATAGATATGGAATCCATAGCTCCTTTTTAGGAGTAATGATATCCTCTTATATGCGTTGTCCTATAATTGGAAAACTAGAGCGTTCAACCATTTGGATACATAGGTGTAACCGAATGGATACTATCTTTGGATAGTAAGTTTTCTGATGGTGAGACATCAGGAAGGTAAGGCAGAACTTGTCCTTAAGTCGATTATGGATTTTCATATGGGGATACAATACACTATGATATGTCATAGAGACTTAGCTATACGAGCTTTGTAATGCTATAAAGCTCGAGAGTGCAGGTCCAAGCTTTTCGTGGAATAGCGTTGGAGTTAATAATTGTGAAATGTATATCTGGGGTATTGGGCTTCATAATTATCGTGAGCTTGAACTTTATAGATCCATTTTGGTCCCCTTTGCTAACTCATAAAATCCTATAACAATAGGCGTGCTGTTTCAATAATTGGTGACTTATGTTGGATTTATCAGATTGGTTTAAATTTTAGAAAAATTAAATAATTCATGTCTGTTTATCGGTTGAATTAATTTTGTAAGAAATTAATTCAAGATAAACTTGTTGAATTATTGGGATCAAATAATTCTTGTCTGTTTATCGGTTGATTTAATTTTGGATAAATTAGATCAAGATAAACTTGCAAAATTATTGTGAATTGATTTATTTTCTTAGAGATTATCTTGATAAAGTTTGTTTTGATTAGATAAGTTTTCTATTGGGTTATTTGAATCTAAACTGAGACTTTATCCTATAGAATCTCAGGTGGAAAATAAAATATTCATGGAGATATTTACGTGGGAGTTTGGCCTATCGAATGACGTGTTCGGCCTGCCGATCAACGAGCGATAAGATTACGCGTTGTCACACGGATCTTATCAGATATTGATCAGAACTTTATTTTGTTTTGAGTTTTTGAGACCTAATCTGATAAGGACTGACCCTAGGACCAATAGCTATAAAAAGGGAGTGAATCTCATGATTTACTCAGATCAATTGAGAGATTAAGAGAGATACTCTTCTGGTGAACATCTGAAAACTCCTTGAGAGCTTTTGTTCACAAAGCACGAACATTAGCTTTGGGTTCTCTCTATTGGTTGGAAGGAGAGTCACCGGTGGAAGAGCTGTACGTGTGAGCCCACACTCACTCCGGTTGTGGATAGTGAATAGCAAAGAAGACCAATTGGTTGAGGCTCTTCTGGAACGTTACTTCTCTACACAGGTTGTAGAGGTTCTTCGACACACAAAGGTTAGTAAGATCTGTTTAATTTATACATATAACATGCAAACTTATGTTTTAGAAATTACTTTGAAAAAAAAATTTTAAAATTCTGCTGCGCACCGTTTTTCCAACAATGCCTTGATTGAACATAAGGCATGATTTATGTTATCCTTATATTATTTCTCGATCTTAAGTAGACTCATATTGATAACTCTTATCAATTCATTCCAGTATGGCCTTACATTTTTCTTCAGTCTAACTTATCGAGGGGCCCATAGATATCTTTCTCATAATAAACGAGGGACAAATTCCTTCTTAATCACTCACATTCCTCACATGATTCACTCTATATTCAAAAAAAAATCCATTCCATCATCCTGTTAAAGATAATATTAGAATGTGTCAAAATATAGACTTGTCATGTATGAAACAATGGTGATTTCAGGTCAGAGGACTAGGATAATACTATTGTGATGAGAATCACTTATGACAATTATCCATGCAGTATTCTCATAGCGGGTCGATCCAATGCATCATTTCTCAAATATGTATCTATGAGTTGACTTAGTATCTCATACACATGATTAGTAAAACATAATCATCAGTCAAACTTCATACTAGTCTTCATTCATTATTATCCCAATAATAATGACCGACTAAGGATAATTTAAAATAGAATTCAATTTTCACTTAAGAGTTTTACTATCAAATCACATACTTGATGACCTTAGCCAGAATTAACTATTCATGAAATTAGAATAAAAAACAATAATGAAAATGCCTCTTTATTAATACAATGCAAATGTAACGAAGCCAAAATATGGTCATTAAATAATTGGCCTAGGGCACATCACTAATAGTGCCATTTGTTGGAGTGTGAAGTAAGATTGTGCTTCAAATTCAATGATGGAGGTTGAGTATGTGGCAGCCAGTGATGCTTCGAAAGAAGCAAGGTGGCTCCACAAGTTTCTTGCGGATCTTAAGGTAGTTTCTGGTATGGATAAGGCGGTATCATTGTACTGTGATAGCAGTGTGGCAATAGCTAATGCTAAGGAACCAAGATTTCACAAGAAGAGTAAGCATATTGATTGAAAGTATTATGTGATAAAGGACTTCATTGAGGGTGGACATGTCATGGTGAGCAAAATTACTTCAGAGGACAATTTAGCTGATCCATTCACGAAGACACTTACTAGGAGAGTCTTTGAGAGGCATGTGGAAGCTATGCGGATGCAAGATTTGTCATGTTTACTCACTTAGTGCAAGTGGGAGATTGTTAGACATGTATGCCCTAAACAGTAAAAATGTGTTATATTTTTAGAGACATTTTTATTAATGAAGAATTTATTTATTATTTATATACCAAATCTTGTCCTCATTATATTCATATCAGTTGAATGTATGTTAAGCAAACAATAGTCTGAGAGTGCCGATCTAAACCTTTAAAAATTGGGCATATGATAGACAGATTATGCAGAAGACATGATTCTTAAGATGACAGTCTAAAACATATGATCCACAATCGAGGGAATAAAGTCGGGCACTTTATTCATGTAAAGATTGTTATGTTGTTTATATCCTTATTGGGAGATGGTCTGTCTTGGCCATCGAAGGTGGACTCCACGAATAGAAACATTGGCACATTGTCATAGGTGACGATGGACCGGGGCATAAAGTAAATTTATTTAGATTAATAATTGTGTCTTAGCAAATTGATTTAGTTTAGACAATCATTTGTATTGTATCTTAATCCTAAGATGAATAGTGCGTCTGTTGTCTTGATTTGTATCTTTTGATGTATCAAAGGGTGACACCCACATTTTAATAGTGGTATGCATGCTGGTACGTTGGAGGCATGACTCTTCATACCGTAGATCTATTATTCATAGATATGGAATCCATAGCTCCTCCTTAGGAGTAGTGATATTATCTTATATGCGTTATCTTGTAATTGAAAAACTAGAGTGCTCAACCATTTGGATACATAGGTGTAACTGAATGGTATACTGTCTTTGGATGTTAAGTTTTCTGATGGTGAGATAATAGAATGTAAGATAAAAATAATCGAAAAGGTAAGACAAAACTTGTCCTTAAGCTAATTGTAGATAATCCTATGAGGATACAATATACTATGATATGTCTTGGAGACTTAGCTATACGAGCGTCGTAATTCTATATAGTTCGAGAGTGCAGCTCCAAGATAATAGTAGAACAACGTTGTTGATAATTATGAAATTTATATCTGAGATATTGGGTTTCATAATTATTGGGAGCTTGAAATATATAGGTCTATCAGGTCGCCTTTGCTAGCTCACATAAATCCTGTAACGATACGGTGTGTTTTTCTAATAATGGGTGACTTATGGCAGATTTATCAGATTGGCTAAAATTTGAAAGGATTAAATAATTCATGTTTGTTTATCAGTTGAATTCATTTTGTGATAAAATTAATTCAAGATAAACTTGTTGAATTATCAGGATTAGGTAATTCATGTTTGTTTGTCGGTTGGATTAATTTTTGAATTAATTCAAGATAAACTTGTTGAATTATTAGGAATTAGTTTATTTTCCTAGAGATTATCTAGATAAAGTTGTTTTAATTAGAAAACTTTTCTATTGGGTTAGTTGAATTAAAACTGAGACTTTATCCTATAGAATCTCAGGTGAAAAATAAAAGATTCGCTGAGATTTATTATTGATAGTTCAGCATGTCAATCCTCAGGTTCAGCCTGCCGATGGGGCAAGTTTGGCATGCCGATTAGACAGATCAGCTTGCCTATTGAGCGATAAAAAGATCACGCGTTTTCACGTGGATTTCATCTGATATTGATCTAAATTTGATTTTGATTTGAATTTTGAGGTATTATCTAATAAGGACTAACTCCTGGACCCAACCTCTATAAAAAGGGAGTGAGTCTTATTATTATTTTGATCAATTGAGAGATTAAGAGTGAAACTCTGATAGTGAGATTTTGAAACTCCCTAAGAGCTCTTGTTCACAAATCACGAACACTAGTTTTGGGTTTTCTCAATTGGTTGGAAGGAGAGGCACCTAGTGGAAGAGCTATACGTGTAAGCCCACACTCACTCCAATCGTGGATAGAGAATAGTAAAGAAGACCAATTGGTTGAGGCTTTTCTAGAACGTTACTTCTCTTCACAGATTGCAGGAGTTTTTCGGCATTCAAAGGTTAGTAAGATTTGGTTAATTTATGTATATAGCGTGTCAAACTTGTGTTTTGAAAAATACTCTGATATAAAAAATTTTAAAATTCTACTATGTACTATTTTTCCAACACCCATGAGGAAAATGTATTGCAAAGGTCCAATATATCAATTATGTTATTTATTTATTTATTGGCTGAAGAATTTAAGGATTAACATTCATTATTTACAATTTATTTAAAATGATTACACATTTTTTACATTTTCTATTTTTAGATTTTTGTTGTGATTTTTGGAATTTTAATAACTAGAAATGGAATTTAATTTAAAAGAAACAACAATTATAATAATGCTAAGGATTAAAGGTTCTATTATGGCAATTAACTTAAATATGTTTTAATTTTTCTAAAATTATTTATTAAAATAATTTAAGCATGCAATATGCCATCTTTTGTCAACAATAAATTAAGAGTTACCAAACATTTGATGTGCCAATTTATGTTTATAATGCATCAAAAACTCATTTTAACAAATAAGTATAATTTCAAAATTTACTAACTAAAATTACTAACAAAATTAATGTTAAACATTTACCATGCCATTTCCTATCTACAAATAATCAAAGTGTTCCTAAGCATTACCCTTTCTAGCCTTTGTCTATGAAAAATCAAAACTTAATTTTATAAGAATTTAGTTAAGTTAACAAGAAAATTATAAATTTTTAAAAAATAATTTTGATATTATAACTACGTTGAAAACTTTGAAAACTAAAAATATTTCTTAATCTTACTAGAATTCCTCCATCTCCTCAGCTAAAAAGGAAATTAGAAAAACATAATGAAAGTAAAAGCACACATAATTTTATTAAATATAACTTTTTTACAACATAAAAACTAGAAATATTTTACAAAACTTAAAACTAAACTAGATAAGAGAACCAACCTAAGAGAGAAAGAAAGAGAAAACTCTCCAAAATATGAAGAAAGGGGTAAGAATTGCAAGCCATTGGGGGAAGGGGTTATTTATAGGTAAGAGAATTTATTATTGCATAATTTTTTTGTTTTTAATATTTTATTTAGATAATTTTTGTTGCAAATGAGTAGGATGCATATTAGGAGATTTTTTTTGGAATTTTTGAATACTTTTTTACTGCCTACCACTTTTTTTAAATCGTTTAGATTTGATTTTTACTTTTTTTAAAAAAAAAATTCTTATCTTCTATGCATGAATCAGCTCTTTGAGAATGCTGATTTTACTTCAAATTTTGATATTGTAGGTGTAAGGGACGGATGAACGAGAGCCGTAGATTGCGCTATCTTAGATTAGATCTAGTGGTTTGAATGGAACAGAGCTAGGCAAGCTAAAGGCGAACAATGATCGAAGGGAGGAGAAGAAGCACTCTCGTGGGACACGCTGTACATGATCCAAAGCTAGAATCTAACACACAAACAACTGAGATCGTCTAGGCAGCTTGATCGGACGGCCTCGGTTGCACCACATGGCATGCTTTCAAATTTTAATTTCTTTTTTGATTTTTCATGCATTTGAAGCATATTTTTGCTCGTTTTCAAATCTAAAATGAAATAAACAAACTAAAATTAATTATTTTACAAATATAATTTTTTACAGTAATTTTAAAAATATTTATTTTACAATAAAACATATAAAACACACTAAAAATAATAAAAACTTCTAAAATTAAAAAAAAAACATAGAAATATTATAAGACTCGAGAATATTTTCATAAATTACTAGAGATATTATAAAGCATATTTACATATTAAAAACTTATTAATAAATATTTTAAGACTAAAAATAAATCACACAATATTAGTTTCACAGTTTTAATTATTTTCAAAATAATTAATTATTAAACACACATAAATGATTCTAAAAATTACTAAAAATATTATTAAACATAAAACACACTTCAAGTATATTTTTAAACATATTTTTACAGAAACACACTAAAATACTATTTATTACATAGATGTCATAATTAAGAGATTTAACCAGAAATATGAATGCAAAATGGTGGGATTTAGCCTTATGATATGTGCATTTTTACAGTCTCATCACACCCCAACTAGCTTATTGCTAATCTCGAGTAATTAAAGTGATAAAACATTAAAACAAACCAATTGATTGATTTCTCAAAGACTTGTGATTCCTTGTAGAATGTTCTTAGGGGGTTGTTTTAGATTCATGCCTCAAAATAAAATGTAAATATTGTTCATGTTTATGATTTATTTCAAGAGCATGTCTAATATTTAAAATGGATTTTCCCACGTGTGTGCTATTCTATCACTAATCATTGCATACAAACCAGATAAATTTTTATTAATATAAACTAATTTATGTTAATGAAATCTTATAAGCTTCTTTTTCATTCTCCTCTCCACTAATGTAGAATAATAATAAATTAAGCACTACTAAGACTTTATTCAGCTTGTAATCTAAGGGTAGGATGGAGGATAAATTTGAAGCTTGATTCACCCATACGACACTTGCATTATTCTTGAATCTTTGAAAGGTACAAATTATTTCCCAAGTAACAAAACTGAATATGAAGTAATCTTTCACTTGTTCTCCACTTTTTATTCAATTTTTTTACTTTTCCTTTTTTCATTTTTTTTTACTTTTTACTTTTTTCTTCTCTTTTTTGTTTACAAACTTGCAGAATAAATAATTCATTTATGTTAGTACGCATGCCGATATGTTAGAGGCATGACTCTTGATAGCGTAGACCTGTTATCCATAGATATGAAATCCATAGCTCCTCTTCATGAGTAGTTTCTATTCTCTTATATACATTATCCTGTAATTGGAAAACTGAAGCGCTCAACCATTTGGATCCCTAGGTGTAATCGAATGGTATACTGTTTTTTTATGGTAAGTTTTTCGATGGTAAGATAATGGAATGTAAGATAAAAATAATCGGGAAAGTAAGACAGAATTTAGCCTTAAGCTAATTATGGATAATCTTATGCGGATACGATACATTATGATATGTCGTTGAGACTTAGCTATATGGGCTTTGTAATTCTATATAGTTTGAGAGTGCAGCTCTAAGCTTTTAGTGGAGTAACATTAGAGTTGATAATTCTGAAATGTATATATGGGATATTAGGTTTCATAATTATTAGGAGCTTGAAATATATTGGTCCATTAGGTCCCCTTTGCTAGCTCATAAAAAATCCTATAATGATACGACATGCTTTTCCAACAATTGGTGACTTGTGTCAAATTGTCGATTGGCTAAAAATTCGATAGGATCAGATAATTCATGCATGTTTATCAATTGAATTAATTTTGTGAAAATTAATTCAAGATAAAGTTGTTAAATTATCAGAATCAGATAATTCATGCCTGTTTATTGTTGGATTAATTTTGAATAAATTAATTCAAGATAAACTTGTTGAATTATTAAGAATATTTATTTTCCTAGAGATTATCTAGATATGACTGTTTTAATCAGATAACTTCTCTATTGGGTCATTTGAATTAAAATTGAGGCTCTATCCTAAGAATCTCGGGTGGGAAATAAAAGAATCGCAGGGATCAGGCCGATCTTTAAGTTCGGCCTACCGATGGAGTAAGTTCGGCCTGCTAATGGAGCAAGTTTGGCAGGCCATCTAGCTGTTCAGCCTGCCGACTGGGTGATAAATAGAACACACATTTTCACGCAGATCTTGTCTGATATTGATTCTAATTCAAACTTTTTAGGCCTTATCTGATACATAATGACCCCTAGGCCCAACCTCTATAAAAGGGAAAGTAAGACTCATTGTTATTCATATCAATTAAGAGATTAAAAGTGAGTCTCTACTGGTGAGAGTCTGAAACTACCTATGAGCTATTGTTTATACATCACGAACTATAGCTTTGGATTTCTCGATTGGTTGGGAGGAGAGTCGCCTGGTGGAAGAATTGTACGAGTGTGCCCACATACACATCGATCGTGGATAGAGAATAGCAAAGAAGACTAGTTGGTTGAAGCTCTTCTAAGATGTTACTTCTCTTCACGGATTGCAGAGCTTTTCGGCAAACAAGGTAAGTAAGATCTGGTTAATTTATACATATAACGTGTCAAACTTGTGTTTTGAAAAATACTCTAGCATAAAAAATTTTAAAATTCTGCCATGTACTATTTTTTCCACAATTGATATAAGAGCCATGGTTGAATTATGTATAAATTATGAGTTTGTGGTCATGCTATACGTATAAATTATGTGATTTTGATCTATTTTATGCTTGAATTTAAATTTTTAGAGAGTCGGCACTCTAATATTTATATGTTGTCATGGATTATATGATGAATGTTTATTGATTAATTATGGTTTATTAAATTATCATTTAATTATTTATTAATTAATTAATTTATGCCGGTTATGGTTCCTTAGAGGTTAGAATATATATCTAGGTTTTTCATGTAATTAAATAGCGGACTATCATCTTTGTCTAAGAATAATTATTTAATTTTAAATTTGTAAGAATTTTGTAATTAAATAATCAGTCGGAGAAGATGAATCTAGAAGATGGATCTAAAAGATGGATGATAGCATTCCACATGTATTTCCTAAGTTGCTAAATTTTATATTTTGAATTGTTGAAAATAAAATTAAAAAACTACATAAAACTGTATTTTCTAAAAAAACATGATTTCTGCTCGGTTGACATGCCAAACCCTCTAGTTCAGCAGGCCAATGGTCGTAGATCGGTAGGCCAAACTTTAAGTTCGGCAAGCCGTCAGCGAGGTAGAAATTGGGTGGTTCTAGCGGTAGGCCAAACCTTTCAATTCAGCAAGCCAATCTATCATGACCAGTAGGCTGACCTAAAAAGATCGGCAGGCTGGAGGGTCATGATCGGTAGACTGTTCATACAGATCAACATGCCAGTAGAAAACTATGATTTTTCAAGAAAATGTGCTTTTTTGGTGCAGTTTTGATTTTGTTTTTGGGACAATTCTAAGAAACATTAAATTTGGATATGACCGAAAATATAGAGTATTCGATCTATGCAGGATTGAAGACTTAAAGATGAACATTACATGAAGAATGATACAATTTGAATATTTAAGGATGAAGAATCGATAATATGTTTCGATTTATCTCTTGTACTCTTTATTTTCTTTTCTCTAGGGTGAAACCATAATATTAAGTCATTTTTTGCTTGTGGCTTGGCATGATTCTTTTGCTTGTCTGCATTATAATATAATTTGCCATGTATATTGATAACATGTCATATAGAATAGGGAGTGCTGCTCATTAAAAAATTGTTCATGCATGTTTATAAAATAAAACCTTGATTTCAAAAGATTGAGTGGGAAAAGGTTTTCGAAGAGAGGACCTCAGGCCTCCATCATTGTTCCATAGGTAGTACATGGTGGTTTCGACCCCTAGGAAGGGACTTCATCATGTGCCAAGTTGTATTTCTGAAAGGATATGGTATTTTAGCATGATCTATGGTTGTAGACCCCTAGGTGGTGATTGTAATTTATGGATAAAATATTAAAACGGTGGTTATATACTCATGTTAATTTTATTATTAACCTCCCTTAAACTCTGTTAATAAAATTAATGGCCATAGAAACGATTATTAATATATGTTGGATCATAGGGGTCCTAGAAGGCATATATTAATCAGGAGTGGATCCGTGTTTTTGATTGAATTTTGGCATGACTCCTCTAGGAGTTTGTTGAATTCTGACTTGGGAATTATCGTTGTAAGGTTGTGATATTTTTAAGGTTTTGACACATAAACACATTTGTATGCTATACACGATTATGTTATCTTACTAAATTATTATGATATGTTTGCTTATGTTTGGTATATGATTCTTTACTGTCCATTAAAAATGTCTAAAAATGCTTTATCATCGATACTTGATGAAAACCAATTAACCAGAGAGAATGTGATTGGAAACCAAACCTAAACATCGTCCTTTTCTTTGAGAAACTCAAATTTGTGATGACAACTTTGTGTGCCCCGAGCCTATGGGAGATTCCATTAATGAGCAAATCCAAGCATATGATCACAGGAAATATGCGAATGATTAGGCTTGCTGCTATGTTATGGCTAGCTTGAATAATGTGCTACAGCTCAACAAGAAAACTATGAGACTGTGAAGCAGATCCTGGATAATCTTGAAGACATATTTGGTGGCCAGGCCCTAAAAAAGCAACAAGGGGCGCTTTGGAAACTCTTGAACTACAAACAGAGATTGGGGATGTCTGTGAAAAAGCATATGTTGGTCATGGGTTACCTCGTTGAGGCTCAAACCAATGGAGCTGACATTGATGCTGAAACTTAAATGACTATAGTCTTTGCGACATTGTCGAAAAAATATATCCCATTTAGAGCTATTTTTCATTTAAGCAATAGATGGGATATGACCTTGATTGAGTTGATGAAACAATTATAGGAGTTCAAACTACTAATTAGGGAGTCTTCTACTAGTGGCGAGGCCAACTTGGCGGCTGCCTCTGGTTCCAATCCTAATCCAGGGAATGGAAAGAAGCAACGGGCCAAGAACGGGAAGTCTTTTATTCCTGCAAATGGCAAGAAGAAGAAGAAGAAGAAGAAGAACCTGAAGAAGCTAAAGTGCTTATTCTATAGGAAGGTCAGGTACATAATGAAGAATTGCAAAGACTTCCTTTCCTGAGGAGGAAGGTGTGATCTTCTGTATTTAAAAACTTGTTTGGTTGAGGAATCTAGTGACACCTGGGTCATAGATTCTAGAGCAAATAATCAAGTTTGTGTTTTTCTACAAGGGTTCAAAGAAATGAGAAGTCTGTTTCATGAAGACTTCACGCTTCAGATAGGCAATGGATCCTTGGTCTTAGTTGAAGCAATGGGAGACGTCCATCTTCATTTTGATAATTATAGGATTTTAATTTTGTGAGATTGTTTTTATGTTCCTAAATTTTAAAGGAATTTAATTTCTATAGCTTATTTATTTAAAGACTACTATTTGGTTTCTTTTAATAATAAAGTAGTGATTCGTAAAAACAAATCTTTTATCTATTCTGGATGGATGCAAAATAATCTAAATTTTATCAAATCTAAGATGGACTTACTGCTAAATGCTGAGATGAATGATAAGAACTCTAAAAGACTTAAAACTTCTCACTCTAATATGACTTATCTTTGGCACTTGCAACTTTGTCATATTAACCTAAATAGGATTCAAAGGTTGATAAGGGATGGACCTTTAAGTCATTTAAAGGTGGAATCTATACCAAAATGTGAGTCTTGTTTGGAAGGTAAAATGACCAAAAGACTATTTGGGTCTAAGGTCCATAGGGTTGAAAGGGTTCTAGAACTTGTGCATAGTAATGTCTGCAAACCAATGAACATCTAGGAGCAAGAAGGGTATGAGTACTTCGTCACTTTTATTGATGATTACTCAAGGTATGGGTATGTGTATCTAATCCACCACAAAAGCAAAACATATGATAAGTTTAGGGAGTTTTCGGGCTGAAGTGGAAAAGCAATTGGGTAGACCCATAAAGGCATTTCGATCCGATCAATGTGGTGAATACCTTTCTAATGAGTTCTTGGGAAACTTATTAGAGAATGGGATTTTATCCCATTTGACCATGTCAGGCACTCCACAGCAAAATATCATGACTGAGAGAAGGAATAGGACTTTGTTGGACATTGTTAGGTCCATGATGAGTTATTCATCATTGCCTTTATCCTTTTGGGGATATGCACTACAAATCGCATGTTATCTTTTGAATGATGTGCCTTCAAAATCAGTTCCCAAAACTCCTCATGAGTTATGGACGAGGAAGAGGACTTCCATAAACCATATTCGTATCTGGCGATATCCAGCTTATGTTCTGTTTAGGGATGCGAATAAGTTGGAAGCACACTCAGAAGTTTGTGTGTTTGTAAGATATCCAAAAGGGACTAAAAGGGTTATTTCTATAACCTAAAGGAAAATAAAGTCATGGTTGCAATTAATGCAACTTTCCTTGAGAAAAGTTACATGGACGACTTTAAGCTTCGAAGCAAAGTGGTGCTTGAGGAGTGATTTGATCACTCTAGGGGTTTCGAATGCAACCATTCCATTAAGGGTAGAAAAACCAAACAAACCCAAATAACAACCTAAAGGGCTTTGTCATAGTGGGAGGATTGGGCATCAACCTAAGCGGTATATGCTCAATGGTGAGGCCTTTTTGGCTAAACTAGATGAACATGATAGGAATCCTTACACTTACGAAGAGGCTATGAAGGATATTAATTTGAAACTCTAGACAAAGGCCATGAACACAGAGATGAAGTCTATGGAGACTAATCGAGTTTGGGAGCTTGTGGATGTTCCCCAAGGGGTCAAACCCATAGGGTATAAGTGGATTTACAAGAGAAAAATAGGAGTGGATGAAAAGGCCAAAACCTTTAAGGCTCTATTTGTAGCTAAGGGATACGAGTAAAAGGAAGGAATCGATTATGAGGAAACCTTTTTGCCTATAGTCATGCTTAAATCCATCTGCATTCTCTTGTCCCTAGCTGCCGCTCTTGACTATGAGATTTGACAGATGGATGTCAAGATGACCTTTCTAAATGGCTATCTTAATGAATCCATTTATATGGAGTAGCCAGACAGGTTCAAGGCTAAGGGTCCATCTATATGAATCATTAGGTTAGGCTCAAGCATATTTTCAAGTACCTGAAAAGGACTCGAGAGTATATGCTTGTGTATTTGGGTGAGGACTTAACTGGTCTAGGAGACACTAACTTAGATTTCCATTCCTATTGGGATTCAGGGAGATCGACTTTTGGTTTTATGTTTACTCTAGGTGACGGTGCCATCAGTTGGAGGAGTATGAAGTAAGATTACACTTTGGATTCAATAATGGAGGTTGTTGATACTTACGGTGGTCTGTCGTCGGATCAACACCACGTGCGGCTGAGCACGGTGTCTGGCTCTTCCCGGCTTACCTCTACCTAGTCGGGCGTACCTGCAACAAGAGGAGGGATGCTTTGAAAGTTAAAGAAAAAGTGTCAATCAATAGACAAGGGCTCTCCGATGCTCAAGGCAAGGTTGCTCGGCAGAGGACGGGAGCTTGTTAGGTGGGAAGGAGTCTCTCTCTCTAGAATGCAATAAATGTATCCTATTGATAGGCTATTACTTGGATCGGATGTTACGTGGATTTTACCCACGACCCGAGTGCCGCATCAAGGCGTGTCAGGCAGTAGGTGACAAATGTCACTCCCCCGTCGATGGATTGGCTTCCATCAGACGGTGAGTTATTTGCCATTTGTTGGCTTGTGGTGGCGAGTAGCAGTCCACTTTGTGAATGAGAATGACCCAACCCATGCTGGTGCATATTCCGAGGTGGCAACCCGCCAGGGGTGCGGCCGCGGAGGCCCTAAGAAGCACCTCGGATGAAACGCACGCTATCGTCGAGGCCAGTAGTTTGCTCCCTAGAAGCTCTGTTGAGCTGTTTAGCCGACCACTAAAGTTTGTCTCCTCGACGGTAGCGTCGAGCTCACCCTCAACATTAGCCCTCCAATTCACCTGCTCGGTGTCCAGCTGGGTGGACTACGCTGAGTGGGTAAGGTCGGCTGAAAGAAAGAAAACCAAACGGCATTCCGAAGAGGGGTGAGACGAAAGGTTGCGCGGATCAACCAGGGGACACATGTCGCTCTATGGTTGACTACTCTGCCTGACTGGTGTAATCATCATGCCTCTTCATTTTTCATGCCCAAATTTCTAGCCTAAAACGGCTATAAATAGGGCCTTCCTTTCTGTCAATTTCACACAACTAAAGTCAAATTTTGCACCCAAAGAGTTCTTAGTTGCTGAGCTGTAGTTATTTACCCAAAGAATTTGCATTTCCAAGCTACCATAGCCTAATCAGGTAATTTCCTGAGGAGTATAAAAATGAGCGACAACATAGATTTCTAGAATATAGACATTTCCTGGTCGAAAAGTAGTCTGAAGGGCAGTTCGTCCATCGTTCAAACCGACGTAGAGAGTATGTCCCTAGAGTAGGATGGAGCAGGCTGACTAGGACAAATTTTGAGGGTCAACTCCTAGACGGTCTCCGAGCAGGAGTTTTTCAACCTGCTGAATGGGGAGAGACCGATTAGGCCATGCAGGAGTGAGGACCCTTACATCGGGGCGACGACTGCGGGCTCCTCCCGAGTTACTACCGGAAGAGAGTTGAACTTTGAGCAACCGATGATGTCCCAAGCACATCTGGCCATAATTCTAGGGCCTCGATCCACGTCGCACAGGTAATCAAGGTGGACATCTCTGACGAAAAGTGGGCGGCCGAGGAGGTGGAGGAGGCAGAGCAGCCTGAGATAGAAGAGGAAGAACGGGTCCAAATCACACAGGTCCAAGGGTGACTGCGTACAGGGTAACCCAGCTCAAGCAGACCTCAGCAGCAGCCTACACCAGCTATATAACAGAGTCCTGGCTAGAGGATCTGCATGCCGAGTTCAACATCCTAGACGACACGATCCTTATCATGCCTGAGGACAACGATTCGCCACCGGAGCTGCCAGAGGGGTACATAACACTTTATGTCCAATTCTTTAGGGCTGGGTTGCACCTCCCATTCTATCTGTTTCTCTGTCTGGCACTTAATGATTTTAACGTGTCCCCGCTCAATTAAACCCAAACAGTTACAGGTCGCTGATCAGGATGTATGTATTATGAGGTATCACCAGGAGACCGAGATGCTGCTGAAAGCATTTAAGAAAGTGTTCAAAATGAAGAAGCTTCTTAGGCAGTCTGTGTGGTGTTATCTCATCGGCTTCAGGAAAGACCTCATTTTGGGCAACCCCAACTCGAATAAACTTTGAAAATATGAGTGGTTCTATGTGTTAGAAATGTATGCTCTAAGGAGTAAAAATTTAATACGTTTTTGGAGACATTTTTATCAGTAAAGAATTTATTCATTTATATATACCAAATATTGTCCTCTTTACGTTCATATTCGTTGAATGTATGATAAGCAAACAGTAGTCTGAGACTATCAGTCTAAACCTTAAGAGTTGGGCATATGATGGGATGATTATGCGGTAGACACGATTCTTAAGGTGATGGTCTAAAATATATGATCCGCAATCGAGGGAATAAAGTTGGGCGCTTTATTCATGTAAAGATTGTTATGTTGTCTATATCCCTTTTGGGAGATGGTTTGTCTTGGTCATCGGAGTTGGACTCTGTGAATAGAAACATTGGCGCGTTGTCATAGGTGACGATGTGTTGGATCGGGACATAAAGTGAATTGATTTGGATTAATAATTCTGTCTTGGCAAATCGATTCACTTTAGACAATCATTTGTATTGTATCTTAATCCTGAGATGAATAATGGGCCCGTTGTCTCGACTTGTGTCTTTTGATGTACCAATGGGTGACTCCCACATCTCTATAGTGGCATGCATGCCAGTACGTTGGAGGCATGACTCTTGATAGCGTAGACTTGTTATTCATAGATATGGAATCCATAGCTCCTCTTTAGGAGTAATGATATCCTCTTATATGCGTTGTCCTGTAATTGGAAAACTGGAGCGCTCAACCATTTGGATACATAGGTGTAACCGAATGGTATACTATCTTTGGATGGTAAGTTTTCTAATGGTGAGACAATGGAACGTAAGATAAAAATAATCGGGAAGGTAAGACAGAACTTGTCCTTAAGCCGATTATGGATGATCATATGGGGATGCGATACACTATGATATGTCATGGAGACTTAGCTACACGAGCTTCGTAATTCTATAAAGTTCGAGAGTGCAGCTCCAAGCTTTTAGTGGAGTAGCGTTGGAGTTGATAATTGTGAAATGTATATCTGGGATATTGGGTTTCATAATTATCATGAGCTTGAACTTTATAGGTCCATTTTGGTCCCCTTTGCTAGCTCACAAAATCCTGTAACGACACGGCGTGCTTTTCCAATAATTGGTGACTTATGTCAGATTTATCAAATTGGTTTAAAATTTATAAGAATCAAATAATTCATGTCTGTTTATTGGTTGAATTAATTTTGTAAGAAAATTAGTTCAAGATGAACTTGTTGAATTATTGCGTTCGGATAATTCTTGTTTGTTTATCGGTTGTTTTAATTTTGGACAATTAGAACAAGATAAACTTGTAGAATTATTGTGAATTGATTTATTTTCTTAGAGATTATCTTGATAAAGTTTGTTTTGATCAGATATCTTTTCTATTAGGGTATTTGAATCAAAACTGAGACTTTATCCTTTAGAATCTCGGGTGGAAAATAAAAGATTCGCGGAGATTTTTTCACAGCAGTTTGGCCTACCGGATGACGTCTTCGGCCTGCCTATCAGACAGTTCAGCCTACCTATCAGCGCAAATAAGATTACGTATTTTTCACGCGTATCTTATCAGATATTGATCCGAACTTGATTCTGTTTCGATTTTTTGAGACCTAATCTGATATGGACTGACCCTAGGACCAATAGGTATAAAAAGGGAGTGAGTCTAATGATTTACTCAGATCAATTTGAGAGATTAAGAGTGATACTCTTCTAGTGAGCATCTGAAAACTCCCTGAGAGCTTTTGTTCACAAATCACGAGCACTAGCTTTGGGTTCTCTCTATTGGTTGGAAGGAGAGTCACCGGTGGAAGAGCTGTACGTGTGAGCCCACACTCACTCCGGTTGTGGATAGAGAATAGCAAAGAAGACCAGTTGGTTGAGGCTCTTCTGAAACGTTACTTCTCTACACAGGTCGCGGAGGTTCTTCGGCACACTGAGGTTAGTAAGATCTGTTTAATTTATACATATAACATGTCAAACTTGTGTTTTGGAAAATACTCTGATGAAAAATTATTTTTAAAAATTCCGCTGCGCACTTTGTTTCCAACAATTGGTATTAGAGCCGAGGTTTTACATAAATTTGCAAGTTTGTGATCATGTTATATGCATAAATTTTGTGATCTTAATCTCTCCAATGCTTGAATTAAATTTTATAGAGAGATGGCACTCTAGGTTTCTATATAATATATATGTTGTCATGGATTATGTGGTGAATTTTTATTAATTAATTATGGTTGATTAAATTGTTGTTTAATTATTTATTAATTAATTAATACCGGTTATGGTTCCTTAGAGGTTAGAATGTGTATCTAAGTTTTTCATGTAATTAGATGGCGGACTATCATCTCCGTCTAGGAATTGTTATTTAATTTTTAATTTGTAAGAATTTTGTAATTAAATAATTATTCGGAGAAGACGGAACGAGAAGTCGGATCTTAAAGATTGATGATGGCGCCTCCAGGTATTTCCTGAGTCTCTAATTTTATGTTTTTGAATTGTTGAAAATAAAATTGATGAATTGCATTGAAATTGTATTTTCTGGATTGAGGGTTTTTTGCTCGGTCGGCATGCTGGACCTCACAGTTCGGCAGGCCGAAGGTCACAAATCGACAGGCCGGACGTACGGTCCGGCAAGCCGACAGTGGGGCAAAAATTTTGGTGCTCTGCCGGCAGGCCGAACCTTCATGTTCGGCAGGCCGAACCACCATGATCGGCAGACCGATCACCCAGATCGGACTGCCGACTGAGAGCTACCAAATGTCCAGAAAAGGTGCAATTTTTGGTGCAGTTTTAATTTTATTTTTGGGACGATTCTGAGAAACATTTAATTTGGATATGACCAGAAATATGAAGTGTTCGATTCATACGGGATTGAGGACTTGAAGATGGATATTACATGAAGAAGGATACGGCTTGAGGATTCAAGGATGAAGAATCGATAAATGTCTCGATTATTCTCTTGTAATCTTATTTTTCTATTCTCTAGGGTGGAACCATAATATTACGGTTATTATTATTATTATGCTTGTAGCTTTGCTTGATTGCTTTGCTTGTCTGCATTATAATATGATTTACCATGTATATTGATAACATGCCATATAGAATAGGGAGTGCTGCTCATATTAAAATTGTTCATGCATAATTTTAAAATAAAACCTTGACTTCAAAAGATTGAGTGGGAGAAGGTTTTCGAAGAGAGAACCTAAGGCCTCCATCGTTGGTCCATAGGAAGAACATGGTGGTCCTGACCCCTAGGAAGGGATTTCTATCATGTACCAGATTGGATCTCTGAAAGGATAATGTATTTTAGTATGATTTATGGTTGCACACCCCTAGGTGGTGATTATAAATCATGGATAAAATATTGAAACGGTGGTTATACACTCACGTTAATTTTATTATTAACCTCCCCTAGGAGCTTTGTTAATAAAATTAATGGCCAAAGAAACGATTATTAATATATGCTGGATCATACGGGTCCTGGATGGCATATATTAATCAGGAGGGGATCCGTGTTCCTGATTGAATTTGGCATGACTCCCCTAGGAGCTTGTTGAATTCTGAGTTGGGAATTATCGTTGTAAGGTTGTGATATTTTCAAGGTTTTGACACATAAACACATTTGTATGATTTTACATGATTGTGTTATCTTACTAAATTAATATATGTGTTTGCTTATGTTTGGTATATGATTCTTTATTGTAGATTGAAAATGTCTAAAAACGCTTTATCATCGATACTTGACAAAAACCAATTAACCGGTGAGAACTATAATGATTGGAAACGGAACCTGGACATCGTCCTTTCCTTTGAGAAACTTAAATATGTACTGACAACTCCTTGTCCTCCCGAGCCTACGGGAGACTCAAGTAATGAGCAATTCCAAGCGTACGACCGCTGGAAAGATGCTAATGATCAGGCCCGCTGCTATGTTATGGCTAGCATGAACAACGTGCTGCAGGCTCAACATCAGGATTATGAGACTGCGAAGCAGATCTTGGATAATCTTGAGGACATGTTTGGAGGCCAGGCCATAACAAAGCGGCAAGGGGTGCTTTGGAAACTCTTAAACTGTAGACAGAGACCGAGGACATCTGTAAAGGAGCACATGATGTTGGTCATGGGTTACCTCGCTGAGGCACAAACCAATGGAGCCGACATCGATGCTGAAACTTAGATGACTATGGTCTTTGAGACTCTGTCTAAGGAATTTATTTCGTTTAGAGCTACTTTTAATTTGAGCAATAGACGGGATATGACCTTGACAGAACTGATGAAACAGTTACAGGAGTTTGAACTGTAGATCAGGGAGTCTCCTGCTGGTGGTGAGGCCAATATGGTAGCTGCTTCTGGTTCCAATCCTAACTCTGGGAATGGAAAGAAGCAACGGGCCAAGAGTGGCAAGTCTTCTATTCCTGCTGCAACCAAGAGCAAGAAAAAGAAGAAGAAGAACCCAAAGAAGCTTAAGTGCTTCTTCTATGGTAAGGTTGGGCATATAAAGAAGCATTGCAAGGACTTCCTTTCCAAGGGAGGTAGGTGTGATCTTCTATATTTAGAAACTTGTTTGGTTGAGGAATCCAGTGACATTTGGGTCATAGATTCCGGTGCAACTAATCATGTTTGTGTTTCTCTGTAGGGATTCAAAGAAACGAGAAGTCTACTTCGTGAAGACTTAACGCTTCGGATGGGCGATGGATCCTTGGTCTCAGCAGAAGCAGTGGGAGATGTCCATCTTTATTTTGATAATTACAGGAGTTTAATTTTGCGAGATTGTTTTTATGTTCCTAAATTTAAAAGGAATTTAATTTCTGTATCTTCTTTATTTAAAGACTCCTACGTGGTATCTTTTAATGAAAAAGTGGTGATTCGTAAAAACAAATCTTTTATCTGTTCTGGATGGATGCAAAATAATCTATATTTTATCAAACCTAAGATGGACTTATTGCTTAATGCTGAGATAAATGATAATGACTCAAAAAGACTTAAAACTTCTCACTCTAATAAGACTTATCTTTGGCATTTGCGCCTTGGCCATATTAACCTGAATAGGATTCAAAGGTTGGTAAGGGATGGACCTTTAAGTCACTTAAAGGTGGAATCTATACCTCAATGTGAGTCTTGTTTGGAGGGTAAAATGACCAAAAGACCATACGGGTCTAAGGGCAATAGGGCCGAAGGGGTTCTAGAACTTGTGCATAGTGATGTTTGCGGACCGATGAACATCCGGGCACGAGGAGGGTATGAGTACTTTGTCACTTTCATTGACGATCACTCAAGATATGGGTATGTGTACCTAATGCACCACAAAAGCGAAACTTATGATAAGTTCAGGGAGTTTCGGGCTGAAGTGGAAAAGCAATTGGGTAAACCCATAAAGGCACTTCGATCAGATCGAGGTGGAGAATACCTTTCTGATGAGTTCTTGGGACACTTGTTAGAGAATGGGATTTTATCCCATTTGACTGCGCCGGGCACTCCGCAGCAAAATGGCGTAGTGGAGAGAAGGAATAGGACTTTGTTGGACATGATTCGGTCCATGATGAGTTATTCATCATTGCCTTTATCCTTTTGGGGATATGCACTACAAACCGCATGTTATCTTTTGAACAATGTGCCTTCAAAATCGGTCCCTAAAACTCCTCAGGAGTTGTGGACAAGACGGAAGACATCCTTAAACCATATTCGCATATGGGGATGTCCAGCTCATGTCCTGTTTAAGGATCCGAATAAGTTGGAAGCACGTTCAGAAGTTTGCGTGTTTGTAGGATATCCAAAAGGGTCTAAAGGGGGTTATATTTATAACCCAAAGGAAAATAAAGTCGTGGTTTCAACTAATGCAACTTTCCTTGAGGAGAGTTACATGAACGACTTTAAACCTCGAAGCAAAGTGGTGCTTGAGGAGTTGAGGGGTGATTTGTTTACTCCGAAGGTTCCGAATGAAACCATTCCGATCAGTGTAGAAAAACCAAACAAACCTGAACAACAACCTCAGAGGCTTCGGCGTAGTGGGAGGATCGGGCGTCAACCTGAGAGGTATATGTTCAATGGGGAAGTCTTTTTGGCTGAACCGGATGAACATGACAGGGATCCTTATACTTACACAGAAGCTATGGAGGATGTTGATTCAAGACTCTGGACAGAGGCCATGAACATAGAGATGAAGTCTATGGAGACTAATCGGGTCTGGGAGCTTGTGGATCTTCCCGAAGGGGTAAAACCCATAGGGTGTAAGTGGATCTACAAGAGGAAAAGAGGAGTGGATGGAAAGGTCGAAACCTTTAAGGCTAGACTAGTAGCTAAGGGTTATATGCAAAAGGAAGGAATCGATTATGAGGAAACCTTTTCACCTGTAGCCATGCTTAAGTCCATCCGGATTCTCTTGACCATAGCTGCCGCTCTCGACTACGAGATTTGGCAGATGGATGTCAAGACGGCTTTTCTGAATGGCTATCTTGATGAGTCCATTTATATGGAACAACCAGACGGGTTCAAGGTCGCGGGTCAAGAGGGTAAGGTTTGTAAGCTGCTAAAGTCAATTTATGGACTTAAGCAGGCTTCTTGTTCTTGGAACATAAGATTTGGTCAAGTGATCAAGACTTATGGGTTCTCAAAAAATGTGGATGAACCATGTGTTTACAAACACATTAAGAATGAGAAGGTGGTTTTTCTACTACTCTATGTAGATGACATTCTGCTAATTGGCAATGACGTTGGGGCATTGTCATCAGTCAAATTATGGTTGACCAAGCAGTTTGACATGAAGGACTTGGGTGAGGCTAATTTTGTTCTCGGTATCCAGATCTTTCGGGATAGGAAGAACAAAATGATAGCTTTGTCACAGGCCAGCTACATAGATAAAATTCTCAGGAGGTTTGCAATGCAGGATTCCAAGAAAGGTGGGCAACCATCTAGGTCTGGAATTACTCTTTCTAAGAAAGACTCTCCAAAGTCTTATGAGGAAAGAGAATACATGATGAAGGTGCCTTAAGCTTCGGCAGTGGGTAGTCTCATGTATGCCATGCTTTGCACTCGACCGGATATTAGCTATGCGGTCGGGATTGTGAGTCGATTTCAGGCGGATCCAGGACCGAACCATTGGGTTGCGGTAAAGCATATTTTCAAGTACCTGAGAAGGACTCGAGGGTATATGCTTGTGTATTCGGGTGAGGATTTAACTCCTCTAGGATACACTGATTCGAATTTTCAATCCTGCCTGGATTCTAGGAAATCGACTTCGGGGTTTGTGTTTACTCTTGGTGGCGGTGCCATCAGTTGGAGAAGTGCGAAGCAAGATTGCACTTCGGATTCAACGATGGAGGCTGAGTATGTGGCGGCTAGTGATGCTTCGAAAGAAGCAGTGTGGCTCCGCAAGTTCCTTGGGGATCTTGAGGTAGTTCCTGGTATGGATAAGGCGGTATCACTGTACTGTGATAACAGTGCGGCGGTAGCTAATGCTAAGGAACCAAGATTTCACAAGACGAGTAAGCATATTGATCGGAAGTATCATGTGATAAAGGACTTCGTTGAGAGCGGGCATGTCACGGTGTGCAAGATCGCGTCAGAGGACAATTTAACTGATCCATTCACGAAGACACTTACTAGGAGAGTCTTCGAGAGGCATGTGGAAGCTATGGGGATGCGAAATTTGCAGTATTTACTCTCTTAGCGCAAGTGGGAGATTGTTAGACATGTATGCTCTAAGGAGTAAAAATTTAATACGTTTTTTGAGACATTTTTATCAATAAAGAATTTATTCATTTATATATACCAAATATTGTCCTCTTTACGTTCATATTCGTTGAATGTATGATAAGCAAACAGTAGTCTGAGACTATCAGTCTAAACCTTAAGAGTTGGGCATATGATGGGATGATTATGCGGTAGACACGATTCTTAAGGTGATGGTCTAAAATATATGATCCGCAATCGAGGGAATAAAGTTGGGCGCTTTATTCATGTAAAGATTGTTACGTTGTCTATATCCCTTTTGGGAGATGGTTTGTCTTGGCCATCGGAGTTGGACTCCGTGAATAGAAACATTGGCGCGTTGTCATAGGTGACGATGTGTTGGATCGGGACATAAAGTGAATTGATTTGGATTAATAATTCTGTCTTGGCAAATCGATTCACTTTAGACAATCATTTGTATTGTATCTTAATCCTGAGATGAATAATGGGCCCGTTGTCTCGACTTGTGTCTTTTGATGTACCAATGGGTGACTCCCACATCTCTATAGTGGCATGCATGCCAGTACGTTGGAGGCATGACTCTTGATAGCGTAGACTTGTTATTCATAGATATGGAATCCATAGCTCCTCTTTAGGAGTAATGATATCCTCTTATATGCGTTGTCCTGTAATTGGAAAACTGGAGCGCTCAACCATTTGGATACATAGGTGTAACCGAATGGTATACTATCTTTGGATGGTAAGTTTTCTAATGGTGAGACAATGGAACGTAAGATAAAAATAATCGGGAAGGTAAGACAGAACTTATCCTTAAGCCGATTATGGATGATCATATGGGGATGCGATACACTATGATATGTCATGGAGACTTAGCTACACGAGCTTCGTAATTCTATAAAGTTCGAGAGTGCAGCTCCAAGCTTTTAGTGGAGTAGCGTTGGAGTTGATAATTGTGAAATGTATATCTGGGATATTGGGTTTCATAATTATCATGAGCTTGAACTTTATAGGTCCATTTTGGTCCCCTTTGCTAGCTCACAAAATCTTGTAACGACACGGCGTGCTTTTCCAATAATTGGTGACTTATGTCAGATTTATCAGATTGGTTTAAAATTTATAAGAATCAAATAATTCATGTCTGTTTATTGGTTGAATTAATTTTGTAAGAAAATTAGTTCAAGATGAACTTGTTGAATTATTGCGTTCGGATAATTCTTGTTTGTTTATCGGTTGTTTTAATTTTGGACAATTAGAACAAGATAAACTTGTAGAATTATTGTGAATTGATTTATTTTCTTAGAGATTATCTTGATAAAGTTTGTTTTGATCAGATATCTTTTCTATTGGGGTATTTGAATCAAAACTGAGACTTTATCCTTTAGAATTTCGGGTGGAAAATAAAAGATTCGCGAAGATTTTTTCTCGGCAGTTTGGCCTACCGGATGACGTCTTCGGCCTGCCTATTAGACAGTTCGGCCTGCCTATCAGCGCACATAAGATTACGCATTTTTCACGCTTATCTTATCAGATATTGATCCGAACTTGATTCTGTTTCAATTTTTTGAGACCTAATCTGATATGGACTGACCCTAGGACCAATAGGTATAAAAAGGGAGTGAGTCTAATGATTTACTCAGATCAATTTGAGAGATTAAGAGTGATACTCTTCTAGTGAGCATCTGAAAACTCCCTGAGAGCTTTTGTTCACAAATCACGAGCACTAGCTTTGGGTTCTCTCTATTGGTTGGAAGGAGAGTCACCGGTGGAAGAGCTGTACGTGTGAGCCAACACTCACTCCGGTTGTGGATAGAGAATAGCAAAGAAGACCAGTTGGTTGAGGCTCTTCTGGAACGTTACTTCTCTACACAGGTCGCGGAGGTTCTTCGGCACACTGAGGTTAGTAAGATCTGTTTAATTTATACATATAACATGTCAAACTTGTGTTTTGGAAAATACTCTGATGAAAAATTATTTTTAAAAATTCCGCTGCGCACTTTGTTTCCAACACTATGTTGGGGGCAATTACCTAACCCGAGCTGGTGAGGCTGTCTTTGTTGACCAACATGTGCCGAGGACGTTCGAACAAGGGCACATGTGGTCTAAGAGGCCTTAGGCACTAGGCCATGTGATCAGGAAGGTCGAAGACCTATTTGAGAAGTCAAAAGCGACCAGGCAACAGTCTATCCTACTCAGGAAGGAAACCCTTTTTGGTTATGGCTAGTTCGGGGAACCCAGTAGAATAAATACCCCACCAACCCGCCCTGCCCAGTCAGTCGGGCAGGTGACAGTCACCAGGTCTCGCACTGCAGACTCCCAAGGCCGAGCACTTCCTGATCCGGGTGGCCAACGAGGGAGCCATCATCATCCAGCTCTGAGGACTCGTCGAGTGGCTCCTTCAATGCGGGGCCACCAATAGCAGACGAGGACCTCGAGGATGTGATACGGCTCATTAACCCATCTCGCTAGCTCTGGATCGGAGGTTAGCCTTGAGTTTTTTTTATATATATCTATGCCGACCTGATTTTGACTTGGAAATTTTGTCTTGCATAAATGTCTTCACGGCCGAGCACTGTTGCTGAAAGACAGGCTCTCATGGAGAGCCTTAGGAAACAGAAGGGCAAGGCCGTGGAGGTCGGGAGGAAGCGTAAACGGACTCCGAGGACTGAGCTTCCTCCCCGACCTGAGCAGGTACCCATCACAGTCTAAGAGCCACCACCCCCGTCTTTGAGGACCAGGGCTTCATTAAAGGAGACACCGGTTGACGACTCCACCGTGGTGTCTTCTGAGGATCCCCAGAGGAGACGCCCGAACTACCACGAAACCATCCTAGAGCGTCTCTTGGATGTAATGCCCTAGGAAGATTTTTTGGCGAACCTCTAGAGAGAGGATTTCCAAGGCCTTTCCGACTCGGCCTTCCATTCTGCCGCCATGGTAAGTGCTTGTCTAACTCAAGCCTCTTGACTATTTTTCCTTCCACCGAGCACTAAAATATTGTTATCCTCAGACGAGTGCCATCTTGCAGATGGCCTACTCAACTAGGATGAAGGACTTCAACAAGGAGAAAGAGAGGCATAAGAAGACCTTCCTCAGCAAGTTGGAGGTTGAAAGGAAGCTCGGCACCAAGAACATCGAGCTAGACCAAATCAAGAATTCCCTTTCCTAAGCAGAGGAAGAAGCTGGGAAGGCCAAGGAAGACGCCGTTAAGGCCAAGGCTGAGGTCGAGGAGGCTTTGTGGGAGGCCAGGGAGGCAAAGGATGAGGCTACTCGGCTCAAAGGGCAGTTGGTGGCTTTGCAGGAAGAGCACCAGCAATTTTTGGAGGAGCTCCCTGGTCGTCTCACATAAGCCGTGGAGGAATTCAAGGCGTCCTTGGAGTACGCTGACTACTACTACTTTGGCATGATGGACCTCCAAGATCATCTTATCCGGCAACACCCCGAGGCCGAAGGCTTTGACTGGTCGCTCATAGTCAAGCCAGAACAAGGCGCTGCTCAACAACAGCAAGGTGAGGAGGTTGTCGTAGTAGACGGCGATAGCAACGGAGACTGGCAGAGCACTGCCGGTGGTGGAGGCGAGGAAGGCATTGCTGGGGATGAAACCCAGGCCTAGGCCATTTTTTTTTGTTTTGTCCTGTTCGGGCTCAGGAGGTGCCCAGTTATTTATACCTCCCCATCACTAAATAAAATTTATTTTCCGTATTCTTTGCTTCTCAGATTTTTGTATACTGTGTTTTTGATATCTTTCAAGTGCGATTGTTCTCGGGAAAATGTTTTTGTGCTTCAGGGTGGGAGGTTTCTTGGGAACGTAGTTTGGCCTTCATTTCATCAAGTTAAAGTAGACCTCAGTCTCAGAATCGAAGTTGGATGCTCCTTAGGAGGGGCACTCCTAGACAATAGTTTTTCGAGCTTCCATTTTTTTTATTAAGATTGAGGCCGAGTACATTATCTCGATAACTACCGAGTTCATCCAAGTAGGGACAGTATCCCTATTTACTCAGTTAATTCGAGCAGGGATGGTATCCTCGTTTTCTTGGTCGGGTAGAGCACAACGGCATGTGAATACCCCTACCCTGTCGCCCCCTAGACTTGTTTAAGTTTGAGGAAACTTTCCAAGTCTAGAACTCATCGGGTACGTGGTTGTGCCGAGCGACTCGCTTGATGGTCTGTATGGCGATACACTTAGAATCGGTGAGATGCTGATCAGCCCCCCTGTCCGGTTTATCATGACGACTCTCCCTTGTCGGGAGTCATTGTCTAGTCCTCTGGGCTAGAGTTATGGTATCCCTTATCGAGCTTGTTTATTTCCCTCAAACGCATTTCTCAGTGGAATGGTGTAGGAAATTTGCATTTCATTGATGTCATTGATGTGTAGTATTTACATCTCAATCCTATTCAATAGGCCTAGTTACAAAAGAATTACGACCAGAGGTCAAAAAAGGTTTCTAGCGATGAGTTAGCAAAAGAATCTTTTAAGGAGCTCGACATTCCAAGGATGATCAAGCTGGTTTTCCTCCATGTCAGGTAACTTGCATGTGCCCAGATGAACGATGCCGATAACCCTACACGGCCCATCCCATTTTGGACTAAAAGACCCCGAACCGGGCTGTTGAACTGTGACCTTTTTTAGTACCAAATCCCTAATTTTAAATCCTCTCGGTTGGACTTGCTTGTTGTAATATTGAGCAACTACTTGATTTCGGGCTGCATTATGGATTGCTGCCTGGTTTCTTTTTTCTTCAAGCAGATCAAACTCGGACATCATGACCTCAGCATTTTGGACCTCCTCATAGTGTTCAATTTTGAAGCTAGGCAACCCCACTTCGGTTGGGATAACGGCCTCAGCCCCATACACGAGGGAGAATAGAATCTCTCTGGTAGCTATCTGGGCTATTGTACAGTAGGCCCAGAGTACTTATGGGAGCTCATCAATCCATGCCCCCTTAAGGCCCTCAAGCTTTTTCTTTAAGTTATTCTTGATTGTTTTGTTAACTGCCTCCACTTGGCCGTTGCTCTAGGGGTAGCTTGGATAGAAGAAAACTTTCTTGATGCCAAGCTGCTCACACAAGCGGAGGAGACCAGAGGATTTGAACTATTTGGCATTGTCAGTCATGATCATGTGTGGGATTTCGAACCGACAAATGATGTTTTTCCACACAAAATTGGTACATTTAGCTTCGATCATGCTGGTGCACAGTTCTACTTCAACCCATTTCGTAAGGTAGTCTATGGCCACGATGAAGTACTTGAATTGTGATCGGGCCGGGGGAAGGGGTCCGATTAGATCGATAGCCCACTTCGTGAATGGCCACGCTGAGATTACTGAAATGAGGGGCTCGGCATGATATCCGGGCATTCTTGTGAATTGTTGACATTTGACGCATTTTTGTGCAAAATCCTTACAGTCCTGCTCCATGGTCGGCCAGTAGTAGCCTTGTCGAAGACATTTTTGGGCCAAAGATCGCCCCCCAAAAAGATTGACATATAGACCTTCATGGATCTCCTTCATTAGGTATTCGGCTTCTTTGGGGTCCACGCACTTTAAATACGGCATGGTATAGCCTCATCGATATAATCTTCTGTCGATCATCGAATACCAGGCTGAGCTGTTGCGTATCCGACCTACCTTTTCTTGATCGTTAGGCAATTCGGCTATGGTCAGGTATCGGTTGATTGGGTCTATCCATGTGGTCTCGAGTTCCTCGGCTACATTTGTGACTTCCTTATGGATGCTTGGCTTGGCTAGTCTTTCAATGGGGACTGAGGTAAGGTCACTATCGTCGAGGCCTGAAGCTAGTTGAGCAAGGGCATCGGCCTCTGAGTTCTCTGACCAGGGGATCTGCTTGAAAGAGTGGGACTTAAATTGCCCAAGCAGTTGCTTGACTTCTTGTAAGTATGCAGCCATTGAATCTGCTCAGGCTTGGAATCCTCTGGTGACTTGCTGAATGACAAGCATAGAGTCATTGTGGATGATTATGAGATCTACCACAAGATCCTTGGTGATTTGAAGTCCGGCCAGAAGTGCTTCATATTCCTCCTCATTGTTCGAGGCCATGAAGTTGAATCAGAGCACGTAGATCACCTTGTATCCATTTGGGCTTATTAATATCAGCCTGGCACCTGATCCTTCTATACAGGAAGACCCATCGACATAAAGTTTCCATTCTGGTCCTGAGGTGGTGTAATCTTCGCTGTAGCTGGGGACGTCTAGCACTTCTACAGGTGCCTTCTCGACTAACGGTGTGGCTTGTTTGGCATCGGTGAATTTGGCGATGAAGTTCGTAAGAGCTTGGGCTTTGATGGCCATCTTTGGCACAAAATGCATGTCATACTGATTTAGTTTTATCGACCATTTGGCCATCTGGCCTAATATCTTTGGGCTCTGAAGAACTTGCCGGAGAGGGAACTTGGTCGGAACCTTTATTGTATGGCCTTAAAAGTATGGCCGCAGCTTGCAAGCTGAAGTGATTAAGGTGAAGTCCAACTTCACGAGTGGAGGATACCACTCTTCGGCACCCTAGAATGCGTGGCTGGTATAATAGACCGGCCTTTGAGCTCCATCTTCATCTTGAACTAGGACAGAGCTTACGGCCTTCTTAGACACGGCTAGATAGGCGGTTAAAACCTCACCAGGCAAAGGTTTGGATAGGAGCGGGGCGTGGCTAAATACTTCTTCAGGTTTTGGAAAGCTTCCTTACATTCCCCGCTCCACTCAAACCTCCACTTAAGCACCTTAAAAAATAGATGGCATTTGTCGGTAGCTTGGGAGACAAATCTCGAGAGAGCCACTATCATGCCGGTGAGCTTTTGCATATCCTTTATAGTCTAAGAAGAATGAATGTCAATAATTGCTTGGGCCTTTGCTGGGTTAACCTTAATACCCCGTCGATTGACCAAGAATCCAAGAAATTTGCCCGAGCTTACCTCGAATGCATACTTTGTTGGGTTGAGTTTCATCCCGTATTCCTAGAGAATGTCAAAGCTTGCTCAAAGGTCGGCCATGTGGTCCTCCGCTCAGACGGATTTTACCAACATGTCGTCCACATAGACCTTCATTGTTTTGTCGATTAGCCGAGCAAACATCTTGTTGACTAGACGCTGGTAGGTAGCCCTGGCATTCATCAATCCAAAGGGCATCACTATGTAATAGTATAGCCCCTAGTCGGTAACAAAAGCTGTCTTTGCTTGATCCTCCTCGGCCATTCTTATCTGCTTGTACCTGGAATAGGCGTCCATAAAGCTCAACAATTCATGGCTGCTAGTTGCGTTGACGAGCTGGTCTATCCAAGGAAGAGGAAAGAAATCTTTCGAGCAAGCCTTGTTCAAGTCGATATAATCAATGTAGACCTGCCATTTTTCGTTCGGCTTTTTGACGAGAACGACATTTGCCAACCACTCTGGATATTTGACCTCTCTGATGAAACTCGCTTTGAGAAGCTTTTGGACTTTTTCATTTATAGCCGCGTACCTTTCTGGATTAAAAGCTCTCCTCTTTTATATCACTGGCTTGTGGTCGGGTTAGACGTTGAGCTGATGACAGATCACGCTTGGGTCAATGCCGGGCATGTCTTCGTGGGACCACACGAACACGTCCTGGTACTTAGTGAGAAGCCCCTCCAAGTCTGCCCTAATCTCAGGTCTTAATTGGGATCCGAGTTGGACGGTGCGTTCAGGCCTTGCAGGGTCTAAAGGGAACGACAACAAGTCCTCGACCGGGGTGGCTCTTACCTCTTCCATAGGCAGTCGGGGGTTGAGATCATACAGCATCTTAGGCACCGGGTCGGTAGGCAGATCTGCCTCATCAACCGCATAGATGGCCGAGACACTTAGGTGCTGAGCTAAAGCAACTCTTATAGCATTGGCGTAACAAGCTCGAGAATCCTTCTAGGATGAGCGAATTACTCCAACTCCATCCCCTGTTGGGAATTTCATGGCCAGATGATACGTGGAGACCACGGCCTTTAACGCATTCAACGTCGGGTGGTTGATTATGATGTTGTACTGAGAAGGTTTGTCAATGACTAAAAAGTCAACTACTTAAGTGATCCGGGTAGCTCCTTCTCCGAAAGTCACAGGTAGGCCTACCTTTCCCATTGCTCGGACGCATTCTCCCGTGAAGCCATAGAGCGGGGTCTGGACCAGGACCACGGTGGCATTGCTGATCCTTAGCTTATCAAAAGCTTGCTTGAAGAGTATGTTGGCAGAGCTGTTGTTATCAATCAGCACTCGCCACACTATGTTGTTGGCTATATGCAGTTTGCACACAAGGGCGTCGTTGTACGGATGGATTAGCTTGTCTGCTTTCTCCTCTATGAATGTGATCGAAACATCCTATTAGCAGCATATTTTGTTAACATGTTCGGACATGTTTATAAACTCGCCTCGCTCGATCAGTCAAGCTTCTCTAACATACGACCTCGGCCCACTCGATGTGTCCCCGGTGACAGGCAATCCAAAGATAGTGTGGATGATGTTTGGGGGTTTCGAGGTGTTCCTAGCGTAAGTTTGTGAGCGGTTCGGCACGTCTTTGCTCGGCGGATTGTTCTTTCTTAAGGCGGTCCCTGGGCTTATGATTGGCTCAAGAAATTCTCGTAAATGTCCTTCTTGGACCAGTCTTTCAATTTGGTCCTTCAACTGGATGCATTCATGGGTGTTGTGCCCCACATCTTTGTGGAACTCGTAGTACTTCGCTTGAACTCGCTTCACCTTGCTACCCCTAATCTTAGGTGGTGGCACCAGCAGGTTCCTCACCAACGGCGTGTAGCTTTAGAACTTGCCAGCCGGTGTCTTTGGCTTCTTGGGTTTCTTCTCCTTCTTTTGCTTCTTATTCTGCTCAGCGTTTTATTGCTCCGGTGCCTTCTTTTGTTTCTTGTCCTTTGTCCCGCTGGGGCCGGCCTCCTCCTTACAGCTTTTCATATACTCTGTGGCGTTGGCGTACCTTTGGGCGTAGCCGAGCATCTGTGAAAACATGCTCGACTGCTCGAAGGCCAATGACCAGGCAAGTTTTTTGTCTCGAAGACTCCCTACAAAAATATGCTTGAGGGTCTCGTCTTCGACGTGCTTGACCTCTAAAGCTGCCCAGGTAAACCATTTCATTTAGTCTCAGACGCTCCTGTCAGCTTGTTTGACGGGGTATAGATACGTGATCTCTTTCCTTCATGTTTTTGTCATAGAGAAGACGGTTGAGAAGGCGTCAGCAAGCTACCGAAAAGAAAAAATAAAGGCTGGTTCAAGTCTTCGGAACCATTGCCGAGCAGGTCCAGTTAGAGTCAGCAAAAAGGCCTTGCACATTGTTGCGTCATTGGCATTTTGGAAAAGCATGTGTCCTCGGAATAATTCGACATGCTCATCTGCATCCACGGTCCCATCATAAGCCTTGATTTATGGAACCTTGAATTTGGGCGGCATAGGGACTCGCATTATGGTGTCCAAAATCAGTGGATCCAAGGCTCCCACCTCATCCAGGCCGAAGTCGTTGTTTCAAATTTCGTCGATTTAGTGCTATAACACCCGGAACTGGCAACTGTTCGTGTCTTTGGGCACCCTATAGGGTACTCTGCCCTCGACGGGGTCGCCGACCCCAGGCTGGCAATTTGGACGCGCTTCTCCCTGGCATCCTCGTCGGTCGAGTACTGAAGCTCGAGAACCTTGAGGTGACACAACCCATGCTACTTGAGGGCCAAGACAGCCTTCTTGGACTAATCTGTTATTGGCTGAGGCGGCAGGCATGGAGCCTCTCAAGCGCTCAAAGTCAGCTTCTTCGCGGTTGACCACATCCCGTCCTGCCTGACCTCCAGCCTGGTCAGCCGGGGCTGGAGGAAGCAGAGGAGGCACAGCCTGACGCTGAGCCTGCTACACGAGCTGCTAAGTTAAGATCCGAACTGCATTCATAAGCTCTCGAATTGGGTCCTAAGATACTAGGTCCTCTGCTTGTTCGGCCCTGGCCGTGCTTCCTTGGCCCCCAAATCGAGACCTTGTGGCCTCAAGGCGACCCCTAGGCCTAGTTGGATTCTGTTGCTGATTTCTTACATCTCCTAACCCCTCCTGTAGGGCAGCATCGTCTCTGGTGTTCCCTCGAGTCACCATCTCGGTTCTTGGAGGTAATGTGGCTGGTGTCTGAATGAAGGCATAGGGGCCCTCCTTCTAGCGTCAAAATGTTGATGCTTACCGTGGTCCAACGTCGGATCAACACCACATGTGGCTAATCACGGTGTCTGACTCTTCCTGGCTTGCCTTTGCCTGGTCGGGCGTACCTACAACAAAAGGAGGGACGCTTCAGAGGTGAAAGAAAAAGTGTCAGTCAATAGACAAGGGCTCTTTGATGCTCAAGGCAGGGTTGCTCGGTAGAGGACGGGAGCTTGTTAGGTGGGAAGGAGTCTCTCTCTCTAGAATGCAATAAATGCATCCTATTTATAGGCTACTACTTGGACCGGATGTTAGGTGGGTTTTACCCATGACCTGGGTGTCTTATCAAGGCATGTCAGGCAGTAGATGACAAATGTCACTTCCCCCGTCGATGGATTGGCTTCCATCGGACGGTGAGTTATGTTCCGTTTGTTGGCCTGTGGTGGTGAGTAGTAGTCCACTTTGTGAATGAGAATGACCTGACCCGAGCTAGTGCATAGCTTGAGGTGGCAACCCCCCAGCCACGGGGGCCCTAAGAAGCATCTCAAACGAAGCATACGTTGTCGTCGGGGCTAGTAGTTTGCTCCCTAGAAGCTCTGCCAGGCTGTTTAGCCGACCACCAAAGTTTGTCTCCTCGGCAGTGGCGCCGAGCTCACCCTCAACAGAGGCCGTGTTGGAAAATTAATATGCAATGGAATTTTAAAAATTTTATATCAGAGTATTTTCCAAAACACAAGTTTGACATGCTACATGCATAAATTAACCAGATCTTACTAACCTTTGAATGCCGAAGAACTTCCATAATCTATGAAGAGAAGTAATGTTTCAAAAGAGCCTCAACCAACTGGTCTTCTTTGTTATTCTCTATCCACGGTCAGAGTGAGTGTGGGCTTACACGTATAGCTCTTCCTCCTGGTGACTCTCCTTCCAACCAATTGAGAGAACCCAAAGCTAGTGTTCATGATTTGTGAACAACAGCTCTCTGGGGAGTTGTAAAGTCTCATCACTAGAGTCTCAATCTAGATTTCTCAACTAATCTAAATAATAATGAGTCTCACTCCCCATTATATAGAGGTTGGGCCCAGGAGTCAATCCTTATCAGATAAGGTCTCAAAAATTCGAATCAAAATCAAATCTAGATCAATATCTAATAAAATTCGTGTGAAAACACGTGATCTATTTATCGCTCGGTCGGTAGGCCAAAATGGTAGATCGGCCTATTGAACTGTCTCCATTAGCAGGGCAAACTTAAAGATCAGCCTGCCAAACTTCTAATAAATGATCCATATGAATCTTTATTTCTCACCCAAGATCCTTGAGATGGAGCCTCAGTTTTAATTCAAATAACCTAATAGAGAAGTTATCTGATTAAAACAGTTATATCTAGATATTCTCTATGAAAATAAATATTGCTAATAATTCAACAAGTTTGTCTTGAATTACTTCAAAAATTAATCCAACCGATAAATAGACATGAATTATCCAATCCAAATAATTCAACAAGTTTATCTTGAATTAATTTTCACAAAATTAATTCAACCAATAAACAGACATGAATTATTTGATTCTATCAAATTTTCAGCCAATCTGATAACATGACACAAGTCACCAATTATTGGAAAAGCATGGCATATGTTACAGGATTTTTATAAGATAGTAAAGGGGGCCTGATGGACCTATATAGTTCAAGCTCTCAATAATTATATAACCCAATATCCCAGATATGTATTTCATAAGTATAAGCTCTAACGCTACTCCACTAAAGCTTAAAGCTGCACTCTCGAACTATATAGAATTATGAAGCCGGTGTAGCTAAGTCTCCATGACATATCATAACGTATCGTATCCCCATAAGATTATCCATAATTGGCTTAAGGATAAATTCTATCTTACCTTCCCGATTATTTTTATCTTACGTTCCATTATCTCACCATCAAAAAACTTACCATCCAAAGATGGTATACCATTTGGTTACACCTATGTATCCGAATGGTTAAGCACTCCAATTTTTTAATTACAGGATAACGCATATAAAATGATATCAACTACCCCTAAAGAGGAGCTATGGATTCCATATCCATGAATAACAGGTCTATGCTGTCAAGAATCATGCCTTTAACGTACATGTATACCACTATTAAAATGTGGATGTCACCCTTTGGTACATTAAAAGACACAAGTCAAGACAACAGGTCTACTATTCATCTCAGGATTAAATAGAACACATATAATTGTCTAAAGTGAATTGATTTATTGAGATAGAATTATCAATCCAAAGCAATTCACTTTATTTCCCAGTCTAACACATCGTTACTTATAACAATGTGCCAATGATTTTATTCATGAAGTCCACCTCCGATGTTCAAGCAAACCATCTTCCGTTAAGGATATAGATAATATAACAATCTTTGCATGAATAAAGCATCCAACTTTATTCTCTCGATTGCAGATCTTATGATTTAGACCATCACCTTAAGAATCATATCTTCTGCATAATCTGTCTATCATATTCCCAATTCTTAAAGGTTTAGACCGATAGTTTCAGACTTTTATTTGCTTAACATATATTCAACAAATAGGAATGCAAAGAAGATAAGATTTGATATATAATTAATAAATACATTTTTTATTAATAAAAATGTCTCCAAAAATATATTACATTTTTGCTCCATAAGGCATGCATGTCCAACAATGTCTTAGCATGTAAATATATTTAAAATGTATTTTTAGTGTGTTTTTATTTTTAATAATATTTTTGGTAATTTTTAGAGTTGTTTTAGTGTGTTAAATATATGTTTAGTTTGTAAATAGTCAAAACTATAAAAATAGTGAGTGGCTATTTTATTTTAAGTCTTAATATATTTGATAATGTGTTTTAAGCTTATAAATATGTTTTAGCAATTTCTAAAAATATTTTCAAGTCTTAAAAATTATATCTGCATCAAACCAAATGAGACTGAAAATTTTAGAAGTTTGTAACTAGTTTTGTGTGTTTTAATGTAAAATAAATATTTTTAATATTATTGTAAATATTATGTTTGTAAAATAATTAACTTTCTTTTAATTTTCTATCTTTCGATCTATAATCTAATAGAAAAACGACACAAAAAAAGGCAAAATTGAACATCACATGCTTCAAAAATAATTAAAAAATTGATTTTAGAATCAGAGTGACACGTGGCTCTTTTCTATCTGTCAAATCCACCGTCAACTGAATCAGAGCCATCCAAGTGTCGTAGCATCAGCCTTACGTCAACACTGATGTGTGTCAATGGGCCCTACACACAACCACAAATAAGAGGGCTGTCTATGTGATGTCTGGTATTCTCATTTTATTTATATTAACCTTATGTACTTACTATTATAATTGTAAATAATTAAGAGTAATAACATTTAATATTAGCATATTATGTATTTTAAACTTATATTAAGTGAGTGTTACAGTCTAATCTGGAGCAAGCTGCCCCACGTGAATTTGTTTCCACTATCGTTCAATCAGCAGAATTTGACTCATCCAACAGTCCTTGTCTCTAGTCTCACGGGGTCCCACTGGGCTTATTTAAGTCTTCTTTTGCAGTCCGTCAAATTGCGTTCTCAGCAGCCTAGATTACGCTTGACTCGTGATTCCAGCCGCTACATCACAATGGATTAAAAACGAAGACTTGCATTCTCAGAAGCAAATCTTAAATAAAAAACAAAAGAAGGAAAAAATCATCAAATTTCAACGGATTGGTTGAGAAAAACATAGTAAAATACTTTAAAAATTGGTAAATAGTTAGTTTTAGCTTCTAATAAATACTGAGGCTTCTCGTCTTGGTTCTTCACCCCTCAACAAAGTATAAAAATATTGTCTAAATAGTTAGTTTTATTTTAGTTTTTTTAATGTCTATTTTTTAGTCTAGTTTTTGTAAAGTATTTCTCAGTTTATATTGTAAAAATTTTGCCCAATAATATTTGTAGTATTTTATTAAATATGTCTTTTTAATTTTCTTTTTAGCTGATGTGAGAGGGAGAAACTCTGGCAAAATTATCTTAAATATTTCTTATTTTTCTTAGTTTTCTAAGCAGTTATAATGCCAAAAATATTTTCTAGAAAACCTATGATTTTAATATTTTCTTAGCTAAAACTCTACCAAAATTTCAGTTTTGATTTATCGATGACATAGATTGGTATAGATAATGCTTTAGATGACCTTGATTGGTCATAGACAGAGAATGGCTCGGTAAATACTTAACTTATTATTTTGGTTGTTATTTTAGTTAAGTTATGTTGAAATATTGCCCATTTATTAAGTTGAATTTTTGTTGTATTATAAACATATAATAGCATAGTAAATACTTGTTGACACTTGATATTGTCAATATAGGATAGCATAATTTATTCTTAAACCAATTAACAAATAAATAGAAAAACTAAAATATATTTAAGTTAATTGCTAAAATAGAACCTTTGAACCTTAACACTATTAAAATTATTGTTTTATCCCTTTTAATTTGCCGTTATTATTGTTGTTATTCTATTTAAGCTATTTTAAATAATTTGCACTTGTTATTGAAATTCCATTTTAATTTTATCTGCATTTCTTGTTATTAAAGTTCTAAAATATCAAAATCAAAACTGCTGTAAAAATTTGTTAATATTGTAAATACATTTTGTAAATAATAAATATTAATCCCCATATTTTTTAGTTTAAAATAAAAAGAAAAAGTTAATATAATAAATATAGTGGAATTGAATAAAATCGTTCCTTGTGAGATTGACCTCAGATTTACCGAGTAATTATTACTTAAGACAAACTTATGCTTAGAGCTATTTTGGAGTGCGTTTTATACAACAGACTAAGTTTTTGGTACCATTGCTGGGGAACGAAATTGTTTTGAATACAATATATTTTGTATATTATATTTTCTTTTTCCTTTTATTTTATATATTGCCAACTTTTCTTTTTTTTTTCTATTTTATTTGTTTTATTCTGTTAATATTTGCTGTTTTGCAAGAGTTAAGTACTGTTTACTAGAAATCTACATGTGTTTTTTTGTAATTTACTATTTACGTAGTTACTTTTCAAACCAATACTATCCACATCACTATTCATTTTACTATTCATAAAAAATGTTACAAAAAATTAAAAAAATTCAAAAAAATCATAAAATTTTATTGTCTTTTTTTTTTCTTTGTAAAATATTTATTTCCTTAGTTTTAGGCTTACTTTGAGGCATTTGACTTAGAAATAAAGCTTTATAAAATTTTAGATTATGTATTTCATAATACTTAATAATAAATTGTGCTTTTGTGAAAAATATTTTTTTAGAAAGTTCTGTTGAGGGACTGGTACTAGTTTGGGACTATTTTCTATAATCAGTTACTTTTGGAGATTCTCTCAATACTAGTCATTCTAAGAATGCTATTTCTGACCAAGAGGTTAGTTTTTAAGAAGCCTTTGCCCCTCGAATCTTTCTTGGGAATATGTTTAAAGAATATAATTCTCCAAATCTACAAAATAAATAAGGTGGATGCTTTTCATTCACTACTTAATTCTCCTCGAATAAAGAAAAGTTCTGTGTCTGTCTATAAAATTTTGTAAATAATATTTTAAATAATTTGTATGCCGGTTTAGTCTTGTGTTTCTAAAACTCGTAGATTAATAGGAAAAGTTTAGAACTACCTCTACTCTTTTTTATGTCTTCACATTTACCTAAAATGGCTAATGATGAAAGTGTTTAAAATGAAAACATTGCTAATCAACAACTCATCAATCCTATTCCACTACAACAAATTCGAGATTATATGACCTTTATTTAACGACCTTTTCCCAAAAACCATTGTAATAAAGGAAAAAAATGCAGGGAGTTACACCCGCGAAGACAAAAACCATCACGCAATGAGCAGCATGTACCACGACAGTTTTAAAGAAAACCATCGTCGTAAGCTGAATCTACCATGATGGATTTTTAAAAAATCGTCGTGGTAGATTCTGCACATACCACGATGGTTTTTTAAAAAACCATTGTGGCAAGAGGCGTATTATACAATAGTTTTTATAAAACCTGTTATGAAAGATGGTCAGCAAACATTAAAAAGCCGGCCCTTACAACAATCAACGAAATTTTAAAAGGCCCACTCATCTTTATTTCTTATTTGAACTAGTACTCAAACTCAACCCTTTTCTCTCTAAACCCAGTCCTACCTCTCTCTCTTTAACCCTCAAGTCCTCTTTCTCTACCACTACCGTCGCCACTGTTGTCTTTGCCTCGATCCAACATGCTGCTGTTAGCCTCAAGGCCTCCACAACCTATGAGCTCATCACCATCCCTCATTTGTGAAGGTTCTTCTTTTCAAGTGTCTTCTCTTTAAACTTATCGCTGCCATGAACCCATCTGGCCCACGTTCGACCGCTGTTTAGTAAAATTTTATTTCTTTTTTTATTGTTTAGTTTTTTAAAAAAATTTTAGTTATATAATTTTAGTTTTATTATTTATGGTTTGCGTATGTGTTTGTATATGTGATGTTCACTATAGTTTGATAAACTCTCAAAGTATTCTTCTTTTTGAGCTCATTACCTCTGTGACCCCGCCATTGCTTGCCTCCGACCGCCATTTGATAACTTTCCACTTTTTTTATTGTTTAGTTTTTTTAATTTTTAGTTATATTGTTTTAGTTTTTATTATTTTATGGTTTTTGTGAACTAATATGTTTTAGTTGTTTAATTCTACCTTTAGTTTTAGTTTTAGCTTTAATTACTTTCTATGTATTTGTTTATGTGTTTGTATATGTGATGCATACTGCATGTTTAATGAAAACCCTCAATGACGATCATAGCAATTATTGATATTTTTTGTTGCTTAAAACTCACCAGCAATCAGGGCCTTGTATTTGTGGATAATATATGGGACTAGCCATCCCGTCGAAAATTAGAAATCCTGGTAATTTGTTTCTAATGACTGATCTTCTATGATGGTTTCTATAAAAACTATCGTGGAAACTATACCTTACATGATGGTTTTTACAAAAAACCATCGTGGAAGATAGAAATTAACCAAGATTATATGACCGTGAAAACCGTCGTATAATCTACACATTCCACAACAATTTTTTAAAAAACCGTCGTGATAACCTCCTATAGAATACACTTAATACCTGCCATTAGCGGCATTCTATGATGGTAAAAAACTGTCATGAAAAGTCTCTTTGGTACCATGACAGACAATTTCACAATGGTTTATTGACTGTTGTGAATGCTTTACACGACGGTTTAAAACCGTCGTGTAATTCTCAATTTAAACTGTCGTGTAATCCTCAATTTTTACTAGTGTTCGTTCAATGCAAGATTATTTGCAACCACCTAAGGAATCCACTCCATCATACTTGGTTTTTCCTCTTAGTGCCTATAACTTTAGGTCTAAACTAAGAATAATTAATTTACTTCTAAATTTTCATGGTTTAGAATCTAAAAATCCTTACTTGCACCTTAGAGAGTTAGAAGATGTTTGTGCTACCTTCACTGACCAAGATGCTTCAAATGAAATTGTTAGGCTGAAGCTTTTCCCTTTTTCTTTAAAAGACAAAGCTAAAATTTGGCTTACATATTTAAAACTTAGGTCAATTGGTGCATGGCAAGAAATGCAAATTGAGTTTTTGAAGAAATTCTTTCCAACTCATAAAACTAATACTTTGAAGAAATAAATTCAAAATTTTTCCTAATATGCAAAAGAAGTTTATTTTCAATGTTGGGTACATTTGAAGGATTTGTTAAACTTTCGCCCATGTCATGGTTTTAAAAAATGGCATTATGTTATTTTCTTTTTTGAAGGTTCTACTCCTAAAACCCATCAATTCATTGAAACAATGTGCAATGGAGAATTCCTTATTAAAGAACCTGATGAAGCATTAGATTTTCTAGATAATTTAGCTAAAAACTCTCAATATTGGCAACATGTAAATTCTAAAGGCTCAATTAGGTCTAATCTTGCTAATGCTCAAAGAGGTGTTCATCAACTTAGTCAAGAGAATGATCTAAATGCTAGAATTGCTATTTTGTCAAGAAAAATTGAAGCCATGGAATGTAGGAATGTTCAAGAACCTAAGATTGAAACTTTGTGTAGTATTTGCTAAACTCTAGGTCACTCAACATATGACTACCCATTTTTAAGAAAAAGTCCCATAAACAGATAAACTATACAAATCAAATGGATCAACCTAGGAAACCTTTTTCATCTCCATATTCTAAAACATTTAATCAACAAGGGAGAAATCGTCCTAATTTTAGTTGGAGGAATGATCAATCAACCACCGCCATCTCAAATCTTTCAAAATCATCTACCATTTCCACAATAATCTCAAAATTTATAATATCCACTGAATCCACAATTTAAGAAGCCTCTATAAAATTTTTCATCTCCTGAAAGTTTTAATTAATGAGTTAAGCATCTTGAGGATATTTTGCAAAATTTCATTTAGAAATGGAAAATCATTAACCTTTGCACTTCACAAGACATTCATGAGATTAAGAAATCCATTTCAAAGCTAACTTCTTCACTTGCAATTAAAGAAAAGTGAATTTCCTACTCGACCTGTAAGTTTCCTTCTTTAAACAAATTGCCTCTTCAAGTTCTTCATCACAACAAGAAACTGTTAATTTTGTTTTAACTCTTCAAAGTAAAACTATTGACGCAACTTTGGAGAATGATAATAAAGTTAATAGTATTGAGGGAAGTTCTAACAAAGAAAATGATGTTTCTAATGAGAAATTTGTTCTGAAAGTTCCTTTTCCATAAGCTTTGCTTATAAAAGAGAAGTTTGATAAGAATGCTAAAAGTTTTAAACTTTTCAAGTGAGTTAAAATTAAAATTCCACTTTTAGATGCAATTAAACAAGTCTCATCTTATGCTAAATTTTTGAAAATTGTTGTACAATTAAAAAAAAGCATAATGTGACTAAAACTATATTTTAAGCTGAGAATGTAAGTTCATCATTCAACATGATTCACCATTGAAGTACAAAGATCCAGATTGTCCTATAATTTTTTGTATCATAGGAAACACTTAAATTGATCATGCATTGTTAGATCTTGGTGCTAGTGTCAATCTTTTACCTTATTCTGTTTATTAGCAATCAGGTTTATGTGAACTTAAGGCAACTTCTGTTACACTTCATTTAGCTAATTGATCAATAAAAATTCCAAAAGGTATAGTTGAGGATGTATTAGTTCAAATTGATAAATTTTACTTTCAATTAGACTTTATTGTTTTGGATGCATAGCCCATTTTACTTTAAATTTTCAAGTCCCTATAATTTTAGGTTGTCCATTTCTTGCAATTTCAAATGCTTTGATAAATTGTAGAAATGGTATCCTGAAATTGTCTTTTAGAAATATACTTCTGAATTCCATGTATTCAATACGTTGAAACAATTTACTGATTTCAAAAATTATGAAGTTGAACCAATTGAGAAAGATTAGTCTTTGGTTGATAAAGCATATGAACTTGCAAATTTGATATTGAAAAAAGGTGAAACTTATAAATCTGTTTTTGGAAAAGGTAATTCTATAAATAAAGATTCTATTTTAAAAGAAAATTATCCCAATCCAATGAAATATGAAGAAAGTGCCTATAAATTTTTTGGAAAGAGTCCATTTATATCTAAACATTAGTCATATGATACTGAAAATCTGTCTAGTTTAGATAGTATGGATGTTGACCCATTTTCAAAAATAACTTGGTACTTTCTTTTGTTTTGTTTTTATTTTTAGTGTGTTATTTTTATTTTTATTTCCTATGTTGTTTTTCTTAAAATTTAGAAAAAATGATTTTTTTAAAATTTGCTAAAGTGGTTAAATTATAAAGGATATAATCATGTTTGATTAGTTGGTATTTTTGTATCAGCGGTCTCTAGAAACACATTTTAATAAAATGTTAATCCATGAATTTTTATGAATTTTAGACTTCTATAAATTTTAATTTTGATTAAAAATACAAAAAAATTAAATTTTAAAAAACATAAAAATTCAAAAATTCAAAAACCACAAAAATATTTTTAGCGTGTTTAGTAATTAGTTACGTTACTTTTAGTTCGCCCATTTTAGTTTAGTCCATTATCGCTTAGAATATTGTTAAATGTGTCAGTACAGTCTTCTTTGTGTCTAAAGAGTAACCTATCCTTTATCTATATATCCCATCACTATGCATCTAGGCTCAAAAATATTTGCTCTTTCTCTCTCTAGATTTCTCATTCCCTCTTTAACTCTCGAAAATTCTTTCTCTTCTCTCCAGAATTCCCAAAACAATTTCCAAAAATCTTTCAAAGTTCTTTGATCTTTCAAATACACTTTTTATAGAAATCGTTCAATTTCTTCGATCTTACTTCCACAAAATCCTTTCAATTCTATATCAATCTACTCAAAACTCTCAAAGCACTCAAAAATCTCTAAATTTTTAACTTGCTCTCAAGAATCTTATCTTTTCTCTGTTTTGATCATGGATCATAAGTACAAGCACCTTAAGAAATATTTTCCTTTCCTTCCTCAAAAAGAAATCAGAAAGAAGTATAGAACTAGAATCACTGGTCTTTGGGTACTTGCTCGTTTTAAACTTCTAATTGATATTAAAGTGTATATAGAAGGTCTTGTTAATCCTAGTGATATAAATAATATAGGTCTACTTAGGATGGATACGAGTCTATGTGATAGAAAAAGAAGAGGCCCTTATATGGAATCAAAATGTCCTGAGTGCTCTCGTCAAACCTATTCTAGTGAATGTCCCTCACATGGTTATGTGTCCATAAACACAGAAGATAAGATTCGGTTTTGTAAAAATGGTCTTATGAATGAGAACTTAGGAGATCTCTGAGCTTCTCTTGAGTCACATCTAAGTGGATATGTTTGGAGGGCTATATCAAAACTTTGGTCACAATTTTATGCAGAGAAAGAATGTCTCAAGAATTTGACATTAAAATACCCAACTGTTTAGTCTACAAGAATGTTAGATGGGAAGTAGACTCAAGATCCCTCTAGTTCAAAGTAAGATATGTAAAGTTTTTATTTGTTTTTGTGTGTTTTTTCTTTTAAAAAATTATAAAAAAAATTAAAAAAATGAAACTTTAATTGAGACATGTTCTTGGTTTTAATTTAAAAAAAAAAATGATTGAGTGATGGAATTTTTGAAAACACGTTCTGATGAACATAAGTTTTCCTCAATTCATTTTCGAATAAAATTTCATTAACAACAAGATTTTTATTTGTGTAATTTTTACAATAGATGTTTAATAATTGTAAATTTACTTTTTTCTTTTAATTATATTTTGGCTTTTCTTCTATTATGTCAAACACATTATTTTCTTTGGTAGGTATTTTGTGTGTCGTTTAAGATAAGCTTTACCTTTATTTTGTAAACAAATTTGGTCCTATTTTGTCAAAATTTGTATAGTAGTGTCTTATTTCTCAAAAGTTAAATAGTTTTGTCAAGTAAAAATTTTCAAAAATTCCACAATTGTGTCACATCTATCCATCTGTCCATACCTATCCTCACAGCTGTCTTTACCTAATTTCACCTAATGTTTTACTTAGATGTGTATAAAATCTCTTAAATTTTAGATTTTATTCAAAGTGGTTGTAAAAGTAGAGTCAGTCTAAAATTCTAAAAACATAAAAAGAGTTAATTTTAGAAACTATTATGGAGTCCTTGTCCCAATCATCTTTGAATTTAAAAAATAACTATATGTTTTGTAGTTGTAGGTCAAGAAAGGGTATTGACTATATAAATGTTGTATTCTATTTAGGTCATGTCTTGACTAAGAAAAAGATAAACCTCATGTATGAAGGGGGTAGTCTTGGTTTAATAGGAACTGTTGCAGTCGGAGCCAAAGTAAGAGGAGTCCTAGGCATTATCCCTCGTTTCATGCTCAAGATAATCTATGTGGTGCAACTATAGGAACTGAGAGAATAGAAGAAATGTTTAAAACTTATGATTTGTCACTCAGATGCATTCATTGTTATACCAGGAGGACTAAGAACTTTAGAAGAAATGCTTGTTATGGCTAGTTAGAATTAGTTAGGTATTCTTAATAAACCACTAGGTGTGCTTAATATAAATGGTTATTTTGACGGCTTGTTTAGTTTTCTAGATAATGCTATGGACCAAAGGTTTCTTGAGGAGTCAGATAGAAAGATTTTTATCTCTGCCACTACTATTGAGGAATTGCTCGAGAAAATGCAAGTCATTACTCTCGAGGCAGACACTACAACTTCAAAGCTCTGTAGGAAGCGCAAATGAGATTTGGATCTTTCTCTCTAAACTCTTTCTCTTTTAGTTTTACCTTTAGCATTATCATATATAGTTGTGATCGTCAGTATTGTATAACTGCTCTTATATATATGTTGCTACTCTTTGTGCTTAATTTTGTTAAACATTGGGGACAATGTTCAATTTAGGTTGGGGGAAGAGGGTTGTGTTAAAATTTTTTAAAATTTGTCAAAATTTTTTGATTTTGTGTTCATTTTAGTATGGGACTAGTTTTAAAAACTAAGCAAAATTAAAAAATTGAAAAACTTTAAAAAATAAAAAAATTGGTATGCTACTTGTAAAACTTTAAGATTCATATTTTCTAAGGTCGGGATGGCTGAGTGAAGGATGTGTCTTGAAACGCACCTCTATATGGTCTGAAAATATAGTCTTTTATGTTTGTATATTCTCATCTTCGCAACTTTCTTTTGTAGTATACATGTTTGAAGGTGACCGAGGTAAGGAATACTTAATATTCTTGAAACACGTCTTCACCTTTTAGAAATAGCTAAGTAAAAGAGTGACTAGCATTCTTGAAACATATTTCTACATTTTTGTAAAAAAAAAAAAACTTTGTGTTTGCATTGCATCTAACTATTCTAAAAAACTTGAAAAAAATAAATATTCAAAAAATCTAAAAAAATTAGAAAATTTAAAAAATCCAAAAAATATTTTGTAATATATGTAAATATTATTTTTCGGTGATTTGCCTCCAGTCCAAGGACGATATCAAAAGTTATATCATTTTTATGAATTGTACTAAACTTTAAATATCGTTTAAGCTTATGTTAGGTTCTTTAGTCTGCCTTATATTAGGTTGAAATTTTCCCAAAATTTGTACACTTAATCTTGAACTATGATATATTACATTAATTCAAAGATTGTTTATGTTAATATAATTTTGTTTATTTTATAAAATCATATAACTTGTTTAAATCCCTCTTAAGGCGAAATCCTAGATAATACTAAGTTATAGATATAATTTAGGTCATCTTTGGATCATTTAAGCCTTTTTAAGTTTACTTGTTTACATTCTATATCCTCTAGTCACCCTATTGAACTTAATATTTCCATTTTTCTTTGTCACCTAGATATTTAGCCTAGTCTTTTTAATAAATTCATAATCATTGATCTAATCTTTCAAGTGCAATTAGGTTTAGCCAATATTATGGGAGGTTGGGATGGGCTAAGAATATCTATTACATCTATCAAAATTTTGAAATTTTAATTGCTTCATTTCTGTTGGTAATTTCTAGTAATTTTGTATTTTTATAAAAATATATATATGTATATATATATAAAAAGGTGTAAAAAAAGGAGGAGTTGAAAAAAAAGTTGAATAAAAGTGGATGACAAACGAAATTGTATTTCAAGTTTGGGATCGTAACTGTAGGAATCAGATTGTACATTCTTAAGGGTTCAGGAATCATTGTAGTGTTTTATGGGTGAACTTAGCCTCAAATTTATCCTTCATCATATCTTTTTACCCAAGCCCTACATTATAAGCCAAATAAAGTCCTAATGGTATCTAACAAAGTGTTATATTACATTCGTAGATAGAGGGATGAAAAACAAGCTTATAAGAATTTATTTAAATAAATTAGTTAATGTTAATGTAAATTTATCTGGTAGTATGCATTGATTGGCAATAGAAAGTCACACACTCACAGGAAAAAAAAATTAGTCTAAAATATAAGACACACTCTATCAATGGACCATAACCTTAATTAATATTTACATTTTTACTTTGAGGCATGAAACTGAGATAACTCCTAAGGAAAATCAGCAAGGAAGCACCAGCTTTTTGAAAATCAAAATCTTTTATTTGTTTTTTAGTTTTATCACATTAATTACTTGGGACTAGCAATAAGCTGTTTGGGAGGTGTGATGAGACTTAGAAAATGCACATTTCTTAAAGTTAAAATCAATCATTTTGTATTAATATTTCTCGTAAAACTCCTTAATTATAGCAATTTAGCGATAAACAATGTTTTAGTGTCGCAGTGTTTAAAAATGTATTTTTAGTGTGTTTTTATACTTAATAAAATTTTTGGTAATTTTTAGTGTCATTTTGGTGTGTTAAATATATGTTTAGTTTATTAGTATCAAAACCATAAAAATAATAAGTGGTTATTTTATTTTGAGTCTTAATGTATTTGATAATGTGTTTTAAGTTTATAAATATGTTATAGTAATTTCCACAAATATTTTCAAGTCTTAAAAATTATATCTATGCTAAACCAAATGAGACTAGAAATTTTAGAAGTTTGCAATTAATTTTGTGTGTTGTAATGTAAAATAAATATATTTAATATTATTGTAAATATTATGTTTGTAAAATAAATTAATTGTTTTAATTTTCTATATTTAGATTTGAAATCTAATAGAAAAATGGCACAAAATTGGACACCAAATGCTTCAAAAATAATTAAAAATTCAATTTAAAATCAGAGTGACACGTGGTGCTTTCTATCCGTTGGATCAGCCGTCAAATGAATCAGAGTTGTTCAAGTGTCGTAGCATCAGTCCTTCATCAACGGGACCCACGTGCAGCTGTAATTCAAAGGGTTGTCCAATCTAGAGCAAGCAGCCCCACGTGAACTTGTTTTCTCTGTCGTTTAATCAGCTGGATTTGACTTATCCAACGGTCCTTGTCTCTGGTCCCACGAGGTCCCACTAGGCCCATTTATGTCTTCTTTTTTGTCCATTGGATTGCATTCCTAGTGGCCTGAATTGCAGTCGACCTATGCTTCTAGTTGCCGTATGGCCGAACATGGCTGGCAATTCAAACTTCAACCATCCGTTCTCAATGGAAATGGCATGCACGAACAATGCTGAATTACAGATTCCATACTTTAATTGAATAATTAATTATATATTACTGATATTTTTAATTATCATTTATCCTTTTATATATAACACTTATATACAAGATTTAAGGTCACATCGATAATTATAGAATTTGAATGATATTCATAAATTATTAAAAATACATACACATAAATATAATAAAAAGTCACTTTAATTACTTTTAAATATGTCTTTTACAAAAATATTACATGCTTTGAGGCATCTATCACAACATCTTCACTCTTTGAATATCTGGTAAAATTTCTTCATTTACTTAAAATGCATAAAACGTTATGATTTAATTATTGAAAGACCAAATGAAATCAAACCTAAACGGTCGGGGGGGTGGGGGGGGGGGGGGGGGGGGGGGGGTGGGGGTGGGGGTGGGGGGTGGTGTGGGTGGGTCGGGTGGAGTGGGGTGTTATGCAAAATATGGATAAACTAATGGTCAAATGTAGAGAAAAGATTTCTTTAAATTTTTTTAGGGTAAATTTTTTTTTGTGGGAATATCTTATCTGAACCATTAATGTAGCAAGTCAGTGAATGATTGCACTATACATAATGAATGTGATATGGACAGTTAAAGATTTCTATTAAATATGGCAAGTTCAAATCACATAAACCAATAGTCATGTATAAGATGATCTTCATTCTAAGTTATTAGTAGACTCTTTTTTATGAAATTATGTCTTTTGATTTATTTGGTTGGAATTAGAGAATCTAACCCTGCCATGTATTTTGGAGACATAATGAAGTAGATAGCCGAGAATATTAATATTACAAGACGAAATCTATTCCTTTTTTAACAAGAAGTAGATAAATAGTTCTTATGAGTATTGATTTAGGTCTTGGATAAACGCTCAATTCATGATTAAGTTCATAAATTATTTTTCATTAAAGAATCAATGGCACTCAAAGATAAAGATGTAATTATAGAAGCTAACAAATTTTAATTGATTTTAATTATGATTTATTTATAGAGAATCAATTTATATGCAATGACTACATCAAATGGACAACTCTAAAATATAAGTAATTATATTTATAATTTCAAGAGTACAATTCCAAGTTTTTAGTGGAGTAACATTGAAATAAATAACAAAATAATATGTTAATTAAATAGTTTAATTAATATAGTTTTTATTAGAGCTTAAAATTATAGCTCTATTAATCCTCGCCATCCTTGTAAATACTGTTTGGATAAGTGAAATTATTGGTTTAATTAATTAATTTAGAATTATGGAGTTCTAAATTAAATATCAGTCAAAATAAATTTATTATAGATTAATTTATAATTATTAAATAATAAGATTATTAAGTAATAAATAATAATAAATTTTGGAAGCAAATAGTAGGACCCATCCATTTTGTATGGCATATAATAGCAAAAGGAAAGGTTCCTGTGCAGTCTAAGTCTTGTTCTCCAAGTTTCCTATTTGCACAAGTTCCTAATTTTTGATAAATGTGATTTATTCAAAATTAGAAATTTAAATTATGGAAACAGATTAGACTAGGTTGCAAGCAATATTCCTTCTCCTTCTAGATGGTGATTCCCGCTGGAAGCATAAAGAGATTCTTCAGCTATGGCGCCACAAACTGATAAGGAAAAGGAAAACTTACGCCTTTCATTTTTATTAAATATGTGATATTTAAAATTAAAATAAAAAAACTTGTAAAATTAATTGGGTCTTTCATTTTCTAAAAATAGAGGCCTCCTCTTCTCATTCTACACATAATTTAAAGTCTTGGTTATTTTATAAAAACTTTGTCAGACAACTTATAGTAGGCGTGTAGAGAGAGAAGGAGAGAGAAAAAGAGTTCTTCATCTCTAATCATGCTTTACTCATACGTTGAGATTAGAAGGAGGCTAAAAATTAGTTGAGTGATCATTAAAATACCTAGCTTGCTTCTACATTCACACATTCTTCTATCCGATGATAATGACAAGGTGAGGAAGATGGTGGTTTCATATAGAGAACAATTCTTATTAGACGATCTTCGACATAATCATTTCATCTGAGTAAGAATAATATATATATATATATATATATATTTGTTGTGTGTTCTAATATGTTCTCAAATGGATTTTTTCAAATAAGTACGTGCATTGATGTCTGTGGAAAATACTTTTACATATTTTGATCATGTAGACCCCAAATATTTTTGGCGCTTCCAAAAACACGAAAGTGGAGAAAAGAAAACTTTCATTTTCTCATATTTTGCCACCCCTTTTTTCCTATGCTTTAATGTGTGTGTGTGTACACACGAGGGATTCTAGCTATACGCGAGTCTTGCAAAAACTACAAATTCTCAACTATAAATCAATAAGAATAGTCAGCCTAACAGAGGGAAAAAAATCCTCATGCAAAACATGAAAGAAAGATGCCGAAGTTCTAGATAAAAGAAATTCAAGAAAAAAATAAAGTTGAAAAAAAAATTCAAGAAAAAATAAAGTTGAAAGGCTTGAGAATATGATTATAAGTAGGGGTCACAGTTTGTATTTGCACATTATGATCGGGTTGACATGAATTTAACACGACATGATTAACGTTGATACAAACACGACACATTTAATAAACATATTAAAAACCCAAACCCAAACACGAAAAGTTTATTATACGTATCACAACACAATATGTGAACATGTTTTATAATTGGGTTGTGATGGGTTATCATGTAAAATATGACCCAATCAACCTGATTAGTCAAAATTAGTATATGTTTTTTAAATAATATAAAATTTAATGCCAATTATTGTTAAATGGAGCATATGATATATGTAACAAAACAAGGACATTAACTTTTCAAATCTCCATAAGGGACACAAAAAAATATCTACTCACACAAAACATGTATATGTGTATATGTTTAAGTACTTTATGTAACGTGTTATGTATGCTAATTTTGTGTTAAGCGTGTTAACTCAAAGCCCACCCATTTATTATACCTCTTACATGTGACAATCTGAAATCGACATAAATATTAAACAGGTAACTCAAACCCATTCATTTTGTGTTGTGTTTGAGTTTTGTTATTATGTTGTATAAGAAATTGTTAGTCCTAATTGTGAGCAAGAATGAAGTGATTGAAAGGGAAAAAACAAATCAATACAAATTGCAAATATTCAAGGGGAAAATTATCATTTTGTATAAATTATTTTTTTTTGTGTAACTTTAGAGCGATACTTCTAAAAATTTTAATTGACAAATGGGTGTTAGAAAAGTGTTAGTTATACTTTTTTTCTTTCTCTTTTATTCTATTTATTCATTACTTTGACATGTAGACTACATTATCTTATTTTTTGTTTAATTAATAATTGATAATATTAATAGACTTTATATCTCGGATAATTGTTAAAAAGTGTGTAAAAGATAATGCTGCTGGCAGTCTTTGTTGGTGTTATTAGAAGTAGTTGGTCGAGAGTGGTGTTCGCTAATACTGTGAACTTCAGGGGTATCAATATAATTTGGTTAATAAATTACAAAAAAGATAAATCCAATCCCACTCTGCCGTTTTTCTAATCTTGCCAACCTCGTCTTCTCCTTCCGCCTCTCCCTCTCTCTCTATGACTGCAATTCTTAGATCCCAAATTCAACTTCTCCCTTTCAAGATTCTCCATTGATATCGTCGATCCAAGCTCCGGTTCTCGTATCACCCAATTCTTTCTCCTCTGTCTGTCTCTCTGCGATTGGGAAATCTGACTGTCTTTTTCGGTGGCGCGGGTAGAAAAGGGGTATAGGGATTCGAAGAGCATTCAATAATGCCTTCGGTGCCCCTCGAGCTCGTCCTTCGCCCTTCGATTCCTTCCTTCGCTTCCCTCCGGCGCGGCTCGTCGTCTCATCGTCTGAAACGCCTCGAAAAAGGCGATCGTCGTGGTAATCTTAGTTAACATTTAGCCTCTCTCACTCTTCCTCCTCCCTCTCTCTACCAAAAAAGTCTTTTTATTCGTGTTTGAATCGGAAACTTATCGATCGAGGTTCATTGGCCGTCAAGAAGATTGGATCCAGCGTAAATTCTACTCCGGTGGTAGTTTCATAGGTCCCTTAGTTCTTTTATATAAAGGTAATTACTTGGAATTCATATTATTTATTAATTGCTCTGTAAATTAAAGGTTCTGCCTTTGATGGTTTTGGTTTTTAATTCCATGACTAAAGTTCTGCTTAATCTTTTGTTTAAATACTGCAGAGTAACAATGTAATTAATCATCAATGAGAGTTGGCTGGAATAATCAAAATGCTTTTAGGCAATTACCAAAAAGGGGTTTGAAAAGAATTTTGGGCAGGAACATGTTTGATTTATATTGTTTGATGTGGTGTAGATTAGAAGTGCTTTCTTTAAAGGTTATTTGATTTGTTTGGTGAAATAATTTTCTTCATCTTTGTTTCAGTAGAATCCGAGACTGTAGATGGACATTAGCTCTGGTTCTGATAAGTTGGAGTGTCAAGATGTGGGCAGCTTTGGAGATCTGCAATCATCTTTGAAGGAAAAGAAAAGCCCTGGTTGTGCCGATTACGATGATGATATTGTAGTCTCTGAACTTGAAAGAACTCTGGCTGAGAATTTACATATTAAAGAAGGTGAACAACTACAAGCAGAGCAAGTTTCATGTAATGGGGAAGATATTGGCAACGAAAAAGAGAAACATGACTGTGAGGGGCCTAAAGTAGAAGACAAGCCAAAATACTCTCAGAAGTTCCTCAACAAATGTGCATCCTTCCCATGCACGGATGGGATACAACAAGACGTTTCTTCAGACAAGGAAGATGGGCAACCTGAAACGGCGCTCAAAGGACTGTTTTCTGAGGAACCTTACCAGAATGTCTACACACGGTCAAAATCTTTGCCTGTGAGTGCATCTTTGGTGTGTTACTATTAGATAATGTATTTGAACTTCCCAAGCATTTTTTTGGTTATTTGATGTTGGAATTACTGGTTCTTTTCAGATGTCAGTTTTAAAGGAACTTATGCTTCATTTATAATGGTGAATTAACTGTATTGAAATGGTGTCTAGAAGAAGGAATTATGATTCCCAAGCGCTAACAGACGAAGCACAAACTGAAAAATATGAAGACTTTATCAATCTAATTGGCGTTAACAAAGCTTAATACTGCAGTGGTTTAAGCATCTTGGGATCTTAGATTAAATCTAGTCGTGGTTTTGTATCTTAATCTTTGTTGATAGATTATATTGTTTATTTGTCGTATCTCAGGCCCCTTTGAAGCTTGTATCTGCCATGAAAGGCAGCCGTGAGAAGCACGGAGGTTTGCTGAGGAAAATGAGTGTGTCTTGGGCCCCTGATGTGTATGATCCAATACCGACATCCTTGTCACATACTGTTGGCAGAGGAAGCAAGAAACAGCTGAGATACAAGAACAACAAGAAGAATGGGAAGAATGGAAAGAAGGGGCAAAAAGGAAACTCTTCACGAGGGGGCAGTGGAAAAGAGAAGAAGCAATCCCATAAAGTTTCTGGGAACTCTAATGGGTGCTACAAATCGATGGATGCTCCTGAAAGATTGATTGAGCCTAACGATGAGTTCAGCGATCCTACTGTTGGTAGCCCTGATTCACGGCCCTTTTGTGGTACTTCCTTCTTGAAGAAGTCGCTTACTAAGATGCACTATCCAGTTGCAGAAGCCTTGTGAGCAAAAACACGTTTCCATCAATACGTCGCCACCCTATGCTGCATATAAATAATTCTATTGTCCGAGAAGACATGGATTTTGTATGATCAACGTTGATCGAGTGTGTGGCATAATGATCCATTAGTGTTGCTTGTGACGTTTTGTTTAGACCGAGTATGGTGAATGTTTATTTCTCTATTATGAATCTACTGCTTGATGCTGTGTGTTGTCTGCAGATTTCTAGTGGTATGAGTTTTTTTCCTAATGATTCTAGTGCTATAAATTGCTTGGTGATGTTGCCGTATTTCTATTATTCATGCTGCCATTAAATCTTTCTTTAATTGCAATTGCGAGTGGAAATCTTTCTTTTTGACATTTCTATTTGGTTCGACTATCGTTTCAATGGCTTGTATGACCCTTTTCTGCAGCTCTTTTTTTTTTTCTTTTTTTTTTTCTTTTTTTTTTTCCAATTATACATTGTGGAGATTTACTTTTTTTTTTTTTTTTTTTGGGTACCTTACTTCCACCAGCAATATATGCATTTTTTTTTGGCGCAGGTGATTGGAATGATCGAAATGCCTTCTTTTCTCATTTCTTTATCTAGGCTTTAAAGGAATAATTAACTTTGACTGGAGTAGTAAAATGGACAAAAACTCTCATTGCAGCTGCTTCACTTCTAACCGACTATCCTAAAGCTTAACTTAGGGTGCGGCGATTGTAGTTAGAATCATGCTCCTGGTTATCAAATAGGGTAAAGCTCTCACATGTAACGGTAAAAAAGTAAAAAGTTGCTAAAGTGTAAATCTCTTACATGCTACAATGTTTTGAACTACAACCATGGTTTTAAACACACTTTTCAAACACCTTATTAAAGTTGTGATTGAGTTCAAAGTTCGTCCTTTACACTATATTTGGTAAAAGGGAGAGATGGAGATAGAGAGAGTGGTGGAGGGAGAGGAAAAATCCCTTGTTTGGTTGGAGGGAGTAGAGGAGGGAGTCTCCCCTTTGAGGCTCACCAATTTGGATCTTTTCATTAATAAAGGGATCCAATCAATTCACTTTAATTTAAATAAAAAGAATTTTTTACCCTTCAAAATAAATTATTAACAAATATTACAATGTATGATATAATAATTGAACAAATAACTATTATCTATCCGTTCAGCTCTTACCAAACAACATGATAAATTACCATAATTCTCTCAATCTTTTATATTCTCCATCCCTTCAACTCATTTTATCTTTGCTACTTTTCATCCCTCGTACCAAAGGGAGTGTTAGAGTATCCGTCCAATTTGAACTTTGTTTATGATTTGAGCTCCCATATCATCTCTTAGTGTCCAACAAAATGAAGTGTACCTAGAAAGTGATGCTACTTTGATCTCACTAACGTACTAAATTTATGTCTGATGTGTTATTTTACAACTATGTCATATACAAAGCGTGATTCAACCCCTCTACCTTGAGCACTTTGAAATCGAATCCATAGCTTAAGGTTTTCGTATGATCTAGCAAACAATCTAAAATAGTATGAATATCAACTATTCTGGTGTTTGCCCCACCGTCTACTCTAAACCTGTAGACATCTTTATTAATTTTACTCAACTGCAGCTAGGACTTGTTTTCAACCGTTTATCTTTCATCAGTTTCCGCATCCTTCTAGCATGGTCCCACCACCCCACGCCAGTACAGAGGTTTGCCAATTGCAAACAGGTCGCGGCATAGGTCAGTTGAAACAAGAGCCTGTCCTCTATAGCCTTGATGCCCAACCATATACTCCCATAAATCTGGCTTGACGAGAGCAACGATCCCCAAATGACAGCATTCGGGTGTATAGACATCTTCTTAATGACATCCCAAGCCTTTGCCAATAAACCAGCTCGTCCAAAGAAATCAACGATGAAAGAGGAATGATCTAGCTCTGGTTCTACACTGTGTTCTGAAAATGAATTGATGTAGAACTGGCCTTCTTTGACAAGATCCGCATGGCGACGCGAAGAGAGGATGCCAAGAAAGTGATGGCATCAACTTTCAGGTCTTGCTGCTTCATTTTCTCAAACAGATCAATCGCTTGTGAAGTAAGCCCGTGCTGCACGTACTTTGGCACCATCGACTTCCACGACAAGCTGTCCTTAACGTCCAAAGTTCTAAACACGCGAAGCACATCTTTGAGGGACCCGCATTTGCAATACATCGAGGTGAGAGCATTAGAAATGTGATTGTAGGCATGGAAGCCCATTTGAATGGCTTGAGAATGGATACTTATCCCTTGCTCGAGCACTCCGCTACCTAAGTAAGCGCTCAAAAGGCATGCAAAAGTGAAATGGTTGAATCTCAAAGCCGAATTGCCCACTCTTTGCCAAAGCTCCAAATAAACACCAATTTCTGCTATAATCGCAATCCACAACACTACATTTATAATAGACATTTCCTCAAACATTTTATAAGCATTGTCTAACTCGTTGCATTTGCTATAAAAACTCACCAACTCTGAAAATAAACATTTATTGTTAGTGAAAAATTTTGTCCAACGCTAATTCAACATCCTTGAACAAGATATTAAGATCAAACAAACAAATTTCCCAAGAACATTAGACAAAAGACAAAGATACAAAAAAACCTCAAGAACGATGAGTAAAAAACTAGAATCTGGTGTAATTGCCTTAAGGCTTTGTATTTAAAAATATGCATATGATCTCTTATCTTAATTTGAGAGGATTTTATAATGCATTGAGAATGGAAGAGTTTAATTCCCCAATAAATCAAATAGTTATTTCTCCATTCTCATAAAATAATTAATATAATTATTCTTTCATCACTGAATGACTTTAATTGCTAGCCGTTTCATTTTTTAATGATGCTCCTTTAATATTTTTATAGAGCCCGAGAATGAGTTCATCTACTGAGGCACTAGCACATGCTCAGATCCTAATTAATATGTGCTTAGGTCTTAAAATGTGCCTTGGTACTTGGGTCATAGTATGTGCTTGTTAGGATTAGTACCTCAGTCATTAAATATTTGTATTTAAAAGGAATTTTGTTATCAATAAATAAGTGATGAAATTATAAAAGTATATATTTTACAAAGCTAAAATTATTTATTTACACTTTTATTTCTCGTTAAATTCTCTAATTAATAACATTTTTGTGTTAAATATTAATTTTGTGTCTTAGTGTGTAAATATGTTTAATTATTTATTTTACTGCATTTTGTGTGTTTTAATGTAAAAATATATATATTTTTAAATTATTGTAAATATTTGTTTGTAAAATAATTAATTTAGTGTGTCTAGTAACTTTAGATTTGAAATCTAAAAGAAAAATAGAACAAAATTACATAAAAAGGAGAAAAATAAACATCAAATGCATAAGAAATAAAATTTTCAAAAAGAAAGGATACATGGCACATCCTAGGCCGTCGGATCAAACCAAAAGAAGCATCTTAGCCATCTGATCGCATGCCAGCTGTCCTCAATTCTCTGAATACTACCTCGGGTAGTGTGGTGCATCCCACATGTGTCCACTATTGCAGTCGTTAGATCACCATACGAGGACTCATCTGACAATCTCCAACAAAGCATTTAGGCACCAGTTGTCCCACGCTTTGCTTCACGCTTTTCAGCCATTGAATGATGCTTTCAACCGCCTACATTGCGCTCCCTTTTGTGCTATTCTACTCTATGGCACATTGGATTACAAACTAAATTAAGCACAGTGAACAACACTAAAACACATAGAAAAGAAGAAGAAAAAAATCTTCAAAATGGCGTCTGACTGAGATGCAATTAGAGAGAAAAGGGAAAAAATAAAAAAATAAAAAAAAATAAATAAATATAATATAATATAAGTTTTAATTATTGAATAGTAGTTTTTTCCCCCAATTAACCCCCTTCCCCCTTACAAGTTCTTCACGCCATTTCCAAGGCACCCTTTTCCTTCAAACATTTTCTCCTGTTGCGCTTTTAACTTTGTAGTAATTATACAAACTATAATTAAAAATATTTTCTTCTTAATTATAGTTTGTATAATATTGTTGTTTGTTAGTTTTAGGTCTAGATTTAGGTTTTTAAACGTAGAAACAAAATTCATAAAACTTTAGATCTAGGATTTTCATAAAATAAATTGTGGTTTTGTGAAAAAGTATACTTTAAAAAAGTTCAGTTTAGAAGATGGTACTGGTTCAAAAACCTTTCCCATAACTGATTATTTTTGGAGATTCTCCCAACACCAGTCATTCTTGGAACACTATTCTGTATAAGGAAGTTGGTTTTGTAGGAGGCCTTACCCTACGAATCTTTCTTGGGAACATTCCTAAAGCATATAATTCCTAAAATCTTCAAAATAAATGAGGCGAATGCTTTTTACTTACTACTTTTTTCTCCTCGAATAAAGAAAAGCTAAGCATCTCGTCATTTGTTTGGATTCCATTCTTCTAAATTAAAAAAAAATTGTAAAAATAAAAAAATAAAAAGAGAAACACTTAGGATTAATGTTTCGAATAGAGTGAAAACTAGGCCGATTTGAAAAAGCTTTCAGACTTTGGAAATCCTAGTGAAGAATCGTCGAACTCTTCTCCATATTCTTCAATTTCATCACCCACTCTTTTAAATTCGTTTGCGATGGCGTAACTCAGTGAGAATCCTCAAAGAATGTTGATAAAAGATTACATGCACCCGACTCGCATTGCCATTCCTGCATCAATCGTGTTTCCACCAAATTTGCCACAACAAGACTTGAAGTCAAGCATGATTCAACTTTTGCCAACCATTTTTGGATTGGAAAGCGAAATCCTTATGTTTACATTCGTGAATTTGAGGATATTGTAGCCACTTTCCACAACCACCTTGATATTATTGATTTCGTCAAATTAAAGTTCCTTCCTTTCTCTCTAAAGGATAAAGCCAAAAGTTGGCTCTATTCCTTAAGACCTCGATCCATTGAATCATGAGATGACTTGACAATTTTTTTCTTCCATAAATATTACCCATACCATAAAACCAACAATCTCAAGAAACAAACCCTAACTTTTTCCCATAACGATCATTAAAATTTTTATGAAGATTGGTGAAGGTTTAAATATTTGTTAAGTCAATGTTCTCATCATGGTTATGAGAAAATGCATCTTGTTAGCTTATTTTATATAGGACTCATAAGTCATGATCACTGATATTTAGAAGTGATGTGCAATGGAAAATTTTTATGCAAGGATCCTGAAGAGGCAAGGAATCTCTTGATGAATCTATGGAGAAAGTTTACATGTGGGCTATTAGATATTGTTGAATGTACTAATAAGTCTCCATCAACTGGAATTCATCAATAGAGGGAAGAGCATAATTACAACCTTAGAGTTCAAGTCGAGAATCTTACAAGAGAATTAAAAATCCTCAAAGCAAAGAATGAGAGAGGAAGCCATGCAGCCACAAGAGCTGAATTGCAAGAACACACTTTGTATGTGGAAAGGTTGAACATCAACCACAGGATTGTCAAATGAGGAACAATGTAAACCTTATACTTTTTAACCTAAAACTTACAAACCTGATGGAAGAAACAATTTGAATTTCAAGAGAAGAAATTTGAATTAAGTACAATCACTTGGAAATCATTAGGAGAATGACAAAGAAATGCATCCAAAGGAATATGTTGCTCCTATCATGATCCACATCCATCAAGTAAATCTCTTGAGGAAACATTGCAAGCATTCATTGAAGGACAAAGCAAGTCTAATCAGAAGTTTAAGTTATGTTCACACAATTGACAAAAGATAGTAAGGAACTCAAAAGTCAAATCTTGAGATTAACTAAAACTTCAGCCACTCAAGAACATGAAAAATGTTTATCTCAAACTTAGGTCAACCAAGAAGACAAAAGATGATACAACCTCTAACACTGAAGAGAAGAATGATAAAAAGGTTAGTCATGTTGCCACCCATAGTAGTAAATCCTTGGAAAATTTAGCAAACACCACAGATATATGTAGTGAAGAAGTTGTTCCACAAAGGCAAGAAAAAAGAACTGAAAATGATTCCAGTAAAAGCTTCTTTCCCCAAGCACTTCAATCTACTAGGAAAGTACTAGAAAATTATGACTAAATCTTGGAACACTTGAAGCAAGTACAGATTGACCTTCCTCTATTGCAAATATTCAAACAAGTGTCAATTTGTGCCAAAGTGATGAAAGACTTGTGCACTGTGAAAAGGAAGCACCATGTCATGAAGACTGCATTCTTGACTGAGCAAATAATTGCAGTTCTTGAGCAAAAAGAACCAATCAAGTACACAGATTTAGGATGTCTTGCAATCACCTGTTACATAGGAACTCATGAAATCACTCAAGCATTATTAGACTTAAGAGTGAGTGTCAATCTCATGCCTGATCCAATTTACTCGCAACTAGGACTTGGAGAGATTAAACCAACATCTATGGTCCTGCAATTAGCAGGCCGATCCATCAAAGAAATTTTAGGGATAGTTGAATATGTTTTGTTGCAAGTTGATAAGTTCTTTACCCCTTGGATTTTCTCATTTTTGACACTCAAACCATGATGAATATGGAATCAAAAGTTCCTATTATCTGCGAAAGACCTTTTTGAACCACAGCTAATGCTTTCATTAATGGTAGAAATGGTCTTATGAAAATCTCCCTTGGAAAACATGACTCTTGAAGCAAATTTTTTCCATCTTAGGAAGCAATTTCAAAGCACTGAGTGTTTCAACACTGAAATCATTGACTTTGTTGTTTAGGAAGAGTTTTTGAACTTGAAGAAATCTTTCTAAGTGCTGAACCTAAAAATCCTGATCCCATTTTTGATATTCCTAAACATTCACTAGACAAAGGAATAAAGTTTTAACAACCACGTTTTGAAGAATTTTCATTGGAAGGAGAAAAGCTAAGACCATCAACTAAAGAAATCCCACAAATTAAGTTAACCCAACTTTTTGAAGTTTTGAAACATGCATTCTTAGGAGCCAATGACTTTTTCACGTCATCATCTCATTCAAACTCAATGAATCATAAGAACAATGATTAATCAACATGTTGCGTGATCACAAAATTGTATTAGGTTGGACAATAGCTGATATCAAGGGTATTAATCCCTTATTTTTCTCTCATCATATTCATTTAGAAGAAGGTGCTAATCCAAGAAGAGACCCTCAAGGAAGACTAAATCCAACAATTAAAGTTGTTAAGAATGAAGTTTTGAAACTGTTAGATGTTGGTATCATCTACCCCATTACAGACAGTAAATGGATTAGCCCAACTTAAGTTGTACCTAAGAAGTTAGGTGTAAATGCAGTAGAAAATAAGAAAGGAGATTTTGTTCCTACAAGAGTTATCACTGGATGGTGTATGTGCATTGATTACCGTAAGTTGAATGCCTCCACTCGTAAAGACCATTTCCCACTCATTTTCATTGATCAAATCTTAGAACATGTAGCTAGTCATCCTTTCTCTTGCTTTTTCAATAGATATTTAGGATACTATTAGATAGAGATATCATTAAAAGATCAGGAAAAAAGATTATGTTTTCATGTCCTTTCGGTACTTATACTTTCTGCCGTATGCCATTTGGACTTTGTAATGCTCTGGCTACATTCCAAAGATGCATGATGAACATATTCAATGACATGGTTGAAAATATTATGGAAGTTTTCATGGATGATTTTACTTTCTTAGTGATTCATTTGACACTTGTTTGCTATTTGAAAGCTGTCTTAAAAAGATGTGAAGTAAAAAGCCTTGTGCTTAATTGGGAGATATGTCATTTTATGGTTCCATCTTGCATGGTTCTCAGACATATTGTCTCTAAAGGAAGAATTAAAGTTGATCTAGCCAAGATTGAACTTATTGCAAACATTTCCTAAGACCGTTAGAGATGTTCGATCTTTTCCTAGACATGTTGCATTCTATTGAAGGTTCATTTAAAGCTTTTCAATCATATCAAGACCATTGTGCAACCTCCTGATGAAAGATGCAGTGTTTAATAGATGAAAGAACGTAAAGAATCTTTCCAAATATTGATATCTAGGTTGACTTCTACTTATCCTGCAATCACTTGATTGGAGCTTACAATTCTAAATCATGTGTGATGCAAGCAAATTACATTGTAGGAAACATTTTGAGTCAACAAAGGGAAGGAAAACTCTTTATAGTATACTATGCAAGTAGAACTTTAAAAAATGCTCAAATAAATTACTTAACCACTGAAAAAAAAAAACTATTTGTTGTAGTATTTGTCTTGATAAGATTCATTCATATCTGATCGATTCACCTATCATTGTTTTCACTTATCATTCAGCCTTTAAGCATCTCTTTTTAAAAAAGATGCTAAAACTTGACTCATTAGGTAGATTCTTCTTTTGCAAGATTTTAATTTGACCATTAAGGACAAGAAAGGAGTTTAAAATGTGGTAGCTGACCACGTATCTCATTTGGAATTCAATAATTATATTGATGGTCAATAATTCATGATGAATTTCCCAATAAACATCTATTCTCGGTCACCAAGTTCTCTTGGTATACACATATTGTCAATTACATGACAGCTAGAGAAATTTCATCTGTTTGTAATTTGCAATACAAAAAAAAGTTTTTGGTTAAAGTGCATAAGTTTTACTAGGATGATCCTTTCTTGTTAAATATTGTCGTGATCAGCTCATGAGACATTGCATTTCTAAGGATGAAGTGTTTAGTGTCTTAAATCTCTACCATAGTAATACATGTGGTCATTTTTCTACAAAGAAAACTACCGCAAAGATTTTACAATATGGTCTTTATTGGCCCGCTTTGTTTAATGACACTTAACACTATTTTTGTTCTTATGAGAATTGTCAAAAGTTAGGTACTCTATCCTCTCGCCATATGAAGCCTTTAAACCCAATTATCTCAATAGAAGTATTCGATTGATAAGGAATAGACTTTATAGAACCATTTTCACCTTCTTCCAGGTATCTTTACATCCTCCTTACTGTGGAGTATGTTTCAAAATGTGCTAAAGCTATAGCGTGCTATACCAATGATAATGCAATTGTTATGAAGTTCTTGAAAGAAAACATCTTATCTAGATATGATATGCCACACACTTTAATCAATGATTAGGGTAAAAAAATTTTCAACCATTCTTTTGAAGTTCTAATACGAAAGTACAATACGATTCATAAAGTTTCAACTCCCTATCATCCACAAACAAATGGTCAAATTGAATTAGCAAATAGGGAGATCAAACAAATCATGGAAAAGACGGTAAATCCAGATCGTAAAGATTGGTCATCACGTCTTCAAGACAAACTCTTGGCATAACATACTACTTACAAAGCTCCCTTAGGAATGTCTTCCTATAGGCTCGTCTTTGGAAAAGCCTGTCATTTACCAGTAGAACTTGAACATAAAGCCTATTAGGCTATGAAAGCCCTCAATTTTGATCTTAGTATTACAGGTATTGAACTGAAACTCCAACTCCTTGAACTTAAGGAATTGAGGAATGATGCTTATGACAATTCACGGATCTACAAGGCAAAATAAAAGTAATTCATGACAAGCAGATCCTAAGGAAGCACTTTAAGCCAAATCAATGGGTTCATCTTTATGAATCTCACCTCCACCTTTACCCTGGTAAGTTGAAATCACAATGGACTGGTCCATATATTGTAAAACAAATTTTTCCTAATGGTGTTATTGAAATTGAAGATCTAAATGGTGAAAAAATACTTAGAGTAAATGGCCAAAGACTAAAAAGCTGCATAGAATGAATAACTGAGCATGAAGAGGTCACCCTTGTGGCTTCGGTTTACTAACCTTGAGTAGTTTCTTTCACTTTCACTTATACATATTTATTTTTGTGCTTTGTTTTCTTATTTTTTTCTGCAAGACTTTATTTAATTTTAATAAAAAAATCAGAAGTTGAAATTAAAAATTAAAAAAATAATTCATTTAAAATTGCTGAGATTAAGGAGGATATAATCATTGTGATCAGCAGTTATTTCGTATTTGCAGCCTCTTGAAACTCATTTTGAAGAATTTTGAACCAAAAAAAAGTAAAGTCTTGAGAATTTGACTTTAAAAGACCTAGGTTGTAATATATTATTGTGTGTTTATTTTATTTTGTTTAGTTTGGTTTGTTAAGCTCGCCATACAGATTATCTCTATAGTTTACTAAATCAGGTTAGATTTTTCTTACGCTTACTATTCTTTTTATACATTGAGGACAATGTATAATTTAGGTTGGAGGGAGGGGATTGTGTAATAATGTGTCCAATTTTGCGCCAAAATTTTTTGAATTTTGCTTTGATTTTATGTGTTTTGTAAAAATCTTTGTTTTTGTATGTCACTTTGTGGTTTTTTCGGTTATGGGAGTTGTTTAAAAAAATAAATTCAATGGTGTTTTGTAAAAAATGTTTTGTAAATTAGTTTCTTAGTGATTAATGTGTTATTATTTTGTCTTGATTTTGAATTTCATATTAATGTGATATCATTTTTCTTTTCTTTGAATTGTCAAACTTTAAGAACTCTCAAAACATCAGTTTTATTTAATATTTTTATGGGTTTATTTTTCAAGATGTTTGTAAGCCAATTTTTTAGGGCTACATAAAAACTGCCCCGCAACCGCCGGCCGCCCCTGCTCGTGCTTGGCCTACTCGAAAAAAAGGGGTCCATGTCAGCAACCCACCAATGGGCTGATTGAACCCGCCCGCCTGCATATGTTGGCAGGCGGGTATAGTTTAGAATTTTAGGCGGTAGGTTCAAACCGAACCCGCCTGCCTAATTCTTTAAAAAAAATTCTAATCTAAATCTAATGACTTGCGTCTTGCATTGCCCAACCCCAAGCTGTTTTACCCTAAACTAAACAATTGATTTCACCCTTAAATTTCCCCCTTTCTTTTCTTCTTCCCACTTCCAGTTTTGAGTCTTCTGACTTTAGTGGCAGACGGTAGTGGCATAGTGGTTGACTGGTTCCCCTCTAGTGGCTATCTTCCTCTTTCGTCCGTCGGCGTCCTCATCCTCCATTGATTCTTCTCTGCTTTGTAAGTTTTTTTTCTTCAAAGTTCAAAGTTTTTTTCTTTAGATTCTAGTAGAGTCTGTCTTTTCTTTGCATTAGGTTGTTGTGTACATGAAATTCTTCTTTGAATCAATCCTTTTTTTTTAATTGAGATATGGTGTGAAGGACTTTATTTCCTTGTAATTTATATAAAATAAGAAAACCTTATTTACACCTTAAGTCAAATCACATCATCCTTTTCAACACTTTTATGTAAGCAACAAGGATAGAAAAAAGAATTCAATTGAAACCTTATCAATAACAATCCACCGCCCATAAAAACAAATTTCACACAAAGACCCAACAAAACAAATGAAATCCCAAAATCCATTTCATCACAAGAATTCCCAAACCCGATAAAAAAAAAACCATATAGAGATTGAGTGGGTTCATAAATTACTTGAGTAACCCAACTTGAGGAAGCCGAAGGAACCATTTTGGTTGTCGTTTTAGGGTTGAGAAGAATGACCCCAAAAGTCCAAAACTGCAATTCAACTTGATGATTGTTTATTTCATACTTGATGATTGTTTGTTTCAAACTCTCGGAAACTCAATTCAACTTTATGACTTTCTTGTTTTCTTTTAATCCAACATTGTTTAACTTGGCAAGACAATAATTATTCTTTAAACAGAAAACCAAATAAATTTCCTGCCAAAAGAGGTTATCCTTATCATTTGAACAATCTTTCACCATTATGTTATATTAGAATCATTTCTGATTAAATAGAAAATTACAATTTAACAAACTTTAAAAAAAACTGCCTTACATCCATGTATGATTTTCTCTTATTCAATGATGTACTTTAGGTGAAAAATGGATGGTAGTTCTAGTCAATCTCAAGCCCCTTTAAGTTTTGACATTGTTGATAGTGCTTCTAAAAAAGCAAATCTAGTTGATCTTGAGAATGAGTTTGAATCGAATGAAGAGACAATAGATGGAAAAAATTCCAAAAAACGAAAAGGCCAAAATCCTACTAGAGAAACTAGTGAGGTTTGGAAGGATTTCATTAGTTATTTTGGCGGGAAAGGGGAGAGAAGAGCGAAGTGCAAACATTGTGAGGCAAATTTTTCTAGTCAAGCAAAAAAGCATGGGACGAGTACTTTGTGGAATCATTTGAAAAGCTGCTCAAAAAATCACAATAAACCTGTTGACAAGAAACAAAAGGTCTTAGTATTTGAACCAAAGAAATGAGGCAATGTAGTAAAAGAAGGACAATTAGTGGCTAAGCATTACAACAAAGAGGCTCATAGGGAAGCTGTTGCTGAGTACATTGTGTTGGCTGAATTGTCATTCAAGCATGTCGAAAGTGAGGGGTTTAAGCGTTTTTGTATAAAACTTCAACCTAGCTTTGATCCCCCATCAAGGATGACAATTGCTAGAGATATTTACAAGAAATAAGAAGAAGAAATTAAAAGACATCTTGAAAAAGGAAAGGGTTTCTATTACTACAGATTGTTGGATGTCAATTCAAAATATTGGATACATGGTAATCACAGCTCATTGGGTGGATAGTCATTTTAATTTGCAAAAAAGAATTATTAATTTCTCTCAAATTACAGATCATCATGGAGACACCATTGCTAAGGCAATTGAAGCTTGTTTAATTGAGTGGGGTATCCATAAAATTTTCTCAGTGATAGTTGACAATGCTTCTAGCTGTGACAAGGCCATTAAATACTTGAAGAAGAAATTTGAAGAGAAAAAGAAAGGGCTAGTACTTGATGGGAAGTTCTTACACATGAGGTGTTGTGCTCTCATTATCAATTTGATTGTCAAGGATGGTTTGGAAGAAGAACAAACATCAATAAATAGTATTCGAAATGCTGTAAGATATGTGCGGTCATCAACGGCAAGACTATTGATGTTTAAGGAGTATGTGAGAATGGAAGGAATTCCTTGTAAAGGACTTTTATGCTTAGATGTTACTACTAGATGGAACGCTACATATTTGATGTTAAACCAAGCATTAAAGTTTCAAAAGGCATTTGAAAGGTTGGATGGTGATCAAAATTCTTTAAAATATTTTGAGAAGGTTGAGAAGGATGGAAAAAAAAGGAATGGACCACCGAATGAACTTGATTGGGAAAATGCAAAAATCTTTGAGCAATATTTATCTATTTTTTATGAGATCACTTTAAGGTTTAATGTTTCCACTTATGTCACTTCTAATAAATATTTTTGCGATATTTGTCAAATTCAAGAGCATTTGTATGATTTGAGTGACGAGGCTCCTGAGAATTCTTTGTTGGCATCAATGGCTTCTAACATGATACTCAAATATGAAAAATATTGGGGAAAAGTAGAGGAGAGTAATGGATGTTTGTTGGTTGCCACCGTCCTTGATCCTCGATACAAGCTTGAGTATTTACATCATTGCTTGAGTGCTTTTCACGACTTAAGGACATGTAAGTCTATAATAAACAATGTTGAAGATGATTTGAGGAAGATATTTGATTATTATAATGAGAAAGAGTTTGGTGTATTGCCACAGCCAATAGAACCTCAAGCTCAAGCTGCAAGTCAAGTTGATATTGTCAAGCAAACTTCATTGTTGTCATCTTTTATGCTCACTAGAGCTACTAAATTTAGTAGGCATGATAGTTTTGTGCAACAATGGCGTAATCAAGATAGTGGTAAAATAAAGAATGAGGTGGACAGGTACTTGAATGAGCCTCTTGAAGATATAGACATAACTACTATTGATGATTTTGACATTTTGAAGTGGTGGATGGTGAATTCTGTGAAATACAAAGTTTTGTCTCATATTGCCCATGATGTACTTGCTGTTCTGGTAACAACTGTTGCATTTGAGGTTGCATTTTCTATGGGAGGCTGCATACTTGATCCTTTTAGGAGCTTGCTAAGTCCTAAGACAGTAGAGCCATTGATTTGCTTGAAGAATTGGTTGAGCGAGTCTCATCAATCAATCATTGTGATAGAGTATATGGACGAGCAGGAGGTTCTTGAGACTTTTGAGAATCTTGAGATATGTAATTGCATAACTTTTAAGTTTGTTACAATTCTGCCTATTCTTTAAAATTTATCATTTATTTCATTTTTTTCTTATTTTAGAGATGATTGAACAATCCAACACTTCAAGCACGGGCATGGCTGCCTCTTGACATACTGGAAGCTAGAAAGTCTCTTATTATTTTGTGAAGTGATCAAAATTCAAATCAAGTAAGTTAGTAGAAAAATGCCCTAAAAAGAAAAAGAACACTTGACTTTGTTCATCATTTCATCTGTAGTATCCTGTTATTTTCGAACCCAATGAACAGGTTTTATGGAAGAATAAGAACTCTTGACTTTTTTCATCACTTCATCTGTAGTTGATGTTTCTTGTTGCAATGAATCATTATGTTTCTTAATTTGTTGTGAATATGGTCATCCACTTGGCTCCGGCTTGTTGGTGATGACATTTGACTCCCCAAAAACGTGTTGAACACTAATGATACCGAATTCAATTGCGTCTTGGAGATAAAGCATCCAGATTCCTTACCTTTCTATTTTGTGTTTAAATGGATATCTAAAACTAAAGTGAAATGACATCAATATGACAGAATCGAAGTCAAATGCACCCATATCCAGATACATGGCCATCAATACTGTCTTTTGATTTATAATAGCTACCCGACCATTCAAACTATTAGAAATCAAAGCAATAAGCAACAAGAAATAGAGAGAAAATTGCACACAAAATTTACATGAAAAAACCCTAATGAAGGGTGAAAAAACCACGGGCAGAGGAGAAGCAATTCACTAATCATAAAACGGAAATTACAACGGTGTTTAGAGCGCTCAAATACAGAAATTCACTCACTCAATCACTCACAAACTCATAAAACTGAGTTCTCTGTATCACTCTCAACACTATGATCTCTATGAAATTTTGTGACTCTCTAATATGTCTCTCTAATGTGACTCTAGAGAATATGATGTATTTATATGAATGGGGACTCAAACCCTAGCCCAAAATAACCCAAAAATGCGTAAAAACGTAAAATACACTATCAGGCCGCATTGGAGCGCCGCGACGCTGCTTTTCTAGCGCCGCGGCCCTGCTTTCAAGCACCGCAGCACAGATTGTAGCGCCACCGCCCTGCTTTCAAGCATCGCGGCGCTGCCTTACCGCCAAAGGGGTTGAGGGGTTTTGGGTCACAAAATAACAATCTCCACCTTGACACAAAATCCACCATAAAGAACTCCAACGTGTGATTAACTGAATTCTCCACCTTTTCCACAAAGCCCCAACGGGCAACTAGCCGACACGAGCATGAACTCCAATCAAGTTTAAGCAATGCTCAAACTTAGCTGTAGGTAATGACTTAGTCATCATATCGGCAGGATTTGTTGGGTTTGGTGCCCTAAAAGCTGTGACATTGTACATATTGTTAATAAATAAATAAAATGACATTTATTATTATTTTTTTGGTTGATTATATGTATTATGAATACATTTATAAACATCAAGAAAATTCCATGATTATTTATGTGACTATAAATTTAGCATATAAGTGTTATTTGCTTAGGGATAAAATTTATAGATAATAATCTAAATAGTCCGTAATAATTAATTAAAGTTTGGGATCTTTAATTAAAAATTACAAGTACGGTCCAATCTCATCTAAAATGAAATAGTCATTATCCGGACTATTAATGTAGAGACATTGGATTGGAGGTACTTTATATAATGAGATTATATAGGACTGGACCAGATAAATTATGAATCTCTAATAATCATCCGTTACAAATAGAGTATTCAAATTTATCACTATGATGATCATATATTTACAGTCTTAATCCTGAGTATTTATTAGACTCCTATTTATTACATTATGTTTTTTGACTTGCATGGTAAGATTTGTCTAAGCACAGATTATAACTTAGCATCTTAGAAACATAAAGTAATAAATGGCTGGGAATAATATTATACAGATATGGAATCCATTCCTTCCTTATGGAAGTTAGAAAAATAGTTCTCTTGAGTGATAATTCAAGGTTTGAACAGTAGAGCGCTCGTTCATAATAAGATTATGAATTAATTGTTCATTAGAGAATTATTGGAACTCAAGGATAAAGATGTAATAAGAGAGGTGAACTGAAATTGAACCTATCTCTTATTATGAACTATTTATGGAGGACTGACTTATATGTAATGATTATATCAATGGACTACTCGCTAATTTTCTTTGAGTAATTTCACTATAATCTCAAGAGTTCAGTTTCAGGTTTTTAGTGGAGTAACACTGAAACTAATAAATTTGGCACATTAATTAAAGAGTTTGATTAAATGTCAAATTTATTGGAGCTTGGGTTATAGGTCCATAGGTCCCCAATACCACCTCTGTAACACTATATTAGATTTTTGCATAGAATGAATTATACATGTTTAATTCAGAATTTTTGAATTCTGAATTAATTTTTTCACACTTGAATTATTAACGTGACATAGAAAAATGTTCTCTGTGACACATAATGTAATGTGATAAATGTTATCACATTTAACTGAGCATTAGTTAATTAATTGATTATTGTTAAAATCTATTCTTAAATAAATGTGATTTATTTTTGAATTGAGATTTATATATATATATATGGTTTTGAACCAAATCTTTTTATATATATATAAGATTTTATAATATATTAATATATATATATATTAATATAATATTATAAAAAAATAAAATAAAAAAAGGAAAGACGTGAAACTGAGTTTCACGCTTTCCACACACACACACATATATATATGACCGAATCATTGATTCGGTCAAATAAAATTAAAAAAAAAAAAGCAAGCGTCCTTTTTTATTAACGGTAACTTATATATATATACATATGCATGTGTGTGTGAACCGTGTATGTGGGTGATTCGGGAAAAAGATGAAAAAGGAAAAGGAAAAGAAAGGGGATAGTAAAATTACTAATGGCTCAGTTATAAAAAGGGAGAGATAACAGTTATCTCAGTAATTTTTATTCACATAATTTTTAGAGAGAAAACTGAGAGTTCTTTTCTAAAGAAAAAGGTCTGCTATCTCATGTGTTGAGTACATAGCAGATTCAGAAAAGTGTGAGGAAAATTCATTCTTGCAGTTTGACGCCCACTCGTCTTTCCATTGGTGTGGAGGCCTGGTTTGGAAGATCGTGGTGTCAAAGAGGAAAGCTAGGTTACCCTGATAGTCTTCAAAAGGTTAGTAAAAATTCCTAAAGCTTTCTGTAATTAAAATTATATATCTATTCCCGATGAACAAAGTTTTCAGAAAAATTTTGTTTGTCAACGATCCGTTTCTTCCGCTGCGTTTCATGTTTTAATTCCAACAGGATTATCATGTGTACTGATTTTGCTCACAATAATATCACCACGAGCAACAATATCACGAACAAAGTGATAACGAACGTCAATGTGCTTCGTTGTCTTTAGGCATCAAACTTGGTTGTTGTTGAAAATGCTTCATATATTATCATCTAATATTTTTTGCAAATTTTTTTTTAATAAAAAAAGCTCAAAAAATTACATTGGGCATTAGCATAGGCCTAAACTGCCTCAACTCGCCAGCACCCGCTCGCACCCAAACCGAAAGCACCCACCATTCCACAGGTGATCTGTGGGTTGGTTAATCACAAACCCGCCATTAAAAAAAACTGACCTGCACCCGCCCAAAAACCGTCAAACCATCCGCTGTTTACCCCTAATTTTTTTCACACACACACACCGTAATGCTTAATTGTGGTGGTAAGTCAAAGTTTTGAATATTTGAGTTCTACTATTTTGTGAATATGAACAATTAAAGGTAGTAACATTTCAAACTAACTAATTAATTAATAAATCAAATAAATTAGATGAGAAATCAAAGTTAAAAAAATACAATAAATAGAAAAAAAAGAAAGTGTAAATAAATAAAGTTTGGTTGATGTTGGATAAGTTTAGTTTAGTAGCCTCTTTAACTCGAGTAAGTAAGTTCCATGAGGTGCTTTAACACCTAGTTCTTTAGGCCAACTCATTTGGGAGTTACTGCCACAAAACATGTTAAATGAGTTATAAGAAGGCTTAAGGGAGCTAGACATTATACTATCTACAGATGTAAAGTTTATTTAACTTTTGTATATATTTCTGCTTTGTGTTTCCATTCTTAATTGTTCTAATAAATAATCTTGAAGTGCTACTCCCTACAGGAGTAATTTGAAGAAAAATATCAAAATGATTTTCTTCTTAGTTTTTTATGATACTTTATAATTATTCATTATTTCTTTTTGCATTAAGTTTGGCTTGCTAACATTTTGTTAAATAGAATATAAAGTGTTTTAACAAATTTTTTTGTTAGTTTATTTAGTTAGGTGAGTTAAACTAGAGTTAAATGGTTTACATTGTGTGTATATTTAGAAAATCGTTTCAAAATTTTATCATTTAATTTCTAGGAACTAGAAATAAGCTAGTTAGGGGTGTGACAAAACTGTAAAAGTGTACATTTTGCAAGGCTAAATTCATTTATTTATGCTTTTGTTTCTTATTAAATTCTCTAATTAATAGCATTATTGTGTTAAATAGTATTTTTGTGTCTTAGTGTGAATATGTTTAATTATTTATTTTAAGTGTATTTTGCATATTTTAATGTAACATAAATATTTTTTAAAATTGTTGTAAATATTTTGTTTTAAAACTTTTTAATTTCATATTTGAAATCTAAAAGGAAAATGGAGCAAAACGGTGCAAAAAGGGTAAAAACAAACATCAACCTACCAGAAGCATCTTACCAGTCCAATCGCGCACCTGCTGTCCTCCAATTCTCAGAATACAGCCTCAGATTCAATGTGGTGCATCCCACATGTGCTCATCCAACGGTCTCCAGCAAAGCTTTTCGGCCCCAGTTGTCCCACACTTCACCTCACGACTTCCAATCATTGGATTGCACTTTCAATCGACCAGATCGCCTCCCTTCTATGTTGTCCTACATCGCGCCACATTAGATTACAAACTAAATTAAGCACAGTGAATAACGCTAAAATGCATGGAAAAGAAGAAGAAACAAAATCCTTTAAATGGCATCTGACTTAAATGCAATCCGAGACAAAAGAAAAAAAAATACAAATAAAAACAAAAATAAAAATTAAAAATATAATTATAAAAATTATAAAAATTTATTAAATAGTAGTTTTTCCCTCTTATATAACCCTCCCCTTCTCCCAACAATTTCTTCATGCCATTTCCGAGGCCTCCTCTCCTTTATGTATTTTCTTCTATAGAGTTTCTAACTCAATAGTATTCCCTTTTAGGAGGAAATGCTATTAGAGTACTATTCTAATCCCACTAAAAATAATAAAATAATGCCTAAATTAGTGTAAAAAATTTGGTGAGATAGAGAGATGATCTTGTATAGATAGCAACCTAGTATGGTATTTAACTCTATATCTATTTTGTAATATTAATATTTTTATGGACTGAATTATATTTTTCATGTTTTTAATAATTATTGTTAGTGTTGTTACGTTGTTTAATTCTTGCATAAATTCAATCATGCTTTCTTTATATAATTTAATTATATTACATAATTAATATTAATAATAATGAAATAATGCTTAATTTTATGGAATGTCTTTTACTGCAATATGGCTTGTTACGTCGTCGATTTTAGATATTTCATAAGATGAGGTTCTGTGAAAATTAATGTAAAAATTTATTTTATTTAAATATGAAAATTTTGATTTGTTATTATCTTTTCTATCTTAAAATTACGTTTATTATGTAACACCCACCTATTTTTAAGTAATGGATCATGATAAAGTTAGTAACGACGTTAAGGAAATTTTATTAATAATTTATGTGTTATGTTATGATATATGATCTTTATGTTACTAACTTTTTATGTCAAGTTTTATGACAGGTGACGACCGCATGGAATCGTTGTGCTCAAGTGTGCATGTGAATTATAATGTAAGTTTAATTATGATGCAATGATGATTTGAATGTTTTAATGTATGGCATTTAAAGACAGTTCGGCAGGCCAGACTTTTAAGCTTGGCAGGCCAAAAAAGACTGCAAAGATCGTCAGGCCGATGGGAACCATCGGCAAGCCAAAGAGGAAAATCTGCAGGCCGAAGATAGCTGACGAGCAGTCAGCAGAAATCTCTCCAAATTTATGACTGAGATAAGTACGCTAAATGGGTGATTTATTGTGATTAATTGGCACAATAATGGAATAATTTTATTAGTTAAGGAAAGAAAAGGTTTGACTTCGCATTGATTTGTATTATTTTGAATGGTTTCCTATTTTTAGAGGGCAAAAATATGGCAAGTGAGACTAATAGTTTTAACTTTCCCTCTTTGCTCTCCTTCCTCCATGCCAATTAGCCATCAATTAGTCAGAAAATTCTGACTTAATGGAGGGTATTGAATTTTTATCGGTTATGCTCATTATGTTAAAATTCTTTTAACGTTCTTTTTCCATTTTTCTTTCATCCTTTCATGCCTTCTCTCTCTCAATTTCTGAGACGCTTCTTTTGTCCTTCTCTCTTCTCCTTCTCTTATCCACGAATTTCATCCTTCTTTCTCTCAAAAATTTTCTAAAAATATTGAAAGAAAAAGTTATATTTCGTTGGTTGAATTCAAGGGTTTTGAGATGAAAATTGTTAAGGTAAGAATTCATTTCTTTTGGTGTTCTGAAAAAGTATTTATCCTCCTCAATTCGTCTCTAATATCTTTCTCTAGGTATTGTAGTTTGTTCTAAATTTTTAATATGTTATGCGTGTATGTGTTATGTGATGTTTCTTCAAGTTTCATGTCATTTCGATGTTTCTATGATAAAATATGAAATTTTCTATCCTTTACCCTTCATAGTAAAATTTTACTATTTGACTATGATGTATGAAAAAGTAATTTTTTATTTTAAGGGGTAAATGTGTTTTGTTTTTCATGAAAGTTGACAAGGATGGTCAAGTATATGTTATGATATTGACTGCAAAGTTTGGTAATGTTATGATAAGTGTATTTTATGTTATGAAATTTCTATGAAATTAGGTCAAGAAAACTGTTTTTAACAATGTTATTTTTGGATTTTCGTTTTATGAAATGTTTTATATGTTAAAGTGATTTTATTGATTATGAAATAATTTTATGATATTGAAATGTATGATAATAAGATGTTTGTATGAATTTTAAAATTAAAATTATATGTATTTTAATTGTTAGAAAACGTTTTCAAAAGATATTCATGTTTGTAATGTATGAGATGTTTTGATGATAATACTTAAGGAAGCATGTCATGAATAATGTTTATATGAGATGAATGTATATGTGATGATAATTTTATGTTTTGACAATTATGGTTATGAATTATGTTGGTATTAAGATGAATGTATATGTGATGTGATATAAATGAATGATATATGAATGGATGTTTTATGATAAGTATTAATTTTATTATATTTTTAATGGATAAATGGCATGAACACACAAAGGAACGAGCACTTTGAGACTGCGGCGTCGTCACCAAATCGTATTAAGGTTAAGTAAGCTAGCTTTTACGGTAAGTACATTCTCACCTGCAACATGACACGTTTTACAAGGTTTGATGTTATGTTCACAATGATATTTATGATGATTTTATGGTTATTTTCCTTAAAGGATTTCTTATGAAAAATTTTCATGATTTAAAGTTATGCATGTATGAAGATGACATGTTTCAAAGTTTGAAAAGTTATGTATATATATGTATCACCTAATAAGTGTTGCACACCAATGTTATAATGTCATGTTTGGTTTAGGATTAGCTACCATTCTCCTCTCATGACGGTGCACCTATGACGATGTTTATGGTGCAACACTTGGGCCCTTAAGATAAAATGGAATAAGTTTTAATATGCTCAATGTAATGAAAGATATGTTTCTATGAAATTGTGCTTAAGGCACTTCTATGATATGATGATGATAATGATGTATATGAAATTTTTTTTTTAAATTGTGAGAATTATATATACTTACTAAGCATTAGCTTATTCAAGATTATGTCACGTTGCAGATAAGGGTAAGAAGATCATGGATTAGGTGGAGGACATGGGAAGGCGTGTGAGCATTAAGCACGATCAATTGTGACTAGAAGAACCCCAAGACGAATGTTTTTATGTTTTAAATCAAGTTTTATATTTGAACTTATTTTTATGCTAAGTTTTAAGAATACAAGAACTATGTTTTTATATTTTATTTCATACTTTTAAGAATTTTGATATTCCGCATTTTATGAAAAGTTGGTTTTGTTTTAAAATTAAGTTTTCTCAAGGATTTTTGGCTCAGACGGCCTGCCGATGTTTTAAAGTTTGGCCTGCTAATCACGTTTTTGACCTGCCGAACATTGATAAGTTTTTAAGCCAGATTTGCAAAGCCTCTGCCGGCCTGCTGATTGAGGAAACTCCGGCCTGCCGATCATGTCCGACCTGCCGAAGTCCCAAGTTTGGCCTGTCGAACTGTGGGAGTAAGTAATTTTTAAATGATGTGATGATTAATGAGATATGATGTGATGTTTTTATAAGTTATGATTTTACAACTTGGTATATCTATTTTATTAAAATAAGTTTATGGTTAATTTAAAGTATAATTGAGTTAATTATGGTATGAAACAAATTAAGCAATGTTATATAAAAATAAATGTATGTATGGATCCTGGTTATGTATGTTTAATTATATTTACAATTTAAAGTATCGTATAAGTTTTGTAATTATGTTTATGTTTAAAATTCAAATGGTATAAATGTATGAATGTAACAACATCTGTGACGTCCGTAAGGGAGGCGTTATAGGGTTTGGTATCAGAGCAAATTTTCGATTACAATTCATATCACCACACGAAAATCCAAGTCCTCCAAGTAAGTATATTTTAAAGTTAGATGTTATGATGCAAGTATGATGATAAGATTAAGGTTAAGATGTTAAACGATTAATGATCTTGTAGTGAAAACCTGTCTCATAATTAGAAGATTATTTCTAAGTTCCTAATTCTTTTAGGAAATTAAGGATAAATGGCCACAGAAGAATGCAGACTCGCACCCAAACCAACGAAAGACTCCTGACAATGATTGCTGAGTTGCAGAGACAACTTGAGGACCAAAGAAGGGAAATAGCTGCGTTAAGGGCCAATGGCCAGAATGATGATCGACGAGGCAATGATGAGCCTCCTCCTCCTCCGCAACCACAAGTCAATGAAGTTCCAGCACCTGCTACTGAACCAAGAGCGGCATATCAGGAACCTCTTCTAGTCAGATGGAAGAGGGTTAAGCTAGCAGACTTCGAGGGTTCTAAGGACCTGTTAGTCGTACAGGGTGGTTAAAGACGATCGAAGCCACCCTAAGACTCATGGATTTCACAGACAACGAGAAGGTTCTTTGTGCCTCGTATTGCCTCACCATGGAGGCCATAATTTGGTGGGATGGCATCGAAATGAGCAGGAATGTTGATGAGATGACATGGGCTGATTTCGTTCATGAGTTCAACACGAAGTTCTTCCATATGAATATTACAAGGAAGCATTATGAGGAGTTCGAGAGCTTGCGCCAGGGGGATATGTCAGTTACTGATGTGGTGATGAAATTTGACTAGCTTGCTCGCCTAGGCCCAGGAATGGTTATGGATGAAAGTCAAAGGGACAGAAGACTGATCAAGGTTCTTAGGCCTGAAATTGCTGCTATTGTGGACGGGGCAAGTCCACCCAGGACTCAAGAACAGGTTGTCATGAGGGCTCAACGTGTTGAGTTTCATTTGTCCAAGCTGAGAAAGAACCAGCCTCGGTCTGGCCAACAAGCTAGTAATGCAAACAACCATAACTGCCCTCCACATAGGAACAACAACAACAACAGCAACAACAGTAACCAGAACTGGAGGAATAACAAGAGGAAGGGCAATCATCAACATCAGCAGGGCCAAGACAACAAGAGGCACAATGATGGTCAGCACAACAGCAACAATAACAGGCGGTTCCAACCATGTGTCAAATGTGGAAAGAAACATCCAGGGGAATATCGCTTGGGAACGAACCAATGTTTCATTTGTGGGCGTGAAGACCACTTTGTTAAGAACTGCTCTAAGCTAGTGAATGCCAATGCCCCGCAGAGAGCTCCTCCTCAAGCCCGGCTCCATCAGATGCAAGCTTCCCTTGAAGGGCCACTTATTAGTCAAGGGAGACTTGAAGCCCCACCGACGAATGCCCAAATCTATGCCATGACGAAAGAACAAGTGGCTGCTGAAGCCTCCAATGTGGTCACAGGTCAGATAACAAGTTTATCTAATGATGCTTATGTTCTTTTTGATACGGGTGCCACACATTCTTTTGTATCTATGTCATATGCTAAAAAGATAGAGGTTCGTTTAGACCTTATGAGACAGGGATTCACTACGACACTACCCTCTGGGAAAGTGATATTATCCACGCACTGTTTGCGTGCAGTACCCCTATGGATTTCTGATAGGGAACTTTTCGTCGACCTCATTGTGATCGACATGCATGACTGCGACATGATTCTTGGGATGGATTTCCTAAGCAAGTATAATGCCTTTATTGAATGCCGAAAATGAAAGGTGATCTTCCATCCTGAAGGTGATCAGAAGTTCATTTATGTTGGCGAGTCCAAAAAGAAACCCCACATGTTTCTATCTGCAATGAAAGCAAGAAACTTATTAGCAAGTGGCTGCATGGGGTATCTGGTGAACATTGTGGACAAAAGCCAAGAAGAAAATATAAGAATTGAAGATGTGCCTGTTGTACATGAATATGCAGAAGTGTTTCCTAATGATCTGTCAAGTCTACCGCCAGAAAGAGAAGTTGAATTCGAGATTGAGCTTGCTCCTGGCACCGATCCGATCTCAAAAAGGCCTTACAGAATGGCCCCGGTAGAGTTAAAGGAGCTTCACATGCAATTAAAAGAGCTACTCGATAAAGGATTCATCAGGCCAAGTCACTCACCATGGGGAGCTCCAGTTTTGTTTGTGAAGAAGAAGGATGGCACTATGAGACTCTGCATTGACTACAGAGAGCTAAACAAGGTGACAATCAAGAACAAGTACCTGTTGCCTCGAATCGATGATTTCTTTGATCAGCTCAAGGGTGCATCCATGTTTTCAAAGATTGATTTGTGAGCGGGATATCATCAGTTGAAAGTTAAAGAAGGAGATATTCCCAAGACTGCCTTCAGGTCAAGGTATGGTCACCATGAATTCATGGTTATGCCATTCGGTCTGACTAATGCACCAGCTGCTTTTATGGATTTGATGAACTGGGTATTCAAGGATTTCCTCGATAAATTTGTTGTATTTATCAATGATATTCTTGTCCATTCAAAGAATCAAGAAGAACATGAGGAGCATTTAAGGATTGTGCTAGAGACTTTAAGAAGACACCAGCTTTATGCAAAGTTCTCTAAGTGCGAGTTCTGGCTTGATAAAGTGTCTTTCTTGGGGCATGTTATTTCAAAGGAAAGGATTATGGTTGACCTTGCTAAAGTAGAAGCTATTCTCAATTGGAAGCAACCAACGAGTGCAAGTGAAATAAGGAGCTTCTTGGGTTTAAAAGGTTATTATCAGAGATTTGTAGAAGATTTCTCTAAGATAGCAGCTCCACTCACGAACCTAACTCGCAAGGGAAAGAAGTATGAATGGACAGATGCATGCGAGAAGAGTTTTCAAGAATTGAAGAAGAGGCTAATGACAGCTCCAGTATTGGCTATTCTAGAAGGAAATGATGGGTTTGTAATTTATAGTGATGCATCCAAGATGGGCCTTGGAGCTATATTAATGCAAAATGAAAGGGTGATTGCTTATGCTTCAAGACAACTGAAGGATTATGAAAAGAACTATCCTACTCATGACCTCGAGTTAGCAGCAGTCGTTTTTGTGTTGAAGATATGGAGACACTATTTATATGGGGTCCAATGCAAGATCTGTTAGACATGTATGCTCTAAGGAGTAAAAATGTAATACGTTTTTGGAGACATTTTTATCAATAAAGAATTTATTCATTTATATATACCAAATATTGTCCTCTTTACGTTCATATTTGTTGAATGTATGATAAGCAAACAGTAGTCTGAGACTGTCAGTCTAAACCTTAAGAGTTGGGCATATGATGGGATGATTATGCGGTAGACACGACTCTTAAGGTGATGGTCTAAAATATATGATCCGCAATCGAGGGAATAAAGTTGGGTGCTTTATTCATGTAAAGATTGTTATGTTGTCTATATCCCTTTTGGGAGATGGTTTGTCTTGGCCATCGGAGTTGGACTCCGTGAATAGAAACATTGGCGCGTTGTCATAGGTGACGATGTGTTGGATCGGGACATAAAGTGAATTGATTTGGATTAATAATTCTGTCTTGGCAAATCGATTCACTTTAGACAATCATTTGTATTGTATCTTAATCCTGAGATGAATAATGGGCCCGTTGTCTCGATTTGTGTCTTTTGATGTACCAATGGGTGACTCCCACATCTCTATAGTGGCATGCATGCCGGTACGTTGGAGGCATGACTCTTGGTAGCGTAGACTTGTTATTCATAGATATGGAATCCATAGCTCCTCTTTAGGAGTAATGATATCCTCTTATATGCGTTGTCCTGTAATTGGAAAACTAGAGCGCTCAACCATTTGGATACATAGGTGTAACCGAATGGTATACTATCTTTGGATGGTAAGTTTTCTAATGGTGAGACAATGGAACGTAAGATAAAAATAATCGGGAAGGTAAGACAGAACTTGTCCTTAAGCCGATTATGGATGATCATATGGGGATGCGATACACTATGATATGTCATGGAGACTTAGCTACACGAGCTTCGTAATTCTATAAAGTTCGAGAGTGCAGCTCCAAGCTTTTAGTGGAGTAGCGTTGGAGTTGATAATTGTGAAATGTATATCTGGGATATTGGGTTTCATAATTATCATGAGCTTGAACTTTATAGGTCCATTTTGGTCCCCTTTGCTAGCTCACAAAATCCTGTAACGACACGGCGTGCTTTTCCAATAATTGGTGACTTATGTCGGATTTATCAGATTGGTTTAAAATTTATAAGAATCAAATAATTCATGTCTGTTTATCGGTTGAATTAATTATGTAAGAAATTAGTTCAAGATGAACTTGTTGAATTATGGCGTTCGGATAATTCTTATCTGTTTATCGGTTGTTTTAATTTTGGACAATTAGAACAAGATAAACTTGTAGAATTATTGTGAATTGATTTATTTTCTTAGAGATTATCTTGATAAAGTTTGTTTTGATCAGATATCTTTTCTATTGGGCTATTTGAATCAAAACTGAGACTTTATCCTTTAGAATCTCGGGTGGAAAATAAAAGAGTCGCGGAGATTTTTTCTCGGCAGTTCGGCCTGCCGATCATAAAGTTCGGCCTGCCTATCACACAGTTCGGCATGCCGACCGCGACAGTTAAGATTACGCGTTTTTCACGCGTATCTTATCAGATATTGATCCGAACTTGATTCTGTTTCGATTTTTGAGACCTAATCTGATATGGACTGACCCCAAGGACCAATAGGTATAAAAAGGGAGTGAGTCTAATGATTTACTCAGATCAATTTGAGAGATTAAGAGTGATACTCTTCTAGTGAGCATCTGAAAACTCCCTGAGAGCTTTTGTTCACAAATCACGAACACTAGCTTTGGGTTCTCTCTATTGGTTGGAAGGAGAGTCACCGGTGGAAGAGCTATACGTGTGAGCCCACACTCACTCCGGTTGTGGATAGAGAATAGCAAAGAAGACCAGTTGGTTGAGGCTCTTCTGGAACGTTACTTCTCTACACAGGTCGCGGAGGTTCTTCGGCATACTGAGGTTAGTAAGATCTGTTTAATTTATACATATAACATGTCAAACTTGTGTTTTGGAAAATACTCTGATGAAAAATTTTTAAAATTCCGCTGCGCACTTTGTTTCCAACAAATTTTAGATCTAAAATTTGGATGAAAAACAAAGTAAAACAGCGTAAAAATGGTAAAAATAGACCTCAAATGTATGAGAATTAAAAAAATAAAAATCAAAAGAATAACACGTGGTCGATTCTGGACCGTCGGATCAGGCTGCCAATTCATTCTCGACTGTCGGATTGCTGGCCTTGTGTCAGGGTTGTCTCTAGCAGAGCGTCAGATAGGGTGCTGCAACTCCCACTGCGCTCGCTTTGTCCACTGTCCGATTGGCCTACCAGGATGCATGCGACGGATGCCAGTTCGGCCTCGGTCCCAGTTTCATCGCAGCAGCTACTCTCAATTTCAAATTTCCTAATCTAGTGGTCAACGTACGTTTGATTAGTACTAGCGTCGCACCAGATCCCGAGCTGCAATTTTCATGGTGAAGAACATCTATTAGTGCAGCGAAGAAGAAAAAAGTAAAAAAATAAATCATAAGTATGTAATTCTATAGGCTGGGCGGTAAAAAAACGAAGAAAAAAAATAAATCTCACGCGGATGCAATCGAAGGAAAAATAATAATAAATAATAAAACTAAAAAATATTAATTAAAATATTAATAAATAATTATAAATAATAACTTTTCCCCTCTATATAAACGCACACCCTCCCCTCTAGAATTGTCACGGCCATTTGGCCTTCGTTTCTTTCTTTCTTGTTTTTCTTTTAACTGTTGAGTCTTTGACTAAACAGTACCTCTCTTTTTTTTTTTTGGTGGAGAAAATGCTGTTAAGGGCATTCCTCCTACCCTACTTTTAATATTAAAATAATATCTAAATTAGTATATAAAGTTTGATGAGACAAAAAGATGATCTGCATAATATTCTAGCATAGTTTTTAACTCTTGTGTAATGTTTATGTTTTATGAAATAAATTATATTTTTTAAATTTTTAATAATTATTGTTAGCATTGTTTTGCTGTCCATTTTTACATAAATTCAATCATGTTTTATTTATGTAATTTAATTATATTGCATAATTGATATTAATAATAATGAAATCATGCTCAATTTAATGGAATCTCTTTTACTGTAATATGACTTATTCTGTTGTCGATTTTAGATATTTCATAAGACAAGATTCTGTCAAAATTAATATAAAATTTTATTCTATTTAAATATAATAATTTTGATTTGTTATTATCTTTTCTATCTTAAAATTATATTAACTATAATTGTAGTAACAGTGATTATAATTTTTATAATTATTACACAAAATTACTAGTGAGAGAATTATTTTGCTACTTTTTATAAGAAAACCTTTACAGCATTAGAGCTAGCTATATCATCACTTTAGGTTGACTAGTAAAATTAGTAAAAGTGCTTGCAATTAATGAGAAAAGATAAAATAAATCAAAAGCTTTAGATAATTTATTAAGAGTTAAAACTTTCATACCAATTACAAAACATACAAAGAATTCTCGAAACTTTACCGTTTTAGTTTTATGTTTTAAAATTTTCAAAAATATGTTTTCTACTAAATTTTGTTTGTAAAAATCATATTTTATTTCAAAACCAAAAAATTTCAATATTTCAACAAACTATCTCCCTATAGATACCACAACTTTTCTATACTAAAAGCCTCGGCATGTAAAAAATCATTTTGGGCTATACATTAGTAACCAGCCGATTCCCTTGATCGCTTAGTCAATTCTTGGTTTCTCAAATTTAGAAAAGCTACTGTCTCAATGGGTGACCAAAAAGACAAAAACCAAGACAACTGACTGTATGTTCATCCCTAAAACAGTCTTAGAGCCCGTTTGGTTCAAGTATTTGAATAAAATATTTAAATGAAGATTTAAATTTTTGTGAGAGAAAATACTGTATTAAAATGATTCGAACCGTGATTTGAACCACGTAACAAACGGGCTCTCAATAACCCAAAAGGAGTACTTATAGGTTGAACGTCATTCTATTGACTATACGTTAGCAAAATTGCTTTAACGGCCGCTAAAACAGAAAACGAGAGAGAACTGAGCGAAAATGACTCGGAATGCAATATCTACCTTGGAATACACACATGGTAAACTTAAGTTACATATCCACCTCTCTCACCACTCGCAGCCGTCTCACGTTCAAGTTCACAGGGACCTCAAAAACCGCCCAATCCAAACCAAGAACGGCTATAGAAGAAATGATGATCAACACAATGAATGCATCAAATTATTGGAGAAATTGGATGAGAAAATGAACCCCTTTTAAAGTTTGAGAGTCATGTTAAATTAAGGTACATAGCATTTATGAAATTAATCCTAATTACTAGCAATATCGACTATCATCTATGCTTTATGAAAGAGTTCTTTGCTTTCTTCTGACAACTTTCAAAATTATGTCAGCCGAAATAGATAATAAAACCAGTCATTTCAAATAGCAGTTGTGTTCTATGTTGTGTACTCGGCATTAATTTTAATGTAGTCATAACCCAAATCGCAGCCCCATGCTTGCCCACGACCCGGTCCGTCACCTGTTACAGAAAAATGGACAAGCATTGTAAGATTTTGTAGGAGATTGATAACTTAATTATCCTTATTCTTGTCCAGTTTATTGAATGCCAGTGGTCAAAAAGACTTGAAATAAAAATAAAAACAAAACTAATTTATCACCACTAGCATATGGGGCAGTATACTTTTTGCAATTGAGAATTCTCCCTTTTCTCTTTTTTTTTTTTTTTTTGAAATTGAGAATTCTCTATCATTGACACCCGTGCGGTAATGCATTCATTACCAATGGTGATCAATATCAATGTTCACTATGAAAAGCCTAATGCACATGCAGTAGCTTCATGCATGCAATTTTGAATATGCTATTATTAGGGCAAGTTTTCACCATGTATTAGACGAACATGCTTACATGGTAAATTTAGAAACTTACCTACAGACACTGCAATTTTGACTGTGCCATGCGTCTCACCCGCTTTCTTGAGGTAGGCACTAGCTGCAGCCCTGAAAAAAAAAACCCAAAAAAAAAAAAAAAAACCGCACATCAGGCAAAAAGAATGCAGACTTAATTCCAAGAAGAGAAAAGAATACGTGAAAAATTTCTAAATTGGGGAAAAACCCCAATGGACAAAGATAAAAGTGCCCTTCCAATGCTCTGCTTTTATTACTCTGTCTACATATAAGAAAAATGTTTAGTCTTGGTACTTGTTTTTTTATTTTTTTTTTGGGAGAATGAGCTCCACGCTTACCTGTCAAACAACTGTGGTTCCCCACCATCCATAAGCAAAATTTTCCCAAGCAGCACTCGAAGCTTCTTTTGATCAAAGGAAATTCCTGCATAGCCAGCAGCAGCAGCAATGCGACCCCAATTCGGATCTCTACCATATACTGCAGCCTGGATATCATTATAGACACCAAATTATTATTTACTCCGCTTATACATTGTCGTCACCAGTCACCACCAAGGTCCGATAAAGCTTGTGTCATACCTTTACAAGTGAAGAGGATGCTACTGAGCGTGCTATCTTTGCTGCTTCGGCCTCATTTTCACTACCGGTCACTGAGACCTGAGCATCTAAGAAACTTAGCAATATATGACCTGAGCATCTAAGAACTTTTAGCAATCTATTTTTGTTTACAATCATAAAACCGTATTTTGTATGACAAGGACAGAGAGTTGCACGGTCCATGTAATACTGTAACCATATACCAAATTGAGCAGTTACCAAGTTACAGTAAAGAAGTGAAGAACAAATCCTCAAACAAGATCCAGACCTCAATTAGGCATGTCGCTCCTTCTCCGTCCCATGCTATTGACTTTGCAAGACCTTGCATTACCTAGAAAACATGCATATCAAACCACTAAATAGACTGAAACCCCCGATAGACTGCTTACAAATGTACCTTTGTGGCAAACACATTTGTTCATTTGCTTAAATTCATGCTAAACAGAAGCACACCGACTGCACTTTTTTTTTTTTTATTATTGAACTAGATCATTTTGGATCATAAAAGACACAAGCTGGACTGTAGCAGCAGTTACCGCATCAAGACATGCTTGAAGTTCTATAGCCTCATGACTTTGCAAGGAAGTTATCCTAGGTGATCCAGCTAACCCACTTGCCAAGGCAATTACGGCGTCGTTGGTACTAGTATCTCCATCTACCTGAACCAAAACCACATCTGAATTGGTTAGCATAAATCAGTGTCAAAACCTATCTGTAATGTGTGGACTAGTGACGCTGGCTGGGCAGCAGCTTATATGCAGTGTTTCCAAGTCAAGAGGATTAATACAAGAAACATGATTAATAGTGTCCACTTTAGAGCCAACTCTTGAAAGTTATGATGGTCAACAACAGAAATTAGAAATTTTCCAGAAATGAATGGGATAAAAAGCAATGGTTTGACATACAGTTATCTGATTGAAGCTTTGGTTTACTGCAATCTGAACCATTTTTCGCCAAACATCACTGGTAACCACGGCATCAGTTGTAATCACCTGGACCAATATCATGTATAATAAAAGTGGACTACAAGTAAGAGCATTTCAAAAGAACCAATAAAGTATCAGAAGATACATACACCAAGCATGGTAGCCATGTTGGGATGAATCATCCCAGAACCTTTTGCCATTCCCCCAACTGTTATAGTTGCTCCTCCAACCTGAGCAATTCACCAAACTTAGACCTGTTTAGTTCATAGAATTTTGAGAACTAATAACTTTAAAGAATTGCGGCTTTGTAGGGCTCAAGTTCTTTTTGGAACGAATGATTAACAAAAAAATAAAATAAAATAAAAAAGAGAATCCAAAATCATGACACAGGTAAAATTAGAGGTGGGAGCTCATGAACACCTGAGTTTCTACAGCCACACTCTTGCTAACAAGGTCAGTTGTGGTGATTGCAACTGCTGCAGCATCAGCCCTGAAAAAAAAAAAAAAAAAAAAAAAAAAAAAAGGTATTTAAGAGTTTCAAAAGACAATTGTAAAAAGAAAGAAAATCTCCTAATGTAAGGATAAAAAAAAGCTACAACCGCTTCTATAAAAGAGCCGTGGTTATGACAAAAAATTGAAAGGACTGCAGGGAATAAATAAAATCAGAAAAAATAATGAGTTAAAATGATAATAAACGAGTAAAGGAACAGGAAAGGATGTCAGTAGATGAGCTGAGTTCACAAATAAAAGGAGTTACCCATGAATCGAAGTTGAAAGTGATCTAACCAATTTGGGAAGAGATTCCAGAAGTGCTCCCTGCAAAAGAACAGTGCACGTATGAAGCAAACAGCATAAACAAATTAACTGGACAACAAACAAGCGTCAAATATTTCTAGCAGTCTGCTAACATTAGAACAAATTAAATAGAAAATAAACTTAACCACCTTTTTAATCCTTTGGCCAATCACACCAGTAGATTCAATCAGAACTTCCTCAGGCCCCATCTTGAGTAGCTGCAATGAAATATTTGCAAGAGTCATGATAACCATCCAGGTGAGCTTAACAAGACAGCACAAGTAGCACATACCTTAGCAAGGGCGTTAGCACATTCTGTGACATCTTGATAGCCTGCATCACCCTGGGACATCAAGGGAACACGTCTAAGCCACAAAATACCAAACTCTCAGAGTAACACCATATTATAACATGTTACCGTTGCAGCATTGGCCTGACCAGCGTTTATCAGAACAGCACGTGCCTGAAAGAGTTTTAGAACAGAGACATAAATAGATAGTTACAAAAAATATTAAAAGAACTTTATGTAAGACTGAAAAAATAGGAGAAGGATGGTCCTTAATCATACCATTTCCAAAAAGGTCAAAGCATTCCTGCTAATCATAATATAATTCATTGACGGGAAGGGCAATGCTAAAATATGAATTTTTTGATTAGTCATACAACAAAATCATTTAACAGTCATTCTTAACAATCCAGAAACAGGAAGGGTATACTAACACAAATAGAAGTTCAGCGGCTAACACTTTTTAAAGTTTGAGGGGCTACTTTAACGCAAGGGCGAAATCAAACCTTCAATAATACTAATAAATAAAACGTTATTTAAGATGCCAAAATTGGGACGAGAAGGATGATGCTTAAGCATACCGTTTCAGAAAATGCCAAGGCATTTTTGCAATATAACACAGGTGCAGCTGCAACCGCGTTTGTAGTAAAAGCTCCTAGAACAATTTGGAGGAGCAAATAGAAGAATAAAGACACAAACACAAGGAGAGTATAAATAATGCCCTGATTAAGCAAAGGGGAAGCAAAAGGCAAACCAGCAGAGATGGCATCGACATCGCAGGTGACAAGCGCGAGATCAGGTTTCTGTCCAACGGCGCGTAATCCGCCATATATGCCTGCAGCTTTGAATCCTTGTGCTGCTGTAACACCACCTGGAATCTACGTGATGCAACAAAAGCCAGGATAAATAAAAGAAATAACTATTTGTTACTCTGTTATTTTTTTTTTAATGCACGTTTGAAATAACAAGATTTAAGGATGTATTTGGTAATAGGGAAAGAGAAAAAAATCAAATGTAACCAAAGTGAAAAAAATGTATGGAAGGGGAAGGACCTATCTTTTATTGTTTTTGGTATATGTTTGTATGGATACTCTCCCCCAATCATTCCAACTTCAGAAAAGGAACAAATTTGTATTCAATACTAGACTTTTGAATCCCTCAGGTAACTCATTCACTTCCCGAATCCCTTCTCTACCAAACAACCATATAGGGTCTGTTTGGTTTGTTGATCTGAAACGTGGTGGTTTGAACTTTTTTTTTTTTTTTTTGAAATGTGTGATTTGAAAAGGGCGGTCTGAAAAATGGGTTCAAAATGTTCTAACAGAGTGGGGCAGGGGGAGTAGGGGTTTGCAAATTGGTTCAAAATGCCTAGTCAATGGTTCGAAATGGACTTTGATCTCATTCCTATGCCCTTTTGCTTCTACCTCCTACCCAGAACCTTATTGACTGACTAATCAATTAAATCGTCTCATTAAAGAGTTTTAGTTCAAATAAAAATACTAGACAGATAAACATCCCCATCTTAATAGTAATAGATAATGAAGAATTTTAATCCCAAAACAAAAAAGAAAAGCAGAGTAAAAAAATGGAAAAATTAATAACCTGAGACCAAGGACCTTGAGGGAGAAAAATGGGTGCAGCAGGAATGAGATTGAAGGAAGCGTCAGAATCAGTTGGAGCCGTCGCCGAAACCGAAACCGGAACGGCTCGAAATCTCATCACTCGTTCCCTTGGAGGCCAACTCCCTGGCTGCAATGAGGAAAAAAAAAAAACCAGCAATCAATCAAACAAACAAACAAACAAGAGTTTTCCTCAGGAAAAAAAAAAAAGCACAAATGACTAAATACATTTGCGCATTGCAGCTGCATTGCCGCTAATTTCAAGCACTCCAGCATTGTTTCTTTCTGGGTTTTGAGTTGAGTTTCTGGTCTTACTAGCGTCAGAGGTTGTTGTTGCCTTCTACTTTCAATTGCACAACACGCATTAGGTTTATGCCTTTTTTTATTGAACTTTTATTTTAACTTTAGGGCGTTTGCACAAATTTTACTTATGCTTTTGATAAGTGAAGAATAGTAGTAAAAGTTAATCCTTTTTTTGGGTATTTGTAAGTATATTTTTATAAAAAATATTATATTTAAGGTTGTAATGTATTAATAATATTTTAGTATAAGTTTAAAAGTATATTTTAAAAATATTTTTTAAAAAAGTTATATTTTATAATTTTGATATGAAATACTTATAAAGAACAAAAATATTTTTAACAAATCATCTAAATATTTTAAAATTAACTTTTAATTTCAAGAAACTAAAAACAAATTCTAAAAAGTTAACAGGCCTGGAGTCATTAAGCAGACCATAAACAATCAAAGAGAAGATTAGGCCAATGTCCAGTCCGCTAGTAATGTAATGCCAGCAAATGAGGCGGCCATTTCCATCAGTCCCTCTCTTGTGTGCAGAAAAAGCGCCTCTTATTAATAATACTATTATTTTGATTTTTTATACAAGCCCTCTAATTAATTTGTAAAACAAAAACAAACAAAATAAAAGGTTTTAATTTTCTTTCCATTCTTTATTTTATTTGAAAAGCTACTTAAAATTTCACGAGCCCTATTCAATTCTTTAGGACTTTTCATTTTTAACTCTATTTACTTTAGTGGTAATTGCTCCATGGCATGTATGTTGTCAAAATTAATCTTAGTCTTACCATGTCTATACGAGTCCGGAAGTTAATTACCATAACTAATAATAACAATTACTACCTGAAAAAACAAAATGATATTTTACGAACTTAATAATACTTGCAGAGCAAATCTGCGTGATATTTCATCTACAATTCAAATTGAAACAAATTTGACCAATTGATTCCCTCATAAACCCAACCCAACTTTTTTTAAGATTACTCACCTTAGAGTAAAAAAAAAGGAGTAACTCCTTAAGTATTAGCACCCATAAACGATGTTGTGTTGTGCATCTTAATACCCAAGGAGGAAGCTACAACTCGTTCAAATGAAGATCATTGTTATAGGCATTGTTATGATTACCTTGCGGATAAATTGGGTTACATTAGACTGATTGGTCTACCTTTGTTAAGCTATAATTTTCTTAGGGGATAAATTTAACCCATGAAAGATAAGGAGCCCGTTTAGTTGAAGTATTTGAATAGAGTATTTGAATGAAGATTTAAATTTTTGTAAGAGAAAATACAGTAGTAAAATAATTCAAACCATGATTCGAACCACGAAACAAACGGGCCCAAGACTAGAACTCAGGATAAGAATGCATATTGCCTTTATGATTTATATAGTGATTTTTGTACTAACTAAAATGTAATTTTATTTTGGATTTTCAATTAATCATTGAATGGTATTATGCGTTTTTGTGTGTGTGTGTGTGTGTGTGAGTTGTGGGGGGGTGGTTTGGGGTGGTTTGTGGGGGGGATGAGGATGGGATTGGCGCGGTTGGGTATTATGCATTTTTATATCAACGATAAAATTGTGAGTAACATGATGAAGTTGTATAAAAATGACCTCAAGTGATCATATCAATAATCATTATAACCAATTGTAAATATGATGGTTTTTTCTAGTACGTATGATATTTATCGAGGTTAAGTTTGCTGTTATTTCTAAAGAGTCATTAGCTAGAATTCTTGTTTACTTTGTCAATAATGCTTTTATTAAAAAAAAATCAGTGAATGCTTTAACATATAAATAATAAAAAATTTGCAATTTTTTAACAACTCTAAGTAGGATTCTACATACCTTAACATCATGCAAAGCTTCAGAATTTATTTTCAAAAATATGTTTTCTTCGTTCCTCTTCTCTAAATATCGTTACCAAATTTGCATAAAATAAGGAGAAATGAATAAGGTTAATATTAACAAAATACTATACAAGAAGAAGAAACAATTACAATGAAAATTTCAATCTTAAACTAAATCAAACACTTGAAGAAAATGGACATGGAGGCACATGATGGACACATTTTCCTTAAAACAGATCTACTTTCTCCATAGGTGCTTGAGATCACAATGAGTATTTTTCTCCCAAGTTACAATGATGATCGAGCAAGACTACGATACTACAAGTACTATTCCGATGAACTTGAAATCGCACCTCCAGTCTATCATCGGAGCACCTAAAACTCTAAGAAAACTTAAGCCTAACAATTACAAGAGAGAAATAGAAAGAATTTTTGAGTTGGTGTGCAGAAATGTGTTGAGGATAACCTCTTTATTTAGGCTATCATGGGGGGTGTTACAAACTTGAAAATAATGAAGGTTTAATCCAAATTATTTCCTGAATAACAAGACTTCAATTCAAAGGTTACAACATTAATTTGATATTAACGTTTAACCTGCCCACTATCATGTCCAGATTCAGCTATTGATCATGCACTAATGTCCAAATTATATTCATCTTTAACACCCAGCAATGTCTATTTATATTTTGAATTTAATATAATAGTAAATTTGAGTTTAAATTGAAAAGCAAAATAAAAATTTGCAAGATGAAGCCCACGCAAGGGCAGGCCCAACAGAGTCACATTCGCATCGCCCACATCGTGAAAGTGTGTACATTGGACCCCCAATGCAATAGGATGATGATTTGCACCCCCATGCACGTGAGAGAGCCCCTTGGGTACTTGTTCTTCCTAAGACCAAAAGTGCAAACACATATAAACTCCACCAAGGCAAGTTGCCTAAGAAATATAGGACTTCGAATTTTTATCAATTTTTCCAACAAAAGCTGTTCCAATGGTCATATTTTGATAATCAATTTATCATTCACCCAATAACCATTTTGAGCAGGTGAATATATAATGTCAACCTTCTCATCGTTTATGAAGTGATCCCACTCTAATTTGGACCTCAAAATGGCTCCTAGATAATGACTTATTAAACTATTTTCTAACAATCCCCATATGAATAAAAATTAAATAACAACAAGGGAAAACAAAGACCTGATGTGGTGATAGAGTTCTATAGTTAATATCTGCATAGGATAAGTAGGCATTAACTCTTGAACCTTTTCTTGTGAGAAAATGTTTACTTTATTTGCTGACTAGTAGAGGCATTATCCTTGAACTATTCTATCATTTGTGTAAACAATGATATATCTCATATAGATATCTTCCTGACACATTTCCATTTCTCATGGTCATGCTTATTTTGGTTGTGAACATCTATCTGATTCTATAAAAGTTTCTAAAGAATTTGAGCCCTAGTAATTCTCTTTTGTAGCGGTCACTCTTATCTCTCACGTTGGTATTTTCTTATTTAAGAGTAACCTTTATTACTTAGCTCGGATTCCCAATGCATCTAAAACACAAGAATCATTAAAAGCAATCTCTTAACCTTACTCGTACAAGTATCACTACTTTCATCATAGGAATGGGCTAGAGGGTGACCCCTATAGTGATCCGACTCGGTTTATATAGTTTAGTAATCCCATTGAACCTAGATCTTAGGATCTCCAGTTAATTAGTTTGGGTTTTCACTGCTTCGGCCTATTTTTTCATAGGTTTTATGACACATTCCTTCAATGATTTCTCAACTTGATCTATATTAAAATTTTTAGTAAATAGTGTTAAACATGTATGCCCTAAGGAGTAAAAAAGTAATATATTTTTGGAGACATTTTTATCAATAAAGAATTTATTTATTATTTATATACCAAATATTGTCTTCTTTACGTTCATATTTGTTGAATGTATGTTAAGCAAACAATAGTTTGAGACTATCGGTCTAAACCTTTAAAAATTGGGCATATGATGGACAAATTATACGAAAGACATGATTCTTAAGGTGACGGTCTAAATCATAAGATCCGCAGTCGAGGGAATAAAGTTAGGCCCTTTATTCATGTAAAGATTGTTATATTATTTATATCCTTATTGGGAGATGGTCTGTTTTAGCCATCAGAGATGGACTCTGTGAATAGAAATATTGATACATTATCATAAGTGATGATGTATTGGATCAGGACATAAAGTGAATTGATTTGGATTAATAATTCTGTCTCAGCAAATTGATTCACTTTAGACAATCATTTGTATTGTATCTTACTCCTAAAATGAATAGTGGGCCTTTTGTCTTGACTTGTGTCTTTTGATATACCAAAGGTGACACCCACATTTTAATAGTGGTATGCATGCCGGTATGTTGGAAGCATGACTCTTGATAGCGTAGACTTGTTATTTATAAATATGGAATCCATAACTCCTCTTTAGGAGTAGTGATATACTCTTAAATGCATTATCCTATAATTGAAAAACTGTAACGCTTAACCATTTAGATATATAGGTGTAACTGAATGGTATACCGTCTTTGGATGGTAAGTTTTCGATGGTGAGATAATGGAATGTGGTAAAGCCCCAAAATTGTGTGTTTCTCTTTAAACGGCGGACGTTAGGGGTGAACGGTGGGCAGTTTGACAGTTTTTGGGCGGGTGCGGTGTGGTTTTTTTGGATGGCGGGTTGGCGATTAACCAACCCGCAAATCGCCCACCACATGGCAGGTGGTTTCGGTTTGGTTTTGGGTGGTTGCGGGCGGGTGTGGGCGGGTTGAGGCAGTTTAGACCTATGCTATTGCCCAATGTAATTTTTTAGACCTTTTTTTTAGAAAGTGAAGAAAATTTGTAGAAAATATAAGATGATAATACATAAAGCATTCCTAACAACAAGCAAGTTTGATGCCTAAAGACAAGTGACCATATTCAAAAGTACAAATTAAGAAACATAATCATTCACTGCAATAAGAAACATCAACTACAGATGAAGTGATGAACAAAGTCAAGAGTCCATAAAGATTAAAGCCTATTCACTGGGTTCGAAAATAATAGAATGCTACAAATAAAACGATGAACAAAGTCAAGTGTTCTTTTTCTTTTTAAGGCTTTCACTACTAACTTACTTGATTTGAATTTTGATCACTTCATAAAATAATAGAAAAATTTCCAGTTTCTAATATGTCAAGAGGCAGTCGAGCCCGTGCTTGGAGTGTTAGATTGTTCAATCATCTCTAAAATAAGAACAAAATCAAATAAATAAAAAGTTTTTTTCTAAAAAAAATATATAGGCAGGCGGGTGCGAGTTGAACCCACCCTCAAAAATTTAAAACCAAACCCGTCCACCTGAATATATTGGTGGGCAGGTTCAACCTGCCCGCTAGTGCGTTGCTAATGTAAACCTGCTTTTTTAAAGATGGGCAGGTGAGGTCGCAAGCGGTTAACGGGTGCGGGGCGGTTTTTGTACAACCCTAGCTGACGTATGTAGTATAGAAAAGTTGTCGTATTCACAGGGAGGTGAAAATTTATAACTCAACAATTTGATAAAAAATAAACATTCAAAACGGCAAGCACTTTTTCAAATCAAAGTGTAAAATGAAATAAATATTTTTGTGATTTTTATTTTATTTAATTCAAAATTTAAAGCATAAAATTAAAACGGTGAAGTTTTGAGAATCCCTTGTATGTTTTGCAACTGATATGGAATTTTAACTCTAATTAATAATTATTTAAAGTATTTGATTTATTATATCTTTTCTCATTAATTGCAAGCACTTTTTACTAATTATATAGGTCAACTGAGAGCAACAATATAGCAAGCCATAATGCAGTAAGGGTTTTCCTATAAAAAATAGCAAAATAATCATCTCTCACTAATGATTTAGTGCACTAATTATGAAAATTATAACCGCTGTCACTTAATTATAATTAACATAATTTTAAGATAGAAAAGATAATAACATCAAAATTAATATATTTTTATGGAATTGCGTTAATTTCAGCAGCACCTCGACTTATTAATTGGTTTAAGAATACACTATGCCATCCCCTGTCTACAATAAATCAAGAATAACCAAGCATTTATTGTGCCAGTCTATGTCTATAATGCAGCAGAAACTCAACTTAATAAACGAGCATGACTTTAGTATTATTAATATTAATTATGCAACACAATTAAATTACATAAAGAAAGCATGACTGAATTTATGCAAGAATTGGGCAGCATAACAACATTAATAATAATTATTGAAAACATAAAGATATAATTTATTCTACAAAATATAAGCATTACAAAACAGATATAGAGTTAAAATTCATACCAAAATACTATGCATACAAGATCATCTCTCTGCCTCACCAGACTCTCTATACTAATTTAAGCATTATTTTATTATTATTTTTTTACCTAAAAAGATACTGCTGAGTCTAACTCAGCAAAAAGGAAAAGAAGGGGAAAGAGGGCCAAAGGCCCGAAGGGATGCTTCAATTGAGGCAAATGCCTCAGTATTTATAGAGCTTAAAAACACTTTGTAATTATTATTTTCATGCGGAGGGCCTTCATCAGTGGGCGAGAATCTTGTTGAGATTCTCTGTGGCGTAACGACTAGAAGCTTCAATCAGGCGAGATCTAGGCCGTTGAACACGCAATCCAACGGCTTCCAGATGCGATGAGAATGGGCCCAATTGGGACCAGTGGGACCAAGATTCGAGGCCGTCATATTGGTCTTAGCCAGCAGATCTAATGGCTAGAAATAAGGATGCACGTGGAGTCGACCGCATGAGATCCAACACGGCCTGAGATGCTCCTCTGACACGTCTGCAGCTTGTCGGCGCGTGTGTGCACGCGCCAATCATAAAATGACACATAGACAGCACTGAATGACGTGATGACACGCGTCTCTTCCTCGGACGGTCACGATTAATTTGGCAGAGAATCCAACGGTCAGAAAATTGCCATGTGTCCCATTTAATTTAAATTCAAATTTTTTTTTATCTTTTTGATGCATTTGATGTCTGATTTTATCCGTTTTGGTGTCGTTTTGCTCCGTTTTTCTTCCAGATTTTAAATCTAAAAATCACAAACACACTAATATTAATTATTTTACAAACATAATATTTAAAAAAGATTAAAAATATTTATTTTACATTAAAACACACAAAAATAAATAAAAACTCCTAAAATTTTTAGTCTCTTACGGTTTGACACAGATATAATTTTTATGACTTGGAAATATTTTTAAAAATTACTAAAAATATAATAAGACATATTTACAAACTTAAAACACACTATCAAACACACTAAAACTCAAAATAAAATAATCGCATTACTTTTATGGTTTTAACTATTTACAAACTAAACAAATATTTAACACACCGAAACGACTCTAAAAATTACCAAAAATATTATTTAACATAAAAACATACTAAAAATACATTTTTAAACACATTTGCACACTAAGACATGAAAACATTGTTTAATACAAAATTGCTATTAATTAGAGGATTTAATGAGAAATAAAAGCATAAATAAATGATTTAAGCTTTAGAAAATGTACACTTTTACAGTCTCATCAGAACGTAAGATAAAAATAATTAAAAAAGTAAGACAAAACTTGTCCTTAAGCCAGTTATAGATAATACTATGGAGATACGATACACTATGATATGTTATAGAGACTTAGCTATATGGGCTTCATAATTTTATATAGTTGAGAGTGCAGCTCTAGACTGTTAGTGGAGTAGCGTTGGAGTTGATAATTATGAAATATATATATATATATGGGATATTGGGTTTCATACTTATCGGGAGCTTAAACTATATAGGCCCATCAAGTCCCCTTTACTAGCTCACAAAAATCCTGTAACGATACAGCGTGCTTTTTTAATAATTGGTGACTTATGTCAAGATTTATCAGATTGGCTAAAATTTGAAAGAATCAAATAATTCACGTCTGTTTACTGGTTGAATTAATTTTGTGACAAAATTGATTGAAGATAAACTTGTTGAATTATCAGGATCAGAAAACTCATGTTTGTTTATTGGTTGGATTAATTTTGAATTAATTCAAGATAAACTTATTGAATTATTAGGAATTCATTTATTTTCTTAGAGATTATCTAAATAAAGTTGTTTTTAATTAGATAACTTTTCTATTAGGTTATTTGAATTAAAACTGAGACTTTATCCTATAGAATCTCGGATGAAAAATAAAAGATTCGTTGAGATTTTTATCAACAGTTTGGCATGCCGATCCTTAGGTTCGGCCTGCCGATGGAGCAAGTTCGGCATGCCGATCGTGCGTTAAAATGATCACGCGTTTTCACGCGTATTTCATCAGATATTGATCTTAATTTGATTCTAATTCAAATTTTGAGGCATTATCTAATAAGGACTGACTCTTGGACCCAATCTCTCTAAAAAGGGAGTGAGTCTCATTATTGTTTAGATCAATTGAGAGATTAAGAATGAAACTCTAATAGTAGGATTTTGAAACTCACTAAAAGCTCTTATTCACAAATCACGAACACTAGCTTTGGGTTCTCTCAATTGGTTGGAAGGAGAGTCACCTAGTAGAAGAGCTATACGTGTGAGCCCATACTCACTCCGATCGTAGATAGAGAATAGCAAACAAAGCCAGTTGGTTGAGGTCCTTTCGAAACGTACTTCTCTACACTGATTGAGAAAGCTTTTTGGCATTTACAAGGCTTGTAAGATCTGGTTAATTTATGCACATAGCATGTCAAACTTATGTTTTAGAAAATACTCTGATATAAAAATTTTTAAAATTCTGCTGCATATTATTTTTTCAACAATTAGTATCAGAGACATGGTTTTTACATAAATTTATAAGTTTGTGATCATGTTATATGTATATATTATATGATCTTGATCTCTCCTATGCTTGAATTTAATTTTATAAAGAGTTGGCACTCTAGGTTTCTATATATATTATTTATATGTTGTCATGGATAATATGGTGGATGTTTATTAATTAATTATGGTTGATTAAATTATTATTAGATTATTAATTAATTAATTTATTTATACCAGTTATGGTTCCTTATAGGTTAGAATGTGTATCTAGGTTTTTCATATAATTAGATGACGGACTATCATCTCCGTCTAGAAATTATTATTTGATTTTAAATTTGTAAGAATTTTGTAATTAAATAACTATTTGGAGAAAACGGACCTCGAAGCGGATCTAGAAGATGGATGATGGCGTCCCCAGGTATTTCTTGAGTCTTTGATTTTATGTTTTTGAATTATTGAGAATAAAATTGATAAATTGCATTAGAAATTGTATTTTTCTGAAAAGGGTGATCTCTGCTCGGTCGATATGCCAAACCTTCTAGTTTGGTAAGCCGATGGTCACAAGATCGGCAAGCCAAATTTTGGGTTTGATAGGCCGTCAGTTGGGCAAAAATCAGGTGGCTTTGACGGTAGGCCAAACTTCTAGTTCGGCAGGCCGATCTATCATGAATCGGCAGATCGATCTGTGAAGATCGGTAGGCCGGTAGGTAATGACCGATAGACCAATCACCTAGATCGGCTTACCGACAGAGAGTTGAAATTTTTTTCAAAAAGGTGTAGTTTTTGATGTAGTTTTAATTTTATTTTTGGGACAATTTTGAGAAACATTAAATTTGGATATGACCGGAAATATGGACTATTCGATCTATGTGGGATTGAAGTCTTGAAGATGGGCATTACATGAGAAGGATACAGCTTGAGGATTCAAGGATGAAGAATTGAAAAAATGTTTCAATTATTCTCTTGTAATCTTTATTTTTTATTCTTTAGGTTGGAACCATAATATTATAATTATTTATTATTATTTTGCTTGTAGCTTTGCTTGATTGCTTTGCTTGTCTGCATTATAATATGATTTCCCATGTATATTGATAACATGTCATATAGAATAGGGAGTGCTGCTCATATTAAAATTATTCATGTATGTCTTTTTAAAATAAAACCTTGATTTCAAAAGATTAAGTGGGAGAAGGTTTTTGAAGAAAAGACCTAAGGCCTCCATTGTTCGTCCATAGGAAGAACATGGTAGTCCCGACTTCTAAGAAGGGATTCTATCATGTACTAGATTGGATCTCTGAAATGATAAGGTATTTTAGCATGATTTATGGTTGCACACTCCTAGGTGGTGATTATAAATCATGGATAAAATATTGAAATGATGGTGATATACTCATGTTAATTTTATTATTGATCTCCCCTAGGAGCTCTATTAATAAAATTAATAGCCAAAGAAACGATTATTAATATATGCTGGATTATACGGGTCCTAGATGGCATATATTAATCAGGAGGGGATCCGTGTTCCTAATTGAATTTGGCATGACTCCCCTAGGAGCTTGTTGAATTATGAGTTGGGAATTATCATTGTAAGGTTGTGATATTTTTAAGGTTTTGACACATAAACACATTTGTATGTTTTTACATGATTATGTTATCTTACTAAATTATTGTTGTATGTTTGCTTATGTTTGGTATATGATTCTTTATTGTAGATTAGAAATGTCTAAAAACGTTTTATCTTCAATACTTGGTAAAAACCAGTTAACCATAGAGAATTATAATAATTGGAAATGGAACCTAGATATCGTCCTCTCCTTTGAGAAACTAAAATTTGTGCTGACAACCCTTTGTCCTCTCGAGCATATGAGAGATTCCACCAACGATCAATTCTAAGCATATGATCGTTGGAAAAATGCAAATGATCAGGCCCGCTGCTATGTTAGGGCTAGCATGAATAATGTACTGTAGGCTCAACATGAGGATTGTGAGACTACTAAGCAGATCTTGGATAATCTAGAAGACATGTTTGGAGGCCAGGCCTTAACTAAGCGGCAAGGGGTGCTTCAGAAACTTCTTAACTATAAGCAGAGGTTGGGGACATCTGTAAAGGAGCACATGGTGTTGGTCATGGGTTACCTTGTTGAGGCACAAACTAATAGAGCAGACATTGATGTTGAAACTCTGATGACTATGGTCTTTGAGACTCTGTCAAAGGAATTTATTCTATTTAAAGCTACTTTTAATTTGAGCAATAGGCAGGATATGACCTTAACAAAATTAATGAAGCAGTTACAAGTGTTCAAACTACTTATCAGGGAGTCTCTCGTGGGTGGCGAGACCAACTTGGTAGTCGCTTTTAGTTCCAAAACCAATTTTGGGAATGGAAAGAAATAACAGGCCAAAAATGGGAAGTTTTCTATTCCTGCTAACAACAAGAGCAAGAAGAAGAAGAAGAAGAACCCAAAGAAGCTTAAGTGCTTCTTCTATGGGAAGGTCGGGCACATCAAGAAGCAATGCAAGGACTTTACTTCCAAAGGAGGTAAGTGTGATCTTTTGTATTTAGAAACTTGTTTAGTTAAGGAATCCAATGACATTTGGGTCATAGATTCCAGTGCAACTATTCATGTTTGTGTTTCTTTGTAGAAGTTCAAAGAAACTAAAAGTCTGCTTCATGAAGACTTCACGCTTCAGATGGGCGGTGGATCCTTGGTCTTGGCAGAAGCAGTGGGAGACGTCCACCTTTATTTTGATAATTATAGGAATTTAATTTTGCAAGATTGTTTTTATGTACCTAAATTTAAAAGAAATTTATTTTATGTAGCTTGTTTATTTAAAGACTCCTATTTAGTTTCTTTTAATAATAATGTGGTGATTCGTAAAAAAAAAAAAATCTTTTTTCTCTTCTAGATGGATGCAAAATAATCTATATTTTATCAAACGTAAGATGGACTTACTACTTAATGCTGAGATGAATGATAATAACTCTAAAAGACTTAAAACTTCTCACTCTAATAAGACTTATCTTTGGCATTTGCGCCTTGGTTATATTAACCTGAATAGGATTTAAAGGCCGGTAAGGGATGAACCTTTAAGTCACTTAAAGGTGGAATCTATACCTCAATGTGAATCTTGCTTGGAGGATAAAATGACCAAAAGACTATTTGGGTCTAAGGGCAATAGGGCCGAAGGGTTCTAGAACTTGTGCATAGTGATGTTTGCGGACCGATGAACACCCGGGCACGATGAGGGTATGAGTACTTCGTCACTTTTATTAATGATTACTCAAGATATGAGTATGTGTACCTGATGCACCATAAAAGCGAAACTTATGACAAGTTCAGGGGGTTTTGGGCTGAAGTGAAAAAATAATTGGGTAGACCCATAGAGGCACTTCGATCCGATTGAGGTGGTGAATACCTTTCTGATGAGTTTCTAGTACATTTATTAGAGAATGGGATTTTATTCCATTTGAATACGCGGGGCACTCCACAGCAGAATGGCGTAGCGGAGAGAGGAAATAGGACTTTATTGACATGGTAAAGTCCATGATGAGTTATTCATCATTGCCTTTATCCTTTTAGGGATATGCACTACAAATCGCGTGTTATCTTTTGAACAATGTGCCTTCAAAATCCATCCCTAAAACTCCTCACAAGTTGTGGACAGGGAAGAAGACATCCTTAAACTATATTCGCATGTGGGGATGTCTGACTCATGTCCTGTTTAAGGATACAAATAAGTTGAAAGCACGTTTAGAAGTTTACGTTTTTGTAGAATATCCAAAAGGGACTAAAGGGCGTTATTTCTATAACCCAAAGGAAAATAAAGTCATGGTTTCAACTAATGCAACTTTTCTTGAGGAGAGTTACATGGACGACTTTAAGCCTCAAAGCAAAGTGGTGCTTGAGGAGTTAAGGTGTGATCCAATCACTCCAAAGGTTCCAAATGAAACCATTCCAATCAGTGTAGAAAAACTAAACAAACCTGAACAATAACCTAAGGAGCTTCGGCGTAATGGGAGAATCGGGCGTCAACCCGAGAGGTATATGTTCAACGGCGAGACCTTCTGGGCTGAACTGGATGAACATGATAGGGATTCTTATACTTACGCAGAGGCTATGGAAGATGTTGATTCAAAACTCTGGATAGAAGCCATGGACACAGGGATGAAGTCTATGGAGACTAATCAGGTCTAGGAGCTTGTGGATCTTCCCAAAGGGGTAAAACCCATAGGGTGTAAGTAGATCTACAAGAAGAAAAGAGGAGTGGATGGAAAGGTCGAAACCTTTAAGGCTAGACTGATAGCTTTAAGGCTAGACTGATAGCTAAAGGTTACACACAAAATGAAGGAATCGATTATGAGGAAACCTTTTCACCTATAGCCATGCTTAAATCCATCCAAATTCTCTTATCCATAGCTGCCGCTCTCGACTACGAGATTTGACTATCAAGACGGCTTTTCTAAATGGCTATCTTGATGAGTCCATTTATATGGAACAACTAGATGAGTTCAAGGTCAAGGGTTAAGAGGGTAAGGTTTGTAAGCTGCTAAAGTCAATTTATGGACTTAAGCAGGCTTCCCGTTCTTGGACCATAAGATTTGATAAGATGATCAATACTTACAGGTTCTCATAAAATATGGAGGAGCCATGTGTTTACAAACACATTAAAGATGGGAAGGTAGTTTTTCTACTGGTCTATGTAGATGACATTCCGCTAATTGGCAATGACGTTGGGGCATTATCTTCGATCAAATTATGGTTGACCAAGCGATTTGACATGAAGGACTTACGTGAGGCTAATTTTGTTCTCGGTTACCAGATCTTTCAGGACAGAAAGAACAAAATGATAGCTTTGTCATAAGCCAACTACATAGATAAAATTCTTAGGAGGTTTGCAATGTAGGATTCTAAGAAAGGTGGGCAACCATCTAGGTCTGGAATTACTCTTTCTAAGAAAGACTCTCCAAAGTCTAAGGAAGAAAGAGAATACATGAAGAAGGTGCCTTATGCTTTGGCAGTGGGTAGTCTCATATATGCCATGCTTTGCACATGACTGGATATTTGTTATGCGGTCAGGATTGTAAGTCGATTTCAGGTAGATTCAGGACCAAACCATTGGTTTGTAGTTAAGCATATTTTCAAGTACCTGAGAACGACTCGAGGGTATATGCTTGTGTATTTGGGTGAGGACTTAACTCCTTTAGGATATACTGACTCAGATTTTTAATCCTGCCTGGATTCGAGGAGATCGACTTCGGGTTTTGTGTTTACTCTAGATGGCAGTGCCATCAGTTGGAGAAGTGTGAAGCAAGATTGCACTTTTGATTAAACGATGGAGGCTGAGTATGTGGTAGCTAGTGATACTTCGAAAGAAGCAGTGTGGCTCCGCAAGTTCCTTAGCGATCTTGAGGCGGTTCCTAGTATGGATAATGTTGTACTGTGATAACAGTGTAGCAATAGCTAATGCTAAAGAACAAGATTTCACAAGAAGAGTAAGCATATTGATTGGAAGTATCATGTGATAAAGGACTTCGTTAAAGGCGGGCATGTCACAGTGTGCAAAATCGTGTCAGAGGACAATTTAGCTGATCCATTTACGAAGACACTTACTGGGAGAGTCTTCAAGAGGCATGTGGAAGCTATGGGGATGCGAGATTTGTCATATTTACTCACTTAGTGTAAGTGGGAGATTGTTAGACATGTATGTCTTAAGGAGTAAAAATGTAATATGTTATTGAAGACATTTTTATCAATAAAGAATTTATTTATTATTTATATATCAAATCTTGTCCGCTTTACATTCTTATTTGTTGAATGTATGTTAAGTAAATAATAGTCTAAGACTGTCAGTCTAAACCTTTAAGAATTAGGCATATGATGGACAGATTATGCTAAAGACACGATTCTTAAGGTGACGGTTTAAATCATAAGATCCGCAATTGAGGGAACAAAGTTGGATGCTTTATTCATGTAAAGATTGTTATGTTGTCTATATCCCTATTAGGAGATTGTCTGTCTTGGCCATCGAAGTTGGACTCCGTGAATAGAAATATGAGCACATTGTCATAGGTGATGATGTGTTGGATCGTGACATAAAGTGAATTGATTTGAATTAATAATTCTATCTTAGCAAATCGATTCACTTTAGACAATCATTTGTATTGTATCTTAATCCTGAAATGAATAGTGGGCCTATTGTTTTGACTTATGTCTTTTTATATACCAAAGGGTGACACCCACATTTTAATAGTGATATGCAAGTTAGTACGTTAGAGGTATGACTCTTGATAGCATAGACCTGTTATTTATAGATATGAAATCCATAAGTCCTCTTTAGGAGTAGTGATATCCTCTTATATGCGTTATCCTGTAATTAGAAAACTAGAACGCTCGACCATTTAAATACATAGGTGTAACTGAATGGTATACCGTCTTTAGATTGTAAGTTTTTCGATGGTGAGATAATGGAATGTAAGATAAAAATAATCGGGAAGGTAAGACAGAACTTGTCCTTAAGCCGGTTATGGATAATACTATTGGGATACGATACACTATGATATGTCATGGAGACTTAGCTACACGGGCTTCTTCGTAATTCTATATAGTTCAAGAGTGTAGCTCCAAGCTTTTAGTGGAGTAGCGTTGGAGTTGATAATTATAAAATGTATATCTTGGATATTGGGTTTCATAATTATCGAAAGTTTGAATTATATAAGTCCATTAGGTTCCCTTTGCTAGCACACAAAAATCTTATATCGATATGACGTGCTTTTTAATAATTGGTGACTTATTTCAAGATTTATCAAATTGGCTAAAATTTGGAAGAATCAAATAATTCATGTCTGTTTATCAGTTGAATTAATTTTGAGACAAAATTGATTGAAGATAAACTTGTTGAATTATTGGGATCAGATAATTTATGTCTGTTTGTTGGTTGGATTAATTTTGAATTCATTCAAGATAAACTTGTTGAATTATTAGGAATTCATTTGTTTTCTTAGAGATTATCTAGATAAAGTTGTTCAATTAGATTACTTTTCTATTGGATTATTTAAATTAAAACTGAGACTTTATCTTATAGAATCTCGGGTGGAAAATAAAAGATTTGTTGAGATTTTTATCGGTAGTTTGGCATGCCGATCCTCAAGTTTGACCTGCTGATGGGGCAAGTTCGGCATGCTGGTTGACAAATCGGTATGCTGATAGCACATTAAAAAAATCACGCGTTTTCACATAGATTTCATCAAATATTGATCTGAATTTGATTCTGATTTAAATTTTAAGGCATTATCTGATAAGGACTGACTCCTGGACCCAACCTCTATAAAAGGGAGTGAGTCTCATTATTATTAGATCAATTGAGAGATTAAGAGTGAAACTCTGATTGTGAGATTCTGAAACTCACTATGAGTTCTTGTTCACAAATCACGAACACTAGCTTTGGCTTCTCTCAATTAGTTGTGAGAAGAGTCCCTTGGTGGAAGAGCTATACGTGTGAGCCCACACTCACTTCGATCATGGATAGTGAATAGCAAAGAAGGCCAGTTGGTTGGGGTCCTTCTAGACATTACTTTTCTACACTAATTAAGGAAGCTTTTTGACATTTACAAGGCTAGTAAGATTTGGTAATTTATGCACATAGCGTGTCAAACTTGAGTTTTAGAAAATACTCTGATATAAAAAAAATTTTAAAATTTCACTGCATATTATTTTTCCAACAAATAGATTCCTAACATTCTCTTTGACTTTACATAGTTAATGATCATAACACAAGCAGAGATCAATTGTCTAAGGTATTGTGTCGACGACATGTATGTCTTGACTTACCGTTGACATGGTATTTTATGTTCTTCCAATAGTAGATTGGCTATCATAGTGTATGCATATTACAAGGTATAGGTTTTGGCCATTCGGGAATATTGTCCAAGAAATATCGTAGTCATTCAGCCTCTTCGCCACATTTATCCAATGCTACAAATTCACATTACTGTCTACTTAAAGGATTTTCATGACAAAGCTACATCTCCCAAAGTGAAAACATATCCATTGGTGGCTTTGAAATCTTGTATATCAGATATCCAGATTGTGTCAGAGTATCCTTCTAAAGCACATGATCTCTAGAATATTGCAGTCTATAGTCATGAGTATATCGTAAGTACTTAAATACTCTAACAATTGCTTTTCATTAATCAGCTCCTGGGTTACTCATAAATTTGCTCAAACTACTCACAATGTAGGAAATGTCTAGTTTTGTAAAGCTCATCAAGTATATTAGACTTCCTATCACTCTAGCATACTCCATTTGCACTTTCTCCTCTATTCTTGGACAAATGTTGACACAAATTAATTAGAGTTCTGACTACACTTGAATCATACTTGATAAATTTATCCAGTATCTTGTCCACATAGTGTGACTAACTCAATATGAGATCATCAATGGCCTTGTGATTTTGATCCTCAAAATTATGTGAACTGGTCCTATGCCTTTCATGTCAAATCCTGAGTTCAACATATCTTTGGTAGATTTGATCACCCAATCATTGCTACCAACAATTACCATGTCATCTACATAAAGATAGAGAATAACATATCCATCTTCTGTACCTTTGACATAAATACACTTGTCACAGTCATTGATTTTAAACCCATTTATCATCATGACACTGTCAAATTTCTCATGCCATTGTTTCGGTGCTTGCTTAAGTTTGTATAAGGACTTCACTAGTTTATAGACTTTTTTTTTATGTCTTGGAGCTACACAGCCCTCAGGTTGCTCCATCTAGATTTCTTCTTCAAGATCTCCATTAAGAAAGGTTGTCTTCACATCCATTTGATGAATTTTAAGGCCTCACGATGTGGCAATTGCTAGTATCATACTTATAGAGGTTATTCTCATAACGGAAGAATTGGTATCAAAGTAATTAAGGCCTTTTCCTTGTTTGTAACCTTTAATTACAAGCCTAGTCTTATACTTGCCAATTGTTCCATTTATCTTCATTTTCTGTTTGAAAATCCACTTAGAACCTAGTGGCTTACTTCTTGGAGGAAGATCCACTAACTCCCAAATATGATTCTATGTGATGGAATCAATCTGGCTCTTTATAGTCGCTTTTCAAAAAGGACCCTCAATTTAGTTTATAGCTTCTTTATATGTTTGAGGTTCAACCTCTAACATATAGGTCAAAAAATCTAGCCCAAAGGATCTTTCTATCCTTGCTTTTTTGCTTTGTCTAGTCTTTTCTACCATATCCTCAATCTCATTATTTTGTTTTGATTATCTTCTTCAATAGTCTCAAACATTCGTTTTGACGAACTTGGTCCATCCCCTTTGGATTTACACGGAAATACATGTTCAAAGAGCAATACATTTCTAGACTCTATTATCGTGTTCTTATGAATGTCAAGGTTTTTCAGGCTCATGCGCAAGGAACATATATGCATTACTCTATATGCATAGCCACTAAAATGCAATCAACTATTTTAAGACCAATTCTCATCTTATTTGGTGTGGGTACCATTACTTTGGCAAGGCACCCACAAACTTTCAAGTATTTGTAGGAAGACTTCCTTCCTTTCCACAATTTATAAGGGATTCTATCTACCTTCTTTCAGGGAATCTTATTTAAAATGTAGTTAGTCGACAAAATGTCTTTCCCCCACATATTCTGTGGCAACCTAGAACTTATTGACGTCGCATTCATCATATCCTTCAAGGTGCAATTCTTGCGTTTAGCCACACCACTTGACTGAGGAGAATTAGGTGATATGTGTTAGAAAATAGTATGCAACTGAATTTAATTTTTTTTATATCAGATTATTTTCCAAAACACAAGTTTGACACGCTATATGCATAAATTAACTAGATGTTACTAACCTTTGAATGCCGAAGTACTCTCGCAATTCGTGAAGAGAAGTAATGTTCCAAAAGAGCCTCGACCAACTGGTCTTCTTTGCTATTCTCTATCCATGATTGGAGTGAGTATGGGCTCACACGTACAGCTCTTCCTCTAGGTGATTCTTCTTCCAACCAATTGAGAGAACCCAAAGCTAGTGTTCGTGATTTGTGAACAAGAGCTCTCAGGGAGTTTCCAGATTCTCACCAGTAGAGTATCATTCTTAATCTCTCAATTGACCTAAATAACTTATGAGACTCACTCCCTATTTATAGAAGTTGGGTCTAGGGTCAGTCCTTATCAGATAAGGTTTCAAAAATTTGAATCAGAATAAAATTTGGATCAATATCTGATGAAATCCACGTAAAAAAGTGTGATCTTTTTTACGCACATAGGCAGGCCAATCTGTCTAATAGGCAGGCCAAACTTGAAATTCGACATGCCAAACTGTCGACAAAAAATCTCAGTGAATCTTTTATTTTTCACCCGAGATTTTATAGGATAAAGTCTTAGTTTTAATTCAAATAATTCAATAGAGAAGTTATCTAATTAAAACAACTTTATCTAGATAATCTTTAGGAAAATAAATGAATTCCTAATACTTCAACAAATTTATCTTGATTTAATTTATTCAAAATTAAATCAACTAATAAACATACAAGAATTATTCTATTCCAATAATTCAACAAGTTTATCTTGAATTAATTTTGTCACAAAATTAATTCAACCGATAAACAAACATGAATTATTTGATTCTTCTGAATTTCAACCAATCGAATAAATCTGACATAAGTCACCAATTATTGGAAAAGCACGTTGTATCATTATAGGAATTTGTGAGCTAGCAAAGGGGACCAAATGGACTAATATAGTTCAAGCTCCCGACAATTATAAAACCCAATATCCTAGATATACATTTCATAATTATCAACTCCAACGTTACTCCACTAAAAGCTTGGAGCAGCACTCTCAAACTATATAGAATTACGAAGCCTGTACAACTATGTCAACGAAGCCTGTACAACTAAGTCTCCATGACATATCATAGTGATCGTATCCCTATAGGATTATCCATAACCGGCTTAAGGACAAGTTCTGTCTTACCTTCCCGATTATTTTTATCTTAAATTCCATTATCTCACCCTCAAAAAACTTACCATCTATAGACAATATGCCATTCGGTTACACCTATGTATTTAATTGGTTGAACGCTCCAGTTTTTTAATTACAGGGTAATGCATATAAAAGGATATCACTACTCCTAAAGAGGAGCCATAGATTTCATATCTATGAATAATAAGTCTACGCTATCAAGAGTCATGCCTCCAATATACCGACATGTGTACCACTATAAAAATGTGGGTGTCACCCTTTGGTACATCAAAAGACATAAGTCAAGACAACAGGCCTACTATTCATCTCAAGATTAAGATACAATACAAATGATTGTCTAAAATGAATCAATTTTCCAAGACAAAATTATTAATCAAAATCAATTCACTTTATGTCCCGATCCAACACATCATCACCTATGACAATGTGCCAATGTTTCTATTAACGGAGTCCACCTCCGATGACCAAGACACACCATCTCTCAATACGGATATAGACAACATAACAATCTTTACATGAATAAAGCGCCCAACATTATTCCCTCGATTACAGATCTTATGATTTAGACTATCACCTTAAGAATTGTGTCTTTTGCATAATCTGTCCATCATATGCCCAATTCTTAAAAGTTTAGACCGATAGTCTCAGACTATTATTTGCTTAACATACATTCAACAAATATAAACGTAAAGAGGACAAGATTCAATATATAAATAGTAAATAAATTCTTTATTGATAAAAATGTCTCCAAAAACTTATTATATTTTTACTCCTTACGGCATACATGTCTAACAATCTCCCACTTACACTAAGTGAGTAAATATGACAAATCTTGCATCCCCATAGCTTCCACATGCCTCTCGAAGACTCTCTAAGTAAGTGTCTTCGTAAATGAATCAGCTCAATTGCCCTCTAACATGATTTTGCACACTGTGACATGCCCGCCTTCAATAAATTCCTTTATCACATGATACTTCAAATCAATGTGCTTACTCTTCTTATGAAATATTGGTTCCTTAGCATTAGTTACTGCTGCACTGTTATCACAGTACAGTGATACCGCCTTATCCATACTAGGAACCACCTCAAGATCCCCAAGGAACTTGCGGAGCCACACTACTTCTTTCGAAGGATCACTAGCTGCCACATACTCAGCCTCCATCATTGAATCCAAAGTGCAATCTTGCTTCACACTTCTCCAACTGATAGCATCGCCGCCCAAAGTAAACATAAAACCCGAAGTCGATTTCTTAGAATTCAAACAAGATTGAAAATCTGAGCCGGTATATCCTAGAGGAGTCAAGTCCTCACCTGAATACACAAGCATATACCCTCGAGTCCTTCTCAGGTACTTGAAAATATGCTTTACTGCAACCCAATGGTTTGGTCTCGGGTCTGCCTGAAATCGACTTACAATCCCGACCGTATAACAAATATTCAGTCGTGTGCAAAGCATGGCATACATGAGACTACCCATTGTCAAAGCATAAGACACCTTTTTCATGTATTCTCTCTCTTCATCAGACTTTGGAGAGTCTTTCTTAGAAATAGTAATTCCAGACCTAGATGGTTGCCCACCTTGTTAGATATGTATGCCCTAAGAAGTAAAAATGTAACAAGTTTTTGGAGACATTTTTATCAATAAAGAATTTATTTATTGTTTATATACCAAATCTTGTCCTTTTTACGTTCATATTTGTTGAATGTATGTTAAGCAAACAATAATCTGAGACTGTCAGTTTAAACCTTTAAGAATTTGGCATATAATGGACAGATTATGCGAAAGACATGATTCTCAAGGTCACGGTCTAAATCATAAGATCCGCAATCGAGGAAATAAAGTTGGGAGCTTTATTCATATAAAAATTGTTATATTTTCTATATCCATATTGGGAGATGGTTTGTCTTGACCATCGGAGGTGGACTCAATGAATAGAAACATTGGCACGTTATCATAGGTAACGATGTGTTAGATCGGGACATAAAGTGAATTGATTTGGATTAATAATTCTGTCTCGGCAAATCGATTCACTTTAGACAATCATTTGTATTGTATCTTAATCCTAAGATAAATAGTGGGCCCGTTGTCTTTACTTGTGCCTTTTGATGTATCAAAGGGTGACACCTATATCTTAATAGTGGTATGCATGTCGATATATTGGAGGCATGATTGTTGATAGCGTAGACCTGCTGTTTATAGATATAGAATCCATAGCTCCTCTTTAGGAGTAGTGATATCCTCTTATATGCGTTATCCTGTAATTGAAAAACTGAAGCGCTCGACTATTTGGATACATAGGTGTTACTGAATGGTATACTGTCTTTGGATGGTAAGTTTTTCGATGGTGAGATAATGTAACGTAAGATAAAAATAATCGGGAAGGTAAGACAGAACTTGTCCTTAAGCCGATTATGGATAATCCTATGGGGAAACGATACACTATGATATGTTATGGAGACTTACCTATACGGGCTTCGTAATTCTATATGGTTCGAGAGTGCAGCTCCAAGCTTTTAGTGCAGTAACATTGGAGTTGATAATTATGAAATGTATATCTGGGATATTAGGTTTCATAATTATCAGGAGCTTGAACTGTATAGGTCCATTTGGTCCCCTTTGCTAGCTCACAACATCCTGTAATGATATGGCGTGCTTTTTCAATAATTGATTACTTATGTCAGATTTATTAGATTAGTTGAAATTCGAAAGAATCAAATAATTTATGTCTATTTATCGGTTGAATTAATTTTGTGATAAAATTAATTCAAGATAAGCTTGTTGAATTATTGGGATTGAATAATTCTTGTCTGTTTATCGGTTGATTTAATTTTTGAATAAATTGGATCAAGTTAAACTTGTAGAATTATTATGAATTCATTTATTTCCTAGAGATTATTTAGATAAAGTTGTTTTGATTAGATAACTTCTATTGGGTTATTTGAATTAAAATTGAGACTTTATCCTATAGAATCTCGGGTGAAAAATAAAAGATTCACTGAGATCTTTTTTCGGTAGTTCGGCGTGCCGATCCTCAAGTTCGGCCTGCCGATGGGCAAGTTCAGCCTATCGATTAGGCAGTTTGGCCTGTCGATTAGGTAGTTCAGCCTGCCGATGTGCGAAGAATAAGATTACACATTTTGCATAGATTTTATTAGATATTGATTTGAATTTGATTCTGATTCAAATTTTTGAGACCTAATCTAATAAGGACTGACCCTAGACCCAACCTCTATAAATAGGGAGTAAGTCTTAAGAGTTATTGAGATCAATTAAGAGATTAAGAGTGATACTCTGTTGGTGAGAATCTGAAACTCCCTGAGATCTCTTGTTCACAAATCATGAACACTTGCATTGGGTTCTCTCAATTGGTTGGAAGGAGTCACCTAGAGGAAGAGCTGTACGCGTGAGCCCACACTCACTCTGATCGTGGATAGAGAATAGCAAAGAAGACCAGTTGGTTGAGGCTCTTCTAGATTGTTACTTCTCTTCGCTGATTGCCGAAGCTTCTTCGGCACACAGAGGTTAGTAAGATCTGGTTAAGTTATGCACATAACATGTCAAACTTGTGTTTTAGAAAATACTCTGATATAAAATTTTTAAAATTCCACTACGTACTTTTTTTCCAGTACACCTTTCTTGGAATCCTGCATTGTAAATCTCTTCAGAATTTTATTTATATAGCTGACCTAGGACATAGCTATCATTTTGTTCCTCCTATCCCGAAAGATCTGAATACCGAGAACAAAATTAGCCTCACCCAAGTTCTTCATGTCAAACTGTTTAGTCAACCATAATTTGACCGATGACAATACCCCAATGTTATTGCCAATTAGCAGAATGTCATCTATATAGAGTAGTAGAAAACACACCTTTCCATCCTTAATGTGTTTATAAACACATGGCTCATCCACATTTTGTGAGAACCCATAAGTCTTGATCACCTAATCAAATCTTATGTTCCAAGAACGAGAAGCCTGCTTAAGTTTATAAATTGACTTTAGCTGCTTACAAACCTTACCCTCTTGACCCTTGACCTTGAACCCGCCTGGTTGCTCCATATAAATGAACTCATCAAGATAGCCATTTAGAAAAGCCATCTTGACATCCATCTGCCAAATCTTATAGTCGAGAGCGGTAGCTATGGACAATAGAATCCAGATGGACTTAAGCATGGCTACAAGTGAAAAGGTTTCCTTGTAATCGATTCCTTCCTTTTGCGTATAACCCTTAACTACCAGTGTAGCCATAAATGTTTTTACTTGTCCATCCACTCCTCTTTTCCTCTTGTAGATCCACTTACACCCTATGGGTTTTACCCCTTCGGGAAGATCCACAAGCTCCCACACCGGATTAGTCTCCATAGACTTCATCTCTGTATTCATGGCCTCTGTCTAGAGTTTTGAATCAACATCCTCTATAGCCTCTACGTAAGTATAAGGATCCTTGTTATATTCATTCGGTTCAGCCAAGAAGGCCTCCTCATTGAACATATAGCTCGTGAGTTGATGCCCTATCCTCCCACTACGCCGATGCCCCTTAGGGTGTTGTTCAAGTTTGTTCGATTTTTCTACACTTATTAGAACGGTTTCATTCGGAACCTCCGGATGATTGGATCACTCCTTAAGTCCTTAAGCACCAAGTTACTTCGAGGTTTAAATTTGTCCATGTAATTCTCCTAAAGGAAAGTTGTATTAGTTGAAACTACGACTTTATTTTCCTTTAGGTTATAGAAATAACCCCCTTTAGCCCCTTTTGGATATCCTACAAACACGCAAACCTCTGAACGTGCTTCCAACTTATCGCATCCTTAAACAGGACATGAGCTGGACATCCCTATATGCAAATATGGTTAAAGGATGTCTTCCTGCCTGTCCACAACTCATGAGGAGTTTTAGGGACCGATTTCAAAGGCACATTGATCAAAAGATAACATGTGGTTTGTAGTGCATATCCCCAAAAGGATAAAAGCAATGATGAATAACTCATCATAGACCTTACCATGTCTAATAAAGTCCTATTTCTTTTCTCTACTATGCCATTCTGCTAAGGAGTGCCCGGCGCAGTCAAATGGGATAAAATCCCATTCTCTAATAAGTGTCCCAGAAACTCATCAGAAAGGTATTCACCACCTCGATCGGATCGAAGTGCCTTTATGGGTCTACCCAATTATTTTTCCACTTTAGCCCAAAACTCCCTTAACTTGTCATAAGTTTCGCTTTTATGGTGCATCAGGTAAACATACCCATATCTTGGGTAATCATCAATAAAAGTGACAAAGTACTCATACACTCCTCCTACCCGAATGTTCATCGGTCCGCAAACATCACTATGTACAAGTTATAGAACCCCTTCGTCCCTATTGCCCTTAGACCCGAATGGTCTTTTGGTCATTTTACCCTCTAAACAAGATTCACATCGAGGTATAGATTCCATCTTTAAGTGACTTAAAGGTCCATCCCTGACCAGCCTTTGAATCCTATTCAGGTTAATATGACCAAGGCGCAAATGCCAAAGATAAGTCTTATTAGAGTGAAAAGTTTTAAGTCTTTTAGAGTTATTATCATTCATCTCAGCATTAAGCAGTAAGTCCATCTTAGGTTTGATAAAATATAGATTATTTTGCATCCATCCAAAACAGATAAAAGATTTGTTTTTATGAATCACTACTTTATTATTGAAAGAAACCAAATAGGAGTCTTTAAATAAGCAAGCTACAAAAATTAACTTTCTCTTAAATTTAGGAACATAAAAACAATCTCGCAAAATTAAATTTCTATAATTATCAAAATTAAGATAGACGTCTCCCATTGCTTCAGCTAAGACCATGGATCTATCGCCCATCTGAAGCATGAAGTCTTCATGAAGTAGACTGCTTGTTTCTTTGAACCCTTGTAGAGAAACACAAACATGATTAGTTGCACCAGAATCTATGACCCAGATGTCAGTGGATTCCTCAACTAAACAAGTTTCTAAAAACAGAAGATCACAGCTACCTCCTTTGGAAAGGAAGTCCTTACAATGCTTCTTTACGTGCCTGACCTTCCCGTAGAAGAAGCACTTAAGCTTCTTTGGGTTCTTCTTCATCTTTTTCTTGCTCATATTGTTAGCAGGAATAAAAGACTTCCCATTCTTGGCTTGTTGTTTCTTTCCATTCCTAGAATTGGGATTGGAACTAGAAGTAGCTACTAAGTTGGCCTCTCCACCCACAAGAGACTCCTTGATCAGTAGTTCAAACTCCTGTAACTGTTTCATTAATTCTGTTGAGGTAATATCCCATTTATTGTTCAAATTAAATGTAGCTCTAAACGAAATAAATTCCTTAGACAGAGTCTCAAAGACCATAGTCATCTGAGTTTCAGTACCGATGTCGGCTCCATTGGTTTGTGCCTCAGCGAGGTAACCCATAACCAACATCATGTGCTCCTTTACAGACGTCCTCGATTTCTGTTTACAATGTAAGAGTTTTTGAAGCATCGCTTTGTTAGGCCCTTTCCTCCAAACATGTCTTCCAGATTATCCAAGATCTGCTTAGTAGTCTCAAAATCCTCATGTTGAGCCTGCAGTACGTTATTCCTGCTAGCCATAGCATAGCAACGGGCCTAATCGTTTGCATCTTTCTAGCGATCATACACTTGAAATTGCCCATTGGTGGAATCTCCCATAGGCTCGGGAGGACAAGGAGTTGTCAGTACAAATTTCAGTTTCTCAAAGGAAAGGACGATATCCAGGTTCTGTTTTCAATCATTATAATTCTCTCCGGTTAATAGGTTTTTGTCAAGTATCGAAGATAAAGCATTTTTAGACATTTTCAATCTACAATAAAGAGCCATATACCAAACATAAGCAAACATCTCATAATTTAGTAAGATAACACAATCATGTAAAAACATACAAATGTGTTTATGTGTTAAAACCTTGAAAATATCACAACCTTACAACGATAATTCCTAACTCAGAATTTAACAAGCTCCTTGGGGAGTCATGCCAAATTCAATCAAAACATGAATCTCCTCCTGATTAATATATGCCATCCAGGACTCGTATGATCCAACATATACTAATAAGCATTTCTTTGGCCATTAATTTTATTAACAGAGCTCTTAAGGGAAGTTAATAATAAAATTAACATGAGTGCATAACCATACTTTCAATATTTTATCCACAATTTATAATCACCACCTAGGAGTGTGTAACCATAAATTATGCTAAAATACCTTATCCACTCGGAGATCCAATCTGGTACATGATAGAAATCCCTTCCTAGGGGTCAGGACCACCATGTTCTTCCTATGGACCAACGATGGAGACCTTAGGTCTTCTCTTCGAAAACCTTCTCCTACTCAATCTTTTGAAATCAAGGTTTTATTTTAAGAACATGCATGAACGATTTTAATATGAGCGGCACTCCCTATTCTATATGACATGCTATCAATATACATGACAAATCATACTATAATGCAGACAAACAAAGCAATCAAGCAAAGCTACAAGCAAAATGATAACCGTAATATTATAGTTCCATCCTAAAGAATAGAAAATAAAGATTACAAGAGAATAATCGATACATATTATCGATTCTTCATCCTTGAATCCTCAAGCTGTATCCTTCTTCACGTAGTGCCCATCTTCAAGTCTTCAATCCTGTATGAATCGAAGACTCCATATTTCGGGTCATATCCAAATTTAATGTTTCTCAGAATTGTCCCAAAAATAAAATTAAAACTACACCAAAAATTGCACCTTTTCTGAAACATTTTTTAGCTATCTACCGACAAGCCGATCTGGGTGATCGGCCTACCGGTCATGACCCACCAGCCTGCCGATCTTCACAGATCAGCCTGTCGATTCATGACACTTTGGCCTGCTGCTAGAACCACCTGATTTTTACCCCGTTGACAGCCTATCGAATCTCACGTCTGGCCTGCTGATCTACGACCATCAGCTTACAGAGCCAAAGAGTTTGGCATACCGATCGAGCAAAAATCACCTTTTCTAGAAAATATAATTTTTAATGCAATTCATCAATTTTATTTTCAACAATTCAAAAATATAAAATTAGAGACTCAGGAAATACCTGGGAGCGCCATCATCCATCTTCTAGGTCTACTTCTGAATCCATCTTCTCTGAATGATTATTTTATTACCAAATTCTTACAAATTTAAAATTAAATAATAATTCCTAGACGGAGATGATAGTCTGTCAACTAATTACATGAAAAAACCTAGATACACATTCTAACCTCTAAGGAACCATAACTGGTATAAATTAATTTATTAATAAATAATTAAATAATAATTTAATAAACCATAATTAATTAATAAACATTCACCATATAATCCGTTACAACATATAAAATATATAGAAACCTAGAGTGTCAACTCTCTATGAAATTAAATTCAAGCATAGGAGAGATCAAGATCACATAATTTATACATATAGCATGATCACAAACTTGTAAATTTATGTAAAAACCATGGCTCTGATATCAATTGTTGGAAAAATAGTACGCATCGAAATTTTAAAATTTTTTTTATATCAGAGTATTTTCTAAAATACAAGTTTGACACGCTATATGCATAAATTAACCAGATCTTACTAACCTTTGAATGCCGAAGAACTCCTGCAATCCGTGAAGAGAAGTAATGTTCCAAAATAGTCTCAACCAACTAGTCTTCTTTGCTATTCTCTGTCCATGATCGGAGTGAGTGTGGGCTCACATGTACAACTCTTCCTCTAGGTGACTCTCTTTCCAACCAATTGCGAGAACCCAAAGCTAGTGTTCGTGATTTATGAACAAGAGCTCTCAGGGAGTTTCCAGATTCTCACTAGTAGAGTATCACTCTTAATCTCTCAATTGATCTAAATAACTTATGAGACTCACTCCCTATTTATAGAGGTTGGGTCTAGGGTCAGTCTTTATCTAATAAGGTCTCAAAAATTTGAATCAAAATCAAATTCGGATCAATATCTGATGAAATCCGCGTGAAAACGCGTGATCTTTTTTTTTCACGCATAGGCAAGCCAATCTGTCTAATAGGCAGGCTAAACTTGCCCCATCGACAGGCCAAACTTGAGGATCAACATGCCAAACTACCAACAAAAGTCTCACCAAATCTTTTATTTTTCACCTGAGATTCTATAGGATAAAGTCTCAATTTTAATTCAAATAACACAATAGAGAAGTTATCTAATTAAAACAACTTTATCTAGATAATCTCTAGGAAAATAAATGAATTCCTAATAATTCTACAAGTTTATCTTGATTTAACTTATTCAAAATTAAATCAACTGATAAACAGATAAGAATTATCTGATCCCAATAATTCAACAAGTTTATCTTGAATTAATTTTGTCATAAAATTAATTCAACCGATAAATAGATATGAATTATTTGATTCTTTTGAATTTCAACCAATCTAATAAATCTGACATAAGTCACCAATTATTGGAAAAGCACGTCGTATCGTTAAAGGATGTTGTGAGCTAGCAAAGGGGACCAAATGGACCTATATAGTTTAAGCTCTCGATAATTATAAAACCCAATATCCCAGATATACAATTTATAATTATCAACTCCGACGCTACTCCACTAAAATCTTGGAGCTGCACTCTCGAACTATATAAAATTACGAAGCCCGTATAGCTAAGTCTCCATGACATATCATAGTGTATCGTATCCCTATAGGATTATTCATAACCGGCTTAATGACAAGTTCTGTCTTACCTTCCCGATTATTTTTATCTTACGTTCCATTATCTCACCATCGGAAAACTTATCATCCATAGACAGTATACCATTTGGTTACACCTATGTATTTAAATGGTTGAGCGCTCAAGTTTTTCAATTACAAGATAATTCATATAAGAGGATATCACTACTCCTAAAAGGGAGCTATGGATTCTATATGTATGAATAATAGGTCTACGCTATCAATAGTCATGCCTCCAACGTACCCGCATGCGTACCACTATAAAAATATGGGTGTCATCGTTTGGTACATCAAAAGACACAAGTCAATACAACGGGCCCACTATTCATCTCAAGATTAAGATACAATACAAATGATTGTCTAAAGTGAATTGATTTTCTAAGACAAAATTATTAATACAAATCAATTCACTTTATGTCCCGATCCAACATATCTTCACCTATGACAATGTGCCAATGTTTCTATTAACGGAGTCCACCTCTGATGACCAAGACAAACCATCTCCCAATAGGGATATAGACAACATAAAAATCTTTACATGAATAAAGCATCCAACTTTATTCCCTTGATTGCGGATCTTATGATTTAGACCCTCACCTTAAGAATCATGTCTTCCACATAATCTATCCATCATATGCCCAAATCTTAAAGGTTTAGACCGACAGTCTCAGACTATTGTTTGCTTAACATACATTAAACAAATATGACAATAAAGAGGACAAGATTTCGTATATAAACAATAAATAAATTCTTTATTGATAAAAATGTCTACAAAAACTTATTATATTTTTACTCCTTAGAGCATACATGTCTAACAGTATGACGTTGTGAATAATACCATGTTGTGCTCAAAATTCACTAAATGGTTCTACATATTCACCACCATGGTCACTTATTACCATCTTAATCTTTTTATTAAGTTGATTCTCAACTTCTTGCTTATATAAGGCAAACTTTTCTATAGCTTTGTCTTTGCTTTTTAACAAATACACATGGCAATATTTCATGTTATTATTAATGAAAGTGACAAAATACTTATTGCCACCTTTGGTTTAAACAAATTTAAAGTCACATACATTACTATGAATTAGATCAAGTGGTTTAATATTCTTTTCAATTGTTTGAAATGATGACCTTGTTAATTTTACCTCTACACAAGTTTCACTTCTACGTTTGGAATCAATATGAAACATGGGTATGTGATCCAAGTTGATTATTCTATGCAATTTGTCATAATTAATATGTTCTAGTCTACCATGTCATAAGCTAGAAAATTCAAACATATAAGCGGAAGATTTTTTTATTTTTATTGATAGCATTGAATTTTACAATTGCATTAATTTTCCACGTGTATTTTTCATATAACCATTTCGTATATATATTCCATGATTGAACTTTTAAAGCTTTTCATTTTGTCTCCTATTTTTTATTTTCTATTCAAATAAATATAATTAAGTCCACGTGATATGCACATGGTCCACATGTAAGTACAAAAATGAGATTTTATCACTCTAAAGTTTTGTTTTATGTTTACATTCTCATGTTGAATGGTGCAAAAGGCGTACAATAGCGTTGAATGGTGCTTTCTTGAAAACGTCCTAAAAGCTACTAATTTCACCCCTTAATTTGTTGAGATGGTCATGTTTTGCATGAGATCGGTCTCATTCTCCATTCTTCCCAATGCCAGCCCTCTACGCTTAATCTTCCCTGAATGTGGTTTACGATAAGGGGATCCTATTTCACCATACTTTTTTTTTATCATGTGTAGTGAAATGCTATCCAAGCTGTGATTAATGCTCAAGCCCAGGGTGAGTTTAGAGGAGTGCAATTCTCTCATCAATCTTCACATATTTATCCCTTGATGTTTGTCAACGACACCATTTTATTTAGTAACACGGATAAGGAATAGCTTTAGAATGTGTTGTAGTGTGTGGAAATTCATGAAGGGTGGTCAGGGCAGTGTATTAGCAAGGAGAAATCAAGACTCTTGTTTTCCCAAATGTTCCAGAGTTGCCAAAAAATGAGCTGAGACAAGTTGCGGGGATAGGTGATGTCTCCTAGTCAAATATGTACCTCAGCAACACATTATTTTTTCTCAAGAAACAGAGTAGCGTTTTATCTTAAAAATGTAATCTGATATAACCTCGAGTATAAGTTGTCCAAGTAATAAAACTCAATAAATCTGAGGCTGAACCCACAAGGAAATAATATTGCTAAGGTCCAGTATATTTGTTATATTAATTACTTATTTATTTTAAAGCTAAAAACAATGAGGAATAATATTTATTATTTACAAAATATATTTACAATATTTACAAATTTTTACAACATTTTTCATTTTCAGATTTTCGTTATTTTGGAACTTCAATAACAACAAATGTAGCTTAAATTAAAATGGAATTTCAACAACAAGTGCAATCAATTCAAAATAACAACACTGATAACAACAAATAAAAAAGGGTGCAACAGTAATTATAACAATGCTAAGGTTCAAAGGTTCCATTATGGCTGCTAACTTAAACAAATTTTAGCTTTTCTAATTATTTATTAATTGATTTAAGAATATATTATGTCATTTTATGTCGACAATAAATCAAGCATTACCAAGCATTTACTATGCTATTTCATGTTTATAATATAGCAAAAACTCAACTTTATAAATTAGCAGAATTTCAACATTACTTAACTAAACTAACAATCAAAATAATAATTTTATCGTTTACCAAGCCATTCTTTGTCTACAGCTAATCAATGTTATTCTAAGCATTATCTGTGCTAGTCTATATTGTTAAAAAATCTAAACCAGAATTTTGACAGAGTTCTAACTAAAAAGATTCTAAAATCCTAAGTTTTCTAGAAAATAATTTGACATTATAACTGCTTGAAAAATTTTAAAAAAATAAAAAAAATATTTGAAGTAATTTTCTCAAAATTTCCCTTCTCTCTTTAGCCAAAAAGGAAAATTAAAAAGACAAATTTGAAATAAAAGTACTTGAAATATTATTGAACATAACTAGAAATTTTACAACACAAACTAGATACTATTTTACATAAACTAAAGACTTAGAACTAAAACTTAAAAAATTATTAAAAAAGAATATTTAGAATACTGATTTTTATGCTTGTGGGGGTGAAGAACCGAAGGTGAGAAGGGAGATATTTATAGTGTTTAGAAAAAACACCATTTTATATTATTTATATTATTTTTTATAATATTTTATTATTATTTTATTATTATTTTTTACTATTTACTTTTTGATAAATTTGTAGTCAAATTGGCAACTTTTTTGCTTTTCCTCCCATGGAGAACCTATAAGATCAGACTTTCTTTTTTTTTCGATGCTGTCATGCTAACGTAGTGTTGATGTAGGTATTATTTGCATTTGATATCTGTTTTCACTTGTTTTTGTGTCATTTTGCTTTATTTTTCTAAAAACTTTAAATCTAAAAATAAAAAAATTATAACAAAACTTAATTATTTTACAAACATAATACTTACAATAATTTTAAAAATATTTATTTTACATTAAATTCCAAGCTCATTCAGTATGATATAGATATGACTGTTATGACTCACAAATATTTTTAGAAATTATTGAAAATATTATAAAACATATTTACAAACTTAAAACACACTATAAAACATAGTAAGACTCAAAATAAAATTACCACTTATTATTTTACTGTTTTAATTAATTTCAAACTAAACTAATGTTTTAAATACGAAAATGATTTTAAAAATTACCAAAAATATTATTAAACATAAAAACATATTAAAAACTTATAATTAAACATATTTTCATACTAAGACACTAAAATACTATTTAACATATAATTGCTTTAATTAAGGAGTTTAACAAGAAAAATAAATGCAAAATAATTGATTTTAACTTTAAAAAATGTGCATTTTTTAAGTACCATTGGGTCGCAAATTTTGCATTCTTACATGACAAAGTGCATCGGAGACTAGAAGGTTAGAAGGCTAAATCCCTTTCTTGGGCAGTTAGGGCCACGCTTTTTCGCTCTGTTGTTCAGAGTCAACCTATGTACTTTTATGTCTATGTTTAAAGTTCCAATGCAAATTTGCGAAGACATGAATAAAGCAATGAGGAAGTTCTGGTAGTTTGGTGCTTCACATAATAGCAAATATTGGGCTCTCATGGACTAGAATACTTTGTGTTAGCCCAAGCTTGTGTCCTTCATGGGAAATATTGTGAGTCGAGTATTTTATGGGACGTGAAATTTGCATCATCAGATTCCTTTGTGTGGAAGAGTATCGTTGGCGCCATGTGAGTAATTGCAAAGGGGAGCTTGTCTTTAGTGAGTGATGGCTCAACTATCAAGATTGGCTTCGGTCATGGGTTTCGAGCCTTGAGAATGGCATCCCAACAGTGGCCTTCAATCGAATGCTTGATAAGTTTCCTCCATTTTTGCTAGATTTTAAGGACTTGTTCATCCCGGATTCTAGAATGTGGAACTCGAAACTCATTGATGGCCTTTTCCATCCTAATTTGATTGTAGGTATTAAGAGCATTTGAATTTTGCCAACCTTGCTCGAAGATAGGATAGTGTGGAGACATCAAGAAAAGAAAAATTCTCAGTTAAAAGTGCTTGCTTGAGGATTGTGGAGGGCCGTCTCAAGGAGGAGAGGCTGATTTGGAAACTTTTGTGGGGTGCTAAGCTTCACGACAAGTTGAAACTACTCCTATGGAGGTGTGTTGTGGACCTCTTGAAATATGAAGTAACACAACTATGTTGGTTTGCTAGTCCGTGGCAAGTCAAGAATGAGTAGGTCCCACTGTCATCTCTTTTAGAAATTCTTGGGTGGATGTTCTCCCCGCGCCCCCTCCCCCCCCCCCCCCCCCCCCCCTCTTTAAGTCGTGGTGAGGGATGATTTTGTGTTATGGGGGCTGCTTGGTTTGTTCTAGATTTGGCAGACTAGGATCGAGTTGTTTTTTTAGGCCAAACTAGTGGGGACTCTTCCTTAAGACCCAATATCTATTCCAAGACCATAAGCATGCTTGAGCACGTGAGGTCGTGTAGCCGTCGAGGACTACTGTTAAAGATGGGTCTACTTCGAGGTGGTGGACAAAGAGTGACTTGGATGAGGGTAGAAAGAAGTTCTTTGATTCCTCTTTTGTGGATGGCAAGGCCGGTTTGGGGGCGGTGTTGTGTGAGGCCAATAGGCAATGAGTCAGTTTTGAGGATGAAGTCGTTTGTCATTGGAGCTACTTCAACACTCAAGGCAGAGCCAATGGTTGCTAAGGTTGTTGACTAGGCCGCTAATCTCCGAGGATCGGTCTTGGAGTTGGGGGGCTGTAAGGTTGTTATTGAGGCACCGCAGTTAGATCAATGTCCTAAGGATTGGCATGTCATGTCTCTATACCATTTTGGCTAAGAAAAGGTTGATTCCAGGTTTGTTTTTCGCTTGGATTTTTTTGTGGAGAAATTATAGAAAATAACATATTTTTAAAATAGTTATAGTAAATACCAAATTCATAGCCTAAATAGTTTATTTACCTTTTTATTTATAGTATAAATAATTCTTATTTACCTAGTTAATAGATTTAAGGTGTAAAAAATTTATTTATTATATTGTTTGTAATGTAAATAATTTTTTTATCTAACAAATAAATTAATTACATAGTAAATCTGTTATTTACAACAAATATTTTTAAAACCGTTGTTTACTTCAAAAAGTTTTGAAATCATGCCTCGTTTGTTTGTGTTCTTAAAATTTTTAAAATAATTTTTACAGGTTTTTTAAGACAAATTTTAATAACACTCGTATGATTCCTTAAAAATTCTCATTTTTCAAGATAAAAACATTTTCACTTATTTTAAAAACAATACCAAACAACATTATTTCCCTTATTCTCACTCATTTGTGTGGCTCCCTCAATGGTCACTTTGTAAAAAGGACAAAAAAAAAAAGACGACGCAAATAAATACAGTTCGGTGGAATGGACTGCTAATTATTCAATCTCCAATATAATACAGCGACTATCACATAATAGGTTTGTTCCCCCTCCCCCCCCCCCCCCCCCCCACCCAATATAAAATACATATAATAGGTTTGTAATGCCCAAATTGTAATCCAACTTTTACTTAAAGAAAAAAAAGAAAAAAACAACAACAACAACCCAAAAGAAAAAAAAAAAAAAAAACTTTAATCTATCTTCTAGTTTTCTTTCAGATTCAATGATCCAAGCAATAGTATGGACAAACAAAAGGCTTAAACGCTTTAATGAAGCCAGATAAAGAATGTTAATTTAAACGGATTAAAAGCAATCAATATTTCAATCTATGACAATGATACCGGCGAGTGGTGACCAAGGCATATTATAACAATAAAAATAAAAAATGTTGTTTACCATCGTTGCTAATGCAATCACAGTACAAATAATAATAGTACGTTAAAATCGCCATTAGAATTCAACTCAGTTTTTTCCTTTTTTTTTTCCCATACGGCAGTCCTCGTTTACCGTGTATATTCATCAACCACACCATCCAATAGTCTTATTCGACGTAAAACCGGCTTCCGAAGGACCTGATTGTGATTGAGGTGGAGGCCTTGGTTCCCTCGGCTTGGCAGGATCCACAAAAATAACCCACCCATCCAAGAACTTGGCGTTCATTCCTTCTCTGGCCTTTTCTGCTTCGTCAATGCTCGAGTAAGTTATAAAACCAAACCCCTTTGATCTTCCTGAGACCCTATCAGTCACAACTTTGGCTGGCACCATATCAAAAGCAATAGCCATCCAAACTAGTAAGGAAAGCAGCTTTACAAAAACAAGGAAAACCAATTTAGCAGAAGAAAGAATTTTGCATTTTACCGTCAACAATCTGGCCAAAAGGAGAAAATGCCTCTTTAAGCTTCTCGTCTGTTGTTAATCTCGAAAGACCTGTGCATTACAAGAGGATGAGAGTTAGTCATGCTTCCACATGGATATGGATCATATTATATATGCTACCAGCGCTAAGTAAGCCAAAAGCAAAAAATTATATGAGTATCCGATTTGCATATGGTTCTGTCTGACCATGAAATATAGGGACTTGGGCGCTTTTTATTTTAACTTTAAGCCAATTAGTGCAAAATAACAGAACCTTCAGGGCTTCAAGAGGATACAAAATTTCTTCCCTTTCTTCTCAACTACTCAGCGGGCCCGAGCAACAAAGCACTAATACTAAAGCAATCCAAATAAGCGTCACCAACAAAAGCTTCCAAAATAAATAAATTGAAACGTCTACACTTCCATTATTACCAATCATGAGAAGCTAAAATTGATCACATATAATCAAATCCAAAGTTCTTCATCCAAAAAAAAAAGAAGCTCTATATGCAATTTCTTTGGAACAGAAGACCGTAAACTACAAACCAAACAATATAGGATATACAAAATTCGAAATATATAATGGATAGTCTAAGAATAAGCAAAAGCTTTGAGCTTGAACACTGCTTGAGACATAAAGAAAAAAAGAACAACGAAATAAGTACCACTGATAAAAAGCCTTGGAGATGTGAGAGTGGAGCTGTGACGAATAATGGCACCAAAATGGGATTGAAGAGATGGAGATGAACATCCCAGAACGGGTGCAAATCTACGGGCCAACATCATTCTTGAAATTTGATCCTTCAGTTTCGGGTCAGGGTTTGGTTGCACTGGTGGAATGGCAATCGTAATAGTAAGGGTGTTGAGAATGGACTGGAATAAGAATGTGCTCAAAACAAAAATTGATTATAAGCCATGATTTTAGTTTAAAATACTGCAGCATAAGCTTTTTATACTATTTAGTTACATTGCCAAACACTCTAGCAGTTAATTGATCACACAATGGAACGGAACAAACTATATCGTGACAAAATTACACTTAACTTAAAATTAATTAATTTACGAATTAAAAATAAATCTAATTATTTGATTATTGAAAAAACGATTATAGAAATAGGAAGAAAATAAAGCATGACATCTTTGCTATAGCTTTATTCCAAGAACAACGGCAAAGGCACCAGAAAACCAAAGACCAGTCCAAAAACTATAACACATTAAATTAAAGAATTAGTCACTAAGATCAATATATCAGCAGAAGGTACAAGTGAAATATCCCAAGGTAATTTTTGCTTCTATTTTTTGAAAAATTCAATCAAAATTGATTAATCAAAGAACACAACCAGGATTGTAGTCTCAAAAAAGAATGGCAAAACACATGATCTGAGAATATACAAAAAAAAAAAAAAAAAATCACATATATCAGAAAAACAGACGAAAAATAACACTTGAAAGTAATGAGAAAGGAGCAAAAAATGAGAGAGATGATGACAGTTACAATTTCGATCTGGTAAGAGGAACAACGCCGCGCAGAAGAAATAGTCGACGGAGCACGGGCAAGTACCAAGCGCAGCTAGTTCTCCCCCAAAACCCTACCAAATCTCTCTTAAACCTAGTTTGGAACCTTCTGGTTAGAAAGGTAGTGTCATTTAAAAAAAAAAAAATGGGTAATTTCATTTTCTCAAATGAAAGAAAAAGGTTATTTGGCTTGCACTATTCCATCTTAAATTATTTACTTTTAGTATAATATATTTAAACTTTTAATTTTAATTTTAGTATAACACACTTTAAATTTTAAAATGCTTAATAATTAAGGTTTAATAGTTTTTTTTCGTTAAGTATTTTTTTCACGTGTTATGTTTTAATTTTTTTTAAAATGACGAGATATACCTTTAAAAAATGATAAAATATGCCGTTAGAAAACTCACGTACGAATTTTATGACTAACATAGCTATTGGACCTCAATTACCAATAATTTCAAAATCAATAATGCATTTTGTCAAACTTAAAAGTTCAAGATGCATTATATAAAAAACAAATAGCTTGAAGTGCAATAGTGCAATTTACTCTATTTCTATTTTAACTGTAAATATTGTGTTAACAATAATAATAATAATAATAGGAGCTTGCTTGAGGGCTTTTGCCAACTTTTTCTCGGGTTTGACATGTGAAAAGAGTGCTAAGTAAGAGAATTTAGCTAATAGCCAGCCACTTAAATCTAGTACAAGCAAGATAATTAAATTTGCTATAACCTAGTCAACAAAACAATCAAATTGCATAATTTTATATACTTTCAATTCCAATCAAATTTGTCTATTTCAAATATATAAATGGGCAAAACAATTAGTTTAGAATGCATTTGAAATGGAAAAACACTTTCCAATCAATTTGTAACCATTTAGCATACTAATCTTCCTAATTGAGAAACTGAGCTTTTTATTGCAATTAAAACTTTTTTAACAACATGATAGATCATTTATTAATAATTTAATGTCATGTTTATTTAATATAAGCATGTTTATGCATGATTCAATCTTATAAATAATGAGTACTCATGCTCGTAAGATATGCTTTGTATATGCTCGAAATTCAATAACATGTGTTCGTCAAATGAATATATATGCAAGATGTTTATTATTGGCGAATTGTGAGTTATTGGGCATTACAATCCTCTCCTCCTTATAAAATTTTGTCCTTAAAATTTGACATACTAAATAGTTCTCTTTTTCATTATCGATCCTAAATATGCTAATCTAAAGAAATACTTTCCTTCTTTTTCTCACAAAGAAATTAGACACAAGTACAAAACTTGAATCACTCGTCTACGGGTTCTTTCTTGTTTTGAACTTCCAACTGATGTAAAAATGTATATAAAAGGTTTAGTTTGTCTTAGTGATGTAAATAATAAAGGTCTGCATGAGATAAGTATGAGTCATGTGCTAGGAAAAAAGAACCCGTGTTATTGAGAGAAAGTTTCCTAAGTGTTTTCATCAAAACTGTTTGTATGGGTGTCCTTCACCTAGTTATCTATCTACAAATAGGAAAGATAAGATAAAGTTTTGTAAAAATGGTTTATGTAGAGAGAATTTGAAAGATCTTCGAGCTTCTTTTGAGTCGCATCCAAGTGGGTATGTTAGGGGCCATCTCAAAACTTTGGCCACAATTCCATGTAAAGAAAAAACATCTCAAGAATCTAACGTTAAACAACCCAATTATTCAGTTTGCAGAAAAGTTAGATAGGAAACAGACTCTTGATCCATCTAGTTCGAAGCAAAATCTGTAAAGTGTTTTTTGTTTTTGTGTGTTTTTATTTTCTTTAAAAAATTGTTGAAAATTTATTCTAGAAATTATTATGGTTTTAATGAAAAAACATCAGAATGACTGAGTGATAGAATTTTCTAGAGATGCATTTTGATGAACATAAGTTTTCAATTCAATTCTCAAATGAAATTTTATCAATAAAAAGATTTTTGCTTTTGTGTGATCGTTACAGTAGTTGTTTTAATAATTATATTTATACTGTTTATCTTTTAATATTATTATATTATTTGTTAGATACATTATTTTCTTCAGGAGGTATTTTGTGTGTTGTGTTTGTTAAGTATTGTCTTGATTTATGAAATTAGGTCCCATTTTGTCAAAAGTTGTACAGTAATGTCTTGTTTTTCAAAAGTTAAATAGTATTGTTAGTAAAAAAAATTTCAAAAGTTTTATGGTTGTGTTATATTTGTCCTCACATGTCATGTACCTGATCCTTTGTCCTTGTCCATACTCAATCTTGTAAAAGATCCTTTCGTGACTTAGGACTTAGACAAAAAGGTGTTAAATAGAGTCAATCTAAAAAACCACAAAAGACTAGAAAAAAGAGATTCTTAGTTGAATATCTTAGAAACCAATATGGAGTTCTCGTTCCAGTCATCTCAAAACTTCAGAAACATCTATGTGTTTTGTAGTTCTAGTCTAGGTTGCATTTGAACTAGGTCAAGTCTTGGCTAAAAAAAGAATAAACTTAGTATATGAGGAAGGTAGCGTGGTTTAATGGATATAAATAGAGCTAGAGCTAGAGCGACAGGACTCTTAAGTATTATCTCTAGTGCTCTTTTTTAAGGTCATATTTGCGGTCAAACCATAGAATTTGAAAAACTTAGTCCAAAATATCACATCCATGGTAGAGCACTATGATGCTTTCATTATCTTATTAGGAGGTCTAGGAACTCTAGAAGAAATATTTGTTGTAGTAAGCTGGAAATTATTACGCATCCATTTTAAACCCATTAGTCTGTTAAATATAAATGGTTTCTTTGAAAGTTATTGAGGGTGTGCTCGGTGCTATCCTCGAGGACTGCCTTCGCAGCAACTCAGTAGCCGTGCATAGCAAAGATCATCGAGAAGACAATCTATATCCTCTTAAGCTCGGCTCTTCCTCCCGACGTGCTCTACAGGGCCCCGCTGGTTATGACATAAGGCATTGTCTCCTTGGGAAGAACACATGCACGGGTCTAATTCTCAGGGCCTATAAACAAGCAGCAACTCACCTTAGGAGGTCGACATTTGGCCTCATTTCCACCTTTAAATGGAAACCAATCATCCTGTAGAGGTCATGAAACTTGTCACCTACTCCTTGACAAGTCTTGATGTGACACATGGGTCATGGGTCAAATCTACCTAACACCCGGTTCAACCAATAGCCTATAAATAGAGCACATTTACTGCAGCTCAAGGTAACATGCTCTTTCCTAATTAACTCCACTCTCGTACTTTACCGAGCAAGTACCTGACTTGAGCGTCGGAAAGCCTTTGGCCAGCACTACACTAGTGCCCCCATACCTCCGTTGTGTCCCTCTTCTTATTGCAGGTTCAACCAGATTGATCGAGACAACCAAGGAAGAGCCATCCTAGCACTGTGTGCAACTATACGTAGTGTTGACAGACAGCCATCCAGTGCTAGACCTCAACATTTTGCCGCTATAAGGAGGGCGCCTATACCTTTCCAACATTCGAATTAGACAGCCACATTCACCAACAAGACCAATATGGTGACTAGCGAAAATACCTGGAATGAGGGTGCCCGACAAGAGGGGTCAGGCAAACACCTAAAACTAAAACCAAAACCAAAACCATAATAGACCTCGAGGAAGACCCTAAGCAGTGAGGTCTTAATCCGACGACTAGGCCAGCGAGGCCAGGGTGGAACAAATCGTTCAAGACCCAATCTGAGAACTAACTGCCATGGTTCGGTTGCTCACTCAGCAAATGGCACAACAGCATGCTCAACAACAGCCGCCACCTATTTTCCTTCCTCTGGCTCGCGAAGACCATGCTAGAGGTCGAGCAGGGCAGAGGGGTGACTCTCAAGACAACGTAGACTTTGAGCATACCAAGCAGACCACATAAGGTATCTCGAAAAATAACAAACTTGTCTAGGAAGACTGGATCGGTCCTCAAGGGGGCCATGGCCATTCCTTGTAAGGTTCCTGAGCATCTGTTTTTTATAGGCTCAAAGACCAGGGAGATCGCCATCCTTGGGATAGGCAAGATGGAAGAGGCGAAAGGGTTAAGGGCAAAGCCCAATACTAGATAAAACTACCCAAAGATACCAACAGTTGCCAATTCTAAGACTTACAGCGGTAGATAGACCAAATCTGAAACTACCGTTTGTAGTAGATAAAGGTGGCATGTCGGACCTGCCATTCATCAACGCTATCATGTGGATCCCCGTGTCCAACAAGTTCAAGTCCTGCAAATCAAGGCCTATGATAGGACAACTGATGCAGACGAGCATATGGAGTTGTACCGAGGTCATATATTGCTTTGAAATGCCAGTGATGCCACAATGTGCAAGGCGTTTTTACTCACTTTGATCAGCCCGGCTCGGCAATGGTTTTGGCATATTGAATCAGGCACCATGACCTCATTCCGCCAACTATCTAATGCCTTCTCGGCAGCCTTTGCCATGTCCAAGATGAGAAGAAAGGAAGTGACCCACCTCAATGTCATCAAGTAAGGTGACGGAAGTGTTAGAGACTACATCAACCGATTCACCTGAGCTGCATTGGAGGTGAGGCACATAGAAGATGAGACCCTAAAGCATGCTTTCATGGAAGGTCACAATGATAAGAACTTGATTTGGTTGCTTGCCCTTGAGCAGTAAAGCATATTTTCTCAAATGCTCAGTTATGCTCAAAGGCACGCCGACGTGACTGAATATATGAAGAGCCACCGAGAAGGTGAGGGCAGCAACATCGGATGTAAGAAAAAGGGGAAGAAGTAGAAGACTTCGCTCGAGTAGCCAGGGACCATTCAGAGCAAGAAGCTGAAGATTAAAAAAAATCCAAAGTCCTGACTGGAAAGTTCTAGAGCTACACACCCTTGGTCGCCAACATTAACAAGGTGTTGAACTAGGTAAGCAACATAAATCTGTTGGTGGATCCGCCTCCATTGAAAGGAAGTAGAGCCAAGAGAGATCAAAACAAATACTACAACTCTACAAGGACGTTAGACACAATACCTATAACGACATCCAACTTAAGGATCAGATCGAAAAGCTTGTCCAAGATGGACATCTAAGGGAGTTCATTGAGAGAGTCTTGACTCTTAGCATAATGCCAGGAGAAATGACCAGTTAGCTTGATAACGGTAGCCCCGGCCACGCAAATGCCTCAGACCCACTAAACATTGTGCATATGATTTTTGGCAGGCCAATAATTAGGGACACCTCAAGTGGCTGGCAGGCATATACTTGGGAGGCTCGGCTTGTCAAGAGGGGTGACTTCATAAATATGTCCGAGCACATAAAAAAAAATTTACAAACAAGAGGACATCCCTATCGTTTTCACGAAAGAGGAAGTAGACAAGCACATCCACCTGCACAATGATGCTCTAGTGTGCAAGCTCTAGATCTCCAACAAGATTGTCCAGCATGTGCTGATTGATAATGGCAGCTCTGTCGATATCTTGTTCAAACAGGCCTATGATAAGTTGAAGATTAGCAACGCCACGCTAACCCTGGTCTGGAAACCTTAGTACAGCTTCATAGGGGAATGCATCTAAATAGTAGGCAAAATCGTCTTGCTGGTCACCTTTGGGGAGGGTGCTAGTCGGGTGACATGCTTGGTCGACTTCATCGTCATCGACAAAGGCCCCCAACACAATATTATCATTGGGTGGCCAACCCTTAATGCCCTCAAGGCGGTGGTCTCCCCTTATTATCTAGCAATGAAATTTCCAACAGAAAATGGGGTCAAGGTAATTAGGTCAAGGTAGAAGGACTCCCGCGAGTGCTATGCCAAGGCCGTCAAAGAAGCTGTAGCCCTGAGGCTTCTCGACTGCTTAAATTAGAAATTATAAGAAATTCATATCCATTTCTCATTTCTTCATGAAGTTCTTTTCTATTTATTATTATATTTATGGTTTGCAATTACCTTGGCATAGAGTGAGGGTCAATTCTTGCTGAAGTAGAAGGATCGAATTGTATCCGAGGAACAGGGGGATACAAAAAAGTAATAAGAGAGGCACACAGACCAATCAATCGTATCGGTCGTATTCTTGAATTTGGAATGAAAAGAGGAGTAATGCTTCCTAGCACGGGACACAGAATAAGACCACTTAGATCAGAATAGCATTCACAGAAATGTTCTAGCAATTAATAGTCTTGGCCATATTCAAGGTGGATGAGATAGCCTTCCCTTTTTGAGCAAGAATCGAAAATACTATTCGACCTTGATCTTCGGATGCCAAAAGAAGAAGTTAGAGCCACACCAGCAAAAGATGTAGTGCCGTACCATTTAGACCCCAAACACCCTAACAAATGGTCCAACTCAAGTCTCAGCTAAAACCCAAGATTTGGGGCGACCTAAAGAAGTTCCTAATTGAATATCGGGATGTGTTCGCATAGTGTCATGAAGACATGCCTGGCATCAACCACAACATCATCTATGCTTTGATGTCCATCCAGAGTAGAAGCCAGCCATCCAAAAGAGAAGAGCATTCAATTCAAAGAGGTACACCACTATCAACGAAGAAGTCCAAAAGCTCTTAAAGGCTAGGTTCATTCAAGAGGTCACATATCTAGAGTGGTTGTTGAATGTAGTCCTGATAAAAAAGGCCAATGGGAAATGGCGAGTTTGCATAGATTATAGTAACCTTAAGAAAGCCTACCTAAAGGATTACTTCCCATTACCCCAGACAAACGAGCTGGTGGACACAACGGCCAGGCACAAGCTGCTGAGCTTTGTGGACACCTACACTTGATACAATCAAATTAGGATGGCTAAGGAAGACTAAAGACTACCTTTACCATGGATTTAGGCCATTCAAACTGGAGAACACTAGGGCCACCTACCATTGCCTTGTGAACAAAATGTTTGCTTAGCTCATCAGGAAAAAACATGAAAGTCTACATCAACGACATGCTTGTCAAATATGTCTATGCAGCAAATCATATTGCCAATCTCTGAGTAAGCTTCGACATTCTTTGGGAATACAGGATGAAATGTAACCCGACCAAGTACGCATTAAGGGTGGAATCCGATAAGTTCTTTGGGTTCATGGTCAACCATCAGGGTACTGAAGCCAATCTCGCCAAAGCCTAAGCCGTGGTAGATATGCACTCTCCCTGCACTGTCAAAGAAGTACAAAAGCTGACTAGCATGGTAGCAACCTTGTCCAAGTTTGTTTCCTGGTCTACCAACAAGTGCCAACCTTTTTTCTAGGCACTCAAGGGGAGGTTTGACTGGAGCATGGAGTGTGAAGAAGCATTCTAGAATCTCAAGAGATATTTGGGCATGCCTCTACTCCTATCCAAACCTTTACTAGGAGAAACACTCTATGCCTACCTGGCTGTTTTGAAAAGGCAATAAGTTCGGTCTTTGTCCGAGAAGAAGATAGTAAGCAGAAGCCGATCTACTACACTACCAAGGCATTTCAGTGCACTAAGAAACGATAACCTCCATTGGTAAAGCTGGCGTTTGCCCTCATCATCTCTGCCCGTAAGCTCTGACCTTACTTCTAGGGGCACACCATTCAAGTCTCGATTAAGCACCCCTTGCGCCAGATCCTCTAAAGTCCACAAATATTTGGTCGAATGGCCACGTGGTCAGTAGAGCTTGAGCAATACGACATACATTTTGTGCCCCGAATGGCCATAAAAGTGCAAGCTTGGGCTAGCTTCATTGTAGAATTTACAGACGCCGAGCAGATCACCCCTTCAGCCAAGAAGGTTCCCATAAAAGACTAAGACTCCCCCAGCAGTAGTATTGATGGGTTCGAGCCCGAGTGGAAGCTGTTCGTTGACGGGTTATCAAGTGTGAGTAGCTTGGGCGTTGGTCTGATCCTCGCCAGTCTAGATGGCTACAAGCCACACTACATGCTTCGCTTTGACTTTAAATTATCTAACAATGAAGCTGAGTATGAAGCCTTGATAGCCATGCTTAGAATTCCACAAGACCTTGGAGTGGATTGCATCAGTATCCATAGCAATTCGATGCTCGTTGTCTAGTAAGTCAACGATAGGTTTTAGGCCTAAACTGAATCCATGATTGCATATTTAAAAGAAGTCAAAGCCTTGCTCAGATAATTCAAAGCCTACTCTTTTGTTCAAATCCTAAGGTCCAAGAACTCTAAAGCCAACACGCTTGCTCGAATAGCCTCGGGCCTAGAAGACGGTGACTTGACATTAGTTCGAATAAAGAGGCTGGCCAAGCTGAGTATCAGCAAAGAAGTGGTAAACGTAGCCAATAAGCAAACAAGCACTTGGATGGACCCAATGATCTGATACCTGACCATAATAGAGCTGCTCGACGACTAAGAGGAAGCCTAGTGCATTCATAATAGCTTAGCCCTATATCCAATGATTGGGGGAAAACTCTATAGACATGGCTACGCTACTCCTTATCAGAGATGTGTTTGGCCTCAAGAAGCTCAATACCTTATGCAAGAAATTCACAGCGGGTTGTGCGACAATCATGCAAGGGGTGTTCTTTGTCGCTTAAGTGCTTCCGCCAAGGCTCTATTGGCCGACCATGGACCAAGACTACAAAGAATATGCACGTAAATGGCTCAAATGCCAACAGTTTGCCTAAGCAATTGGACAACACATCGAGTCACTCAACTCCATTATTTCTGCCTTGCCATTCGCCAAATGAGCCATCAACCTGATCAAACCCCTACCTCCAACCCGATCACAATTTTAATACTACATAGTGTCCATTGACTACCTCACCAAGCAGGTAGAGGTTGAACCTTGCACAAACATGACTAAAGCTAAATGCACCAACTTTATTTGGAAGGATATCATTTGCCGATACGACATCCCATGCACCATAGTTACCGACAATGCCAAGTAGTTTGAAGCAGCCAGTCTCCTTGGTATGTGTGAATAGCTTGCAATCAAGGTGTTCTCTTCGTGCAGCTATCTTGAGAGCAATAGATAGGTTGAAGCTGTCAACAAAACCATCAAATACGACCTGAAGAAAAAACTAGTAGGCCTCAAAGATGCATGGATCAACGAGCTCCTGAAGGTACTCTGGGCCTATCGTACTACCGCTCGGATTGCCATGGGAGAAACTCCATTTTCTTTAGTCTACAGAGCCGAAGCCGTTATCCTAGCTGAAGTCAGCATGCCGAGCTTCTGAGTTGAACATTAGGATGATCTATGAAATACCGAGCTTATGATGTCCAAGCTTGACCTCCTAGAAGAAAAGAAAAATAAAGCCTTAATCCATACCGCTGCTCGAAACCAAGCTGTTGCCTGATACTATAATATGCAGGTCCATCGAGAAGCTTCAAAGTTGGTTATTTAGTCCTAAAAAAAGTCATTGTCCAACTAGGCACATACAAAATAGCTAACATCAAAGGAAATGTCCTCTGCCACCCTTGGAATGCCGAGCACTTAAAGAAATTTTATTGCTAACAAGAGCCATAACAACTTTTTTGATCTCTAGCCCTAATATTCTTTTTGTAACTAAAAGATCTATCGAATAAAGCAAAGAGATGTACAAAAAAGGAAAAATCAATGAAAAAACAAATTCAAAGAATTCCATCGAGCAATTTGAATTTCAAAAAGGCCATAACTCCTAAAGAGGGAGGGCTGCCCTAACTCTCGACTAGGGGTTGGTCGACATACATGCCAACGCATTATAGACGACCCAATCAACAATCACACTGACTTGGTGATGCCTGAGGAATTCAACTCCCAACCACAACTAGACTTGTAAAAATCCTAAAGAACTTAAACAAGTCTAAAAGGGGTACGGGGCATTACACACCGTCGTAGTCAACCTAGTTCGGACACGCCAGACAGGCGTTCCTGAACATAAGAGTCCGAGAAGTGGACACTTCTCCTGCTTGGCCAAACAAAAATAAAGTAACCCAAGGAACACTAAACTTGGGAAAAATAAAAGTAAAAAATCGAGAAACACTAAACTTGGGAAAAATAAAATTTTTTTATTAATGTCTTTGGAAGGTACAAATAACTAGGCACCTTCCAAATCTATATAGAAGAAAATAAAAAAAATAAAAAAGAGAGAGTACAAAAAAGGCTAAACTCTGGGCCCTGGAGTCGCCATCCTCGGCATCTAAGTTGATAGTTATGTCTTGCCCTTTCAGAGCTTACACTCCTCAACCTACTCCTTCTCCTCGCTAGCCTCGGGTTCAATTATGAGCAACCAGTCCATAACAACGGCTTGAGTTGCTTTTCCTGAAGATACTCTTACAAGTCCTTCATCCCGAGGTAATAATTGTCCACGTAGTCGACGAAGCCCTTGTTAGAAAAATAATGTGCAGCAGAATTTTTAAAATTTTTATATTAGAGTATTTTTCAAAACACAAGTTTGACACACTATATGCATAAATTAACTAGATCTTACTAACCTTTGGGTATCAAAAAGCTCCGATAATCACTGAAGGAAAGTAACGTTTCAAAAGGACCTTAACCAACTGGCCTTCTTTACTATTCTCTCTCCATGATTAGAGTGAGTGTGGGCTTACTTTATTCAGCTTTTCGCTAGGTGGTTCTCCTTCCAACCAATTGAGAAATACCCAAAGCTATAATTCATGATTTGTGAATGATAGCTCTCCGAGGAGTTTCAAAGCCTCACTAATAGAGTCTCACTCTAGATTTCTCAATTGATCTGAATAATAATGAGACTCACTCCCCTTTTATAGAGATTGGGCCCAGGAGTCAGTCCTTATTAGATAAGGCCTTAAAAATTTGAATCAGAATCAATATCAAATAAAATCTATGTAGAAACTTGTGATTTATTTAACGCTCGATCAACAAGCCGAACTTCTAGATTGACCTGCTGAACTTGCTCCATCGGCAGGCCAAACTTAAAGATCGGCCTGCCGAACTTTCGATAAATCATCCTTACAAAACTTTATTTCCCATCCAAGATTCTTAGGATAGAGCCTCAATTTTAATTCAAATAACCAAATAGAGAAGTTATCTGATTAAAACAGTCATATGTAGATAATCTATAGGAAAATAAACATTCCTGATAATTCAACAAGTTTATCTTAAGTTAATTCAAAATTAATCCAACCGATAAATAGACATGAATTATCTGATCCTGATAATTCAACAAGTTTATCTTGAATTAATTTTGTATTAATTTTATCACAAAATTAATTCAACCAATAAACAAACACGAATTATCTTATTTTACCAAATTTTAGCCAATCTGATAAATCTGACATAAGTCACCAATTATTGGAAAAGCACGCTGTATCGTTACAGGATTTTTGTGAGCTAGCAAATGGGACCAAATGGACCTATATAGCTCAAGCTCCCGATAATTATGAAACACAATATCCTATATATACATTTCATAATTATCAACTCTAATGCTACTCCATGAAAAGCTCAGAGCTACAGTCTCGAACTATATAAAATCACAAAGCCCGTATAGCTAAGTCTCTATGACATATCATAATATATCGTATCCCCATATGATTATCCATAATCAGCTTAAGGACAAGTTTTGTCCTACCTTCCCGGTTAATTTTATCTTACATTCCATTATCTCACCATCTAAAAACTTACCATCCAATGACGGTATACCATTCGGTTACAACTATATATCTAAATGGTTGAGCGCTCTAGTTTTTCAATTATAGGATAACGCATATAAGAGGATATCAACTACTCCTAAAGAGGAGTTATGGATTCCATATCTATGAATAACATGTCTACGCTATCAAGAGTTATGCCTTCAATGTACCGGCATGCATACCACTATTAAAATGTGGATGTCAATTTTTGTAACATCAAAAGACACAAGTCAAGACAAAGGGCCCATTATTCATCTCAAGATTAAGGTACAATACTTATGATTGTCTAAAGTGAATTGATTTGCCGAGACAGATAATCCAAATCAATTCATTTTATGTCCCGATCTAACATATTGTCACCTATGACAATGTGCCAATGTTTCTATTCGCGGAGTCCACCTCTGATTGTCACGATAAACCATCTCCCGTTAGGGATATAGACAACATAACAATCTTTGCAAGAATAAAAAGCCCAACTTTATTCTCTCGATTGTGGATCTTATGGTTTAGACCATCACCTTAAGAATCGTGTCTTTCGTATAATCTATCCATCATATTCTTAATTCTTAAAGGTTTAGACTAACAGTCTCAGATTTTTGTTTGCTTAACATTCATTCAACAAATATGAACGTAAAAAGGATAAGATTTGGTATATAAATAATAAATAAATTCTTTATTAATAAAAATGTCTCCAAAACATATTACATTTTTACTCCTTAGGGTATACATGTCCAACAAACTCCCACTTGTACTAAGTGAGTAAATATGACAAATCTCGCATCCCCAAAGCTTCCATATGCCTCTAGAAGACTCTCCCAGCAAGTGTCTTCATGAATGGATCAACTAAATTGTCATCTGATGTGATTTTGCACATAGTGATATGTCGGCCTTCTACGAAGTCCTTTATCACATGATACTTCTGATCAATATGCTTACTTTTCTTGTGAAATCTTAGTTCCTTAGCATTAGCTACCGCCGTACTGTTATCACAGTATAGTGATACATCTTTATCCATACCAGGAACTACCTCAAGATCCCCAAGGAACTTGCAGAGCCACACTGCTTCTTTCAAAGCATCATTAGCTGCTACATACTCAGCTTCCATCGTTGAATCCGAATGCAATCTTGCTCACACTTCTCCAACTGATAGCATCGACGCTTGTTGGTAACGCCCCAAAATGTGTTTCTTTAAATGGCAGATGTTTGTAGTATAGAAAAGTTGTCATATCCATAGGGAGATGAAAATTTATACCTCGACAAATTGATAAAATAAACGTTCAAAAAGACAAGCACTTTTTCAGAGCAAAGTGTAAAATGAGATAAATATTTTTGTGGTTTTTATTTTATTCAATTCAAAATTTAAAGCATAAAATTAAAATGATGAAGCTTTGAGAATCTCTTGTATGTTTTGCAACTAATATGAAATTTTAACTCTAATTAATAATTATCTAAAGCATTTGATATATTATATCTTATCTCATTAATTGCAAGCACATTTTACCAATTATATAGGACAACCGAGAGCGACAATATAGCAAGCCATAATGCAGTAAGGGTTTTCCTATAAAAACTAGTAAAATAATCATCTCTCAATATTGATTTAGTGCACTAATTATGAAAATTATAACCGCTATCACTCAATTATAATTAACATAATTTTAAGATAGAAAAATAATAACAAATCAAAATTAATATATTTTTATGGAATAAATTATTGCGTTAATTTCGACAGCACCTCGACTTATTAATAAGTTTAAGAATACACTATGCCATCCTCTGTATATAATAAATCAAGAATAACCAAGCATTTACTGTGCCAGTCTATGTCTATAATACAGCAGAAACTCAACTTAATAAACGAGCATGACTTTAATATTATTAAAATTAATTATGCAACACAATTAAATTACATAAAGAAAGCATGACTGAATTTATGTAAAAATTGGCAACATAACAATAGTAACAATAATTATTAAAAACATAAAGATATAATTTATTCCACAAAATATAAGCATTACCACACAGATATAGAGTTAAAATCCATACCAAAGTACTATGCATACAAGATCATCTCTCTGCCTCACCAGCTCTTTACACTAATTTAAGCATTATTTTATTATTATTATTTTTACCTAAGAAGATACTGCTGAGTCTAACTCAGTAGAAAGAAAAAGAATGGGAAAGGGGGCCAAGGCCCGAAGGTGTGCTTCTTTGAAGGCAGAATGCAAGGCTATTTATAGCCTTAAAAATTACTGTTTTTACTTTTTTATTATTTTTTACTTTTAAACGTGTCTTTGGAGTGCAGGTTTGAGTTTATAATCCAGTGCATCGCATATCACGGTAGCACAAAACAGGCGTAATCTAAACCGTTCATTTTGCGATCCAGCGGTCAACAGGCAGGCGCGAGAAAGACCCAGGTGGGGCCAGTGAACCTGATATTGAAGACCGTTCGATCAGTCTTGGTATTCAGATCTCACGGGTTAGAAAACAACTGCACGTGGAGGCAACCGCATGAGATCCGGCACTGTCTAAGATTCCCTCTGACGCGCGTGAGACTTGTCGGCGCGTGTGTGCATGCGCCAATCAGAAAATGACACGTGGACAGCATTGCAAGATTTCGCTGACGCACCGGATGACGTGATGACACGCGTCTCTTCCTCGAACGGTCATGATTAATTTGGCAGTGAATCCAACGGTCAGGAAATTACCACGTGCCCCATTTAATTTAAATTCGAATTTGCTTTATCTTTTTTATGCATTTGATGTCTGATTTTATCTGTTTTGGTGTCGTTTTGCTCCGTTTTTCTTCCAGATTTCAAATATAAAAATCACAAACACACTAATATTAATTATTTTACAAACATAATATTTACAAAAATATTAAAAATATTTATTTTACATTAAAACATACAAAAATAAATAAAAACTCCTAAAATTTTCAGTCTCTTACGGTTTGACACAAATATAATTTTTATGACTTGAAAATATTTTTAGAAATTACTAAAAATATAATAAGACATATTTACAAACTTAAAACATACTATCAAACACACTAAAACTCAAAATAAAATAACCGCATTACTTTTACGGTTTTAACTATTTACAAACTAGACACTTATTTAACATACAAAAACGACTCTAAAAATTACTAAAAATTCTTTTAAACATAAAAACACACTAAAAATACATTTTTAAACACATTTACACACTAAGACACAAAAATACTAATTAACACAAAATGCTATTAATTAGAGGATTTAATGAGAAATAAAGCATAAATAAATGATTTAAGCCTTAGAAAATGTACACTTTTATAGTCTCATCAACGCCTAGAATAAACACAAAACCCGAAGTCGATCTCTTAGAATCTAGATAGGATTGAAAAATCAGTGTATCCTAGAGGAGTTAAGTCCTCACCCAAATACACAAGCATATATCCTCGAGTCCTTCTCAGGTACTTGAAAAAAATGCTTGACTACAACCCAATGGTTTGGTCCCGGATATGCCTAAAATTGACGTACAATCCTAACCACATAACAAATATTCGGTTATGTGCAAAGCATGACATACATGAGACTACCCACTTCTAAAGCATAAGGTACCTTCTTCATGTATTTTTAGAAAGAATAATTCTAGACCTAGATGGTTGCCCACCTTTCTTGGAATCTTATATTGCAAACCTCCTGAGAATCTTATCTATGTAGTCGGCTTGGGACAAAGCTATCATTTTGTTCTAACTATCCTGAAAAGATACTGAGAATAAAATTAGCCTCACCCAAGTCCTTCATGTCAAACTGCTGGGTCAACTATAATTTGACCGATGACACCTACATCCTATAGATCCACCTACATCCTATCATTTGGTTTTGACCTTTCCATCCACTCCTCTGTTCCTCTTGTAGATCCACCTACATCCTATGGTTTTACCCTTTCAGAAAGATCCATAAGCTCCTAGACACAATTAGTCTCCATGGACTTCATCTCTGTGTTCATGGCCTCCGTCTAGAGTTTCGAATTAACATCCTCCATAGCCTCTATGTAAGTGTAAAGATCCCTATCATGTTCATCTAGTTCAGCCAAGAAGGCATCACCATTGAATATATACCTCTTGGGTTGATGCCTAATCCTCCCACTATGCTGAAGCCCCTTGGGTTGTTGTTCGGTTTGTCTGGTTTTTCTACATCGATTAGAGTGGTTTTTGCCAAAAGCCCTAGAGTGATCGAATCACCCCTCAACTCCTCGATTACCATTTTACTTCGAGGCTTAAAGTCGTCCATGTAACTCTCTTCAAGGAAAGTTGCATGAGTTGAAACCACGACTTTATTTTCCTTTAGGTTATAGAAATAACCCCCTTTGTTCCCTTTTAGATATACTACAAACACGCAAACTTTGGAACATGCCTCCAACTTATTTGCATCCCTAAACTGACATGAGCCGGGCATCCCCACATGTGAATATGGTTTAAGGATGCCTTCTTCCCTATCCACAACTTGTAAGGAGTTTTAGGAATCGATTTTGAAGGCACATTGTTCAAAAGATAATATGTAGTTTGTAGTGCATATATTCCAAAAGGACAAAGGCAATCATGAATAACTCATCATGGACCTAACCATGTCCAACAAAGTCTTATTTCTTCTCTCAACTATGCCGTTTTGCTACGGAGTGCCAGGCGCAGTCAAATGGGATAAATCTCATTCTCTAATAAGTGTCCTAAGAACTCATCAGAAAGGTATTCACCACCTCGATCGGATCAAAGTGCCTTCATGGGTCTACCCAATTGCTTTTCTACATCAGCCCAAAACTCCCTGAACTTGTCATAAGTTTCATTGAGTAATTATTAATAAAAGTGATGAAGTACACAGCCCAAGACTATTCGCTTTTGTGGTGCATTAGGTACACACACCCATACCTTGAGTAATTATTAATAAAAGTGATGAAGTACTTATACCCTCCTAGTGTCCAGATGTTCATCAGTCCGCAAACATCACTATGCACAAGTTTTAGAACCCCTTCAGCCCTATTGCCCTTAGTCCCGAATAGTCTTTTGGTCATTTTAGCCTCCAAACAAGATTCACATTGTGGTATAGATTCCACCTTTAAGTGACTTAAAGGTCCATCCCTTACCAACCTTTGAATCCTATTCAGGTTAATATGACCAAGGCGTAAATGCCAAAGATAAGTCTTATTAGAGTGAGAAGTTTTAAGCATTTTAGTGTTATTATCATTTATCTCAACATTAAGTAGTAAGTCTATCTGAGGTTTGATAAAATATAGATTATTTTGAATCCATCTAGAACAGATAAAAGATTTGTTTTTACGAATCACTACTTTATCATTAAAAGAAACCAATTAGGAGTCTTTAAATTAACAAGCTATAGAAATTAAATTCCTTTTAAATTTAGGAACATAAAAATAATCTCGCAAAATTAAATTCATTATCAAAATATTGATGGATGTCTCCCACTGCTTCAGCTAAGACCAAGGATCCATCACCCATCTGAAGCGTAATGTCTTCATGCTGTAGACTTCTCGTTTCTTTGAACCCTTATGGAGAAATACAAACATGATTAGTTTCTCCAGAATCTATGACCTAAATGTCAATGGATTCCTCAACCAAACAAGTTTCTAAATACAGAAGATCAAGCCTACCTTCTCAAGAAAGGAAGTCCTTGCAATTTTTCTTGATGTGCCTGACCTTCCTACAAAAGAAGTACTTAAGCTTCTACGGGTTCTTTTTCTTCTTCTTCTTGTTCTTGCCATTTGTAGGAATACAAGATTTCCTATTCTTGGCCCGTTGTTTCTTTCTATTCCCTGGGTAGGGATTGGAACTAGAAACAGCCACCAATTTGGCTTTGCCACCAGCAAGAGACTCCCTAATTAGCAGTTTGAACTCTTGTAACTGTTTCATCAATCTATCAAGGTCATATCCCGCTTGTTGCTCAAATAAAATGTAGCCCTAAATGAAATAAATTCCTTAGATAGAGTCTCAAAGACCATAGTCATCTAAGTTTCAACATCGATGTCGGCTCCATTGGATTATGCCTCAGCAAGGTAACCCATGATCAACATCATGTGCTCCTTTATAGACGTCCCCGGTCTCTGTTTACAGTTGAGAAGTTTCTAAAGCGCCCCTTACCGCTTAGTTAAGGCCTAGCCTCCAAACATGTCTTCCAGATTATCCAAGATCTATCTAACAGTCTCATAATCCTCATGTTGAGCCTGCAACATGTTATTCATGCTGGCCATAACATAGCAATGGGCCTGATCATTTGCATCTTTCCAATGATTATATTTTTGGATTTGATTGTTGGTGGAATCTCTTGTAGGCTCTAGAGGACAAGGGGTTGTAAGCACAAATGTCAATTTCTCAAAGGAGAGGATGATATTCAGGTTCTGTTTCTAATCATTATAATTTTCTTTGGTTAATTGGTTTTTGTCAAGTATCGATGAAAAAGCGTTTTTAGACATTTTTAATCTACAATAAAGAACCATATACCAAACATAAGCAAACATAGCATAATAATTTAGTAAGATAACAATCATGTAAAAACATACAAATGTGTTTATGTGTCAAAACCTTGAAAATATCACAACCTTACAACGGTGATTCCTAACTCAGAATTCAACAAGCTCCTAGGAGAGCATGCCAAATTCAATCAAGAACACAGATCCCCTCCTTATTAATATATGCCGTCTAGGACCCGTTCCAGCATATATTAATAATCATTTCTTTGGCCATTAATTTTATTAATAGAGCTCCTAGGAGAGGTTAATAATAAAATTAACATGAGTGTATAACCATCGTTTCAATATTTTATCCATGATTTATAATCACCTCCTAGGGGTGTGCAATCATAAATCATGCTAAAATGCCTTGTCCTCTCAGAGATCCAACCCAATACATAATGAAGTCCCTTCCTAGGGGTTGGAACCACCATGTTCTACCTATAGACCAACGATGGAGGCCTTAGGTCTTTTCTTCAAAAATCTTCTCCCACTCAATCTTTCGAAATCAAGGTTTTATTTTACAGACATGCATGAACAATTTTAATATGAGTGGCACTCCCTATTCTATATGGCATGCTATCAATATACATGGCAAATCATATTCTAATGCAGACAAGCAAAGCTGCAAGCAAAATAACGATAAATAACCATAATATTATGGTTCCACCCTAGAGAATAGAAAATAAAGATTACATGAGAATAATTGAAATATATTATCTATTCTTCATCCTTAAATCCTCAAGCTGTATCCTTCTTCATATAATGCCCATCTTTAAGTCTTCAATCTCGCATAGATCGAATAATCCATATTTCCAGTCATATCCAAATTTTAATGTTTCTCAAAATTGTTCCAAAAACAAAATTAAAACTGCATCAAAAACTGTACCTCTTTTGAAAAATTTCTAGCTCTCTGCTTGCATATCGATTTGTATGATGGGCCTGCTAGTCATGATCCACCAACCTATCGATCTTTTCAGATTAGCCTACTGATTACGACAGTTCAACCTGCCAAACTGAAAAGTTTGGCCTACCACTAGAGCCACCAGATTTCTATTCCGTTGATGGCCTACTGAACCCAATAGTCTAGCCTATCGATCCTACGACCATCGGCCTACCGAACTGGAGGGTTCGACATGCCAATCGAGCAGAAATCACGCTTTCTAGAAAATATAGTCTTTAATGCAATTTATCTAGTTTATTTTCAGCAATTCAAAAACATAAGATTAGAGACTCAGAAAATATCTTGGAACGCCATCATCCATCTTCTAGATTCATCTTTTAGATTCATCTTCTTCGAATGATTATTTAATTACAAAATTCTTACAAATTTAAAATTAAATAATAATTCATAGATGAAAATGATAGTCCACCATCTAATTACATGAAAAAGCTAAATATACATTTTAACCTCTAAGGAACCATAACCGGCATAAATTAATTAATTAATTAATAATTAAATAATAATTTAATCAACCATAATTAATTAATAAACATTCACCATATAATCCATGACAACATATAAATATATAGAAGCCCTAGAGTGCCAACGCTTTAAAAATTAAATTCAAGCATAGGAGAGATCAAGATCACATAATTTATTCATATAGTGTGATCACAAACTTGTAAATTTATGTAAAAATCATGGCTCTGATACCAATTGTTGAACAAATAATATGCAGCGGAATTTTTAAAATTTTTACATCAGAGTATTTTCTAAAACACAAGTTTGACATACTATATGTATAAATTAACTAGATCTTACTAAGCTTTGTATGTCAAAAAGCTCTTGTAATCAATGAAGAAAAGTAACGTTCTAGAAGGAACTCAACCAACTGGCCTTCTTTACTATTTTCTATCCATAATCGGAGTGAGTGTGGGCTCACGTCGTTCATCTTTTCACCAGTGGCTCTCCTTTCAACCAATTGAGACATACCCAAAGCTATAATTCATGATTTGTGAACAATAGCTTTTTGAGAAGTTTCAAAGTCTCACTAATAGAGTCTCACTCTAGATTTCTCAATTGATCTGAATAATAATGAGACTCACTCCCCTTTTATAGAGGCTGGGCCCAGGAGTCAGTCCTTATCAAATAAGGCCTCAAAAATTTGAATAAAAAACAAATCAAAATCAATATCTAACAAAATCGACTTGAAAACACGTGATTTATTTAACGCTCAATCAGCAGGCTAAACTTTCAGATCGGCATGTGGAACTTGCTCCATCGATAGGCCAAACTTAAAGATTGGCCCACTGAACTTCTGATAAATGATCCTTGTAAATTTTTATTTCCCATCTGAGATTCATGGGATAGAGCCTCAATTTTAATTCAAGTAACCCAACAGAGAAGTTATCTAATTAAAATAGTCAAATCTAGATAATATCTAGGAAAATAAACATTCTTGAAAATTCAACAAGTTTATCTTCAATTAATTCAAAATTAATCCAACTGATAAACAGACTGAATTTTTTGATCCCGTTAATTCAACAAGTTTATCTTGAATTAATTTTATCACAAAATTAATTTAACCAATAAACAAACATGAAGTATTTGATTTTACCGAATTTCAACCAATCTAATAAATCTAACATAAGTTACTAATTATTGGAAAAGCACGCCGTATTGTTACAGGATTTTTGTGAGCTAGCAAAGGGGACCAAATGGACCTATATAGTTCAAGCTCTCGATAATTATGAAATCCAATATCCCAGATATACATTTCATAATTATCAACTCTAACGCTACTCCACTAAAAGCTTAGAACTGTACTCTTGAACTATATAGAATTACAAAGCCCGTATAGCTAAGTCTCCATGACATATCATAATGTGTCATATCCCCATAGGATTATCCATAATCTGCTTAAAGACAAGTTCTGTCTTACTTTTCCAATTATTTTTATCTTACGTTCCATTATCTCATCATCAAAAAACTTACTATCTAAAGATGGTATACCATTCGGTTACACCTATATATCCAAATGGTTAAGCGCTCCAATTTTTCAATTATAGGATAACGCATATAAGAGGATATTAATTACTCCTAAAGAGGAGCTATGGATTCCATATCTATGAATAACAGGTCTACGCTATCAAGAGCCATGCCTCTAATGTACCGACATGCGTACCACTATTAAAATATGGATGTTACTCTTTGGTACATCAAAAGACAGAAGTCAAGACAATGGGCCCACTATTCATCTTAGGATTAAGATAAAATACATATGATTGTCTAAAGTGAATCGATTTGTCGAGACTGAATTATTAATCCAAATCAATTCTCTTATGTCCCAATCCAACACATCGTCAGCTATGACAATGTGCCAATGTTTCTATTCGTAGAGTCCACCTCTGATGGTCACGACAAATCATTTCCTATTACGGATATAGATAACATAACAATCTTTGCATGAATAAAGTGGCCAACTTTATTCCCTTGATTGTAGATCTTATGATTTAGACTGTCATGTTAAGAATCATGTCTTCTGCATAATCTGTCCATCATATGCCCAATTCTTAAAGGTTTAGACCGACAGTCTCAGACTTTTATTTGCTTAATGTACATTCAACAAATATGAACGTAAAGAGGACAACATTTGGTATATAAATAATAAATAAATTCTTTATTAATAAAAATGTCTCCAAAACATATTACATTTTTACTCCTTAGGGCATACATGTCCAATAGCCCTTAAAATCCTCCACTGCCTGGGCCAACCTACTAGGTAGCTCCTCCCTCAAGAATTGCTTATGCTCATCCCAAGTGGTATGGACTTTATTTGCTTCTTCAAGGAGGGCAGCCTAAGCTTGCTTCGCCTCCACCCCTGTCCGTGCCTGGTTGGCCTCCTCCCGAGCCTTCCTAGCCTCCTCTTCATCTCAGGTAGCATTGGCCCTCACCTGTAAAAGTTTGGCCTCCTTATACTCGAGCTGCTTTTCCACCTGATCTTTCTCCTCGGTGGCCTTGTCGACCTTTCTCTACTCAGTGTAGAAGGAGCACTCAGCTATAAAGTCTGCCATCTTTAGATGCGAGCAGGCCTGTAAAAGCACGAATTAGAAACCCAAAAAATTACCAAGTAATAAAGGGATCGGGGTATAAACTGGCATGCTTGGATTGTGAGCTTGAAGCTCGAGTGGAAGCAATTCAAGAATGTCTGCTACCGGGCTACCATAAAAAATTATCATTCGGCACGGCTTCCCCAATGGTCTTAACCATCAAGGGGCATGATGGACAGTGCCTCCTCAGAGAGTCAGCTGGTGGCGGCAGGACGACGGTGATGAAGGCAAAAGGGTTGCCTTCCCTCCGACTTAATGAGTCACTCAATCTTCTTGGCGGTGACGGGATGCTCGATGGGTTGGCAGCGACGGGGTTCCCGAGGATAAAATCGTTCTTAAAATCAATGAAGTATCACCAACCGGTCTGTCGGGGAAGCCTATTTATCTTGAAGACCTACTTGAAGGTCTCCCACGACATCTTGATTAAGTTAAAATACCTTCATAGGATGTACATCCTGATCAGGGATAGATAACAGTTCATGTTCAACTGAGTAGGGCGTATTCAAATCATTGAATGCCCTCTAAAAGAAATGATGAAATAGAAGACAGAGTCTGGCTCAGAAAAACTCCACATATAACATGATGTACCCCTTTGGCAAGTCTTGTGGCGACTGGCCCCACTCAAGCCCCCATGAGGTCGTAGTTCACCCCCAGCATAATTGGCTCTTATTGTGGTCCCACAGTGGCGTTACGTGTCGCCGTCCCACTGTGTTGCCCCACTCCCGTACTGTCCCCTCTAGGACCCACTGGTCCCTCAGGATTTTATTTCGCATCTCTCATGGTTCGAACCTCAAACCTCCCTTAAGAGGTTTTTATTTCCTTCATGAGTACCAATTGAGCTACTCAATTGGGGTTCGAACCTCTTAAGGGAGGTTTGAGGTTCGAACCATGAGGGATGCGAAATAAAACCCTGAGGGACCAGTGGGTCCTAGAGGGGACAGTACGGATGAGTGGGGCAACACAGTGGGACGACGACACGTAACGCCACTGTGGGACCACAATAAGAGCCAATTATGCCGGGGGTGAACTACGACCTCATGGGGGCTTGAGTGGGGCCAGCCGCCACAACAAAATTTATTGTGGCGTACCCGGCCCCACTCAAGCCCCCATGAGGCTCGTAGGTCGGCCCCCGGCATAATTGGCTCTTATTGCGGCTTATCCGGGCCCACTCATCCGTACTGTACCCTCTAGGACCCACTGGTCCCTTAGGGTTTTATTTCGCGTCCCTCATGGTTTGAACCTCAAACCTCCCTTAAGAGGTTCTTATTTCCTTCATGAGTACCAATTGAGCTAGTACTCATGAAGGAAATAAGAACCTCTTAAGGTAGGTTTGAGGTTCGAACCATGAGGGACGCGAAATAAAACCCTGAGGGACCAGTGGGTCCTAGAGGGGACAGTACGGATGAGTGGGCCCCGATAAGGTGTAATAAGAGCCAATTATGCCGGGGGCCGACCTATAGGCCTCATGGGGGCTTGAGTGGGGCCGGGTACGCCACATCTAGGTTATGATTTTTCCTAGATTTAAGCAGTTAATCTTGAACTCTAATTCATTATACTAATTTAGAGACTGTTTATTTTAATATATATTTAGTTTATTTTTATAGAATCTTATAATTTGTTTGAATCCCTCGCAAGGCGAAACCCTAGATAAAACTAAGTTAAGGATATAATTTGGGACATCTTTAGATCGTTTAAGTCTTTCAAGCTAATCTATTTATATTTATATTGCTAGTCACCCCTTTGTGCCTATATTTCCCTTTTCTTTGTCACCCATACATTTTTAGCTTAGTTTTTAAATAAATTTGTAACTTTTCTTTTGTCCTTTCACTCAAAAAGTATTTGTTCATATGTTTGGGTTTATGCCAATATTATGGGAGGATGGGTAGGGTTATGAAAGTCTGTCTATCATGAAAGTTCAAAAAGTTTGTAATTTTTATTTGTAATCTCAGTTTACTTTGTAATTCTATAAAAAAATTTAAAAATTCAAAAAAGGAAGAAGAAGAGAAAAAAAGAGTTTACAAAAAGTTGAATAAAAAGTGGATGACAAATGTTATAAGAAGGTTTATTTCAAGTTCAAATTTGTTACTTGGGAAATAGATCGTACATTTTAAAAGTTCGAGAATAATGTAAGTGTCTTATAGGTGAATTAAGCCACAAATCTATCTTTTATCCTACCTTTTATCCTTGCCTTACATTACAAGCTGAGTAAAGTCCTAGTAATCTTTAATGACATGTAAATTAAGGGAGAGATGGATGAAAAATAAATTTATAAGATTTTATTAAAATAAATTAGTTTATATTAATACAAATTTATCTTGTTAGTATGCACAAATTAGTGTTAGAAAAAGTGCACACACAGAAAAATCCATCTTAAATATGAGACATGCTCTTGAAATGAACCATAAACTTGAATAATATTTACATTTTTTTTACTTTGAGGCATGGATCCGAAACTACCATTGAGGAAAATCTACGAGGAGTCACTTGCTTTTGAGAAATTAATCTCTTGTCTATTTCTAATGGTTTGTTATATTTTATCACTTTAATGAACTGTTTGGGCAGTGGATGAGACTATGAAAATGTACATCTCTTAAGGTTAAAAATCATATTTTGCATTCGCATTTCTCATTAAACTTTTTAATTAATGTATTTATGTGTTAAATAGTATTTTAGTCTCTTAATGTTAAAATGTATTTAAATATGTGTTTCTAATATGTTTTTATGTTGAAATAGATGTTTGGTAATTTTTAGAGTCAGTTTTGTGTGTTAAGTAAATAGTGGTTTGAAATTAATTAAAACCATAAAAATAATCTTTTATGATTTATTTTTAGTCTTAGTGTGTTTTAAAGTGTCTTTTTAGTTCATAAATATGTAGTAATATATTTTTAATAATTTCTAAAAGTATTTTTATGTCTTAAGTAATGTTTTCGGGGTAATCGAATTAGCTCTATACTATATTTCTAGATTTAGTAAGTTTTATGTGTTTTAATATAAAATAAATATTTTCAAAAATATTGTAAATATTAAGTTTGTAAAATAATTAATTTTAATGTGTTTATCTATTTTAGATTTGAAATCTAAAAGAAAAATGGAGCAAAACGACACCAAAACAGGCAATTCGAACAACAAATGCTTAACAAGCAATAAAAAATTTAAATTTTAAAAGTCAGGACACGTGGCGTGGTTCCAGCCACACTTGATTAGTTGCCAAAACAATTACAGCCATTGATTCAGGAAGTGAGTCACCTAGTGTCAACCATAATCTTTCAAAAGCGTCCGATTTCGTACGCACATTTCTAGACTTTGCTCTTGAAGTCATGATCGTGGCCATTTCTTTGAAGATCCAAGGGTCTTTAGGTGCTCTCCACCTAGTCCTATCAGTCCTATATGTCCGACTAAATCCGAGCCATCATTTGAAGCTGGGCTCGCACATCTAAGTATCCAGATCGTGTTGCCCTGAAGCTGTCTGCCTTTGCGCCACACCAGATGATGTTCGTATTCTCAAATTCTAAAGAAGGCCTAGAAGTAAAGAAAAAAGAAAAAAATAATTAAAAAAAAGTATAAATTGCACAACTTGGAGCCACAGATTTAAAAAAAAGGGTAAAAAATGATTAAAAAAAAAAGCCAATTGCTTGTTACAGTAGCTTATGCTAAGGCTATAAATACCGAGCTTCATAGTTGTGTTTTAGTTTTTGTAAAATAGTGTATAAGTTATGTTCCCAGTTATGTTTTATAATATTGAGTGTTTTTATTTTAAATATGTCTTTTTTTTACTTTTCTTTTTAGTTGAGGAAAAAGGGAGAAATTCTAGCAAAATTAACTTAGATATTTTAATTTTTCCTTTGTTTTCTAAGCAGTTGTAATCCCAAAATTATTTTCTTAGAAAGCCTAGGATTTGCTATTACCCTAACTAGCGTTCTTACGAAATAAGGTTTTGATTTATCACCAACATAGGCTGGCACAGATTATGCTTGGGAAGACCTTGATTAGTCGTAGACTAAGAATGACATGATAAATGCTTAACTTATTTTATTTGTTATTTTAGTTAAGTAATATTGAAATCATGCATGTTTATTATGTTGAATTTTTGCTATATTATACACATGAACTAGCATGGTGAATGCTTAGTAACATTGATTTATTATTGACAGAGAATGACATATTTTATACTTAAACTGCTTAATAAATAATTTGGAAAAACTATCATATATTTAACTTAATTGCAATAATTGATGCTTTGATCCTTAGCGCTCTTATTATTATTTTCTCTTTTAATTAATTGCACTTATTATTAAAATTCTATCACTTGTGTAATTTAGCTGCATTTCTTATTATTGAAATTTTAAAAATCACAAAAATCTAAAAATAGAAAAATGCTATAAAAATGTGTAAATATTGTAAATAAATTAGTTTAATAAATATACTGGATTTAATATCACCTTTTCCTTGTGGGATAGACCTTGGACTCATTGAGATTTTATTACTTATGATAACCTTATATTTAAGGTTGTATCGGACATACTTCTCACAGACCGAACATTAAGAATGGAAGAAAGGAGAAAAGCAAAAGCAAAAATAAAAAAATAAAAGCACTAAAATTAAAATAAAGTAGAGGAGAGTTAGAAAGATCAAATTTGTTTTGGCGTGCTCTCTATTTGTTAAGTTGCCTCCTACAAAGCGCTCAGTTTAGTTTCTTTAGCCTAACATAGAGAATTAATCATCAAAGAACAGCTTCCGCCCATAGAATGTGTCATAAGACAATATATATGGGTCTTGATTAAAAATGCCCTCAAGCTTTGCAAGATGTGAAAGATGTTTGTACGTCGCACCTACTTGAATCAACTTTGAATTATATGCTTGGGAGGAGGACTTCATTTCTTGCTTAAGCTCATGGAGGATGTAATATGGTGAAGTTGGCACCCATAAGAAGTAAGGATCCATTGGTGGTATATGTATTATTACCATTAACGAACTCAAATCAATGGATGCATATGCTTCCTTATCCTCCAATGGGTCTTGTGATTTGGCTTCATAAATGAATTCCTTGAATAATAACCTTCGAATTACTCTTCACTCTTGACTTGAATCTCCAAATCCATGCTTGTGATTTAATCGTCATAGAACTCATGACTTTAGATGGACGTCTCATAACTTAGAAGGTGTAAATAGGTGTCAACCACACGAGTGTATAAGTGTTGAGCTAAAACAATGTCAAAGGCTTCTATATTTTCATCCTAAGGCTTGATCTCCTCAAATGGCTCAAATTTCTATAAAGCTTCCATGTTAAGCAAATTACTCTCACAACTAAAGTTGTTCGAGACATCATCATCCTCATGCCACACCATATTTTGTATCATTCGATTACTACCCTATGCTTCCAACCTACTTAGGGTTCTTGCCAATTGGTCAATATGACCTTGCAAGTTTTAAATTCTTGCGGTCATCTCTTATTGAAATTAAAACATTCTAGCAGCCAACAATTTGACTATGTCTTCAAGAGATGCACCTGTTTGTGGTTGGTCTACTAAGGCTCCTCCATTTATGGTTTTTGACTATATCATAAGGTTGAATGTTAACCCATGGCTCCATATTGCAGTAATTGTTCTACCAACTTTGGTTGGTCTGGTCTTTGAACAATTCCAATTTCAATGATTGTACTTGGCCATGTCTTCCAACAAAAAAAAGGCTTCATCTATGGATTGTTGATAAAAAGAGATGGTGTCGTTAACCCTTTCAACCTATTGTCTTGTGGTGGCATATAAGCCATCGAGGAAGAATTGAAGTTGTCACTCCTTTGAGAGCCATGATATGAAAACTAAATGAGCAAATCTTTGTATCTCCACCAAGCATTATGGAACAACTCCAAGTCTTGTTGGGAAAAACTTGTGAGGACCTTTCGATGTAGCATTTGGAAGTACCTTGCACAAACAAACATGAAAACACAAATTAAAACACAAAAAAGAATGATTAATTGAAATTAATAAAACAAAAACAAAAATACAAAGAAAAAGAAATAACAATTAATTAGATAACAATCCCAGTGACTACCACCAAAATTCAGTAGGTTCGAAGGAAAATACCAAACTAAACCTTACTTAAATTGCAGTCATTATTGAGTGTAGTGATGAGTAAGGATCGTTCTCGTAGAGGATTGGATTTAATTAACTAGTTATCGACATTAAAACCTAAGACACAATATAACTAGACATGAATAGGGGTTTGAATTTAATTAACTAAATTAACAATAATAATAAAACTTAAGTAAGCATCTATTGCTGTAGCCTTAACCTATTCTGCAACATGATATAATTTAAGTAAGCATTAAGCTTAGTAAGTACATTTAAAATCTCACAAAATGTTATAAAAACTTTAATCATAAACATGAGTCATTGTATTTGTGTCATAATTATTATAGTACATAAAGTGCATTTCGTAAAAACATATTTTTCTAGTTTTCCTTTATCAATATTAAAACCATTTATTTTATCCTTCAGGGCCTTGACGTGGCATCATTTACATCATTATGACGCGCCTCAATAGCTAATCCTAAATCAAACATAACAAGTCCACCTTGGGAGACTAGTATCATCATTGAGTGTGCAACGCCTTAATTATATGATATATATATATATATACACATTATATTTTTTAGAAAACTTCTTATGCATCTTACAACAAACGTTATAAACATTCATAAAAATGTATTTCTTAAAGTCATTGTAATAAGCCTGTAGAAAGAGAAATGCTCATTTATAATCATTATTATCATATAACATTTCTCAAAAACTTTTCATAATAATTTATCATAAAGTGATAACGTACTTACTTGGCTTGCATGTGGATGGTTTCTTCTACCTCCAATGACTTAAGTACCTAAAAAGACTTTAACATTATAATATAGTGATAAAAGAAATATTCTTAGTATCAAAACATACTCAAAACATCACATACATCATCACGGCAATAAGCAATACCGTGCTTAATTACTTAGAAGAACATATAATAATACTTTCCATTTTAGACAAATTCACAAAATTTTTATAAAATCACACAAAATTTCGATGACTTTGAAATTTTAACACAATGTTCATAGCATCTATACATATCATTAGATTAAATTTTATAACTTTTCAACTACTGCAATTACTATTTTTATATTTTCTTAGACATTACACCATTTTTTAGGAAAACACACAGGCAGTCAGTAGTCTATGAATTTTTAAAAATCACACAAAATTTAAACGGTTCTAAATTTTTTACAAAACATTCTAAACATATATAAATATCATTATATTTAATTTCATCACATTTAGATTACTGTAATAAATTATTTCATATTTTTTAGTTCACAACACTATTGTTGGAAAAAAATACTACAGGCAGTCACAAATCAATGAATTTTATATATTGACACAAAATTCTAATAACTCTAAATCTAAATACAAGGTTTCTAACATCTATATTTACTGTCAAAGTTATTTGTATCATGGTTGGATTACTGTAATTATTTTTTTTCTATACTTTAGAATTCACAAAACAATACTATCATTGAAAATAGCCCATGGGCAGTTAGCAATCAAGGAATTGTCTGAAATTATACAAAATTTTAATTACACTTAAATTTTAGCATAATATTTTTAACATCTATATAAAGCACTAGATTTATTTTTATGATATTTTGGCTAATAAAACTATTTTCCCAACATTTTAACAATTACAAAATGTTACTAGAAATCTATTGAAACAACTAAGCAGTGCCTTTTCTAATATTTTTATCTAAATTTCTGGCTTTCATATGGAACCCAAATTTTGTAGAAAATAATTTCATATATAAACGAACACTCATGAATTTTTTTTGACTAAAATACAACTCAAAACATCCTCAAATAATTCATCAAAATTGAAGGTAGTCTAAGCATAACAATAAGCAACATTTAGTATTAATTCTCAAATAAATAAAAAATAGACCCCGTTTGGTTTTGTTTTGAGAATTTTTGAAAACGTTTTTGCATGGTTTTGAGGCAAAATTTTCAAAAATACTCTCAACAAAATTCCCAAAAAATTCTCATTTTCCAAAACAAAATCATTTTCACCTATATTGAAAATACTACCAAATTGACCCAGTGTGTTTGAATCTGAAATTTTTATAAGACATATCTAATACCTATATATACAATGTCCAAAATTTTTTTCATGAAATCTTCTTTTTATACTTCCTAGAAAATCTCGCAGTGCAGATTTTTTGCTTAAAAACGAGTTTGAGAGTAATGATTTTATAAAAATTATTTCTTAAGCAAAACCAAACATCAAACTACATAAAATCAAACCTAGATATACCATAATGAAGAGTTTCTTATTTAGGTTGCTACAGTAAAATTCACGTAGACGACAATGCTACAGTATTTTTTTTGTAATATTTTGTCGTTCTACAATTCATGGCTACAGGATGTTGTTTTGCATTATTCATGCTCCAGTCAAATATTCATTTTCAAGTAAATAAAAATCTAAGTAAATCATCAAAAGAAACAATTTACAAACAAATTGTAATAATCATATATTAGACACTTAATGTCTTTGGAATATTTTTGGACTATCCACTATAAAAATCTTTAGTTCATAATCATAAATATCATATTAGAAATATCACACAAAATGTGTTTCTAAGTCATAATCCTTATTCGTATCGTCACATAAAGTCGTCAAACTTTGCATGTCGTCCATTAAAAAAAGGTAGGTGTTATAATCCTCCTTACCTTATAAAGGTTTCGTCCTCCAAACAAAGAATAATTAAGGGTATTTGATTCTCATGTCGTTTTCTCGTTCCCATGTAGCCTCTTCTACTTTGTGTTTATGCCAAATGTCCATAACTAATGCAATCTATTTATTCCTTATGGTCTTAGTTCTTTGGTTTAAAATTTCAACTAGCTTCTCCTTATAGCTAAGATCTTCTCGTATTTTTTGATGGCTTAGGGTTTGATTACATGCATGGGGTTTGTGACATACTTCTTAAGCATCAAAACATGAAAGACATTGTGGATAGATGACATGTCTGATGGTAGATTCAATTCACAAGCTACGTTACCAATTCGGCTCACTACTTCTTAAGATCCTATAAATCTTGAGCTAAGCTTGCCTTTTCTCCCAAATCTCATGACTCCTTTCATTAGTGCCACTCTTATAAATACAGCCACTAAATGCAAACTCCAAAGGCCTCCTCTTTTTATCGGCATAGTTTTTCTGGCGGCTCTATGCTATCTCAATCCTTCTATGTATCAATTTTATCGCTTCAACTGCTTTGTTGACAAAATCCGTCCTCTCTTTAATCTCATTTTCCATGATCTTCTTTCCCCCACTTCAAGCCAACAAATGGGCAACCTACATTTTTGTCCATAAAGCACCTCATAAGGTGCCATTGCAATAGTTGCTTAATAGCTGTTATTGTATGCAAACTCTGTTAATGGTAGCATCTTACACTAGCTTGTCTTATAATCAAGAGCACATGTGTGGAGCATGTCTTCTAAGATCAAATTTGTTTTCTCTATTTGGCCGTTAGTCTAGGAGTGAAAAGCTATAATGAAATGCAACTTTGTACCTAATGTATTTTGCACCTTTTTTTAACAAATAGAAAGTGAACCTACTACCGCATTCAGAGATGATGGACTTTAGAGCACCATGAAACCTTATAATTTCCTTGACATAGAGTTCTGCAAGTTGTTCCATAAAATAGGTGATTTTGATGGGAATAAAGTGTGCCCTCTTAATTAACTAATCAACTACTACTCGAATGGAATCATACCCATCTTTAGTTCTTGGCAAACCTATACTGAAATCTATCGCAATCTCCTCCCACTTCCCTTTAGGTATCTGAATTGACTACAAGATACCTCTCGGTCTTGGGTGTTTAGCCTTGACTGGTTGACAAGTCAAGCATTGCTTTACGTACTTAGCAACATCATGCTTCATGCCAAGCCACCAAAAGCAGTCCTTAAGCCATTATACCTTTTTGATGCACCTAGATAAATTGAATAAGTTGTATTGTGATTTTCTGTTAAGATTCTTTTCTTCAAACCATCAACTTTGGGAATGCATAAATGGTATTTGAAATATAACGTTCTATCTTCTGCCATTCAAAACCCTTCACATTTGCCTTCCTCAATTTCCTACTCAATTCTTATTAGGCTTTTATCTCTATCTTGTTTGCCTTGAATTTCATCACATAATGTTGGTGCAAGAGTCAATGTAGATAGTTGTCCAGGAATTAGTTTAAGAACAAAGTCTAGAATTTCCTTCTTCAAGGGTTGGGACATTTCTTGTAATGACATGAAGGTTGTAAAAGACCTTTTACTTAGAGCATCAGCCACTCGATTTGCCTTCCTTGGGTGCTAGAGGATTTCATAACCATAGTGTTTGACCAATTCTAACAGCTTTTGTTGTCTCATATTCAAATCCTTATGGGTGTATTTCAAACTGTGATGGTTGGTATAGATTTTACATTGAATTTCGTACAAGTAGTATCTCCAATTTTTCAATACAAAAACTATTGCCGTCAATTCGAGATCGTGAGTAGGATTGTTCTTCTCATAATCCTTTAGTTATCTCAAGGCATAAGCAATCATCCTATTATTCTACATCAGCACTACACCGAGACCTATTTTTGAAGCATCGTTGTATATGACAAATCCTTCTTTGCCTTCTGAAATTGCAAAAATTGGAGCCGAGGCTAGTCTTTTCTTTAGTTTTTAGAAACTATTCTCACAATCATTGGTCCATACAAAATTTTTCCCTTTGCGAGTCAGGTTTGTGAGTAGCAAGGCTATCTTAGAGAAATCTTTCACGAACTTTCAGTAATGCCAACCCAAACCTAAAAAACCTCCTTATCTCACTTGCATTCTTAGGCTATTTCTAGTTGAAAACAGCTTCAATATAGGTAGGGTTTACCATAATTCCATCCTTAGAAACAACATGACCCAAAAAAGATATGCGATCGAGCAAAAATTTGTACTTAGAGAACTTGTCATACAATTGATGTCTCTTCAAGTTTCCTAACACAATTCTCAAGTGTTCGACATGTTCTTTCTGACTTTTCAAATATGAAAGGATATCTTCAATAAACACTAACAAATTTATCAAGGTAGTCCTTGAACACATGATTCATCAGATCCATAAATACTGCAAGAGCTTTTGTTAGGCCAAAAGGCATGACCATGAATTCATAATGGCCATACCTCGCTTCAAATATTGTCTTTAGATTGTCCCCTTCTTTTTTCTTTAGTTGATGGTATCTTAACCACAAAAATATCTTTGACAATACTGATGCACCCTTTAGCCAATCGAATAAATAATCTATCTAAGGCAATGGATACTTGTTCTTGATTGTTATTTTGTTTAGTTCTTGATAATTAATGCAGAGCTGCATAGAGCCATCCTTCTTCTTTACAAACAAGACTGGTGCTCCCCACAGAGAATGTCTTAGCGGGATAAAACCCTTATCAAGAAGTCTTTCAATTAAGAATGCAACTCTTTCAATTTTGCTAGAGCCATTCTATATGGTGCTTTGGAGATGGGGTTCATGCCTAGTGCAAGTTTGATTTTGAATTCAATCTCCTTATCTGGAGGCAAGCCCAATAGATATTCAGGAAATACTTTTGGAAATTCCATAATCATTGAAACATCTTTGACCTTTGCCTTTTCTTTCTAAACTTTATCTGCGATGTTTACTTGAAAACCTATGCATTTGTTAGCCAGTAACTTTCTCACCTTCATGGCTGATAGAAATAACTTTGGTTTCTTTCTTGATTCGCCCATGAACATGAATTGTCTTCACTTTTAGGATCAAAGATCACCTTTTGTTGTCGACGCTTGATTGAAGCATTATATTTCCCCAGGAAGTCCATCCTGAGAATAACATCATAATCATTTATGTTGAGTATAATGAGATCGATATAAAGTTCTCTATCAAAAATTCTTAAAGGAATGACACATAAGAAATGTGTAGATGATATCACTTCCCTCAAGGGCATTGTAATAATGAACCCTTGTCCTATACATTCCTTATTTCTTTCTAGGTTTTTGCTAAAATATATAGATACAAAAGAATGGGTAGCACTTGTATTGAAAAATACATGAGCATTTTTCGTATGAATAGGGATCTAACCTGTAACAACATTGGAGTTTTCTACTGCATCTTCTTACTTTGTCATGGTATAGAGGCGAGCATTGGTAGGTGAGGCTTCCAATCTTCCTTGATAGATAAGCAGTCCTACAAGGGCTACCCTCATACTATGGAGTTGAGCAAGGGGTGCTTTTTTGTTGGTTTTGGGAGAAGGTCTTGGTAGGGCAATTAATGGAGATATGGCCTTCACGACCGCCAAGTGTAGCATTTGTTGATACCTTGTCAACACTCTCCTGGATGCTTCCTCCCACATCTGGCACAAGGTTGGATCTGCTTATTGTTATGGTATTGATGTTGACTATTGCCTCCCCTCGTTTTGTTTTGACCATTCTGATTATGGAAATTGCCTATTCTCTTATTGTGAATCTAGTTTGGATTGTTGTTGTTGTTGTTGTTGTTGCTACTGCTGCTGCTTTGCTGCCATGGGATCAATTCTGATTGTTCATGTGATTACTAAACTGACTCTATAATGGTTGATTTCTTTTATCCTTATGCAAATGTAGCTCCACTCGAAGTGCTACACTAACCAAGTCCTCTGAGTATGAAGTGGTTGAGCTCCATCAACAATCATAGCGATTTTGGGTCGAAAGACCTTAATCAATCTACATACCCTTTCTTCATTATTCGGAATCATTCCAAGGCATAGGCGAGCAACTTAGTTGAATTTTGCCACTACTTCCATGACGGACATATCTCCTTGGCAAAGATTCTTAAACTCATTGTGGTACTCGCGAGTAAGGTTCATGTTGAAGAATTTCTCATAAAAACCTTAACAAAGTCATCCCATGTAGTTTTGTTGATTTTTTGACTTTGTTCAATCTCTTCCCACCAGATACGGGCTTCCATTGTAAGGCAGTGAGAGGCACATATTGCCAGTGAACTTCATATGTTTGGGAGTGGCCTCAATTGTCTGTAACCAGCCTTGAGCAATCAAAAGATCATTGGAACCTTCAAATCCATAGGCTTAACATGCCTCTATCAGACCAATAGAGGCTCTTGAGGTACTAGTATTATTGCCACTTGAGCTGTCGGGGCTAGGACTTCTCTTGCTTACTGTTGAAAGGTAGTTGGTGTATTTTTATTTTGACTTCCCCTTCATGACCATTGGTTTTGAGCTCTTCTATTTCTTTTTATTGATCTTGGAGTTGCTTTTAGAGATCAAAAATCATTGCAACTAGGTTAGCATTGGTTAGAACGTCAGCTCCGACTAAGCTTGTAGGCGTAGTCTACCTCTCTTATGTTGACCGTTCATAGTTGCTTCTTATTGGTACATCGTAGAATTAGGGAGTTAATGACATGATCCGACTTAGAACAAAAATAGTGTCTCACTAGTACATATGTATACAAATACATAACATGTCCATAGATATCTAGACACTATAAAATTTACTTAGTTGGAGGATTTATGGCAAACGTGTGGCGATGTGTATTGGAAACAAAAACCGCTATGATACCATATCTGTAATGCTCCCTTACAGATGTCATAGGAATCATTAACATTCATCCTTATTTCTTAATTATTTAATAGCAAAACCTACACATATAAGTGTTATCTAATTATTTACCCAAGATTTTCAGTATAATTTTTTTAATTAATTATAACTTTACTAATTAGGTGTATCCTCATACAAATGCATGAAATGAAACTTTACTTTACTTTTTAAACAATTATTTTATTTCTAGAATATATACTACTAAGATTTCAAATGATTACAACTTTCAAATAGATTTAATATTTACTTACCAAGAATGGTTTTCCTCCTTAGTTAGCCTGTCAGAATCCTAAAGGTATTCGGCTAACTAACTACTTGCAGAAATAGTTAGTCTTAACATAATAGCTATGTAACGTGCGATCAAATTACAACACGTAAATTATTGTTAGACATGCATGCCCTAAGGAGTAAAAATGTAATAAGTTTTTGGAGACATTTTTATCAATAAAGAATTTATTTATTGTTTATACCAAATCTTGTCCTCTTTACGTTCGTATTTGTTGAATGTATGATAAGCAAACAATAGCCTGAGACTGTTAGTCTAAACCTTTAAGAATTAGGCATATGATGGACAAATTATGCGGAAGACATGATTCTTAAGGTGATGGTCTAAATCATAAGATCCGCAATCAAGGGAATAAAGTTGGGCGCTTTATTCATGTAAAGATTGTTATGTTGTCTATATCCCTATTGGGAGATGGTTTGTCTTGACCATCGGAGGTGGACTCCATGAATAGAAACATTGGCACGTTGTCATAGGTGACGATATGTTGGATCGGGACATAAAGTGAATTGATTTGGATTAATAATTCTATCTCGGTAAATCGATTCACTTTAGACAATCCTTTGTATTGTAGCTTAATTCTGAGGTGAATAGTAGGCCCGTTGTCTTGACTTGTGCCTTTTGATGTACCAAAGGGTGACACCCACATCTTAATAGTGGTATACACGCCGGTACGTTGGAGGCATGACTCTTGATGGCGTAGACTTGTTATTCATAGATATGGAATCCATAGCTCCTCTTTAGGAGTAATGATATCCTCTTATATGCATTATCTTGTAATTGGAAAACTGGAGCACTCAACCATTTGGATACATAGGTGTAACCGAATGGTATATTGTCTTTGGATGGTAAGTTTTCTGATGGTGAGATAATGGAATGTGAGATAAAAATAATCGAGAAGGTAAGATAGAACTTGTCCTTATACTGATTATAGATTATCATATGGGGATACGATACACTATGATATGTCATGGAGACTTAGCTATATGGGCTTCGTAATGCTATGTAGTACGAGAGTGTAGCTCCAAGCTTTTAGTGGAGTAGCATTGGAGTTGATAATTATGAAATGTATATATGGGATATTGGGTTTCATAATTATCGGGAACTTAAACTATATTGGGTTTCATAATTATCAAGAACTTAAACTATATTGGTCCATTTGGTCCCCTTTGCTAGCTCACAACATCCTGGAATGACACGACGTGCTTTTTCAATAATTTGTGACTTGTGTCAGATTTATCATATTGGTTAAAATTTGGAAGAATCAAATAATTCATATCTGTTTATCGGTTGAATTAATTTTGTGATAAAATTGATTCAAGATAAACTTGTTGAATTGTAAGGATCGGATAATTCTTGTCTGTTTATCGGTTGATTTAATTTTGGATAAATTAGATCAAGATAAACTTGTAGAATTATTGGGAATAGGTTTATTTTCTTAGAGATTATCTAGATAAAGTTATTTTGATCAGATAACTTCTTTATTGGGTTATTTGAATTAAAACTGAGACTTTATCCAATAGCTCGGGCGGAAAATAAAACATTCGCGAGATTTTTTATTCGGCAGTTCATCCTGCCGATGGACGTGTTCGGCCTACCGATGGGACCTGTTCGGCCTACCGATCAGGTGGTTTGGCCTGTTAATCAATGAAGGATAAGACCATACATTTCCACCCAGATCTTATTAGATATTGATCCGAATTTGATTTTGATCTGAGTTTTGAGACTTAATCTGATAAGGACTGACCCTAGGACCAACCTATATAAATAGGGAATGATTCTCACAAGTTACTAAGATCAATTGAGAGATTAAGAGTGATACTCTACTAAATGAGAATCTGAAAACTCCCAGAGAGCATTTGTTCACAAATCACGAACACTTGCTTTGGGTTCTCTCGATTGGTTGGATGGAGAGTCACCGATGGAAGAGCTGTACATGTGAGCCCACACTCACTCCGGTCGTGGATAGAGAATATCAAAGAAGACCAATTGGTTGAGGCTCTTCTGGAATGTTATTTCTCTTCACATATTGCGGAGGTTCTTCGACACACAAAGGTTAGTAAGATCTGGTTAATTTATACATATAGAATGTCAAACTTGTGTTTTAAAAATTACTCTGTTATAAAATTTTTAAAATTCCAGTGCGCACTCTTTTTTCCAACAATTGGTAACAGAGCCATAGTTTTTACATAAATTTACGAGTTTGTGATCATGTTATATGTATAAATTTTGTGATCTTAATCTCTCTTATGCTTGAATTGAATTTTATAGAGAGTTGGCACTCTAGGTTTTTATATATTATATATGTTGTCATGGATTATGTGGTGAATGTTTATTAATTAATTATAGTTAATTAAATCATTAATTAATTAATTAATTAATTAATTTATACCAGTTATGGTTCCTTAGAGGTTAGAATGTGTATCTAGGTTTTTCATGTAATTAGATGGTAGACTATCATCTTTGTCTAGGAATTATTATTTAGATTTAAATTTGTAAGAATTTTGTAATTAAATAATTATTCAGAGAAGACGGATCTAGAAGATTGATGATGATGCTTTCAGGTATTTCCTGAGTCTCTAATTTTATGTTTTTGAATTGTTGAAAATAAAATTGATGAATTGCATTTAAATTTGTATTTTCTGGAATGGAGATTTCTGCTCGGTCGGCATGCCAAACCTCACAGTTCGGCAGGCCGATGGTCGTAGATAGGTAGGCCGGACTTGTGGTTCGGTAGGCCATAAGTGGGGCAGAAATCAGGTGGCTCTGGTGGTAGGCCAAACTTTCATGAGTCGGCAAGTCGATCTTTCTGATCGGTAGGCCGATGGAGCATGATCGATAGGCCGATCACCCAAATCGGCCTACCGACCGAAAGTTGGAAAATTTCCAAAAAAGGTGTAGTTTTTTCGATGCAATTTTAATTTTATTTTTGGGACAATTCTAAGAAACATTAAATTTGGATACGACCGGAAATATGAAGCGTTCAATTCTTACGGAATTGAAGACTTGAAGATGTAATTACATGAAGAAGGATACAGCTTGAGGATTCAAGGATGAAGAATCGACAATATGTCTCGATTATTCTCTTGTAATCTTAGTTTTCTATTCTCTAGGGTGGAGCCATAATATTACGGATATATATTATTTTGCTTGTAGCTTTGCTTGATTGCTTGGCTTGTCTACATTATAATATAATTTACCATGTATATTGATAACATGTCATATAGAATAGGAAGTGCCACTCATATTAAAATTGTTCATGCATATTCTTAAAATAAAACCTTGATTTCAAAAGATTGAGTGGGAGAAGGTTTTCGAAGAGGGAACCTAAGGCCTCCATCATTGGTCCATAGGCAGAACATGGTGGTCCCGACCCCTAGGAAGGGATTTCTATCATGTACTAGATTGGATCTCTGAGAGGATAATATATTTTAGCATGATTTATAGTTGCACACCCTAGGTGGTGATTATAAATCATGGATAAGATATTGAAATAATGGTTATACATTCATGTTAATTTTATTATTAACCTCCCATAGGAACTCTGTTAATAAAATTAACGGCCAAAGAAACAATTATTAATATATGTTGGATCATACGGGTCTTGGATGGCATATATTAATCAAGAGGGGATCCGTGTTCCTGTTGAATTTGGCATGACTCCCCTAGGAGCTTGTTGAATTCTGAGTTGGGAATTATCGTTGTAGGGTTGTGATATTTTCAAGGTTTTGACACATAAACACATTTGTATTTTTTACATGATTGTGTTATCTTACTAAATTATTATATGTTTGCTTATGTTTGGTATATGATTCTTTATTGTAGATTAAAAATGTCTAAAATCACTTTATTATCGATACTTGACAAAAACCTATTAACCGGTGAGAACTATAATGATTGGAAATGGAACCTGGATATCGTCTTGTCCTTTGAGAAACTAAAATATGTACTGACAACCCCTTGTCCTCCTAAGCCTACGAGAGACTCAAGGAATGAGCAATTCCAAGCGTATGATCGCTGGAAAGATGCTAATGATCAGGCCCGCTGCTATGTTATGGCTAGCATGAACAACATGCTGCAGGCTCAACATCAAGAGTATGAGACTGCGAAGCAGATCTTGGATAATCTTGAGGATATGTTTGGAGGCCAGGCCATAACAAAACGGCAAGGGGCGCTTCAGAAACTCTTACACAATAGACAAAGACTGGGGACATCTGTAAAGGAGCACATGATGTTGGTCATGGGTTACCTCATTGAGGCTCAAACCAATGGAGCCGACATCGATGCTGAAACTCAGATGACTATTGTCTTTGAGACTCTATCTAAGAAATTTATTCTGTTTAGAGCTACTTTTAAATTAAGCAATAGATAGGATATGACCTTGACAGAATTGATGAAACAGTTATAAGAGTTCAAACTACTGATCAGGGAGTCTCTTGCGGGTGGTAAGGCCAACATGGTAGCTGCTTCTGGTTCCAATCCTAACTCTAGGAATGGAAAGAAGCAACGGGCCAAGAACAGGAAGTCTTATATTCCTGCTAGCACCAAGAGCAAGAAGAAGAAGAAAAAGAACCCAAAGAAGCTTAAGTGCTTTTTCTGTGGGAAGGTCGGGCATATCAAGAAGCATTGCAAGGACTTCCTTTCCAAAGGAGGTAGGTGTGATCTTTTGTATTTAGAAACTTGTTTGGTTGAGGAATCCAGTGACATCTAGGTCATAGATTCCGATGCAACTAATCATGTTTGTATTTCTCTATAGGGGTTCAAAGAAACAAGAAGTCTACTACATGAAGACTTCATGCTCCGGATGGGTGATGGATCCTTGGTCTCAGCAGAAGCAGTGGGAGACGTCCATCTTTATTTTGATAATTATAGGAATTTATTTTTGCAAGATTGTTTTTATGTTCCTAAATTTAAAAGGAATTTAATTTCTGTAGCTTGTTTATTTAAAGACTCCTACTTGGTTTCTTTTAATGATAAAGTGGTGATTTATAAAAATAAATCTTTTATCTGTTCTGGATGGATGGAAAATAATCTATATTTTATCAAACCTAAGATGGACTCATTGCTTAATGCTGAGATGAATGATAATGACTCTAAAAGACTTAAAACTTCTCACTCTAATAAGACTTATCTTTGGCATTTACGCCTTGGTCTTATTAACCTGAATAGGATTCAAAGGTTGGTAAGGGACGGACCTTTAAGTCAATTAAAGGTGGAATCTATACCTCAATGTGAATCTTGTTTGGAGGGTAAAATGACCAAAAGACCATTCAGGTCTAAGGGCAATAGGGCCGAAGTGGTTCTAGAACTTGTGCATAGTGATGTTTACGGACCGATAAACATCAGGACAGACAGAGGGTATGAGTACTTTGTCACTTTTATTGACGATTACTCAAGATATGGGTATGTGTACCTGATGCACCATAAAAGCGAAACTTTTGATAAGTTCAAGGAGTTTGAGGCTGAAGTGGAAAAGCAATGGGGTAGACCCATAAAGGTACTTCGATCGGATCAAGGTGGGGAATACCTTTCTGATGAGTTCTTGGAACACTTATTAGAGAATGGGATTTTATCCCATTTGACTGCGCCGGGCACTCCGTAGCAGAATGGCGTAGCGAAGAAAAGAAATAGGACTTTGTTGGACATGATTAGGTCCATGATGAGTTATTTATCATTGCCTTTATCCTTTTGGGGATATGCACTATAAACCGCATTTTATCTTTTGAACAATGTGCCTTCAAAATCGGTCCCTAAAACTCCTCACGAGTTGTGGACGAGTAGGAAGACATCCTTAAACCATATTCGCATATGGGGATGTCTAGCTCATGTCCTGTTTAAGGATCCGAATAAGTTGGAAGCACGTTCGGAAGTTTGCGTGTTTGTAAGATATCCAAAAAGGACTAAAGGGGGTTATTTCTATAACCTAAAGGAAAATAATTTTGTGGTTTCAACTAATGCAACTTTCCTTGAGGAGTGTTACATGAACGACTTTAAACCTCAAAGCAAAGTGGTGCTTGAGGAGTTAAGGAGTGATCCGATCACTCTAGAGGTTCCGAATGAAACTGTTTCGATTAGTGTAGAAAAACCAAACAAACCTAAACAGTAACCTTTGGGGCTTCAACATAGTGGGAGGATCGGGCGTCAACTTGAGAGGTATATGTTCGATGGGGAGGTCTTTTTGGCTAAACCAGATGAACATGACAGGGATCCTTATACTTGCACAAAAGCTCTGAAGGATGTTGATTCGAAACTCAAGACAAAGGCCATGAACACAGAGATGAAGTCTATGGAGACTAATCAGGTCTAGGAGCTTATGGATCTTCCCGAAGGGGTAAAACCCATAGGGTGTAAGTGAATCTACAAAAGGAAAAGAGGAGTGGATGGAAAGGTCGAAACCTTTAAGGTTATACTGGTAGCTAAGGGTTATAAGCAAAAGGAAGGAATCGATTATGAGGAAACCTTTTCACCTGTAGCCATGTTTAAGTCCATCCGGATTCTCTTGTCCATAGCTACCACTCTCGACTACGAGATTTGACAGATGGATATCAAGACGGCTTTTTTGAATGGCTATCTTGATGAGTCCATTTATATGGAACAACCAGACGAGTTCAAGGTCACAGGTCAAGAGGGTAAGGTTTGTAAGTTGCTAAAGTTAATTTATGGACTTAAGCAGGCTTCTCATTCTTAGAACATAAGATTTGATCAGGTGATCAAGACTTATGGGTTCTCACAAAATGTGGATGAACCATGTGTTTACAAACACATTAAGGATGAGAAGGTGGTTTTTCTACTGCTCTATGTAGATGACATTCTACTATTTGGCAATGACGTTGGGGCATTGTCATCTGTCAAATTATGGTTAACTAAGTAGTTTGACATGAAGGACTTAGGTGATGCTAATTTTGTTCTCAGTATCCAGATCTTTCAGGATAGGAAGAACAAAATGATAGCTTTGTCCCAGGCCAGCTACATAGATAAAATTCTCAGGAGATTTGTAATGTAGGATTCCAAGAAAGGTAGGTAACCATCTAGGTTTGGAATTACTCTTTCTAAGAAAGACTCTCCAGACTCTTATGAAGAAAGAGAATACATGAAGAAAGTGCCTTATGCTTCGGTAGTGGGTAGTCTCATGTATGCCATGCTTTGCACACGACCAGATATTAGCTATGCGGACGGGATTGTAAGTCGATTTCAGGCGGATCCAGGGCCGAACCATTGAGTTGCAGTAAAGCATATTTTCAAATACCTGAGAAGGACTCGAGGGTATATGCTTGTGTATTTGGGTGAGAACTTGACTCCTCTAGGATACACTGATGTTGATTTTCAATCCTGTTTGGATTCTAGAAAATCGACTTTAGGTTTTGTGTTTACTCTGGGCGGCGGTGCCATCAGTTGGAGAAGTGCTAAGCAAGATTGCACTTCAAATTCAATGATGGAGGCCAAGTATGTGGCAGCTAATAATGCTTCGAAAGAAGCATTGTGGCTCTACAAGTTCCTTGGGGATCTTGAGGTAGTTCCTGGTATGGATAAAGTGGTATCACTGTACTGTGATAACAATGCGGTGGTAGCTAATGTTAAGGAACCAAGATTTCACAAGAAGAGTAAGCATATTGATCGGAAGTATCATGTGATAAAGGACTTCGTTGAGGGCGGGTATGTCACAGTGTGCAAGATCCCGTCAAAGGACAATTTAGCTAATCCATTTATGAAGACACTTATTGGGAGAGTCTTCGAGAGGCATATGGAAGCTATGGGGATGCGAGATTTGTCATATTTACTCACTTAGTGCAAGTGGGAGATTGTTAAACATGTATGCCCTAAGGAGTAAAAATGTATTATGTTTTTGGAATTATTTTTATCAATAAAGAATTTATTTATTATTTATATACCAAATCTTGTCCTCTTTACGTTCATATTTGTTGAATGTATGTTAAGCAAACAAAAGTCTGAGACTGTCGGTCTAAACCTTAAGAATTGGGCATATGATAGACGGATTATACGAAAGACACGATTCTTAAGGTGCTGGTCTAAATCATATGATCTGCAATCGAGAGAATAAAGTTGGACGCTTTATTCATGCAAAGATTGTTATGTTGTCTATATCCATTTTGGGAGATGGTTTGTCTTGACCATCGGAGGTGGACTCCATGAATAGAAACATTGGCACGTTGTCATAGGTGACAATGTGTTGGATCAGGACATAAAGTGAATTGATTTGGATTAATAATTCTGTCTTAGTAAATCGATTCACTTTAGACAATCATTTGTATTGTATCTTAATCCTGAGATGAATAGTGGGCCCGTTGTCTTGACTTGTGTCTTTTGATGTACCAAAGGATGACACCCATATCTTAATAGTGGTATGCATGCCGGTACGTTGGAAGCATGGCTCTTGATGGCGTAGACTTGTTATTCATAGATATGGAATCCATAGCTCCTCTTTAGGAGTAATGATATCCTCTTATATGCGTTATCCTATAATTGGAAAACTGGAGTGCCCAACCATTTGGATACATAGGTGTAACCGAATGGTATATTGTCTTTGGATGGTAAGTTTTCTAATGGTGAGATAATGGAACATAAGATAAAAATAATCGGGAAGGTAAGACAAAACTTGTCCTTAAGCCGATTATGGATTATCATATGGGGATACGATACACTATGATATGTCATGGAGACTAGCTATACGGGCTTCGTAATTCTATGTAGTACGAGAGTGCAGCTCCAACCTTTTAGTGGAGTAGCGTTGGAGTTCACAGTTATGAAATGTATATCTGGAATAATGGGTTTCATAATTATCGGGAGCTTAAACTATATAGGTCCATTTGGTCCCCTTTACTAGCTCACAACATCCTGGAACAACACGGCGTGCTTTACCAATAATTTGCGACTTATGTCGGATTTATCAGATTAGTTAAAATTTGAAAGAATCAAATAATTCATGTCTGTTTATCGGTTGAATTAATTTTGTGATAAAATTGATTCAAGATAAACTTGTTAAATTATAAGGATCGGATAATTCTTTTCTGTTTATCGGTTGATTTAATTTTGGATAAATTAGATCAAGATAAACTTGTAGAATTATTGGGAATAGATTTATTTTCTTAGAGATTATCTAGATAAAGTTATTTTGATCAGATAACTTCTCTATTGGGTTATTTGAATTAAAAATGAGACTTTATCCTATAGAATCTCAAGTGAAAAATAAAACATTCGCGAGATTTTTTATTCGACAGTTCGTCCTGCCGATGCATGTGTTCGCCCTGCCGATGGGATCTGTTCGGCCTGCCGATCATGTGGTTTGGCTTGCTGATCAGCGAAGGATAAGATCATGCATTTCCACATAGATCTTATCAGATATTGATCTGAATTTGATTTTGATCTGAGTTTTGAGACTTAATCTGATAAGGATTGACCCTAGGACCAACCTATATAAATAGGGTGTGATTGTCACAAGTTACTAAGATCAATTGAGAGATTAAGAGTGATACTCTGCTAAGTGAGAATCTGAAAACTCCCTGAGAGCATTTGTTCACAATTCATGAACACTTGCTTTGGGTTCTCTCAATTGATTAGAAGGAGAGTCATCTGTGGAAGAGCTGTATATGTGAGCCCACACTCACTCTGGTCGTGGATAAAGAATATCAAAAAAGACCAGTTGGTTGAGGCTCTTTTGGAACATTGTTTCTCTTCATAGATTGCGGAGGTTCTTCGGCATACAAAGGTTAGTAAGATCTGGTTAATTTATACATATAGGATGTTAAACTTGTGTTTTAGAAATTACTCTAATATAAAATTTTTAAAATTCCGTTGCACACCTTTTTTTCCAACAAAATTACCTTAAATATTTTTAGTTTTTCTTAGTTTTCTAAGCAATTGTAATGCCAAAATATTTTCTTAAAAAACCTAAGATTTCAATATTTTCTTAGCTAGAACTTTGCCAAAATTATGGTTTTGATTTATCGACGACATAGGCTGGCACAGACAATACTTAGGCGGACCTTGATTACTCGTAGACAGAGAATGGCTCGGTAAATGCTTAACTTACTATCTTGGTTGTTATTTTAGTTAAGTTATGTTGAAATGCTGCCTATTTATTACGTTGTGTTTTTGCTATAGTATAGACATAAAATGGCATAATAAATGCTTGGTAACTCTTATTTTTTGTCGACATTGGATGGCATAATGTATTCTTAAACCAACTAATAAATAAAAAGAAAAACTAAAACATATTTAAGATAATTGTCAGAACAGAACCTTTAAACGTCAACCTTGTTATTATTGTTGTTTTATTTCTTTGAATTGTCGTCGTTACTTTGCTTAAGTTATTTTAAATTATTTGCACCTGTTGTTAAAGTTCCATTTTAATTTTGTCTACATTTCTAGTTGTCAAAGTTCTAAATTATCAAAAACAAAGTATAAAAAATGTTGTAAAAATGTGAAAATATTGTAAATATATTTTGTGAATAATAAATATTAATCCTCAAAGTTTTCAGCTTAAATAAAAAGAAAAAGTTAATATAATATATGTACTGGAACTAAATAAAATCCTTCCCTATGGATTCAAACTCGGATTCGCTGAGTAAGTATTACTTGAGACAACCTTATACTTGGGGTAATTTAAGAGTGCATTAATCGACGCAAGATCAAGTTTTTTACGCTGTTGCCGGGGAACGGTATTGTTTTCAGTGCAGTATAATATTGTATAATATTTTCTTTTTCTTTTTCTTTTATATATTAATAACTTTTCTTTTTTCTATTTTATTTGTTTTCTTTTGTTAATATTTTCTATTTTGCAGGTGTTAAGTACTGTTCACGTAGAAATCTACGTGCGTTTTGTAAGTTACTATTTGTGTAATAGTAGTTATTATTCACGTAACTATTTTACTATTCAAAAATAATAAAAAAAATCCTAAAAATCATAAAAAATTTATTTTCTTTCATTTCTTTTGTAAAATATTTATTTTTCTTGTTTTAGGTTTAGTTTTAGGTTTTTGCCCTAGAAATAAAACTTCATAAAATTTTAGATTAGGTTTTCCATAATACTTAATAAATAAATTGTGTTTTTGTGAAAAGTTTTTTTTGAGAAAGTTCTGTTTGAGGGCTAATACTGGTTCGAAATTCTTTCCCATAACTAGTTCACTTTTGGAAATTCTCCCAACACAAGTCATTCCAGGAATGTTGTTCTATCATGGAGATTGGTTTTTAAGGAGCTTTAGGACCACCAATTTTTCTTAGGGACATTCTTGAAAAATATAATTCATAAATTCTACAAAATCAATAAGGTAGATACTTTTCATTCACTACTTTATTCTCCCTAAGTAAAGAAAAGCTTAGTATCTGTCTATTAAATCTTGCAAATATTTAAATAATTTGTATGCCAGTTTAAACTTGTGAGTCTAAAAGTCGTAGGTTAATTAAGAAAAGTTTAGAACCACCTTTAGCCTCTGTTGTGTTTTCAAATTCACCAAAAAGGGCTGATGATGAAAGTGTTCATAATGAAAATATTGGTAATCAACAAATCATCAATCCTGTTGTTCATTCAATGAGAGATTATTTGCAACCACCTCATGAATCAACTCCATCATGTTTGGTTTTTCCTCTCAATGCCCATCAGTTTAGGTTTAAACCTGGAATGATCAACTTGCTTCCCAATTTTCATTACTTAGAATTTGAAAACCCATATTTGCACCTTAGAAAGTTTGAAAATGTTTGTGCTACCTTCAGTAACCAGGAAGTTTCAAATAGAATTATTAAGCTTAAGTTTTTTCCTTTTTCTTTAAAAGAAAAAGCTAAAACTTGGCTTATCTCTTTAAAATCTAGGTCAATAGGTATATGGCAAGAAATGCAAACTGAGTTTCTGAAAAAATTCTTTCCAACACATAAGACCAATGCTTTGAAAAAACAAATTCAAATTCAAAATTTTTTCCAAAATGTTAAGGAAGCCTATTTTCAATGTTGGGAATGATTTAAGGATTTGTTAAATTCTTGCCTACATCATGGTTTTGAAAAATGGCATTACATTAATTTCTTTTATGAAGGTTTAACTCCTAAAACCCGTTAATTTGTTGAAACAATGTGTAATGGAGAATTCCTTGATAAAGAACCTGATGAAGTGTTAGATTTTCTTGATAATTTGGCTGAAAACTCTCAATATTGGAAACATAGTAATTTTGAAGGCTCAATTAGATCTAATCTTGCTAATACTCAAAGAGGTGTCCATCAACTTAGTCAAGAAAATAATCTAAATGCTAGAATTGCATGTTTGGCTAAAAAGATTGAAGCCATGGAACGTAGGAATTTCCAAGAACTCAAAATTGAAATTTTGCATAGCGTTTGCCAAACTCTAGGACACTCAACTTATAAATGCCCAATTTTTAAAGAAGAGTAAACTTCCTATTTTTGAATGAATGATTTTTGAGCTTGAATGAAAGATTGCAAAGTGTCTTCAAGAATTTTGATTTGAGATTAGAGATTTTCATAAAAATTTTGCGGAGGCCTTTGAAAATTTTGAGAATTTGATGGAAATTGTGGATTTTGAGATTGTTGTGGAAATGGTGGATGACTTTCAGAATTTTGTGGTGGTTGTGGTTGAAATTGCTTTTGTGGTTGATCATTTCTCCAACTGAAATTGAGATGGTTTCTCCATTGTGAACTATATGTGTCAGAATATGCGAATGGAAATGGCTTTCTAACTGGGTCCAATTGATGTGTGTAATTCACCTGTTCATGATAACACTCATACTTCTCAAGACATTCATGAAATTAAAGAATCCATTTTTAAACTTACTTCTTCTCTTCACATTCAAGAAAAAAGCAAATTTCCTGCTCAACCTGTACATTATCCATCTGCAAATGAAGTTGCATCTTCTAGTTCATAATCACAACAAGAAACTATTAATTTTGTCACAACTCTTCGAAGTGGAAAAGCTGTTGATAAAACTAATATTTCAAAAAATCAGAAGGTCAATTCAACTTTGAAAAGTGATGATAAAATTAATAGTGATGAGGAAAATTCTGAAAAAGAAAAGAGCGTTTTAAAAAAAAATTTGTTCCAAAGGTCTCATTTCCTCAAGCTTTGCTGTCAAAAGAGAAGTTTGACAAAAATGCTGAAATTTTTGAACTGTTCAAACAAGTCAAAATTAACATTCCACTTTTAAATGCAATCAAACAAGTCCCATCTTATGCTAATTTTTTGAAAGACTATTGTACAATTAAAAGGAAGCATAATGTGACTAAAACTGCAGTTTTAGTTGAGAATGTTAGTTCCATCATTCAATATGATTCAGCATTAAAGTATAAAGATCCTAGTTGTCCCACAATTTCTTGTATCATAGGAAATACTCAAATTGAACATGGTTTGTTAGACCTTGGCACTAGTATCAACCTTTTACCCTATTCTGTTTATCAGCAATTAGGTTTAGGTGAACTAAAGCCAACTTCTATCACACTTCAATTAGCTGATCGATCTGTAAAAATTCCAAGAGGTGTTATTAAGGATGTGTTAGTCCAAATTGATAAATTTTACTACCTAGTAGATTTAATTATTTTGGATACACAACTTATTGCAAATTCAAAAGTTCAAATTCCTATCATTTTAGGTCGTCCATTTCTTGCAACTTCTAATGCTTTAATTAATTGTAGAAATGGAACACTAAAATTGTCTTTTGGGAATATGACTTTAGAATTCAACGTTTTTAGCATGGCACAATCACCCTCTGGAAAGTGTGAAGTGAACTTTGTTGAGAGCAGTAATTCTGGAACGTTTGTTGATCCTTTAGCTGATTTGGCCAATTTTTTTTATTCGAATGTTCCACCCAAAGTTGATAACCATCTTTGAATGTTTTTGTTGACCAACCTCTTGAAGCTGAAAATTCAAGTTTTGAAGCTAAATGTGAAAACGAAATTTTTGAAGAAGAACCTGAGAATGAGGTAATGGGTGCCACTATAGATGATCTCATGGATGAAGAAGAATTTCAGCAAAGATTCTTTGCAACAGCTGGCAACTTAACTTTTTGGAAGTGCTATCTTTTGGGAAGGTTCAAAGCAACTCTTCCAACAGTCATCAACATTGACGATTCTGATTCTGATTCTAAAATTAAAATCATAGTTATAGATTAATGTTTGTATTGTTTTTATGTTTCTATTTTTGTATGTTGCATCTTTACTTTCTTTGTTTTTCCTAAAAATCAGAAAAATAATTTCAAAAATTCATTAAAATGGCAGAACTTATGGAGGTTATAACCAACAAGATTAGTTGGTACTTTTGTATCAATGGCCTCTAGAAACGCATTTTAATGAAATGATTTTCAATGAATTTTTCTAAATTTTAAACTTTTGTAAATAATTAAAAAACATAAAAATTGAAAAACTCAAAAACACAAAAATATTTTCATTTCTTAGAATCTGTTAGGTTATTTTTCTTTAGCCCATTTTAGTTTAGCCCATTATTGTTGTGCATTGTATGTGTTTGTACAGTCTTCCCTGTGTCTAAACAATAATCCACCCCTTGTTTATAAAATCCGTTAGTATGCATTTAAGCTCAAAAATCTTTGTTCTTTCTCTTTTTAAATTTCTCGTTTCTCTCTAACTCTTGAATTTTCTTTGTCTTCTTGCTAAAATTCCTAGAAATTCTTCAAAACTCTTTCAGAGTTCTTCGATCTTTCAAACACTTTTTCTAGAAAATCTTTAATCTCCTTTTTTTTCTACTTCCACAAAAATCTCCCCAATTCTCTCTCAAACTCTCTTTCAAAGCTTTCAATTCAATTCCCTTTCAAGAATCTCAATTTCTTAATCATGGATCCGAAATATGAGCACCTAAAGAAATATTTCCCTTCACTTTCTCAAAGAGAGATTAGAAAGAAGTACAAAATTAGAGTCACTCGTCTTTAGGTACTTTCACTTTTTAAACTTCCTACTGATATCAAGATATACATAAAAGGTCTTATTTGTCCAAGTGATGTAAATAATAGAGGTTTACCTGGTATCGGTACAAGTCTGTGTGCTAGAAAAAGAAGAGCTTGTCGTATGGAATCAAAATGTCATAAATGTTCACGTCAAACTTGTTTTGGAAAATGTCCCCCACCTAGTTTCGTATCTAGAAATAGAGAAGATAAAATTCAATTCTGTAAAAATGGTCTTAGGAATGAGAACTTAGAAGATCTCTGAGTTTCTCTTGAGTCCCATCCAAGTGGATACGTTTGGAGGGCTATAAAACAACTTTGGCCTCAATTTCATGCAAAAAAAGAATGTCTTGGGAATCTGACGCTAAAAGACCCACCTGTTCATTTTGCAAGAATGTTAAATGGAAAGCAGACTAAAGATCCTTCTACTTCAGAACAAGGTCTATAAAGTATTTTTCTTTGTTTCTTTGTGTGTCTGTCTTTTAAAAAAAATCATAAGAAAATTAAAAAAAACTATTGAAAATTTATTGAAGATATGATCATGGTTTCAATGAAAAAACCATCATAATGGCTGAGTAACGGAATTTCTAAAAGCGCGTTTTGATGAATAAAAGTTTTCTTCAACTCATTCTCGAATAAAAATTCATCAACAAAAAGATTTTCATTTTTGTGTGATTAATACAACAGTTGTTTAATAATTGTAATTGTACTATTTATCTTTTAATAATAATATTTTGACTTTTCTTCTTTTGTCAGATGCATAATTTTCTTCGGTAGGTATCTTATGTGTCGTGTAAGATAAGCTTTGCTTTGATTTTTAAAATTTAGTCCCATTCATCAAAAGTTGTACAGTAAACTCTAGTTTGTCAAAAGAGAAATAATGTTGTCAGATAAAAATTTTCAAAAAGTTCTACAGTTGTGTCACATTTATTTACCTGTCCTTATTTGTCATTGTAGCTGTCTGTACTTAATTGTACCTATCATTCTCCTTAGGTGTGTATAAAATCCCTTTAGTTCTTACGTTTTCCTCAAAGCAAATTTGTAAGATAGAGTCAGTCCTAAAAAAAAAAGTCTTAGTCTTAGTAATTATTATGGATTCCTCGTCCTAGTCATCTTTAAAGTTCAACAATATCTATGTGTTTTGCGGTTCTAAATCAGGAAAAAGTATAGATTACATAGAAGTTGCATTTCATTCAGGTCATGTCTTGGCTAAGAAAAAGATAAATCTTGTCTATGGAGGAGGTAGTTTAGGTTTAATGGGTACTGTTGCTATTGGAAGTTGTTCTAGAGGTACTAGAGCTTTAGGTATTATTCTAGGTGTCTTTGCTCAAAGTCGTTTGTGTGGTCTTACCATTTATGTTGAAAGAATAGTCGCAGGTATCCTTGAGCGAATAAGAGACATGGAGTTTGCTTCTGATGCTTTCATTGCTTTACCTAGAGGTTTAGGAACTCTAGAAGAACTTTTTGCCATTGTGAGTTAGAAATTGTTAGGACTACACTCTAAACCTATTGGTTTGCTAAATATAAATGGTTACTTTGACAGTTTGCTTAGTTTTTTAGATCGTGATGTGGAACAAAAGATTCTTGAGGAGTCAGAAGAGAGATTTTTATCTCTGCCCCTACTATAGAGGAATTGCTCGAAAAAATGCAAGTCATTGATCCTGAGGCGGACACTGCAACATCAAAGTTCTACAAAAAACACAAATGAGATTTGGATCTTTCTTTCTAAACTCTATCTCTTTTAGTTTTACCTACAACATTATTGTTTATGTTTTTGTTTTTGTGTTTGTCTTTGAATGACTGCTCTTGTAAATATATGTTGTTACTCTTCTTGCTTAATGTTGTTAAACATTGGGAACAGTGTTCAATTTAGGTTGGGGGGAGAGGGTTGTGTAAATTTTTTCTTTTGTGATTGAATCTGGGACTAGTTTTAAAAACCAAGTGAAAAAAAAACTTTGAAATTAAAAAGGTGTGTTGTTTGTAAAACTTTAAGATTCATTTGTTCCTAGGTCGAGATGGCTAGGTGAAGGATTTGTCTTGAAACGCGTCTCAGTAATGATCCAAAAATGAAGTCCTTTGTGTTTGTAAATTTTCATCTTTGCAATTTTCTTCTTGTATAGCATGCAAGTTTGAAGATGGCTGAGGTAAGGAATACTTAATATTCTTGAAACGCATCTTCACCTTGGTAGAAATAATTGAGTAATAGAGTGACTAACATTCTTGAAACGTATTTCCAGATGATTGTAAAAACTGTGTGTTTGCATTGCATCTGAGTGTTAAAAAAAATTGAAAAAAATTAAAAAAAAGTTCAAAAATCTAAAATTATTTTTTTGGCAATTTGTCTCCTGTCCGATGACGATATCAAGATTATAGCATTTTCATGACTTAAGGTAAATTTTAAATATTATTTAAGTTTATGTTAGTTTCTTTAGTTTGCCTTATATTTAGATTGAAATTTTCCCAAAATTTGAACACACAATCTTGCACTATGATTTGTTATATTAATTTAGAGGCTATTTATGTTAGTATAATTTAGTTTATTTTTATAAAATCTTATAACTTCTTTAAATGCCTCTTGAGGTGAAATCCTAGATAACACTAAGTTATAGATATAATTTAAGCCATCTTTTGAACGTTTGAGCCTTTTAAGCATGTCTAAAAATATTTTATATCCCCAGCAACCCCGTTGTGCTTAATATTCTATTTTTTTTGTTACCCACATATTTAGCCTAGCCTTTTTAATAAATTCATAATCCTTTTCTTTTACCTTTCACTCATTAGGCATTTGTTCTTTCAAGCGTAATCGGGTTTATGCCAATATTATGGGAGGTTATGATGGGTTAAGAATATCTGTTACATCTATAAAATATGTAATATTATTCAAGTTTGTTATGTTGTAAATCTTCAATTATTTTATATTTAACAAAAAGAAAAAAAGGAAAAAAAAAAGAGAAAGTTAAATAAAAAAGTGGTTGACAAAGGAAATTTCATTTCGAATTCGGGATTGCACACTTTGGGAATTAGATTATAGAATTTAAAGGTTCAGGATTTTTGTAAGTGTCTTATGGGTGAACTGAGCCTTAAATATATCTTCCATCTTACCTTTGACCCAAGCCTTACATTACAAGCTGAATAAAGTCCTAAAGGTCTCTAACAAGGTGTTATTCTACATTAGTGTAGAGAGGGATAAAAAACAAATTTATAAGAATTTATTTAAATAAATTAAGTTATATTAATGTAAATTTATCTAGTTAATATGTATTGATTAGTAATAGAAATTCACACAGAGAGGAGAATTCATCTTAAATATTTGACATACTCTAGAAATGAATCATAACTTAATTAACATTTACATTTTTACTTTGAGGCATGAATATGAAATAATCCATGAGGAAAATTAGCGAGGAATCACCAGCTTTTCAAAAAAAAAAACCTTTTATCTATTTTAAGTTTTATCGCTTTAATTGCTCGGGACTAGCAATAAGCCGGTTGGGGGGTGTGATGAGACTTAAAAAATGCATTTTTTTTAACGATAAAATCAATCGTTTTGTATTAATATTTTTCATAAAACTCCTCAATTATAGCAATTTAGTGCTAAACAGTGTTTTTGTGTCTTAGTGTTAAAATGTGTTTAAAAATGTGTTTTTATTGTGTTTTTATGTTTAATAATAGTTTTGGTAATTTTTTAGAGTCATTTTGGTGTGTTAATACATACTTAATATATAAATAGTTAAAACCGTAAAATTTATGTTATGTTATTTTATTTTGAGTCATAATGTGTTTGAAAGTGTGTTTTAAGTTTATAAATATGTACTACTATATTTTTAGTAATTTCTAAAAATGTTTCCAAGTCTTAAAAATCATATCTGTGCTAAACCGAAAGAGACTAGAACTTTTATAAGTTTGTTATTAATTTTGTGTGTTTTAATGTAAAATAAATATTTTTAATAATTATTTTGTTTGTAAAATAATTAATTTTAGTGTGTTTGTGAATTTTAGATTTGAAATCTGGAGGAAAATGGAGCAAAACGTACAAAATCGGACATCAAGTGCATCAAAAGTAATTAAAAATTTGAATTTGGAAATGAAGGACATGTGGCGAAATATGGAGCGTTCGATGAGTCGTCTAATCGATCTCAGCCGTCGAAGAGAGGGATGTGTGTCAACATGTTATCCGTTGCATCAGTGCTGTGTTAATAGTGCTCCGGTGTCGACTTGCGATTGGCATGAGTGCCACACACGTTGACAAATCTCACGCGCGTTAGAGGGTAGTTCAAATAGCGTCAGATCGCATGCGATCGTGTCCACGAATTCTCGTCCTTTCGTCTGTTAGATCTGATCCAATGGCCAACATTCATAGCTCACTGACCCCACTTTAGGCCTATTATTGTGCGTGATTTCAGACCATTAGATCATGTTTTCAACAGCCATGATCATTTTGGTTTCAATACTATCAGCCGCTGCATAATAGCAGGTTTCAAACTCAGATTCCCACATTGTTAAGTGTTGAATTGTGTGGAGAAATAAGGAAAAAAGTGGAGAGAAAATGTCAAGATTCTCTCTGTATTTTGAATGAATGCTATAGTGAAAAAATTGAAAACATGTTGTAAACAGTTAAAATGGCCCTATAAATACCAAGGCTCTTCGCCTTGGTGGAGAGAGCCCTTCTCGCAATGTAAAACACTGTTGTTTAAATAAACAATTTAAAGTTTAGTTTTTTTATTTTAGTTTTTAGTCTAGTTTTTTTTGTATAATATTTCTAGTCTAAGTTGTAAAAATTATATTTAATAATATTAGAGTATTTTATTAATTATGTCTTTTTAATTTCCTTTTTAGCTGAGGGGAGAAGGGAAAATTCTGGTAAAATTACCTTAAATATTTTTAATTTTTCTTAGTTTTCTAAGCAGTTGTAGTGCCCAAATATTTTCTTAAAAAACTTAGGATTTTAATATTTTCTTAGCTAGAACTGTACCAAAATTACGGTTTTGATTTATCGACGACATAGACTGGCACATATAATGCTTGGGAGGAGCTTGATTACTCGTAGACAGAGAATGGCTCGGTAAATGCTTAACTTACTATCTTGGTTGTTATTTTAGTTAAGTTATGTTGAAATGCTGCCAATTTATTACGTTGTATTTTTGCTATAGTATAGACATTGAATGGCACAATAAATGCTTGGTAACTCTTGATTTATTGTCGACATAGGATGGCATAATGTATTCTTAAACCAACTAATAAATAAAAAGAAAAACTAAAATATATTTAAGATAACTGTCAGAACAGAACCTTTAAACCTCAGTCCTATTATTATTGCTGTTTAATTTCTTTGAATTGCCGTCGTTACTTTGCTTAAGTTATTTTAAATTATCTGCACTTGTTGTTAAAGTTCCATTTTAATTTTGTCTGCATTTCTTGTTGTTAAAGTTCTAAATTATCAAAAACAAAGTATGAAAAATGTTGTAAAAATATGTAAATATTGTAAATATATTTTGTGAATAATAAATATTAATCCTCAAATTTTCAGCTTAAATAAAAAGAAAAAGTTAATATAATATATGTACTAGAACTGAATAAAATCCTTCCTTGTGGGTTCGACCTCTGATTCACCGAGTAAGTATTACTTGAGACAACCTTATACTGGAGTTATTTTAAAGTGTGTTAATAGATGCGAGATCAAGTGTGTTTAAATCCAAAATTTTTTTGAGACATATCTAACACATATATGTACAATGGTCAAAAATAATTTTCATGAAATCTTCTTTTTATACTTCTTGAAAAATCATGCAGTGCGGATTTTCAGCCTAAAAACGAGTTTAAGGGTAATAATCTTATAAAAATTGTTTGTTAAGCAAAACCAAACATCAAACCACATAAAACTAAACCCACATATAACATAACATCATAGAAAAATTTTTGTATGAAAATAGATAGAAAAACCCACCTCAAGATGTGGTCAAAACTCTGTTTCGACTCTGACAATGATTTCAATGAATATGTTGTAACTCTATTGGTTGGTCTCCAGTTTGGATTGTTTGACTCGCTTATGACTTAGTAAATGGTTGTAGACGGGTTATAGAGATCAAAGAATGAGATTGAGGGTTGATAGAACTTGGTTGTAAGACATGCGTGTGTGAGCTTGTGTGTATGTGTCTCGGTCATGAAAGAAACAAGACGAAGAACGGGAGTGATATGAGGGAGAATGAATGAGAGAAAATGAAAGGGTGTTTTGAATCTTGAAGTGAGGTGTAGAGAATATGGTAAAGTTGCCAACACATGGGCACATGGGAAAGCATGGAATAATGATGATATCGAGAATAATGGCATTTTGTCGAGAGGGACATGAAGCACGTGAAGAGATGGAACGTGCAGGTGTTTTAGTTGTGGTACAACGAATAGCTTCATGTGACAAAGTTGTCAAAAAGAAATGAGACAAAAATGGGAGTGTGGAGTGCAATGTGTGCGTGGGGAGTTGTCGATGGAGAAAAAGTAGGCATGTTGTTATTTAAAAAAAATTATCTTAAACCTCTTAAATGATGCCTTGATGAGTTGTGAAGAAATTTTAAGGTGGTTTTTGAGGTTAGATAGGAGCTTAGACTGGTTCAAAATGTTAAAAATTGAAAAAAAAAATGTGCAGGAGAAGTTTCTTATTTCAGTTGCTACAATAAAATTGACAAAGAAGACAATGCTATAGTATTGTCGTTTTTTTGTAATATTTTTGCCGTTTCTATTATTCACAGCTATAGGATATCATTTTGTACTAATCATACTATAGTGATGTCTTTTTTCAGCTCCAATTCTTAAAATTGATTTCTAAAAAAAAAATTCTAAGAGTCAAATAGTCACATTCAAGTAAATAAAAATCCAAGTAAATCATCAAAATAAACAATTTACAAACAAATTGTAATAATCATGCATTAGGCACTCAATGTCGTAAGAACTTTTTTGAACCATCCACTACAAAAATCATTAGTTCATAATAAACTTTATAATCACAAATATCATATTAGAAATATAACACAAAATGTACTTTTAAGTCATAATCCTCAGTTATATTGTCGCATAAAATTGTCAAACTTTGCATATCATCTGTTAAAAAAAAAACAATGGGTGTTACGTATATTGTATGTCATGATATGGTATTTAAAATGATAAGCGTATTAGATGCTATACATACTATATACCAAAACTTGATATATAATTATTAATCATAATAAATGCTAAACATGTCACGTACAAATACTTGGTTCTTAAACATCGAGCATAACAATTGCAAACATGTTCAAACTGTTGGTCTCAAGGTTTCAAATACAATATTTATTTATGTTTTGATGATCACAAAATTATTATTGAATTACTAATAAGTTTATCTTGATTGTATAGATTTAATGTTTGATGAAATTGCTTAGCAACTTAAAGATTATTTGAAATAAATTATCAAGTAAAGACTTGGAAGTAATAACGCAAAGTTGGATCATCATACTGAGCATTTAAAGATTGAAATGAAGCATCAACTGTTGGAAATAGGGTGCGCAACAGAATTTTAAAAAAAAATTTATATATCACAGAATTTAAAAAAAAATTTATATATCAGAGTAATTTCCAAAACACAAGTTTGTCATGCTATATGTATAAATTAACTAGATCTTACTAACCTTTGTGTACCAAAGAACCTCCGTAATCCGTGTAGAGAAGTAACGTTCCAGAAGAGCCTCAACCAACTGGTCTTCTTTGCTATTCTCTTTCCATGATCGGAGTGAGTGTAGGCTCACACGTACAGCTCTTCCACTGGTGACTCTCCTTCCAACCAATCAAGAGAACCCAAAGCAAATGTTCATGATTTGTGAACAAAAGCTCTCAGGGAGTTCGTAGATTTTCAGTAGCAAAGTATCACTCTTAATCTCTCAATCGATCTAAAATCATAAGACTTACTCCCTTTTATATATAGATTGGTCCTGGGGTCAGTCCTTATCAGATTAGGTCTCAAAAACTCGAAACAGAATCAAGTTCGGATCAATATCTGATAAGATTCGTGTAGAAACTTGTAATCTTATCCTTCACTGATCGGCAGGCCGAACAGGCCCATCGGTAGGTCGAACAGGCCCCATCGGCAGGCCAAAAATGTAGATTGACAGGCCGAACTGCCGCGTAAATATCTCCACGAATCTTTTATTCTCCACTTGAAATTCTATAGGATAAAGTCTCAGTTTTAATTCACATAACCCAATAGAGAAGTTATCTAATCAAAACAACTTTATCAAGATAATCTCTTAAGAAAATAAATCAATTCACAATAATTCTACAAGTTTATCTTGATCTAATTTATCCAATTAAATCAACTGATAAACAGACAAGAATTATCCGGTCTCAATAATTCAACAAGTTTATTTAGAATTAATTTTATCATAAAATTAATTCAACCAATAAACACACATGAATTATTTGATTCTTTCAAATTTTAAACCAATCTGACAAATCAGACATAAGTTACCAATTATTGAAAAAGCACGCTGTATCATTACAGGATTTTGTGAGCTAGCAAAGGGGACCAAAATGGACCTATATGGTTCAAGCTCCTGATAATTATGAAACCCAATATCCTAGATATTCATTTCATAATTATCAACTCCAATGCTACTCCACTAAAAGCTTAGAGCTGCACTCTCGAACTATATAGAATTACGAAGCTCGTATAGCTAAGTCTCCATGACATATCATAGTGTATCGTATCCCCATATGATAATCCATAATCGACTTAAGGACAAGTTCTGTCTTACCTTCTCGATTATTTTTATCTTACGTTCCATTATCTCACCATTAGAAAACTTACCATCCAAAGACTATATACCATTCGGTTACACCTATATATCCAAATGGTTGAGCGCTCTAGTTTTTCAATTACAGGACAACACATATAAGAGAATGTCATTACTCCTAAAGAGGAGTTATGGATTTCATATCTATGAATAACAAGTCTACGCCATCAAGAGTCATGCCTCCAACGTACCGGCATGCATACCACTATTAAGATCTGGGTGTCACCCTTTGGTACATCAAAAGACACAAGTCAAGACAACGGGCCCACTATTCATCTCAAGATTAAGATACAATACAAATGATTGTCTAAAGTGAATCGATTTGCCGAGACAGAATTATTAATCTAAATCAATTCACTTTATGTCACGATCCAACACATTGTCACCTAAGACAACATGCTAATGTTTCTATTCACAGAGTCTACCTCCGATGGTCAAGACAAACCATCTCCCAAAAGGGATATAGACAACACAACAATCTTTGCATTAATAAAGCATCCAACTTTATTTCCTCGATTGCGGATCTTATATTTTAGACCATCACCTTAACAATCGTGTCTTCCGCATAATCTGTCCATCATATGCCCAATTCTTAAGGTTAAGACCAACAGACTCATACTATTGTTTGCTTAACATACATTCAACAAATATGAACTTAAAGATTACAAGATTTGGTATATAAATAATGAATAAATTCTTTATTGATAAAAATGTCTCCAAAAACTTATTAAATTTTTACTCCTTAAGGCATACATGTCTAACAATCTCCCACTTGCACTAAGTGAGTAAATATGACAAATCTCGCATCCTTATAGCTTCCACATGCCTCTCGAAGACTCTCCCAATAAGTGTCTTCGTGAATGGATCAGCTAAATTGTTCTCTAACACGATCTTGCACACCGTGACATGCCCACCCTCAATGAAGTCCTTTATCACATGATACTTCCGATCAATATGTTTACTCTTCTTGTGAAATCTTGGTTCCTTAGCATTAGCTACCGCCGCAATGTTATCATAGTACAGTGATACCGCCATATCCATGCCAAGAACAACCTCAAGATCCCCAAGGAATTTGTAGAGCCACACTGCTTCTTTCGAAGCATCACTAGTTGCCACATACTTGGCCTCCATCGTTGAATCTGAAGTGCAATCTTACTTAGCACTTCTCCAACTAATGGCACCGCCGCCCAGAGTAACACAAAACCTGAAGTCGATTTCCTAGAATCTAGATAGGATTGAAAATCTGCCTCAGTGTATCCTAGAGGAGTTAAGTCCTTACCCGAATACACAAGCGTATACCCTCGAGTCCTTCGCGAGCACTGGAAAATATTCTTTACTACAACCCAATGGTTCGGTCCTGGAACCGCCTAAAATCGACTTACAATCTCAATCGCATAATTAATGTTCGATCGTGTGCAAAGCATGGCATACATGAGACTACCCACAGTCGAAGCATAAGGCACCTTCTTCATGTATTCTCTTTCTTCATAAGACTTTGGAGAGTCTTTCTTAGAAAGAGTAATTCCAGACCTAGATAGTTGCCCACCTTTCTTGGAATCCTGCATTGCAAACCTCCTGAGAATTTTATCTATGTAGCCGGCCTGAGACAAAGCTATCATTTTGTTCTTCCTACCCTGAAAGATCTGGATACCAAGAACAAAATTATCCTCACCCAAGTCCTTCATGTCAAACTGCTTGGTCAACCATAATTTAACCGATGACAACACCCCAACGTCATTGCTAATTAGCAGAATGTCATCTACATAGAGCAGTAGAAAAACCACCTTCCCATCCTTAATGTGTTTGTAAACACATGATTTTCATATTTTGTGAGAACCCATAAGTCTTGATCACCTGATCAAATCTTATGTTCCAAGAACGAGAGGCCTACTTAAGTCCATAAATTGACTTTAGCAGCTTACAAACCTTACCCTCTTGACCAGTGACCTTGAACCCGTCTGGCTATTCCATATAAATGGACTCATCAAGATAGCCATTTAGAAAAGCCGTCTTGACATCCATCTACCAAATCTCGTAGTCAAAAGTAGCAGCTATGGACAAGAGAATCCGGATGGACTTAAGCATGGCTATAGGCAAAAAGGTTTCCTCGTAATCGATTCCTACCTTTTGCGTATAATCCTTAGCTACCAGTCTAGCCTTAAAGGTTTCGACCTTTCCATCCACTCCTCTTTTCCTCTTGTAGATCCACTTACACCCTATGGGTTTTACCCCTTTGGGAAGATCCACATGCTCCTAGACATGATTAGTCTCCATAGACTTCATCTCAACGCCTCTGTCCAGAGCTTTGAATCAACATCCTTCATAGCTTCTGCGTAAGTATAAGGATCCCTATCATGTTCATCCGTTCAACCAAGAAGACCTCCCCATTTAACATATACCTCTCAGTTTGACGCTCAATCCTCCCACTACGTCGAAGCCCCTGAGGTTGTTGTTCAGGTTTGTTTGGTTTTTCTACACTGATCGGAATGGTTTCGTTCGGAACCTCTGGAGTGATCGCATCACTCCTTAACTCCTCAAGCACCACTTTGCTCTGAGGTTTAAAGTCGTTCATGTAACTCTCCACAAGGAAAGTTGTATTAGTTGAAACCACGACTTTATTTTCCTTGGGGTTATAAAAATAACCCCTTTAGTCCCTTTTGGATATCCTACAAACACACATACTTTTGAATGTGCTTCCAGTTTATTTGGATCCTTAAACAGGACATGAGCCGGCATCCTCAGATGCGAATATGGTTTAAGGATGTCTTCCTACCCGTCCACAACTCGTGAGGAGTTTTAGGGATCGATTTTGAAGGTACATTGTTCAAAAGATAACATGCGGTTTGTAGTGCATATCCCCAAAAGGATAAAGGCAATGATGAATAACTCATCATGGACCTGATCATGTCCAACAAAGTCCTATTTCTTCTCTCTGTTACGCCATTCTGCTACGGAGTGCCCCGACTCAGTCAAATGGGATAAAATCCTATTTTCTAATAAGTGTTCCAAGAACTCATCAGAAAGGTATTCCCCACCTTGATCGGATCGAAGTGCCTTTATGGGTCTACCCAATTGCTTTTCCACTTCAGCCCGAAACTCCCTGAACTTGTCAAAAGCTTTGCTTTTGTGGTGCATCAGGTACACATACACATATCTTGAGTAATTGTCAATAAAAGTGACAAAGTACTCATACCCTCCTCGTGCTCGGATGTTCATGGGTCTGCAAACATCACTATGCACAAGTTCTAGAACCTCTTCGGCCCTATTGCCCTTAGACCCGAATGGTCTTTTGGTCATTTTACCCTCCAAACAAGATTCACATTGAGGTATAGATTCCACCCTTATGTGACTTAAAGGTCCATCCCTTACCAACCTTTGAATCATATTCAGGTTAATATGACCAAGGTGCAAATGCCAAAGATAAGTCTTATTAGAGTGAGAAGTTTTAAGTCTTTTAGAGTTATTTTCATTTATCTCAGCATTAAACAATAAGTCCATCTTAGATTTGATAAAATATAAATTATTTTGCATCCATCCAGAACAGATAATTTTTTTTTTTATGAATCACCACTTTATCATTAAAAGAAACCAAGAAGGAGTCTTTAAATAAACAGGCTATAGAAATTAAATTCTTTTAAATTTAGGAACATAAAAACAATCTTGCAAAAATAAATTTCTATAATTATCAAAATAAAGATGGACGTCTCCCATTGCTTCTGCTGAGACCAAGGATCCATCGCCCATCCGAAGCGTGAAGTCTTCATGCAGCAGACTTCTCGTTTCTTTGAATCCCTACAGAGAAACACAAACATGATTAGTTGCACCGGAATCTATGACCCAAATGTCACTTGATTCCTCAACCAAACAAGTTTCTAAATATAGAAGATCACACCTACCTCCTTTGGAAAGGAAGTCCTCGACATGCTTCTTGAAATGCCCGACCTTTCCACAGAAGAAGCACTTAAGCTTCTTTGGGCTCTTCTTCTTCTTCTTCTTGCTTTTGGTAGTAGCAGGAATAGAAGACTTCTCGTTCTTGGCCCATTGCTTCTTTCCATTCCTATTGTTAGGATTGGAACTAGAAGCAGCTACCATGTTGGCCTCACCACCCGCTAGAGACTCCCAGATCAGTAGTTTGAACTCCTGTAACTGTTTCATCAGTTCTGTCAATGTCATATCTCGTCTATTGCTCAAATTAAATGTAGCTCTAAACGGAATAAATTCCTTAGACAAAGTCTCAAAGACCATAGTCATCTGAGTTTCAGCATCGATGTCGACTCCATTGGTTTGAGCCTCAACGAGGTAACCCATGACCAACATCATATGCTCCTTTACAGATGTCCCCAGCCTCTGTCTACAATTTAAGAGTTTTCAAAGCGCCCCTTGCCGCTTTGTTATGGCCTGGCCTCCAAACATATCCTCAAGATTATCCAAGATCTACTTTGTAGTCTCATAATCCTGATGTTGAGCCTACAGTACATTCTTCATGCTGGCCATAACATAGCAGCGGACCTGATCATTAGCATCTTTCCAGCGATCGTACGCTTGAAATTGCTCATTAGATGAGTGTCCCATAAGCTTGGGAGGACAAGGAGATTTCAATACATATTTCAGTTTCTCAAAGGAAAGGATGATATCTAGGTTTTGTTTCCAATCGTTATAGTTCTCACCGGTTAACAAGTTTTTGTCAAGTATCGATGATAAAGCATTTTTAGACATTTTTTAATCTACAATAAAGAATCATATACCAAATATAAGCAAACATATCATAATAATTTAGTAAGATTACACAATCATGTAAAATCAAACAAATGTGTTTATGTGTCAAAACTTTGAAAATATCACAACCTTACAACGATAATTCCCAACTCATAATTCAACAATCTCCTAGGGGAGTCATGCCAAATTCAATGAGGAACACGGATCCCCTCTTGATTAATTGTAACACCCCTATGTGGGGGTTAACAGTTTTAAATAAATAAAAATAATTTTAAATTTTATATTATTTAAATCAATTAAACAATGCCCATGGGTCTTTAAACAACAAGAAAAATAAAAATAAACGTTTTAAATACAAACCACAGTTTTTAGTGTAGCACCAAATATATATAATTACAGTCATCATCACCATAGTACAATTCCCAAATAACTTAACACAGCCATAAAAAAAAATAATACAACTCTTACATGTTGTAGATAAGTTGTAATTAAACAGGGTCTTCTAACACGAAAACAGCAAGATTGTTTTCGCTTATTCCTCTTCAAATATGTTGCACTGAGTTCCACCTGAGATATGAAGATATGATAGGGATGAGCATCGACATGCCCAGTAGGGAAATCATGACTCACCTTATGGTTTATCCATTACCACATTAAAAACTGCATGGTTAGTAGGTTACATCATATTCCAGATTATGAGGTTTATTATGATCACATCTTATGGATACCGTAGTTAATCATTACCAAGTGTCATAATTACACATTTATACAAATATTACCAATCATCATTGTTCCTAGGTATCCATGTTAAATTGAGTATCACTCAACTCATCGAAACCCAAATGGGCGTACTTGATCACCCTATAAACATTTCAAGGGTGTTCCGGTGAGGGGACATCAAGCCCCGAGTCCTCACCAAATCGATTCCTGTACAGTGTGTTCTGGGACTTTCAACCCAAGGAAGCGTCATCACCTTCCCCCTATTTTTCCTTTTAGGGTATTCGTGCCCAAGGACGTAACCGTCGCCCTTTTTACATCTCACTATTCCTTTGTATTCAATTTATATTTATAGAGTCAATTTCCTAACCATGCTTCTCAATTTATAACATATGTCAAATCATTATATTTATCGCTATACAATATACATATTTTACAACATAAAACAATCAAATTTAATTTACCAAAACCTCACAAAAGATGAGTAATAGAATCCCTACCTTCAAAGCTTAACAACAAACTTTTATTCTCGGAATTAATTAACGTTAGCTCCACACATCCTTGACCCTAAGGCATGCATAAGGACAATTAAAACTAAAGCACAACGTATAATCACATTCATAAGTGAATTATGTGTAAACCCGTCTACTAGTGCCATTAAAGTATTTTTATGCAATTGTTCTTTAAATACCAAGTAAACAATTTTTATCTTAAACGCAATATAAAATACATACAAGCAATTTTTATGTTTTAGTCTCTAATAAGAATTCATAAATCATTTAGGATAGTATTGGAAAGGTTGTAAGACATTAAGAGACTAGAAGGTGAGCAAAATTGGGTTTTTGGTTCAAGTTAACAGCTAGTATACCATGGCAACTTGGTGGTATACTTTTGTAAAAAGGCGGGTTCACTATCTACAATTAACACACGGGTTAACAGGTGGTTTACTTAAGATAGACGGGTGGTTTATTACCACTGGCAGGTTTACTAGTTTCTAATCCGAAAATTAAAAAATTCATAGAAATTAAAATACAACTCCGATTTAGGGTCATGATAGCTCATTGGAAAGCTTAGGATGTCTACTTTTTAAATATGCAAACCAATTTACAAAATTCATTTTCATTTAACTCCAGAATTTTAAGAAATAGCCACTGCCCATAGAGGTATTATAAAGTTTATGGGATGTCAAATTTTTCTTTAACTTAAAGCATATTATCCTTGTTTAAAATCTCAAAACCATTCCAAAATATGCAACATGCATTATATAATCAGAATAAACATATTCTCATGAGTTTTATACCAAAATCATTATCAAATTATATCTCTAGCCTTTCTTGTAAATAATGATGAAAACATGCTTAAATTTGCTCTTTAAGCTCAAAACATTAGAACATCAATCTTAAAGTTATGAAAACCGGTTTTAAACATTCCTAACATGTTTCTAACATTGTCATCAAACCAAAATAAAAGTTGGTTGTGGGTTGTAACTCAAGACTCAAGTTTTTGTTCATAAATGTTTAAGGATGCATGTTAACATAACTAGAAATTTGCATGAATTTTGAACACGAAAATTATGCATTAAACATGGAGAAAATACATACTAAAAACTAAGTTTAGATTAAAGAAAACCTACCTCAAAACTTCTTTGAAAAGCACCAAAGTTCGGGTTAACAATCAAGCTTGAATTAACTCTAAAACCGCCTCGATCATGGTTGGGAATTATAATTGTCTTGGCCACAAAGAGAGCTTTGTGCTCTATGTCTTTAGTTAGAAATTTGAAGTGAGAAAGGGAGAGAATGAGAACTAGAGAAGAAGGTGGTGATAGTTAAATAAAAAGATATCAAAATGCTTAAGAGGAATGGGATGTTTACGGGGGAAAGTTGTAAGAAGAAACAAAAGAGTCTTAAAGGAAAATATCATCTTGTCTCCCATGAAGATTTTTAGCAAATCATGCTAACATAATTGAGGGGACAATTGGAGTGAATTATAGAAGAAGATAAGGAAATAATTAAAGAGGTGGTTGAGAAAATATCTCCATGTCTTTTATGAATTGAGGGAAAATAATTCAATGTCCCCTTCAGATACCTTTAGCAAAATAAGAAGAAGGCTATATAATTGAGCAATAATTTAGGGAGACAAGATTGGTAGAAGTGTTGGTAAATTTTGAATGTTTCTTAGGAAGACTTGGTAAGAAAATACTAAAGTGGTATTTTTTTTTTAATGATCATAAACAACTTAGTAATTTTTAATAGTCACATTTTATTCATTAAATTTTACAAAATCATGCCCGTTAAAAATACGGGTGTTACATTAATGTATGCCATCTAGGACCCATATGATCAAGCATATATTAATAATCATTTCTTTGGCCATTAATTTTATTAACAGAGCTCCTAGGGGAGATTGTTGGAAACAAAGTGCGCAGCAAAATTTTTAAAATTTTCATCAGAGTAATTTTCAAAACACAAGTTTGACATGTTATATGTATAAATTAGACAGATCTTAGTAACCTCATTGTGCCGAAGAACCTCTGAAACCTGTGTAGAGAAGTAACGTTCCAGAAGAGCCTCAACCAACTGGTCTTCTTTGCTATTCTCTATCCACAACCGGAGTGAGTGTGGGCTCACACGTACAGCTCTTTCACCGGTGACTCTCCTTCCAACCAATAGAGAGAACCCAAAGCTAGTGTTCGTGATTTGTGAACAAAAGCTCTCAGGGAGTTTATAGATGCTCACAAGAAGAGTATCACTCTTAATCTCTCAAATCGATCTCTATTGATCTCAGTTGATCTGAGTAAATCATAAGACTCGCTTCCTTTTTATAGCTATTGGTCCTAGGGCCAGTCCATATTAGATTAGGTCTCAAAAACTCGAAACAGAATCAAGTTCGGATCAATATCTGATAAGATCCGTGTGAAAACGCGTAATCTTATCTCCCGCTAATCGGCAGGTCAAACACTCTGATAGGCAGGCCAAACAGGCTAGTTCGGCAGGCCGAACACGTCATCCTACAGGCCGAACTTCCGAGAAAAAATCTCCATGAATCTTTTATTTTCCACCCAAGATTCTAAAGGATAAAGTCTCAGTTTTTATTCAAATAACCCAATAGAGAAGTTATCTTATCAAAACAAACTTTATCAAGATAATCTCTAAGAAAATAAATCAATTCACAATAATTCTACAAGTTTATCTTGTTCTAATTTGTCCAAAATTAAAACAACCGATAAACAGAAAAGAATTATCTAATCGCAATAATTCAACAAGTTTATTTTGAACTAATTTCTTACAAAATTAATTCAACCGATAAATAGACATGAATTATTTGATTCTTACAAATTTTAAACCAATCTAATAAATCTGACATAAGTCACTAATTATTGAAAAAGCACGCCGTGTCGTTACAGGATTTTGTGAGCTAGCAAAGGGGACCAAAATGGACCTATAAAGTTCAAGCTCATGATAATTATGAAACCCAATATCCCAGATATACATTTCACAATCATCAACTCCAACACTACTCCACTAAAATCTTGGAGCTGCACTCTCAAACTTTATAGAATTACGAAGCTCGTGTAGCTAAGTCTCCATGACATATCAAAGTGTATCGTATCCCCATATGATAATCCATAATTGGCTTAAGGGCAAGTTTTGTCTTACCTTCCCGATTATTTTTATCTTACGTTCCATTGTCTCACCATTAGAAAACTTACCATCCAAAGATAGTATACCATTCGGTTACACCTATGTATCCAAATGGTTGAGCGCTCTAGTTTTTCAATTACAGGACAACGCATATAAGAGGATATCATTACTCCTAAAGAGGAGCTATGGATTCCATATCTATGAATAACAAGTCTACGCTATCTAGAGTCATGCCTCCAACGTACCGGTACGCATACCACTATTGAGATGTGGGTGTCACCCTTTGGCAAATCAAAAGACACAAGTCGAGACAACAGGCCCACTATTCATCTCAGGATTAAGATACAATACAAATGACTGTCTAAAGTGAATCGATTTGCCAAGACAAAATTATTAATCCAAATCAATTCACTTTATGTCTCGATCCAACACGTTGTCACCTATGACAACGCGCCAATGTTTCTATTCACGGAGTCCAACTCCGATGGCCAAGACAAACCATCTCCCAAAAGGGATATAGACAACATAACAATCTTTACATGAATAAAGCGCCCAACTTTATTCCCTCGATTGCAGATCATATGTTTTAGACCGTCACCTTAAGAATCGTGTCTTCCGCATAATCAGTCCATCATATGCCCAATTCTTAAGGTTTAGACTGACAGTCTCGACTACTGTTTGGTATATATAAATAAATAAATTCTTTATAGATAAAAATGTCTCCAAACACGTATTACATTTTTACTCCTTAGGGCATACATGTCTAACAATCTCCCACTTGCACTAAGTGAGTAAATACGGCAAGTTTTGCATCCCCATAGCTTCCACATGCCTCTCGAAGACTCTCCCAGTAAGTGTCTTCGTAAATGGATCAGCTAAATTGCCCTCTGACGCGATCTTGCACACCGTGACATGCCCGCCCTCAACGAAGTCCTTTATCACATGATACTTTCGATCAATATGCTTACTCTTCTTTTGAAATCTTGGTTCCTTAGCATTAGCTACCGCCGTACTGTTATCACAGTACAGTGATACCACTTTATCAATACCAGGAACTACCTCAAGATCCCTAAGGAACTTTTGGAGCCACACTACTTCTTTCAAAGCATCATTAGCCGCCACATACTCGGCCTCCATCGTTGAATCCAAAGTGCAATCTTGCCTCGTACTTCTCCAACTGATGGCACCGCCACCCAGAGTAAACACAAACCCCGAAGTCGATTTCCTAGAATCCAGACAGGATTGAAAATCCGAATCAGTATATCCTAGAGAAGTTAAATCCTCACCCGAATACACAAGCATATACCATCGAGTCCTTCTCAGGTACTTGAAAATATGCTTTACCACAACCCAATGGTTCGGTCCTGGATCCGCCTGAAATCGACTTACAATCCCGACCGCATAGCTAATATCCGGTCGAGTGCAAAGCATAGCATACATGAGACTACCCACTGCCGAAGCATAAGGCACCTTCTTCATGTATTCTCTTTCTTCATAAGACTTTGGAGAGTCTTTCTTAGAAAGAGTAATTCCAGACCTAGATGGTTGCCCACCTTTCTTGGAATCCTGCATTGCAAACCTCCTGAGAATTTTATCTATGTAGCCGGTTTGAGACAAAGCTATCATTTTGTTCTTCCTATCCCGAAAGATCTGGATACCGAGAACAAAATTAGCCTCACCTAAGTCCTTCATGTCAAACTTCTTGGTCAACCATAATTTGACCGATGACAACGCCCCAACGTTATTGCCAATTAGCAGAATGTCATCTACATAGAGCAGTAGAAAAACCACCTTCTCATCCTTAATGTGTTTGTAAACACATGGTTCATCCCCGTTTTGTGAGAACCCATAAGTCTTGATCACTTGATCAAATCTTATGTTCCAAGAACGAGAAGCCTGCTTAAGTCCATAAATAGACTTTAGTAGCTTACAAACCTTAACCTCTTGACCCGCGACCTTGAAGCCGTCTGGTTGTTCCATATAAATGGACTCATCAAGATAGCCATTCAGAAAAGTCATCTTGACATCCATCTGCCAAATCTCGTAGTCGAGAGCGGCAGCTATGGACAAGAGAATCTGGATAGACTTAAGCATGGCTACAGGCAAAAAGGTTTCCTCATAATCGATTCCTTCCTTTTGCGTATAACCCTTAGCTACCAGTCTAGCTTTAAAGGTTTCGACCTTTCCATCCACTCCTCTTTTCCTCTTGTAGATCCACTTACACCTTATGGGTTTTACACCTTCAGGAAGATCCACAAGATCCCAGACCGATTAGTCTCCATAGACTTCATCTCAATGTTCATGGCCTCTATCCAGAGTCTTGAATCAACATCCTCTATAGCTTCTGCGTAAGTATAAGGATCCCTATCATGTTCATCCTGTTCAACCAAGAAGACTTCCCCATTGAACATATACCACTCAGGTTGACGCCCGATCCTCCAACTACGCCGAAGCCCCTGAGGTTGTTGTTCAGGTTTGTTTGGTTTTTCTACACCGATCGGAATGGTTTCGTTCGGAACCTTCGGAGTGAACGAATCACCCCTTAACTCCTCAAGCACCACTTTACTTCGAGGTTTAAAGTCGTCCATGTAACTCTCCTCAAGGAAAGTTGCATTAGTTGAAACCATGACTTTATTTTCCTTTGGGTTATAAAAATAACCCCCCTTTAGTCCCTTTTGGATATCCTACAAACACGTAAACTTCCGAACGTGCTTCCAACTTATTCAGATCCTTAAACAGGACATGAGCGGGACATCCCCATATGCGAATATGGTTTAAGGATGTCTTCTGTCTTGTCCACAACTCATGAGGAATTTTAGGGACCGATTTTGAAGGCACATTGTTCAAAAGATAACATGCGGTTTGTAGTGCATATCCCTAAAAGGATAAAGGCAATGATGAATAACTCATCATGGACCTAATCATGTCCAACAAAGTCCTATTCCTTTTCTCTGCTACGTCATTCTACTGCGGAGTGCCCGGCGCAGTCAAATGGGATAAAATCCCATTCTCTAACAAGTGTCCCAAGAACTCATCAAAAAGGTATTCCCCACCTCGATCAGATCGAAGTGCCTTTATGGGTCTACCCAATTGCTTTTCCACTTCAGCCCGAAACTCCCTGAACTTATGATAAGTTTCGCTTTTTTGGTGCATTAGGTACACATACCCATATCTTGAGTAATCGTCAATAAAAGTGACGAAGTACTCATACCCTCCTCGTGCCCGGATGTTCATCGGTCTACAAACATCACTATGCACAAGTTCTAGAACCCCTTCGGCCCTATTGTCCTTAGACCCGTATGGTCTTTTGGTCATTTTACCCTCCAAACAAGACTCACATTAAGGTATAGATTCCACCTTTAAGTGACTTAAAGGTCCATCCCTTAACAACCTTTGAATCCTATTCAGGTTAATATGGCCAAGGCGCAAATGCCAAAGATAAGTCTTATTAGAGTGAGAAGTTTTAAGTCTTTTTGAGTTATTATCATTTATCACAACATTAAGCAATAAGTCCATCTTAGGTTTGATAAAATATAGATTATTTTGTATCCATCCAGAACAGATAAAAGATTTGTTTTTGCGAATCACCACTTTTTTATTAAAAGATACCATGTAGGAGCCTTTAAGATACAAAAATTAAATTCCTTTTAAATTTAGGAATATAAAAACAATCTCGTAAAATTAAATTCCTATAATTATCAAAATAAAGATGGACATCTCCCACTGCTTCCGCTGAGACCAAGGATCCATCGCCCATCCGAAGCGTTAAGTCTTCACACAGTAGACTTCTCGTTTCTTTGAATCCCTGCAGAGAAACACAAACACGATTAGTTGCACCAGAATCTATGACCCATATGTCACTGGATTCCTCAACCAAACATGTTTCTAAATATAGAAGATCACACCTACCTCCCTTGGAAAGGAAGTCCTTGCAATGCTTCTTTATATGCCCGACCTTACCACAGAAGAAGCACTTAAGCTTCTTTGGGTTCTTCTTCTTCTTCTTCTTGCTCTTGGTAACAGGAGGAATAGAAGAATTCCCACTCTTGGCCCGTTGCTTCTTTCCATTCCCAGAGTTAGGATTGGAACCAGAAGCAGCTACCACGTTGGCCTCACCACCAGCAGGAGACTCCTTGATCAGCAGTTCAAACTCCTGTAACTGTTTCATAAGTTCTGTCAAGGTCATATCCCGTCTATTGCTTAGATTAAAAGTAGCTCTAAACGGAATAAATTCCTTAGACAGAGTCTCAAAGACCATAGTCATCTGAGTTTTAGCATCGATGTCGGCTCTATTGGTTTGAGCCTCAGCGAGGTAACCCATGACCAACATCATGTGCTCCTTTATAGATGTCCCCGGTCTCTGTCTACAGTTTAAGAGTTTTCAAAGCGCCCCTTACCGCTTTGTTATGGCCTGGCCTCCAAACATGTCCTCAAGATTATCCAAGATCTGTTTCCCAGTCTTATAATCCTGATGTTGAGCTTGCAGCACGTTGTTCATGCTAGCCATAACATAGCAGCGGGCCTGATCATTAGCATCTTTCCAGCAGTCGTACGCTTGGAATTGCTCATTACTTGAGTCTCCCATAGGCTCGGGAGGACAAGGGGTTGTCAGTACATATTTCAGTTTCTCAAAGGATAGGACGATGTCCAGGTTCCGTTTCCAATCGTTATAATTCTCACCGGTTAATTGGTTTTTGTCTAGTATCGATGATAAAGCGTTTTTAGACATTTTCAATCTACAATAAAGAATCATATACCAAACATAAGCAAACATATATAATAATTTAGTAAGATAACACAATCATTTAAAATCATACAAATGTGTTTATGTGTCAAAACCTTGAAAATATCACAACCTTACAACGATAATTCCCAACTCAGAATTCAACAAGCTCCTAGGGGAGTCATGCCAAATTCAATCAGGAACACGGATCCCCTTCTGATTAATATATGCCATCCAGGACCCGTATGATCCAGCATATACTAATAATCGTTTCTTTGGCCATTAATTTTATTAACAAAGCTCCTAGGGGAGGTCAATAATAAAATTAACGTGAGTGTATAACCACCGTTTCAATATTTTATCCATGATTTATAATCACCACCTAGGGGTGTGCAATCATAAATCGTACTAAAATACCTTATCCTTTCAAAGATCCGATCTGGTACATGATAGAAATCCCTTCCTAGGGGTCGGGACCACCATGTTCTTCCTATGGACCAACGATGGAGGCCTTAGGTCCTCTCTTAGAAAACCTTCTCCCACTCAATCTTTTGAAGTCAAGGTTTTATTTTAAAATCATGCATGAACAATTTTAATATGAGCGGCACTCCCTATTCTATATGACATGTTATCAATATACATGGTAAATCATATTATAATGCAGACAAGCAAAGCAATCAAGCAAAGCTACAAGCAAAATAATAATTACCGTAATATTATGGTTCCACCCTAGAGAATAGAAAACTAAGATTACAAGAGAATAATCGAGACATTTATCGATTCTTCATCCTTGAATCCTCAAGCTGTATCCTTCTTCATGTAATATCCATCTTCAAGTCTTCAATCCCGTGTGAATCGAATACTTCATATTTTCGGTCATATCCAAATTTAAAGTTTCTCAGAATCGTCCCAAAAATAAAATTAAAACTGCATCGAAAAAATTGCACCTTTTCTGGACACTCGGCAGCTCTCGGTCGGTAGGCCGGTCTGGGTGATCGGCCTGCCAATCATGAAGGTTCGGCCTGCTCAATATGACGGTTTGGCCTGCCGGCAGAGCACCAAAATTTTTGCCCCACTGTCGGCCTGCCAGACCACACGTTCGGCCTGCCGATATGTGACCTTCGGCCTGTCGAACTGTGAGGTCCGGCATGCCGACCGAGCAGAAAACCCTTAATCCAGAAAATACAATTTTAATGCAATTCATCAATTTTATTTTCAACAATTCAAAAACATAAAATTAGAGACTCAGGAAAAACCTGGAGGCACCATCTTCAATCTTTAAGATCCAACTTCTCGCTTCGTCTTCTCCGAATAATTATTTAATTACAAAATTCTTACAAATTAAAAATTAAATAACAATTCCTAGACGGAGATGATAGTCCGCTATCTAATTACATGAAAAACCTAGATACACATTCTAACCTCTAAGGAACCATAACCGGTATTAATTAATTAATTAATAATTAAACAATGATTTAATCAACTATAATTAATTAATAAACATTCACCACATAATCCATGACAACACATATATTATATAGAAACCTAGAGTGCCATCTCTCTATAAAATTCAATTCAAGCATAGGAGAGATTAAGATCACAAAATTTATGCATATAACATGATCACAAACTTGCAAATTTATGTAAAAACCTCGGCTCTGATACCAATTGTTGGAAACAAAGTGCGCAGCGGAATTTTTGAAATTTTCATCAGAGTAATTTCAAAAACACAAGTTTGACATGTTATATGTATAAATTAGACAGATCTTACTAACCTCAGTGTGTCGAAGAACCTCTGAAACCTGTGTAGAGAAGTAACATTCCAGAAGAGCCTCAACCAACTGGTCTTCTTTGCTATTCCCTATCCACAACCGGAGTGAGTGTGGGCTCACACGTATAGCTCTTCCACCGGTGACTCTCCTTCCAACCAATAGAGAGAACCCAAAGCTAGTGTTCGTGATTTGTGAACAAAAGCTCTCAGGGAGTTTATAGATGCTCACAAGAAGAGTATCACTCTTAATCTCTTAAATCGATCTCTATTGATCTCAGTTGATCTGAGTAAATCATAAGACTCACCCCCTTTTTATAGCTATTGGTCCTGGGGTCAGTCCATATCAGATTAGGTCTTAAAAACTCGAAACAGAATCAAGTTCGGATCAATATCTGATAAGATCCGCGTGAAAATGCGTAATCTTATCTCCCGCTAATCGGCAGGCCGAACACTCTGATTGGCAGGCCGAACACATCATCCGGCAGGCCGAACTCCCGAGAAAAAATCTCCGCGAATCTTTTATTTTCCACCCGAGATTCTAAAGGATAAAGTCTCAGTTTTGATTCAAATAACCCAATAGAGAAGTTATCTGAACAAAAAAAACTTTATCAAGATAATCTCTAAGAAAATAAATCAATTCACAATAATTCTACAAGTTTATCTTGTTCTAGTTTGTCCAAAATTAAAACAACCGATAAACAGACAAGAATTATCTAATCGCAATAATTCAACAAGTTTATTTTGAACTAATTTCTTACAAAATTAATTCAACCGATAAACAGACATGAATTACTTGATTCTTACAAATTTTAAACCAATATGATAAATCCGACATAAGTCACCAATTATTGGAAAAGCACGCCGTGTCGTTACAGGATTTTGTGAGCTAGCAAAGGGGACCCAAATGGACCTATAAAGTTCAAGCTCATGATAATTATGAAACCCAATATCCCAGATATACATTTCACAATCATCAACTCCAACGCTACTCCACTAAAAGCTTGGAGCTGCACTCTCGAACTTTATAGAATTACGAAGCTCGTGTAGCTTACGAAGCTCGTGTAGCTAAGTCTCCATGACATATCAAAGTGTATCATATCCCCATATGATAATCCATAATCGGCTTAAGGACAAGTTCTGTCTTACCTTCCCGATTATTTTTATCTTACGTTCCATTGTCTCACCATTAGAAAACTTACCATCCAAAGATAGTATACCATTCGGTTACACCTATGTATCCAAATGGTTGAACGCTCCAATTTTCCAATTACAGGACAACGCATATAAGAGGATATCATTACTCCTAAAGAGGAGCTATGGATTCCATATCTATGAATAACAAGTCTACGCTATCTAGAGTCATGCCTCCAACGTACCGGTATGCATACCACTATTGAGATGTCGGTGTCACCCTTTGGCACATCAAAAGACACAAGTCGAGACAACGGGCCCACTATTTATCTCAGGATTAAGATACAATACAAATGACTTTCTAAAGTGAATCGATTTGCCAAGGCATAATTATTAATCCAAATCAATTCACTTTATGTCCTGATCCAACACGTCGTCACCTATGACAACGCGCCAATGTTTCTATTCACGGAGTCCAACTCCGATGGCCAAGACAAACCATCTCCCAAAAGGGATATAGACAACATAACAATCTTTACATGAATAAATCGCCCAAATTTATTCCCTCGATTGCGGATCATATGTTTTAGACCGTCACCTTAAGAATCATGTCTTCCGCATAATCAGTCCATCATATGCCCAATTCTTAAGGTTTAGACTGACAGTCTCAGACTACTGTTTGCTTATCATACATTCAACAAATATGAACGTAAATAGGACAAGATTTGGCATATATGAATGAATAAATTCTTTATTGATAAAAATATCTCCAAAAACGTATTACATTTTTACTCCTTAGGGAATACATGTCTAACAGAGGTTAATAATAAAATTAACGTGAGTGTATAACCATTGTTTCAATATTTTATCCATGATTTATAGTCACCACCTAGGGGTGTGCAACCATAAATCATACTAAAATACCTTATCCTCTTAGAGATTCAATCTAGTACATGATAGAAATCCCTTCCTAGAGGTCGGGACCACCATGTTTGCCTATGGACCAACGATGGAGACCTTAGGTTCTCTCTTTGAAAACCTTCTCCCACTCAATCTTTTAAAATCAAGGTTTTATTTTTAAAATTATGCATGAACAATTTTAATATGAGCGGCATTCCCTATTCTATATGACATGTTATCAATATACATTGCAAATCATATTATAATGCAGACAAGCAAAGCAATCAAGCAAAGCTACAAGCAAAATAATAATAATCTGTAATATTATGGCTCCACCCTAGAGAATAGAAAAATAAGATTACAAGAGAATAATCAATTCATATTATCGATTCTTCATCCTTGAATCCTCAAGCTGTATCCTTCTTCATGTAATTCCATCTTCAAGTCTTCAATCCTGTATGAATTGAATTCTTCATATTTCCGGTCATATCGAAATTTAATGTTTCTCAGAATTGTCCCAAAAATAAAATTAAAACTGCATTGGAAAAAACTGTACATTTTTTGGAGACTTTTCAAGCTCTCGGTCGGCTGGCCGATTGGGTGATCAGCCTACCGGTCATGTTTCATCGGCATACCGACCCATGAAAGTTTGGCATGCCAAACTATAAGTTCGGCGTGCCGGCAGAGCCAGCCGATTTCTGCCCCATGACGGCCTACCAAACCAAACGTCCAGCCTACCGATCTGTAACCATCGGCCTACCGAACTGTGAGGTCCGGCATGCCGACCGAGCAGAAATCTCTGATTCCAGAAAATACAATTTTTAATGCAATTCATCAATTTTATTTTCAACAATTCAAAAACATAAAATTAGAGACATAGGAAATACTTGGAAGCATCATCATCAATCTTCTAGATCCGTCTTCTAGATCCGTCTTCACCGAATGAATTTTTTAATTACAAAATTCTTACAAATTTAAAAAATTAAACAATAATTCCCAGACAAAGATGATAGTCTGTCGTCTAATTACATGAAAAACCTAGATACATATTCTAACCTCTAAGGAACCAAACCGGTATAAATTAATGAATTAATAAATAATTAAATAATGATTTAATCAACAATAATTAATTAATAAACATTCACCACATAATCCATGACAACATATATAATATATAGAAACCTAGAGTGCCAACTCTTTATTAAATTAAATTCAAGCATACGAGAGATTAAGATCACAAAATTTACACATATAACATGATCACAAACTTGTAAATTTATGTAAAAACCTCGTCTCTGATACCAGTTGTTGGAAATAGGGTGCGCAGCAGAATTTTAAAAAAAATTTATATATCAGAGTAATTTTCAAAACACAAGTTTGTCATGCTATATGTATAAATTAACCAGATCTTACTAACCTTTGTGTGCCAAAGAACCTCCGCAATCCGTGTAGAGAAGTAACGTTCCAGAAGAGCCTCAACCAACTGGTCTTCTTTGCTATTCTCTTTCCATGACCGGAGTGAGTGTGGGCTCATATGTATAGCTCTTCCACCGGTGACTCTCCTTCCAACCAATCGAGAGAACCCAAAGCAAATGTTCATGATTTGTGAACAAAAGCTCTCAGGGAGTTTGCAGATTCTCAGTAGCAGAGTATCACTCTTAATCTCTCAATTGATCTAAGTAATCATAAGACTTACTCCCTTTTATATATAGATTGGTCATGGGGTTAGTCCTTATCATATTAGGTCTCAAAAACTCGAAACAGAATCAAGTTTGGATCAATATCTTGATAAGATTCACGTAGAAATGCGTAATCTTATCCTTCGCTGATCGGCAGGCCGAACAGCCTGAACGATAGACCGAATAGGCCCCATCGGCAGGCCGAACACGTAGATCGGCAGGCCAAACTACCGCGTAAATATCTCCACGAATCTTTTATTTTTCACCCGAGATTCTAGAGGATAAAGTCTCAGTTTTAATTCAAATAACCCAATAGAGAAGTTATCTGATCAAAACAACTTTATCAAGATAATTTCTTAAGAAAATAAATCAATTCACAATAATTCTACAAGTTTATCTTGATCTAATTTATCCAATTAAATCAACCGATAAACAGACAAGAATTATCCGATCCCAATAATTCAACAAGTTTATTTAGAATTAATTTTATCATAAAATTAATTCAACCAATAAACACATATGAATTATTTGATTCTTTCAAATTTTAAACCAATCTGACAAATCCGACATAAGTTACCAATTATTGGAAAAGCACGTCGTATCGTTACAGGATTTTGTGAGCTAGCAAAGGGGACCAAAATGGACCTATATAGTTCAAGCTCCTAATAATTATGAAACCCAATATCCTAGATATTCATTTCATAATTATCAACTCCAACGCTACTCCACTAAAAGCTTAGAGCTGCACTCTCGAACTATATAGAATTACGAAGCTCGTATAGCTAAGTCTCCATGACATATCATAGTGTATCGTATCTCTATATGATAATCCATAATCGGCTTAAGGACAAGTTCTGTCTTACCTTCCTGATTATTTTTATCTTACGTTCCATTATCTCACCATTAGAAAACTTACCATCCAAAGACTATATACCATTCGGTTACACCTATGTATTCAAATGGTTGAGCGCTCCAGTTTTTCAGTTACCGGACAACGCATATAAGAGGATATCATTACTCCTAAAGAGGAGTTATGGATTTTATATCTATGAATAACAAGTCTATGCCATCAAGAGTCATGCCTCCAACGTACCGGCATGCATACCACTATTAAGATGTGGGTGTCACCCTTTGGTACATCAAAAGACACATGTCAAGACAATAGACCCACTATTCATCTCAGGATTAAGATACAATACAAATGATTATCTAAAGTGAATCAATTTGCTGAGACAGAATTATTAATCCAAATCAATTCACTTTATGTCCCGATCTAACACATTGTCACCTATGACAACATGCTAATGTTTCTATTCATGGAGTCCACCTCTGATGGTCAAGACAAACCATCTCCCAAAAGGGATATAGACAACACAACAATCTTTACATGAATAAAGCGCCCAACTTTATTCCCTCAATTGCGGATCTTATATTTTAGACCATCACCTTAACAATCGTGTCTTTCGCATAATCTGTCCATCATATGTCCAATTTTTAAGGTTTAGACCGATAGTCTCAGCCTATTGTTTGCTTAACATACATTTAACAAATATGAACATAAAGAGGACAAGATTTGGTATATAAATAATGAATAAATTCTTTATTGATAAAAATGTCTCCAAAAACTTTTTACATTTTTACTCCTTAGGGCATACATGTCTAACATCAACAAGTATGAAGAAAAGGTCTAAAATTTATTTTTAAGCTTGTATGATGTTAGAGTATACATGAAATTTTTATCAAGTCATTTGCCTTAAGTTTTACTCATAACTGTTAGTGTTGAAAATATTTTTGAACTGAAAATCTTAAGCTCTTATGGACTAAAATTGAAAAATATTTTTGGAAATTGTTTGAAATTTTTTAAAATGTTTCTTTTATCAATTTTAGAGCTTAACATTTAATTTTTGACACTAAATTAAATAAAATTTGATTTAAAATTGTTTTCAAAAATTTGTTTTAGCATCAGGGCTTGCTGTAAAGGTGTTGTCGACCACGTCAAGTGTATGGCGATTGACCGTCCAGCCTAGTTTAGGCTAGTTCTATAGTAGCTTAGTCAACATGTGTATGATAGTTGACCGAGGTCATTAACAGCTATTTATTAGCCATTAGAAATGAGTCTTCAACAGCTAATAAGCATGATCTTTGGTATAAATACTTCATTTTCGATCCTACAAACAACTTTTGATACCTTGAACTTATATCAAATCATATTCTAAGTGTCTGCAAGCCTTTGATCATTTCCTTAAGCCAAACTTGCTTAAAAATCATACTGTATGTGCTTATACATATCCTAGTTCTTTCAAATTGTATTCTATCCATTTTTAGGAGGTGTGAGCTAGTGCTTTAAGTCTTTAATCCTTGTAAAACCAAGAGCAATAGGTTTTCAAAACCTTATCAAATTTGGGGAAGTGTTGGTTAGTCAATCTCTATAAAATTGATGGTTGTAAGAGGTTATGGTGAGCCTAGCGTAGAAGAAGAAACCAATCTTAAGGAGTAATGGTACCAAAAATTTGATCGAGATAGGGGAAGAGGCTGAGTTAAGCTTTGCTTGGAGATAGTTTGAAGTCTACTGGTTGGACATTCAAAACAAGCAAGTTGGTGAGCAAAGCTGTCCGATTTCTACCTCCATCATGGCATGTCAAGAAGACAACTTTGGAGAAAGTAAAAGATCTCTCTACTTTACTATTGGAGGAGCTAATTTGATCTTTTATGTCTCATGAGATTACAAGAAAGCAAAATCAAGAGGAGGAAGATAAGAAGAAGAAAGAAGTTGCCTTAAAAGCCTCCACCAAAAAAGAAGATAAAGATGATGAGGATGATGAAGATGAATCCTTTCATAAGAAAGTCATTGAAGCTATGGCCTTGCTAGTAAGGAAGTATAAGAAGTTGTATAGAAAATGCAACAAAAGTAAAGGTCCTACAAGGAAAGAAGATCAAGGAGAAAAAGTCAAGAAAGCATGAAGTTATTAGCTATGGTTATAAGAAACTGGGTCATATAAGACCAGATTATCCTCTCAATTGGTACCAGTACTTGACTTAAGAACCTTATAAGGAGGGTGATAACAAGTAAAAATGCATGTTTTATATAGTTCAAAACAATTTATTTAGCATTTTATTTGTTATTAAATCCTCTAGTTAAGCATTTTTGTATGCTTTTAGCATTTTTAGTGTGTTTTATGTAAAATATGTTCAATTATTAATTTTTATTTTGTTTTTACGCTTAGTTATATGTTTGGTAATTTTTAGAAGTGATTTTATAAGTTAAATAATTCATTTTTGTAAATTAGAATTAAAATCGTAAGTTTAATTAAGTTTTAGTTTTAGTTTTATTTTTATTTTGATTTATAGTTTTAATGTTATTTAAAGTATGTCTTTAATATTTAACGTAGTTTTTCTGTTAGTTAAGTTTTAAAAATATTCACTTAATTTTAGTAATTTATGTTTTCTAAAATAATTAATTTTTCAGGGCTGAAATGCAATGAAATCTCAAAATTAGGGCCAAAACATAATTTTCAGCAAGTTTTCAGCTTGAGCACAGTCAGTGTCACACCAGCAAGTCAACGGCCACATGGTCTTGTACAATTCGTAGTCAAAGCTGTGTCAGCTGCCTAATCAATCGTCCTCTCCGCACGCGCCATCATGTGTTTTTTTTTTAATTGGACCATGTCAGGCATGTGTTTATTAAGCACGCCTTAGGCACATCCCAACATGCTGGCCCACCCCACGTGGGTTGGTTAGGGTTGTGATCCGCAAGTCTATGGACGGGAGCGGTGTTGATGTTGTGGTTATGTGATAGCGGCCATCGATTGTTGAACTGTTCAACCCAAGTTTTATTTAGCAATTTGGATTTAGTCTTCTGCGCTGCCAAAGTTAGCCCTTTTCTTCCTTGAATCTGAGCCACAAGATCATTCTTCTTCTACACATCGCACAGCCCAAATATGTTTTCTGTAAGCTGCGTCACACCAGATTACGAAGTTAAATTTGCACATAGAAGGCAGCTGCAATGCGGAGAAGAAAAGAAAAGAAAAATTTAACAAAACCTAAACTACTTAATATAGTTTTGTTGAAGGCTACTCTACAAAAATGGATTCTTGCATCCACCATAAAATGATAAGGGAAATTTGGGTGGCAAGCTCCTGAATAAATTAATTATTTTTAATTTTTTTAGGTTTTAATTAATTTTAAATATTATTGTAATATCGTAAGATAATTTTTGAGTGTTTTTATTTTGTAAAATATTGTGAGTGAGAGTACTGACAATGTGGATGGTGGACCCACCATACGGGGTTAAAACTCTAGGTTATTCTTAAACTCTTAATATTTGTATTATTTTAATATTTAATTTAATGTTATTATTATTAATGCCTATTTCTGTTATAATTATTATGTTTAAATTTTATTTTTGTTGGGATTATGATGTAACTTAAAATTCATGTATTTTATTTAATTAAATTTTATTTTTGCGAACCTCATTTTATTGTTGAGTATTCTATACTAGACTTAATACTCTATTTAACTGGCCATTAATTAGATTAGAAAATAAATCATAATGATATCGGAAGGAGATTTGTGGTTTAAGAGCTTGTGTAGAATACTATAGATTGCCCGTAAGTTAGGAATAACCTTGCATGGTTTGTGTGGTTACTGAATCAAAATCTCAAGATCATAATGAATTCTTGATTGTTGTAATTTACATCGAAATATAGTGAGTTAGCAATTTGAGGATTTTTCCAGAATACTTGGAAAAGAGCATTAAATAAAATAGAGATTTTTGACCAACAGCATAATTTGAGAATATCACACTAATATATTTAATTGAATAGGATTTGATTAATTTTAAGCAAAATCATAATTCCCAATATTTTTAGAGTTTTATTTAAATTTACTTTTTAGTTCTTTTAATTTATTTTTCACGTTAATTTTAGTTGTCAAAACCTAAACCCCCTTGCAATAATTAAACTTATTTTAGAGTGAGATTTAAATTCAACAAGTTAATAAAAATTACACATTCCTCGTGGGATCGACATCTGTACTTCAATACATTATATTTGACAATGACTATGTCCAAATTTGCGCATGATTTTAAAATCGTCATCAGTGGGAAGTTTTGGATTCAAGTATTGGGTGACACAAAAGAAATCCTGGAGGACCACTAGGTGCCCAGAGGAAACAATATGTATAAGTAATAAGCATAAGACCGATAATGCCGAAGGTCCCACCAGGTGGGCCCTATGGGGGTTGAGGCTTTACTTTAGAAATGTGGCTTGTAGCTCTGTTTGTTATGAATGAAAAGTGGAAAGAAGGAAAATATTGGAGAGATTTTGAGATGAAAATTGTTAAATCAAGTTGTTTGATAGGAGAGAAATCTGGGAGAAAGGAAAATAGGGTGAAAAACTAGTAGGTAAGCCCTCATATTTTATCCTCCGAAAAGTGGACGAATTAGGAGATGGAAAAAGTTAGTTATATAAATGATAAAATTACATGACAGTCCACTCTATCTACGGCCAAAAAAATCTGGCACCTGACGCTTTCTCCACTAACATGCCCGGAATTGCTTCGTGTTCTTTTTTGCTTTGAACAGAGAAAAACTTGGATTTTGTAAATCTATTGTTGGAGATTGATAAAGGTTTGTGGTCTAAATCTGTAGTTGAATCTTTCTCCTCCTTTGATTTCTAATGATTTAATATGTTGTTCTTAAAATTTTTTTTAGGCTTATCTCTATCATCCAATGCTATGATTCTAATTTTTTTTTTTTTCTAAATATGAATTTCATTAAAAAGAATCGTGAATTAATATAACGTATTATACACACAAGAATTTCTACCTATGATTTCTTGAATCAATCACTATGATTATGTCTTCTAAATTTAGGTCTTTTTCAGAAAAAATAAATAAACAAAAAAATTATGTGTTGCTTGTGTACATATCAGCTTCCATGATTTTACAGGTATGGTTTGAAACACAATCAAAATGTATTCTTTACTATGTATTTCCTTTTTTTTTTCTTTTGTTTTTTTTTTTTTTTTGGATAACTTATCGTCTACTTATTTTTTTCTAATTGTGGATGTTTAATAATCTGAATAGAACATGTTTTATTCAATAATATATATTGCTAAGGACGCTTATTAATGGAAGAATATTCAGTGCCATATGGATTGAATTTGGTTAATGATATATGACGCTATGAGATGCTAATATTCATAGACGAATTCGTCTAAATAGTAAGTGATATATATATATATATATGCTTATCTTGTTAACTGTGTTTAATGAGTGCCCTTTCTTTGTGTGTGTATATATGTGAACATAATGCAGTGGCAATATAGACTCATAGCAGTGGCAATTAAGACGTAGAGTTTCCTATATGATTTCGATTAAGTTGTAAAGCTTCCTAAGCTGTAGAGTGAAAGCTTTTGGTTCTCACATTTGTGTTTATTTTTTAAGATACATTATGTTAGTTTCCTATATTTGATTTTAATTAGAAACACTTTCAAGCGGCGAGAAGACAAAAAATTTGATGGGAGTTTCAAGGAAGATGAAGAGGAAAACATTTTGAAGGCTAATCAAGTAGAGATTCGTGAAAAAAACTGTTACACATTTTTTCCGAAACATGAAAGACATAGACGTATGGTTGGTGTGCAACTTGTTTGTTGAGTGATACACTTGGTGTATATAATGGAACTATACAATTGCTCACAATATATAGATAGGAGCATTTCAAACAGAAGTAGCAAAAGAAATAGTGTGAGAATGGAACTCATGACCCAACATAGTATAAACATAGTATAGACGAGAAATGTCGTGATGTAATTCAAAAGAGGCCAAAAACATTTGCTAAGTTGTATGAATTGCATCAAGATAGTGGTCAATTTAAGGATAATAAAATTCTGTAGTAGAGTTATACGTAGCCAAGTTTCTATACATATTAGCACATAATGCTAAAAATTGAACTCTTTCTTTCTTCTTCCACCAATCTAATTTGTGATGCCCGGTATTCTCACATACTTGTTAGCCAATGCATTGCACAATTTCATGACATTAATTGCGTTATATAATGTTTCACAATCATTTGAGATGTGTTTGATTATATTAATTTTCATGTGAATGCATAGCTAAATGACTTGAGATTTCCTAAAGATGGATCTGGTTACAATTATAGTGGATGAGTTAAAAATAAGGAGTTCAATGATGGTTTTAAGTCTAATTATGTTGAAAATGCCATTTTATGTGAAGTGAAGTTATGTATGTGTCAGAATAATGGTTAAAGGAGACTTTATGACAAGTAAGGAACCTAGTAGAATGCTATTAAGAATGATCCAAGGTCTTATATAAGAGGATGATACATATTTTAGTAGTAAGTTTACCTTGAAACCTTAAATAAGTGAGCTTTTTGGTATTCAAATTTACATATTCAATTAGGGTTTCAACAAGTTGAGAACTAAGTAAGTAATCATGTTACCCAATGTATGAGTGTATTTAAAAAAGATTTAGAAATTTTGGTCTACTTTTGGTGAAAAACTATCAAAGTTTAGAAACTAGTATTTCGGTGTACCAAAAATTCGGTATGAGCAAGTACACCTAAGTTAGTAAGCTAAATGAGTAGCTATGGTTTAGCTATTAATTAGGGTTAGGTATAAGTGTTTTAGACACTAAATGGCTGATGTGTAAGTTACAAAAGAGGGACATAAATCGAGCAAATAAGAGAGTACTTAAGAGTTAAGTAAAGTGAGATGTGTATATGAAACTTTAAAAGGAATTAAGCAAGTAGGTGAGCTCATGCAGCCCATCTTCTCCAAAATTTGACCATTCACTGGAGCAAAACTCCATTTTCAGCTAGGTTTCAAGAAGATAAGACCATTTCCAAGTGTCTTGGTCAAGGTTTGAGTAAGGATAGGAGAGGAAAAACCGAAACTAGTCAAGGTAAGCTTGATTTTGTGGATTTGAGTTTCAATCTTTCAAGACATAGAGTAAACCTACAATCTAATTCTTTTGGACAATTCTAGGATTTATTTTAGATTTTTAAAAGACCATAAGCCTTGGTTTTACCCTTTTGAAGTGGAAAAAGTGAAATTAGAGGTGAAGAGACCAAGTTGCTTCACTGAGGTGAGAATTTATGAACTATTTTATCGTTTCTTTCTTTGGTTGTATAAACAGCCTTTGGGACATAATATGAGCATAATTTTAATGCTATTCAAGGTTAGGAATTATAGACAAATGATCTAATAAAAGGGATTTGATTGTTGGAATGAAAAGTTTTGGAATTGTGTAACTTTAGAGAATTGGGGGTTGATTTGTGATCTTGTGAATACCCTATACTTTTGTTTTTGTTTGCAGGTTGTTTTGATGAATTTAAGCTTTGGGGAGTGTTAAAAATTAAGAGGAAATGCTGCTCAAATTGTTAGAAAAAGTTTTGAACCATTTAGAAACCATCCACTTTTGCCCTTAAAAACTAACTAGTTTTGCCATGTTACTAATTTTCATATTTTTGATACTTTAAGGGACTTTTGGGATTAAGTTTGATATTTTATCCTCTACATTACATGAATTTATGAGTTTTATTACAATTACTATTCTTAGTAATATTTTTAAGAGCTAAGTTCTTTACTTTAAAAAGAAAATACAAGGAAGTGTTAAGGGGTGGTCAAAAATAGAATATTTAGTTCTAGTTTCCACTAACTTTCCTCTTATTTAATATGGTTGCAATCATAAGGTTAGAAATGACATATTTGTGGGGACATAGTCTTTCTTTGTTTAAGATTGATTTTAAACTTGAAATGAGCTCTTTAACACTTAAGTAACTAGTATATGTTTATTGGTTTATTAACGAAATATAAACACCTATTTTCAGAAGGATTGGATACCAGGTCTAAAGAGGAAAAACCTTGACAATAGTTTACATTACTCCATAATACGAGGTAAGTAGAATTTCACCTGCATCACCATAAATGTTTTACATGTTTGTATGTATGGTTATGATTTTATGAAGCATAAATAACATAAGCATATTTCGTTTTTGAGCATTTTGCAAGCATGCATTTTATGTTAAAGACATTGTACCCAAAATGTTATTTAAAAGTTAAAGCATATAGGAAGAAGTTTTATGAGGTTTTATGGGCTACTTGTGACGGGATGGTATATTTAATTAAGTTAGTCTCGATGGAGGCTGCTCTACTATATCGTCTCGATGGAGGCATTCAGTTTTGATATGTTGTCTCGATGGAGACCTATGGGCGTTATTGTTATCTCGATGGAGACTGTCTTGACGGGGACTTGCGGTGTAGAAAGCCATACGACAGCATTTATGGTCCAAAGGAATTGACAGAAGGAAACCTACCCATTATAGGAAGCCCTAAAGAAAAATCATGCGCACATTATGTTTTATGCAAAATAGGTACAATGTAAGTTTCCAAAGAAAAGAAAAGCATGATTTATATGGGATCATTCATGGCATAGTCATTCATGTTACATATTAATTCTACTTACTGGGCAGAAGCTCACTTAGTTATGGTGTTGCAGACAAGGACAATTCTTAGCATCAGCAATAGGATGCTAGATAGTTGATTAGCGCTCTTCTCTAAACCTCTGGACTTTTCACTACTGCTTCCTTTTAAATGTCTTTAGAGGCTGTAGTTAGAGCATGGCTGGTTTCATTTTGAGATTTGTATTATATTGTGAATATAACATCAGCCAGTTTAAGTTTGTAAAGTAAAGTTATACTCTAGCTATATAAAGAATTTTAAAGGTTCAAATTTTCACACATTTTAATATTAACCATATGTACTTAATGTCATAATTGTAAATAATTAAGAGTAATAACACTTAATATAAGTATGTTATGTATTGTAAACATATATTAGATGGGTGTTACATAATTAGACAATAAGTCGACAATTTTATAGGGTATTGAGGGCAATAATTAGTTTAGATGATCAATTCTTAGTTCAACCAAATGGAGAAGAGGTTTCTCAAAAAATTCTTGATTCATAGGTTTATTCCATATTTCAGGATAAATGATAACAAGGTAAATAATAACATACATGTTTTTCTTTTTTATTTATTGTTCCTAATGATAATAAAGAGTAACATTAATTTGGATTACAGAATTGTGTTGGAACAATTGATGGGATGCATATTTGGGTAAATGTAACAAAGAAAGAGGCTCCACAATATTGTGGCAGGAAAAATCATCTAGCACAAAATGTTATAGCAGCTTGTGGATTCGATATGAGGTTTACATATGTGTTACCTAGATGGAAAAAAACTATATCCAACTCAAGAATTATAAAGAATGTTTTGCTTGGGGAAGATAAGCTCAAAATTGCTAAAGGTAATACTTAGTTTTCTTAAGTTACCAAAAATTCAAAATTTACTTCATAAGGAAAAATACTATTTGGTTGACATTACATGTTGTGTGGTGGACAAATCACACCATCTATAGGAGTGTGGTATCACTTGAAGGAATACTCTGCATGTCACCTAAAAATTGCCAAGAGTTGTTTAACCTTTGTCATGCTTCACTATGCAATGTCATATAGAGAACTTTTAGAGTGCTTAAAAAATGATTCTCTATATTTCTAGTGGTATAAAACAACATTATCTTATTAAAATAGCCACATAAATTGTGTTAGCTTATTCTATTTTGCATAACTATTTAATGGGTGTAGATTTTGATAAACAAATCATTGAAGCAGTTGATGGAAAGCTATTGAGAAGAGAGCCTAAGGTAGAAAGTGTCTATCCTACACAAAAGGGTAACGAAGAAGCTAGAAAGGGAGCAGCCATAAGGAATGAAATAGCATACTACATGTGGCAAGACTATGTCTAATAGTAGAAAATGTAATTTAATAGTCATTTGTTACTCACTTATTATATTTTTTTAAAGTTACTAGCTTATTATATTGAGAACATGCAGAGTACAAAATATAATTTGATAGTAATGCAGAAGATGTAGACTATGCCCTCTGTTATATTCCTTCGCTAGATGAATTCCATGCCTTGTTCTAATGCAAACTTGTATTTTTAAAATTAGTTTCTTGGACTTGTTTATTCAGGTTGAATTTGGAAGTTGATAGTCACGCTTAGATATTGTCAATACCATAGATGATTCATGGAAGAGTTTCAAACAAATTGGCGACACACTTGCCTATCCATAAGTATGATTTAATTAAGACCAAGCAGGATGGATATAAACATGTAAAGTTGTTTATTTTACTGAGCATTTCACTGCTACCATGTTTGCATGCTTTAGTTACACTCACCGTTTTAGTTATAAAAAAAAAAAAGCAATTTAGCCAAATTTTCCCTTATTTTATATACTTTTTACATGAAGAATGGGCTTTTATTATATTTTATGTGTTTTGCCGTATACTGAATTGGTTTTGAACATGGAGTTTGTACATATGACTAAAAAATCAAAAAAAAAAAAAAGACATCAACGATAGTGAAGAGTCATAAAAAGATAACATAAGGCGGTAGGAAAAAATCAATGTTGTGTTGATTTATGCATTGTTAGAGCAACAAGTGAATGCAAATAAGGTTGATAGAACATTTACTAATTTTGCTTATAATAATGTTGTGACAATACGTGGAGATGAATTTAAATGCCATTTTAGCAAGGACCATTTAAGAAATTGAATTAAGACTTTGAAAAATAATTTTTATAAATTCATTACCCTTTCAAAGGCTTAAATTGTTTTGCTCGAAGTTCATTAATGAAGACGTTTGAAGCTAAGACTGAGATATAGAAGGCTCTTATTGAGATTTGTTTTTATAAACTTATACTTTTTTGGAGCTTAGATTTTTCATGATGTTTAGGCTTTACTACATTACATGTCATAGGCTAAACTTAGTGCAAAGAAGCGGAAGTATACTAAGATCTAATTTTATGACAAATAAAGTGAGCTTTTTTCAAGGATAGAGCTAATGATAAGGTTATGATATAGAGAAGCTCCAATCAATATGTAGGTGTTGAGCAAATATAGTGAGGTAACTATTGATAGTGTATAGCCCTTATCACCTCAAAATAATCCTCAAGTTGCAAATGCATAAAGTGTTAAAATAAATGCTTCCATGATTAATCTACTTGACAAGTATATTTGAATACTTTAATTTGATATGAATAATACAGCTGATGCCATTAGAGAGGGGAATGTTATTGCTTAAAAAGCACAACAACGTATCTACTTAGATGAAGAAGTTTATACCAAATTTTTAAACATTGGAATTCCCTACAATATTTAATTGGATGCTTATCTATTTCTAATTAAAAGTGCATCACAAAAGCAAACTTTCTTTGCAGTTCCAAGTCATTGTCACTATGAGTCACTATTGAAGATGACGTATAGCAAGAAAGGCTGAAATTAATGTTAGCTTTTTTTTTTATCGGTTGCATTACTAGTTATATTAAGTTTTTTTTAATTAGTTGGATTAGTAGTTCTGTTAAGGTTTTTTTTATTAATTGGCTAGATTAGTAGTTAAGTTTTTTTTTTTTGGATCAATTGTTATGCTAGGTTATTAATTTTTTGATACTTCTGTTAGAATTAAAATATGAAACGCAACAGAAGGAATGAATCGTTGACAAACAAAAATTTTCTGAAAACTTTGTTCATCGGGAATAGATATATAATTTAATTATAAAAAGCTTTAGGTAATTTTACAAACCTTTTTGAAGACTATCAGGGTATCCTAGCTTTTCTCTTTGACACCACGATCTTCTAATCCAGGCCTCCACACCAATGGAAAGACGAGTGGGCATCAAACTGCAAGAATGAATTTTTCTTACACTTTTCTAAATCTGCTATGTACTCAACACATGAGATAGCAGACCTTTTTTTTCAGAGAAAAACTCTCAGTTTTTCTCTCTAAGTATTTTGTAAAAATTACGTGAATAATTCTTCTGAGATAACTGTTATCTCTCCTTTTTATATCTGAGCCATTAGTAATTTTTTTAATTGATTTTTTTCTTTCTTTCCCTTTTTCTTCTTTTCCAGAATCACTACTTGATTTTATATATATATATATATATATATATATATATATATATTAAAAAAAACTAAAACGTGAAAGTAAAATAAAGTTTACTTTTTTACTTTTTTTTTATTTTATTTGACCGACACTGATTCGGTTTACTTTTATATATATATATATAATAAGTAAGTTTCACGTTTCCTTCTTCCTTTTTTTATATTATATTAATATATATATATTAATATATTATAAAATCTTATATATATAAAAAGATTTGGTTCAAAACCATATATATATATATATATATATATATATATCTATATCTAAATTCAAAAATAAATCACATTTATTTAAGAATATATTTTAAAAATAGTCAATTAATGAATTAACTAATGCTTAGTTAAATGTGACAACATTTATCACATTACATTATGTGTCACAGAGAACATTTTTTTGTGTCACATTAATAATTCAAGTGTGAAATAATTAATTCAGAATTCAATAATTCTAAATTAAACATATATAATTCATTCTATGCAAAAATCCAATATAGTGTTACAGAGGTGGTATTGGGCACCTATGGACTTATAACCCAAGCTACAATAAATTTGACAATTAATTAAACTCTTTGATTAATGTGTCAAATTTATTAGTTTCGGTGTTACTCCACTAAAAACCTGAAACTGAACTCTTGAGATTATAGTGAAATTACTCAAAGAAAATTAGCGAGTAGTCCATTGATATAATCATTATTACATTTAAGTCAGTCCTCCATAAATAATTCATAATAAGAGCTAGGTTCAATTTTCATTCACCTCTCTTATTACATCTTTATCCTTGAGTTCCAATAATTCTCTAATGAACAATTAATTCATAATCTTATTATGAATCAGCGCTCTACTATTCAAACCTTGAATTATCACTCAAGAGAACTATTTTTCTAACTTCCATATGGAAGGAATGGATTCTATATCTGTATAATATTATTCTCAGCCATTTATTACTTTATGTTTCCAAGATGCTAAGTTATAATCTGTGCTTAGACAAATCTTACCATGCAAGTCAAAAAACATAATGTCATAAATAGGAATCTAATAAATACTCAGGATTAAGACTGTCAAATATATGATCATCATAGTGATAAATTTGAATACTCTATTTGTAACGGATGATTATTAGAGATTCATAATTTATCTAGTCCAGTCCTATATAATCTCATTATATAAAGTACCTCCAATCCAATGTCTCTACATTAATACTCCAGATAATGACTATTTCATTTTAGATGAGATTGGACCGTACTTGTTATTTTAAATTAAAGATCCCAAACTTTAATTAATTATTACGAACTATTTAGATTATTATCTATAAATATTATCCCTAAGCAAATAACACTTATAAGCTAAATTTATAGTCACATAAATAATCATGGAATTTTCTTGATGTTTATAAATGTATTCATAATACATATAATCAACCAAAATAATAAATGTCACTTTATTTATTTATTAACAATATGTACAATGTCACAGCTTTTAGGGCACCAAACCCAACAACTTCTTATTTTGTTTCCATCGCTGTTTAAAACCATCCAATACAAACATAAAGCACCCATATTATTCAACACTTGCATGACTTTTATTTGCACGTGACATATATGAATTCATTTATATAGGTTAAATGTGTGAACTTTACCTCTGTTTGAAAGGAAGAGAAGAAAATGAGAGGCAAAAGGAGAATTAAAAGTCAAAGAAATGATTTTTGTTTCCTATTTAGTTGTTTGATATGATAAGAAAGCAAGAAAATGAGTTTACTTCTGCATGTTAGGTGTTAGAAGTAAAACCTAAGGATGAAAAAAATACAATTGAGATAATTACTTTTTTAGCCAAATATTATTTTTAACATATTTTCATATTTTTTATAAGGTATAAAATTCGTAGATGACTATTGTTTTGATCACCAGAGTTATTAATATTATATCTAAAGTTTATATATTTAACCTGTTAGAAAAATAATACGCAGCAGAATTTTAAAATTTTTATGTCAGAGTATTTTCCAAAACACAAGTTTGACATGCTATATGTATAAATTAACCAGATCTTACTAACCTTTTCTATGTCAAAAAGCTCCTGCAATCAATAAAAAGTAGTAACGTTCTAGAAAGACCTCAACCAACTAGCCTTCTTTGCTATTCTCTATCCACGATCAGAGTGAGTGTGGGCTCATATCGTTCAGCTTTTCCACCAAGTGATTCTCCTTCCAACCAATTGAGAAAACCTAAAGCTACAGTTCGTGATTAGTGAACAACAGCTCTTAGAGAGTTTCTAGAGTCTCACCGGCAAAGTCTCTGTGACGACCTGCCTTTTCGGTCAATCACTTAACTTACCTAAAACATCATTACTTAAGCATTAATCTTACTTACATAGTAAGAAAAATACTGAAAAAAATTTTAAAACATTCTTTAAACGTACTTAAAAACTGCTACGACCTATGTCGCCATTAAAGTCGAGACCTCGCTTAACACTTGACTTTAAAACCATTCAAATTGGTTCTTAAAACTTAATAAGAAACATTTACTAAAACATAACTTAAAACTTAACTTTACAATTATATTAAACAGTTTATAAACTGTATCTTAAAACTTGGAAATATTTCTTCAAACTTTATTTTTCTTAAAACTTTGAAAACACTATATTAAATAGTAGAAAATATTTCTTTTAAACAACGGAAACTTACTGTAGTGGTATCCATACCCAAATCCTCGCATCTGTCCTCTGCAGCACCCAGCTCTTCTAACGGGTCCTACTGGTCGCCCATAAAACTACATATAGCATAAAGAAACTTTTAATGAGCTTTCGCTCAGTAAGTTCAAACATATTCTCACATCATTTTAAACATGCTTGAGAAACTTCTGTCATGGAAACTGTTTTCTTAAAACATTTCTCATAAACATTTTCATAAAACATTTCTAAAACGTTTCTGATAAATGTTTTCATAAAGCGTTTTTGTAATGTTTTTCATAAACGGTTTTCATAAAATATTTAACATAAAACAATCTTCAGATTGCTCTTCATAATCGTCATTTATGTTTTTGTAAACACTTAATATAAAATATTTCTCAGAATATTTTTCATAGCATATAAATGTTTCATAACAAGGAAAACTAGTAAAATCAAAATGCATGTTTCCATTTATGCTCAATTATGAACTACAATTATGAGCATTTTATGAACATTCTTTTCTTACTTTAACTTTCTTTCTTCATTCCTTAGCTTTCCTTATCTTACTTAACTTTCTATCATTGTTCCTTATCTTTCCTTCTCTTACTTTAACTTTCTATCATTTGTTCCTTAACTTTTCTTATCTTATAACCTTTAGTGTTCGTACCAACATCTTTAATCATGAGATCATAAATGTGATGCTTCCCTTGTGGAAGACTTAAGACCATCGAACTTCAAGGCCATGTACCTCACATCTAGGAGGTCTAACTTTAACTTTATTTTCATTACCTCAAAACAAGGAGGCTGTTACGACACTTTCTTTTTATCTTTATGTTACATTCTTAATAACTTTAGTGAGCATTTCAAATGCAATCACATCATATGCAACACACTTACAAGTCATAGCTTGTACTATAAAATCTATTGCATAACAAATGCAACATAAAACGCAAACACATTTTGCTAATCATAATTTGTACTTTGAAACTTATTGTATAACAAATGCAACTTATTGCATAATCAATGCATCATAAAATTTATAACTTAAGCTATAAAATATTATGTAGTATCAAAATGCAAAACATACTTTAAATACTTTGAAAATCATAACTTGAACTTTTAAAAATATTATACATATCAATATGCAAATAAACTTTAAACATAATAGTTGCAAATTCGTTGCAAATCTTGCTTTGAATCTTTAAAATCTTTTGCATATAAAAATGCAAACATACTTTAAAAACAACTTGCATAACAATTGCAAACAAATTTACAATTATGTAAATAAGCATTTAAAAATCATTTACTTCATGCTGTAGGTGAGATCTGAACTTACTCGAACTATGCTCTAGCATTCTCTATTCCATTTATTTCCCATTCCTTTCCCTTCCATTAGTTGACCTCTGTGTCCTGATCATACGACATCCGACTAATTAGTTAACTTTCTTTATTATCAATCTACTCGATTGATAATAAAAAGTAGACATTAAACATTCATTTCCTCTTAAATCCCCTGTCCCATGTGACGGTTTCGTTAGTTAACACATTACGGAACATTTTCCATCTAAGAACATTTTGCTAATTCAGAGTTTTCAACTTTGTTTCAGCTGTTTTTGTAAAAATGATGTTTTTACCTTTTTTGGGTTTTTTGTCAACTTCATAATTCTATAAAACCCATTGCTTAACTTTAACGTTTCATTACTTACATATTACAGAAAAATCCCCAATTTGGAGCGTTTTCTGACATCGGGTGTTTCGAGTCCGTTTTAGTCTTTTTCATAAAATGACCATTTTGCTCTTAACTCTTTTTCTTTCATTATTTCCTTAACTAAACTTTAATTTCCTTAAAAACTTAGCATCGATGGTACTTACTGCCTAGAGTAGTGTAGGAAACCAACTTTCCCTAGTGAAAACCCAGTTTTCACACCATTTCAGAGTTTTGGCCCAAAATACAAAATATTTACATTTTTGTCCGCGGGATCAAAAATAATCTTTTTAAACCATTATTCCTCATTTTTCATGAGGAACATTTTTGCTCAAAGTACCATTTTCAAAATCCTTTGGAAAAATGACATTTTTGCCCTTTAAAAAATTTTCCAATTGTAACAAATTCTTGTAAAATTAAAATCTCACAAATGGTTGAGATTTTTGACGAACTGTCCATGAATTATAACAGTTTCGTTGAGATCTACAACTTTCATGTTGTAACTTTTTTGAAATTCCCACTGTACATGGTGTTTTTAGGCATTTTTCAATTCTACCGAGAAGAAACCTTTTCTTTCAATTTTGTCCTTGGGACATTTTTGTAAAAATCTATTTTTAATCAACATCTCTACCCTTACAAGGGTAGTTCTAACTCTTGTTTCAATCATTTTCATGCCCACTCATCAATTTTGTAAAATTACTACCAAAATTACAAAAATAACACTTTTTTCATAAACCATTTTCAACATTCACCCCTTAATTTCAACCATACCCATATGCCATAAATCATATCCTCATGGAATTTAATCAAAGCTTTGCTTGATAACCCACATGATTTTTGAAATAACAAAAATCAAAACAAAATCACTAAACTTTTAAATTTAAAGAATCAAATCTTACCCAAATAACACTTTGTGCTTCTAGCCCTCCAAGAGCTCCTTTAAAACCTTTTTCCTAAGCATTTCTCACACAAAAATGCTTTGAATTAACTTTCCTTCCTTAACTCAAGAAAAACCATAAGAAACCTTGAAAAAAGTCAAGGCTTTTACCTTAAAAATTGTTGAAATTCCTTGGGCTTTGCTTCTTGAACTTAAATGGGGTCAATTTACAAAGATGTGAAGTTGCAAAATTTTTGGGAGTGCTCATCCATGGCTGCTAGTTTTGGGAGGAAGAAGAAAATGGCATTTTCCAGCTTAATTTCACATTAAATGCAAGCTTATCTCTTTAGGTGACCCATAGTAATCCATTAGTTCACCTAGGTGTCTCCATGGGATTGGGCCAACTTTATGGCATGGTGGCCCAATGAAATCCAATTGAGTGTCCACTTGGTGGGCCCCAAAATTTACACTATGTAATTTTTTACCACACAGTATTTTTCTTATATTGCCGTGGTAAAATCAGCGCAAAAACATATCCTTAGACTGTATAAAATATTTTACTTGCCTCTAATTTATTTTTGGAGGCCAAACATTGTTGGAAAAATAGGTGTGAGGTGCGCAGCGAAAATTTTAAAAATTTTAACATCAAAGTATTTTTCCAAAACACAAGTTTGACATGCTATATGTATAAATTAAATAGATCTTACTAACCTTTATGTGCCGAAGAACCTTCGCGACCCGTGAAGAGAAGTAACATTCTAGAAAAGCCTCAATCAACTAGTCTTCTTTGCTATTCTCTATCCGCGATCGGAGCGAGTGTGGGCTCACACGTGCAGCGCTTCCACCGGTGACTCTCCTTCCAACTAATCGAGAGAACCCAAAGCTAGTGTTCGTGATTTGTGAACAAAAGCTCTCAGGGAGTTTTTAGATGCTCACCAGAAGAGTATCACTCTTAATCTCTCAATTGATCTGAGTAAATCATGAGACTCACTCCCTTTATATAGCGATTGGTCCTAGGGTCAGTCCTTATCAGATTAGGTCTCAAAAACTGAAAACAGAATCAAGTTTGGATCAATATCTGTTAAGATCCGCGTGTAAATGTGTAATCTTATCGCTCGTTGATCGGCAGGCTGAACATCCTAATCGACAAGCCGAACATGCCCCATCGGCAGGCCAAACGCGTCATTCGATAGGCCAAACTGCCGCATAAATATCTCCGCGAATCTTTTACTTTCCACCCAAGATTCTATAGGATAAAGTCTCAGTTTTGATTCAAATAACCCAATACAAAAGTTATCTGATCAAAAAAAACTTTATCAAGATAATCTCTAAGAAAATAAATCAATTCATAATAATTCTACAAGTTTATCTTGATCTAATTTATCCAAAATTAAATCAACCGATAAGCAGACAAGAATTATCCGATCCCAATAATTCAACAAGTTTATCTTAAATTAATTTTATTACAAAATTAATTTAACCAATAAATAGACATGAATTGTTTGATTCTTTCAAATTTTAAACCAATCTGATAAATCCGACATAAGTCATCAATTATTGAAAAAGCACACCGTATCGTTACAGGATTTTGTGAGCTAGCAAAGGGGACCAAAATGGACCTATAAAGTTTAGGCTCTCGATAATTATGAAACCCAATATCCCAAATATACATTTCATAATTATCAACTCCAACGCTACTCCACTAAAAGCTTGGAGCTACACTCTCGAACTTTATAGAATTACGAAGCCCGTGCAGCTAAGTCTTCATGACATATCAAAGTGTATCGTGTCCCCATGTGATAATCCAATTACAGGATAACGCATATAAGAGGATATCATTACTCCTAAAGAGGAGCTATGGTTTCCATATCTATGAATAACAAGTCTACGCTATCAAGAGTCATGCCTCCAACGTAACGGTATGCATGCCACTATTGAGATGTGGGAGTCACCCTTTGATACATCAAAAGACACAAGTCGAGACAACGGGCCCACTATCCATCTCAAGATTAAGATACAATTCAAATGATTGTCTAAAGTGAATCGATTTGCCAAGATAGAATTATTAATCCAAATCAATTCACTTTGTGTCCCGATCCAACACATCGTCACCTATGACAACGTGCTAATGTTTCTATTCACAGAGTCTAACTCCGATGGTCAAGACAAACCATCTCCCAATAGGGATATAGACAACGTAACAATGTTTACATGAATAAAGCGTCTAACTTTATTCCCTCGATTGTGGATCATATGTTTTAGACCATCTCCTTAAGAATCGTGTCTTCCACATAATCAGTCCATCATATGCCCAATTCTTAATGTTTAGACCCACAGTCTTAGACTACTGTTTGCTTAACATACATTCAACAAATATGAAAGTAAAGAGAACAAGATTTGGTATATATAAATGAATAAATTCTTTATTGATAAAAATGTCTCCAAAAACGTTTTACATTTTATTCCTTAGGGCATACATATTTAACCATCTCCCACTTGCACTAAGTGAGTAAATATAGCAAATCTCGCATCCCCATAGCTTCCACATGTTTCTCGAAGACTCTCCCTGTAAGTGTCTTCATAAATGGATCAGTTAAATTTTCCTCTGACGCGATCTTGCACACCGTGACATGCCCGCCCTCAATGAAGTCCTTTATCAAATGATACTTCCGATCAATATGTTTACTCTTCTTGTGAAATCTCGATTCCTTAGCATTAGCTACCACTGCACTGTTATCACAATACAGTGATACCGCCTTATCCATGCCAGGAACAACCTCAAGATCCCCAAGGAACTTGTGGAGCCACACTGCTTCTTTCGAAGCATCACTAGCCGCCACATACTCCGCCTCCATCGTTGAATCTGAAGTGCAATCTTGCTTTGCACTTCTCCAACTGATGGCACCGTTGCCCAGAGTAAACACAAACCCATAAGTCGATTTCCTAGAATCCAGACAGGATTGAAAATCTGACTTAGTGTATCCTAGAGGAGTCAAGTCCTCACCCGAATACACAAGCATATACCCTTGAGTCCTTCTCAAGTACTTGAAAATATGCTTTACCGCAACCCAGTGATTTGGTCCTGGATCCGCCTAAAATCGATTTACAATCTCGACTGCATAGCTAATATCCGGTCGTGTGCAAAGCATGACATACATGAGACTACCCACTGCTGAAGCATAAGGCACCTTCTTCATGTATTCTCTTTCTTCATAAGACTTTGGAGAGTCTTTCTTAGAATGAGTAATTCCAGACCTAGATGGTTGCCCACCTTTCTTGGAATCTTGCATTGCAAACCTCCTGAGAATTTTATCTATACAGCCGGCCTGTGACAAAGCTATCATTTTGTTCTTCCTATCCCAAAAGATCTGGATACCGAGAACAAAATTAGCCTCACCCAAGTCTTTCATGTCAAACTGCTTGGTCAACCATAATTTGACTGATGACAACGCCCCAATGTCGTTGCCAATTAGCAGAATGTCATCTACATAGAGCAGTAGAAAAACCACCTTCCCATCCTTTATGTGTTTATAAACACATGGTTCATCCACATTTTGTGAGAACCCATAAGTCTTGATCACCCGATCAAATCTTATGTTCCAAGAACGAGAAGCCTACTTAAGTCCAGAAATTGACTTTAGCAGCTTACAAACCTTACCTTCTTGACCCGCGACTTTGAACCCGTCTGGTTGTTCCACATAAATGGACTCATCAAGATAGCCAATTAGAAAAGCCGTCTTGACATCCATCTGCCAAATCTCGTAGTTGAGAGCGGCAGCTATGGACAAGAGAATCCGGATGGACTTAAGCATGGCTACAGGCGAAAAGGTTTCCTCATAATCGATTCCTTCCTTTTGCATATAACCCTTAGCTACCAGTCTAGCCTTAAAGGTTTCGACCTTTCCATCTACTCCTCTTTTCCTCTTGTAGATCCACTTACATCCTATGGGTTTTACCCCTTCAGGAAGATCCACAAGCTCCTATACATGATTAGTCTCCATAGACTTCATCTCTACGTTCATCCAGTTCAGCCAAGAAGACTTTCCCATTGAGCATATACCTCTCAGGTTGATGCCTAATCCTCCCACTACGCCGAAGCCCCTGAGGTTGTTGTTTAGGTTCATTTGGTTTTTCGACACTGATCGGAATGGTTTCATTCGGAACCTCCGGAGTGATCTGATCACTCCTTAACTCCTCAAGCACCACTTTGCTTCGAGGTTTAAAGTCGTCCATATAACTCTCTTCAAGGAAAGTTGCATTAGCAGAAACCACGACTTTATTTTCCTTTGGGTTATAAAAATCCCCCCTTTTTGTCCCTTTTGGATATCCTACAAACACGCAAACTTCTGAACGTGCTTCCAACTTATTCGGATCCTTAAACATGACATGAGCCAGACATCCCCATATTCGAATATGGTTTAAGGATGTCTTCCTCATTGTCCACAACTCGTGAGGAGTTTTAGGGACCGATTTTGAAGGCACATTGTTCAAAAGATAACATGCAGTTTGTAATGCATATCCCCAAAAAGATAAAGGTAATGATGAATAACTCATCATGGATCTGATCATATCCAACAAAGTCTTATTTCTTCTCTCAGCTACGCCATTTTGCTGTTGAGTGCCCGGCGCAGTCAAATGGGATAAAATCCCATTCTCTAACAAGTGTCCCAAGAATTCATCAGAAAGGTATTCTCCACCTCTATCGGATCGAAGTGCCTTTATGGGTCCACCTAATTGCTTTTCCACTTCAGCCCGAAACTCCTTGAACTTGTCAAAAGTTTCACTTTTGTGGTGCATCAGGCACACATACCCATATCTTGAGTAATCGTCGATAAAAGTGATGAAGTACTCATACCTTCCTCGTGCCCGGATGTTCATTGGTCCGCAAACATCACTATGCACAAGTTCTAGAACCCCTTCAGCCCTATTCCCCTTAGACCCGTATGGTCTTTTGGTCATTTTACCCTCCAAACAAGATTCACATTGAGGTATAGATTCCACCTTTAAGTGACTTAAAGGTCCATCCCTTACCAACCTTTGAATCCTATTCAGGTTAATGTGACCAATGAGTAAATGCCAAAGATAAGTCTTATTAGAGTGAGAAGTTTTAAGTCTTTTAGAGTTATTATCATTCATCTCGGCATTAAGCAAAAAGTCCATCTTAGGTTTGATAAAATATAGATTATTTTGCATCCATCCAGAACAGATAAAAGATTTATTTTTACGAATCACCACTTTTTCATTAAAAGATACCACGTAGGAGTCTTTAAATAAACAAGATACAAAAATTAAATTCTTTTTAAATTTAGGAACATAAAAACAGTCTTTTCCTATAGTTATCAAAGTAAAGTTGGACGTCTCCCACTACTAACGCTAAGACCAAGGATCCATCGTCCATCCGAAGTGTGAAGTCTTCATCTAGCAGACTTCTCGTTTCTTTGAACCCCTGCAGAGAAACACAAACATGATTAGTTGCACCGGAATTTATGACCCAAACGTCACTGGATTCCTCAACCAAACAAGTTTCTAAATGCAGAAGATCACACCTACCTCTTTTGGAAAGGAAGTCTTTGCAATGCTTCTTAATATGCTTGACCTTTCCATAGAAGAAGCACTTAAGCTTATTTGGGTTCTTCTTCTTCTTCTTCTTGCTCTTGGTGTTAGCAAGAATAGAAGACTTCCTATTCTTGGCCCGTTGCTTTTTTCCATTCTCAGAGTTAGAATTGGAACCAGAAGCAGCTACCATATTGGCCTCACCACCCGCAGGAGACTCCCTAATCAGTAGTTTGAACTCCTGCAACTATTTCATCAGTTCTGTTAAGGTCATATCCTGTCTATTGCTCAAATTAAATGTAGCTTTAAACGGAATAAATTCCTTAGACAGAGTCTCAAAGACCATAGCCATTTGAGTTTCAGCATCGATGTTGGCTCCATTGGTTTGAGCCTCAGCGAGGTAACCCATGACCAACATCATATGCTCCTTTACAGATGTCCCCGATTTCTGTCTACAGTTAAGAAGTTTCCGAAGCACCCCTTGCCGCTTTGTTATGGTCGGGCCTCCAAACATGTCCTCAAGATTATCCAAGATCTACTTCGCAGTCTCATAATCTTGATGTTGAGCCTGCAGCACATTATTCATGCTGGCCATAACATAACAGCGGGCCTGATCATTAGCATCTTTCCAGTGGTCATACGCTTGGAATTGCTCATTAGATGAGTCTCTCGTAGGTTCGAGAGGACAAGGGGTTGTCAGAACATATTTCAGTTTCTCAAAGGATAGGACGATATCTAGGTTCCGTTTCCAATCATTGTAATTCTCACCAGTTAACAGGTTTTTGTCAAGTATAGATGATAAAACATTTTTAGACATTTTTAATCTACAACAAAGAATCATATACCAAACATAAGCAAACATATCATAATAATTTAGTAAGATAATACAATCATGTAAAATCATACAAATGTGTTTATGTGTCAAAACCTTGAAAATATCACAACCTTACAACGATAATTCCCAACTCAGAATTCAACAAGCTCCTAGGGGAGTCATGCCAAATTCAATTAGGAACACGGATCCCCTCCTAATTAATATATGCCTTCCAGGGCCCGTATGATCCAGTATATATTAATAATCGTTTCTTTGGCTATTAATTTTATTAACAGAGCTCCTAGGGGAGGTTAATAATAAAATTAACATGAGTGTATAACTATTGTTTCAATATTTTATCCATAGTTTATAATCACCATCTAGGGGTGTGCAACCATAAATCAAGCTAAAATTTCTTATCCTCTCAGAGATCTAATCTGGTACATGACAGAAATCCCTTCCTAGGGGTCGATACCACCATGTTCTTCCTATGGACCAACGATGGAGGCCTTAGGTTCTCTCTTCAAAAACCTTCTCCCACTCAATCTTTTAAAGTCAAGGTTTTATTTTAAAATTATGCATGAACAATTTTCATATGAGCGGCACTTCCTATTCTATATGACATGTTATCAATATACATGGCAAATCATATTATAATGCAGATAAACAAAACAATCAAGCAAAGCTACAAGCAAAATAATAATAACCGTAATATTATGGTTCCATCCTAGAGAATAGAAAACTAAGATTATAAGAGAATAATCGAGACATAAATCGATTCTTCATCCTTGAATCCTCAAGTTGTGTCCTGTTGGAAACAAAGTGCGCAGCGGAATTTTTTAAAAAAATTTCATCAGAGTATTTTCCAAAATACAAGTATGACATGTTATATGTATAAATTAAACAGATCTTACTAACCTCAGTGTGCCGAAGAACCTCCGCGACCTGTGTAGAGAAGTAACGTTCCAGAAGAGCCTCAACCAACTGGTCTTCTTTGCTATTCTCTATCCACAACCGGAGTGAGTGTGGGCTCACACGTACAGCTCTTCCACCAGTGACTCTCCTTCCAACCAATAGAGAGAACCCAAAGCTAGTGTTCGTGATTTGTGAACAAAAGCTCTCAGGGAGTTTTCAGATGCTCACTAGAAGAGTATCACTCTTAATCTCTCAAATTGATCTGAGTAAATCATTAGACTCACTCCCTTTTTATACCTATTGGTCCTTGGGGTCAGTCCATATCAGATTAGGTCTCAAAAATCGAAACAGAATCAAGTTCGGATCAATATCTGATAAGATACGCGTGAAAAACGCGTAATCTTAGCTGTCGCGGTCGGCATGCCGAACTGTGAGATAGGCAGGCCGAACTGGCCAGTTCGGCAGGCCGAACTTTCTGATCGGCAGGCCGAACTGCCGAGAAAAAATCTCCGCGAATCTTTTATTTTCCACCCGAGATTCTAAAGGATAAAGTCTCAGTTTTGATTCAAATAGCCCAATAGAAAAGATATCTGATCAAAACAAACTCTATCAAGATAATCTCTAAGAAAATAAATCAATTCAAAATAATTCCACAAGTTTATCTTGTTCTAATTGTCCAAAATTAAAACAACCGATAAACAGACAAGAATTATCCGAACGCCATAATTCAACAAGTTCATCTTGAACTAATTTCTTACAAAATTAATTCAACCGATAAACAGACATGAATTATTTGATTCTTATAAATTTTAAACCAATCTGATAAATCCGACATAAGTCACCAATTATTGGAAAAGCACGCCGTGTCGTTACAGGACTTTGTGAGCTAGCAAAGGGGACCAAAATGGACCTATAAAGTTCAAGCTCATGATAATTATGAAACCCAATATCCCAGATATACATTTCACAATTATCAACTCCAACGCTACTCCACTAAAAGCTTGGAGCTGCACTCTCGAACTTTACAGAATTACGAAGCTCGTGTAGCTAAGTCTCCATGACATATCATAGTGTATCGCATCCCCATATGATCATCCATAATCGGCTTAAGGACAAGTTCTGTCTTACCTTCCCGATTATTTTTATCTTACGTTCCATTGTCTCACCATTAGAAAACTTACCATCCAAAGATAGTATACCATTCGGTTACACCTATGTATCCAAATGGTTGAGCGCTCCAGTTTTCCAATTACAGGACAACGCATATAAGAGGATATCATTACTCCTAAAGAGGAGCTATGGATTCCATATCTATGAATAACAAGTCTACGCTATCAAGAGTCATGCCTCCAACGTACCGGCATGCATGCCACTATAGAGATGTGGGAGTCACCCATTGGTACATCAAAAGACACAAGTCGAGACAACGGGCCCATTATTCATCTCAGGATTAAGATACAATACAAACGACTGTCTAAAGTGAATCGATTTGCCAAGACAGAATTATTAATCCAAATCAATTCACTTTATGTCCCGATCCAACACATCGTCACCTATGACAACGCGCCAATGTTTCTATTCACGGAGTCCAACTCCGATGGCCAAGACAAACCATCTCCCAAAAGGGATATAGACAACATAACAATCTTTACATGAATAAAGCGCCCAACTTTATTCCCTCGATTGCGGATCATATATTTTAGACCATCACCTTAAGAGTCGTGTCTACCGCATAATCATCCCATCATATGCCCAACTCTTAAGGTTTAGACTGACAGTCTCAGACTACTGTTTGCTTATCATACATTCAACGAATATGAACGTAAAGAGGACAATATTTGGTATATATAAATGAATAAATTCTTTATTGATAAAAAATGTCTCCAAAAACGTATTACATTTTTACTCCTTAGAGCATACATGTCTAACAATCTCCCACTTGCACTAAGTGAGTAAATACTGCAAATTTCGCATCCCCATAGCTTCCACATGCCTTTCGAAGACTCTCCCAGAAAGTGTCTTCGTAAATGGATCAGCTAAATTGTCCTCTGACGCGATCTTGCACACCGTGACATGCCCGCTCTCAACGAAGTCCTTTATCACATGATACTTCCGATCAATATGCTTACTCTTCTTGTGAAATCTTGGTTCCTTAGCATTAGCTACCGCCGCACTGTTATCACAGTACAGTGATACCGCTTTATCCATACCAGGAACTACCTCAAGATCCCCAAGGAACTTGCGGAGCCACACTGCTTCTTTCGAAGCATCACTAGCCGCCACATACTCGGCCTCCATCGTTGAATCCGAAGTGCAATCTTGCTTCGCACTTCTCCAACTGATGGCACCGCCACCCAGGGTAAACACAAACCCTGAAGTCGATTTCCTAGAATCCAGGCAGGATTGAAAATCCGAATCAGTGTATCCTAGAGGAGTTAAATCCTCACCCGAATACACAAGCATATACCCTCGAGTCCTTCTCAGGTACTTGAAAATATGCTTTACCGCAACCCAATGGTTCGGTCCTGGATCCGCCTGAAATCGACTCACAATCCCGACCGCATAGCTAATATCCGGTCGAGTGCAAAGCATGGCATACATGAGACTACCTACTGCCGAAGCATAAGGCACCTTCTTCATGTATTCTCTTTCTTCATAAGACTTTGGAGAGTCTTTCTTAGAAAGAGTAATTCCAGACCTAGATGGTTGCCCACCTTTCTTGGAATCCTGCATTGCAAACCTCCTGAGAATTTTATCTATGTAGCAGGCCTGTGACAAAGCTATCATTTTGTTCTTCCTATCCCGCAAGATCTGGATACCGAGAACAAAATTAGCCTCACCCAAGTCCTTCATGTCAAACTGCTTGGTCAACCATAATTTGACCGATGACAACGCCCCAACGTCATTGCCAATTAGCAGAATGTCATCTACATAGAGTAGTAGAAAAACCACCTTCCCATTCTTAATGTGTTTGTAAACACATGGTTCATCCACATTTTGTGAGAACCCATAAGTCTTGATCACTTGATCAAATCTTATGTTCCAAGAACGAGAAGCCTGCTTAAGTCCATAAATAGACTTTAGCAACTTACAAACCTTACCCTCTTGACCCGCGACCTTGAACCCGTCTGGTTGTTCCATATAAATGGACTCATCAAGATAGCCATTTAGAAAAGCCGTCTTGACATCCATCTGCCAAATCTCGTAGTCGAGAGCGGCAGCTATGGACAAGAGAATCCGGATGGACTTAAGCATGGCTACAGGCGAAAAGGTTTCCTCATAATCGATTCCTTCCTTTTGCGTATAACCCTTAGCTACCAGTCTAGCCTTAAAGGTTTCGACCTTTCCATCCACTCCTCTTTTCCTCTTGTAGATCCACTTACACCCTATGGGTTTTACCCCTTCGGGAAGATCCACAAGCTCCCAGACCCGATTAGTCTCCATAGACTTCATCTCAATGTTCATGGCCTCTGTCCAGAGTCTTGAATCAACATCCTCCATAGCTTCTGCGTAAGTATAAGGATCCCTGTCATGTTCATCCGGTTCAGCCAAAAAGACCTCCCCATTGAACATATACCTCTCTAGTTGACGCCCGATCCTCCCACTACGCCGAAGCCCCTGTGGTTGTTGTTCAGGTTTGTTTGGTTTTTCTACACCGATCGGAATGGTTTCGTTCGGAACCTCCGGAGTAAACGGATTACCCCTCAACTCCTCAAGCACCACTTTGCTTTGAGGTTTAAAGTCGTTCATGTAACTCTCCTCAAGGAAAGTTGCATTAGTTGAAACCACGACTTTATTTTCCTTTGGGTTATAAAAATAACCCCCTTTAGTCCCTTTTGGATATCCTACAAACACGCAAACTTCTGAACGTGCTTCCAACTTATTCGGATCCTTAAACAGGACATGAGCTGGACATCCCCATATGCGAATATGGTTTAAGGATGTCTTCCGTCTTGTCCACAACTCGTGAGGAGTTTTAGGGACCGATTTTGAAGGCACATTGTTCAAAAGATAACATGCGGTTTGTAGTGCATATCCCCAAAAGGATAAAGGCAATGATGAATAACTCATCATGGACCGAATCATGTCCAACAAAGTCCTATTCCTTCTCTCCGCTACGCCATTCTGCTGCGGAGTGCCCGGCGCAGTCAAATGGGATAAAATCCCATTCTCTAACAAGTGTCCCAAGAACTCATCAGAAAGGTATTCCCCACCTCGATCAGATCGAAGTGCCTTTATGGGTCTACCCAATTGCTTTTCCACTTCAGCCCGAAACTCCCTGAACTTATCATAAGTTTCGCTTTTGTGGTGCATTAGGTACACATACCCATATCTTGAGTAATCGTCAATAAAAGTGACGAAGTACTCATACCCTCCTCGTGCCCGGATGTTCATCGGTCCGCAAACATCACTATGCACAAGTTCTAGAACCCCTTCGGCCCTATTGCCCTTAGACCCGTATGGTCTTTTGGTCATTTTACCCTCCAAACAAGACTCACATTGAGGTATAGATTCCACCCTTAAGTGACTTAAAGGTCCATCCCTTACCAACCTTTGAATCCTATTCAGGTTAATATGGCCAAGGCGCAAATGCCAAAGATAAGTCTTATTAGAGTGAGAAGTTTTAAGTCTTTTTGAGTCATTATCATTTATCTCAGCATTAAGCAATAAGTCCATCTTAGGTTTGATAAAATATAGATTATTTTGCATCCATCCAGAACAGATAAAAGATTTGTTTTTACGAATCACCACTTTTTCATTAAAAGATACCACGTAGGAGTCTTTAAATAAAGAAGATACAGAAATTAAATTCCTTTTAAATTTAGGAACATAAAAACAATCTCGCAAAATTAAACTCCTATAATTATCAAAATAAAGATGGACATCTCCCACTGCTTCCGCTGAGACCAAGGATCCATCGCCCATCCGAAGCGTTAAGTCTTCACGAAGTAGACTTCTCGTTTCTTTGAATCCCTGCAGAGAAACACAAACATGATTAGTTGCACCAGAATCTATGACCCAAATGTCATTGGATTCCTCAACCAAACAAGTTTCTAAATATAGAAGATCACACCTACCTCCCTTGGAAAGGAAGTCCTTGCAATGCTTCTTTATATGCCCGACCTTACCACAGAAGAAGCACTTAAGCTTCTTTGGGTTCTTCTTCTTCTTCTTCTTGCTCTTGGTAGCAATAGGAATAGAAGACTTACCACTCTTGGCCCGTTGCTTCTTTCCATTCCCAGAGTTAGGATTGGAACCAGAAGCAGCTACCATATTGGCCTCTCCACCAGCAGGAGACTCCCTGATCAGCAGTTCAAACTCCTGTAACTGTTTCATCAGTTCTGTCAAGGTCATATCCCGTCTATTGCTTAGATTAAAAGTAGCTCTAAACGGAATAAATTCCTTAGACAGAGTTTCAAAGACCATAGTCATCTGAGTTTCAGCATCGATGTCGGCTCCATTGGTTTGAGCCTCAGCGAGGTAACCCATGACCAACATCATGTGCTCCTTTACAGATGTCCCCGGTCTCTGTCTACAGTTTAAGAGTTTCCGAAGCGCCCCTTGCCGCTTTGTTATGGCCTGGCCTCCAAACATATCCTCAAGATTATCCAAGATCTGCTTCGCAGTCTCATAATCCTGATGTTGAGCCTGCAGCACGTTATTCATGCTAGCCATAACATAGCAGCGGGCCTGATCATTAGCATCTTTCCAGCGTTCGTACGCTTGGAATTGCTCATTACTTGAGTCTCCCGTAGGCTCGGGAGGACAAGGAGTTGTCAGTACATATTTCAGTTTCTCAAAGGATAGGACGATGTCCAGGTTCCGTTTCCAATCATTATAGTTCTCACCGGTTAATTGGTTTTTGTCAAGTATCGATGATAAAGCGTTTTTAGACATTTTCAATCTACAATAAAGAATCATATACCAAACATAAGCAAACATATTTAATAATTTAGTAAGATAACACAATCATGTAAATTATACAAATGTGTTTATGTGTCAAAACCTTGAAAATATCACAACCTTACAACGATAATTCCCAACTCAGAATTCAACAAGCTCCTAGGGGAGTCATGCCAAATTCAATCAGGAACACGGATCCCCTCCTGATTAATATATGCCATCCAGGACCCGTATGATCCAGCATATACTAATAATCGTTTCTTTGGCCATTAATTTTATTAACAGAGCTCCTAGGGGAGGTTAATAATAAAATTAACGTGAGTGTATAACCACCGTTTCAATATTTTATCCATGATTTATAATCACCACCTAGGGGTGTGCAACCATAAATCATACTAAAATACCTTATCCTTTTAGAGATCCAATCTGGTACATGATAGAAATCCCTTCCTAGGGGTTGGGACCATCATGTTCTTCCTATGGACCAACGATGGAGGCCTTAGGTTCTCTCTTCGAAAACCTTCTCCCACTCAATCTTTTGAAGTCAAGGTTTTATTTTAAAATTATGCATGAACAATTTTAATATGAGCGGCACTCCCTATTCTATATGACATGTTATCAATATACATGGTAAATCATATTATAATGCAGACAAGCAAAGCAATCAAGCAAAGCTACAAGCATAATAATAATAACCGTAATATTATGGTTCCACCCTAGAGAATAGAAAAACTAAGATTACAAGAGAATAATCGAGACATTTATCGATTCTTCATCCTTGAATCCTCAAGCTGTATCCTTCTTCATGTAATATCCATCTTCAAGTCCTCAATCCCGTATGAATCGAACACTTCATATTTCCGGTCATATCCAAATTTAATGTTTCTCAGAATCGTCCCAAAAAATAAAATTAAAACTGCACCAAAAATTGCACCTTTTCTGGACACCTGGATGCTCTCTGTCGGCAGGCCGATCTAGGTGATCGGTCTGCCGATCATGGTGGTTCGGCCTGCCGAACATGAAGGTTCGGCCTGCCGGCAGAGCACCAAAATTTCTGCCCCACTGTCGGCCTGCCGGACCGTACGTCCGGCCTGCCGGTCTGTGACCTTCGGCCTGCCGAACTGTGAGGTCCGGCATGCCGACCGAGCAGAAAACCCTCAATCCAGAAAATACAATTTTAATGCAATTCATCAATTTTATTTTCAACAATTCAAAAACATAAAATTAGAGACTCAGGAAATACCTGGAGGCGCCATCATCTATCTTCAAGATCCGACTTCTCGTTCCGTCTTCTCCGAATAATTATTTAATTACAAAATTCTTACAAATTAAATAATAATTCCTAGACGGAGATGATAGTCCGCCATCTAATTACATGAAAAACTTAGATACACATTCTAACCTCTAAGGAACCATAACCGGTATTAATTAATTAATAAATAATTAAACAACAATTTAATCAACCATAATTAATTAATAAACATTCACCACATAATCCATGACAACATATATATTATATAGAAACCTAGAGTGCCATCTCTCTATAAAATTCAATTCAAGCATTGGAGAGATTAAGATCACAAAATTTATGCATATAACATGATCACAAACTTGCAAATTTATGTAAAAACCTCGTCTCTGATACCAATTGTTGGAAACAAAGTGCGCAGCGGAATTTTTTAAAAAAATTTCATCAGAGTATTTTCCAAAATACAAGTATGACATGTTATATGTATAAATTAAACAGATCTTACTAACCTCAGTGTGCCGAAGAACCTCCGCGACCTGTGTAGAGAAGTAACGTTCCAGAAGAGCCTCAACCAACTGGTCTTCTTTGCTATTCTCTATCCACAACCGGAGTGAGTGTGGGCTCACACGTACAGCTCTTCCACCAGTGACTCTCCTTCCAACCAATAGAGAGAACCCAAAGCTAGTGTTCGTGATTTGTGAACAAAAGCTCTCAGGGAGTTTTCAGATGCTCACTAGAAGAGTATCACTCTTAATCTCTCAAATTGATCTGAGTAAATCATTAGACTCACTCCCTTTTTATACCTATTGGTCCTTGGGGTCAGTCCATATCAGATTAGGTCTCAAAAATCGAAACAGAATCAAGTTCGGATCAATATCTGATAAGATACGCGTGAAAAACGCGTAATCTTAGCTGTCGCGGTCGGCATGCCGAACTGTGAGATAGGCAGGCCGAACTGGCCAGTTCGGCAGGCCGAACTTTCTGATCGGCAGGCCGAACTGCCGAGAAAAAATCTCCGCGAATCTTTTATTTTCCACCCGAGATTCTAAAGGATAAAGTCTCAGTTTTGATTCAAATAGCCCAATAGAAAAGATATCTGATCAAAACAAACTCTATCAAGATAATCTCTAAGAAAATAAATCAATTCAAAATAATTCCACAAGTTTATCTTGTTCTAATTGTCCAAAATTAAAACAACCGATAAACAGACAAGAATTATCCGAACGCCATAATTCAACAAGTTCATCTTGAACTAATTTCTTACAAAATTAATTCAACCGATAAACAGACATGAATTATTTGATTCTTATAAATTTTAAACCAATCTGATAAATCCGACATAAGTCACCAATTATTGGAAAAGCACGCCGTGTCGTTACAGGACTTTGTGAGCTAGCAAAGGGGACCAAAATGGACCTATAAAGTTCAAGCTCATGATAATTATGAAACCCAATATCCCAGATATACATTTCACAATTATCAACTCCAACGCTACTCCACTAAAAGCTTGGAGCTGCACTCTCGAACTTTACAGAATTACGAAGCTCGTGTAGCTAAGTCTCCATGACATATCATAGTGTATCGCATCCCCATATGATCATCCATAATCGGCTTAAGGACAAGTTCTGTCTTACCTTCCCGATTATTTTTATCTTACGTTCCATTGTCTCACCATTAGAAAACTTACCATCCAAAGATAGTATACCATTCGGTTACACCTATGTATCCAAATGGTTGAGCGCTCCAGTTTTCCAATTACAGGACAACGCATATAAGAGGATATCATTACTCCTAAAGAGGAGCTATGGATTCCATATCTATGAATAACAAGTCTACGCTATCAAGAGTCATGCCTCCAACGTACCGGCATGCATGCCACTATAGAGATGTGGGAGTCACCCATTGGTACATCAAAAGACACAAGTCGAGACAACGGGCCCATTATTCATCTCAGGATTAAGATACAATACAAACGACTGTCTAAAGTGAATCGATTTGCCAAGACATAATTATTAATCCAAATCAATTCACTTTATGTCCCGATCCAACACATCGTCACCTATGACAACGCGCCAATGTTTCTATTCACGGAGTCCAACTCCGATGGCCAAGACAAACCATCTCCCAAAAGGGATATAGACAACATAACAATCTTTACATGAATAAAGCGCCCAACTTTATTCCCTCGATTGCGGATCATATATTTTAGACCATCACCTTAAGAGTCGTGTCTACCGCATAATCATCCCATCATATGCCCAACTCTTAAGGTTTAGACTGACAGTCTCAGACTACTGTTTGCTTATCATACATTCAACGAATATGAACGTAAAGAGGACAATATTTGGTATATATAAATGAATAAATTCTTTATTGATAAAAAATGTCTCCAAAAACGTATTACATTTTTACTCCTTAGAGCATACATGTCTAACATGTCCTTCTTCACATAATTCCCATCTTCAAGTCTTCAATCTCGTATGAATCAAATACTTCATATTTCTGGTTATATCCAAATTTAGTGTTTCTCAGAATTGTCTCAAAAATAAAATTAAAACTGTACCGCAAAAATTGCATCTTTTTCGGAAATTTTCCAGCCCTCGGTCGGCAGGCCGATCTGGGTGATTGGCTTGCCAGTCATGCTTCATCGGCCAGCCGATCTATAAGATCGGCCTACCGACCCATGAAAGTTCGGTATGCCGAACTGGAAGTTTGGCCTGCCGGCAGAGCCACTCTATTTCTGCTCCACTATCGGCCTGCCGAACCACACGTCTGACCTACTGATCTGTGACCATCGGCTTGCCAAACTGAAGGTTCGGCATGCCGACTGAGCAGAAATCTTCATTCCAGAAAATACAATTTTAATGCAATTCATCAATTTTATTTTTAACAATTCAAAAACATAAAATTAGAGACACAGGAAATACCTGGGTGTGCCATCATCGATCTTCTAGATCTGACTTCTCGATCCATCTTCTCCGAATAATTATTTAATTACAAAGTTCTTATAAATTTAAAATTAAATAACAATTCCTAGACGGGGATGATAGTCTGCCATCTAATTACATGTAAAAACTTATATACACATTCTAGCTTCTAAGGAACTATAACCGGCATTAATTAATTAATAAATAATTAAATAACAATTTAATCAACTATAATTATTCACCACATAATCCATGACAACATATAATAATATAGAAACCTAGAGCGCCAACTCTCTTTGTAAAATTAAATTCAAGCACAGGAGAGATTAAGATCACAAAATTTATACATACAGTATTATCACAAACTTGTAAATTTATGTAAAAACCACGGCTCTGATACCAATTGTTGGAAAAATAGGTGTGAGGTACGCGGCGAAAATTTTAAAAATTTTAACATCAAAGTATTTTTCCAAAACACAAGTTTTGACAAGCTATATATATAAATTAAATAGATCTTACTAACCTTTATGTGCCGAAGAACCTTCGCGACCTGTGAAGAGAAGTAACATTCCAGAAGAGCCTCAACCAACTGGTCTTCTTTGATATTCTCTATCCACGATCGGAGTAGTGTGGGCTCACACGTACAGCTCTTCCACCGGTGACTCTCCTTCCAACCAATCAAGAGAACCCAAAGCTAGTGTTCGTGATTTGTGAACAAAAGCTCTCAGGGAGTTTTCAGATGCTCACCAGAAGAGTATCACTCTTAATCTCTCAATTGATCTGAGTAAATCATGAGACTCACTCCCTTTATATAGCGATTGGTCCTGGGGTCAGTCCTTATCAGATTAGGTTTCAAAAACTCGAAACAGGATCAAGTTCGGATCAATATCTGGTAAGATCTACGTGTAAATACGTAATCTTATCACTCGCTGATCGGCAGGCCGAACATGCCCCATCGACAGGCCAAACGCGTCATTCGGTAGGCCGAACTACCGCTTAAATATCTCCGTGAATCTTTCACTTTCCACTCGAGATTCTATAAGATAAAGTCTCAGTTTTGATTCAAATAACCCAATAGAAAAGTTATCTTATCAAAACAAACTTTATCAAGATAATCGCTAAGAAAACAAATCAATTCATAATAATTCTACAAGTTTATCTTGATCTAATTTATCCAAAATTAAATCAACCGATAAACAGACAAGAATTATCCGATCCCAATACTTCAACAAGTTTATCTTAAATTAATTTTATTACAAAATTAATTCAACCAATAAACAGACATAAATTGTTTGATTCTTTCAAATTTTAAACCAATCCAATAAATCCGACATAAGTCACCAATTATTGAAAAAGCACACTGTATCATTACAGGATTTTGTGAGCTAGCAAAGGGGACCAAATTGGACCTATAAAGTTCAAGCTCTCGATAATTATGGAACCCAATATCCTAGATATACATTTCATAATTATCAACTCCAACGCTACTCCACTAAAAGCTTGGAGCTACACTCTCGAACTTTATAGAATTACGAAGCCCGTGCAGCTAAGTCTTCATGACATATCAAAGTGTTTCGTGTCCCCATGTGATAATCCATAATCAGCTTAAGGACAAGTCCTATCTTATCTTCCCGATTATTTTTATCTTATGTTCCATTATCTCACCATTAGAAAACTTACTATCCAAAGATAGTATAACATTCAGTTACACCTATGTATCCAAATGGTTGAGCACTCCAGTTTTCCAATTACAGGATAACGCATATAAGAGGATATCATTACTCCTAAAAAGGAGCTATGGTTTCCATATCTATGAATAACAAGTCTACGCTATCAAGAGTCATGCCTCCAACGTACCGGTATGCATGCCACTATTGAGATGTGAGAGTCACCCTTTGATACATCAAAAGACACAAGTCAAGACAACGGGCCCACTATCCATCTCAGGATTAAGATACAATTCAAATGATTGTCTAAAGTGAATCGATTTGCCAAGATAGAATTATTAATCCAAATCAATTCACTTTGTGTCCTGATCCAACACATCGTCACCTATGACAATGTGCTAATGTTTCTATTCACGGAGTCCAACTCCGATGGTCAAGACAAACCATCTCCCAATAGGGATATAGACAATATAACAATCTTTACATGAATAAAGGGTCCAACTTTATTCCCTCGATTGCGGATCATATGTTTTAGACTGTCTCCTTAAGAATCGTGTCTTCCGCATAATCAGTCCATCATATGCCCAATTCTTAAGGTTTAGACTGACAGTCTCAGACTACTGTTTGCTTAACATACATTCAACAAATATGAACGTAAAGATGACAAGATTTAGTATATATAAATGAATAAATTCTTTCTTGATAAAAATGTCTCCAAAAACGTATTACATTTTTATTCCTTAGGGCATACATATCTAACAAACATAACCTTTCTCATATCTGCGTTTTCACTTAGCAGTATTCTTTCTATAATGCTTTAACTTAAATAGTCTAATTTCTATACTACATGACCTTAAACAGTCCAATTCTTACACTGCATTACTCTAATACTGTATAATTTTTCATATTAATATATAGTATTTTTTCTTAAACTGTACTTTTCGTCTTAATATAATCCTTAACTGAATGCATTTTTAATGCGTTAGAAATTCTCAAGCGTTACAGTCTCACTCTTAATTTCTCAACTGATCTAAATAACTTATGAGACTCACTCTCTATTTATAGAAGTTGGCCCAGGAGTCAGTCCTAATGCCTCAAAAATTCAAATCAGAATCGACATATGATAAAATCTACATAAAAACGCGTGATCTTTTTATCACCCGATCGACAGCCTGAACTAGTAGACGGCCTATCGAACCTCCTCAATTGGCATACCTAACTTAAAGATCGGCCTGTCAAAATTTTGATAAAAGATCCCTGCGAATCTTTATTTTCCACCTGAGATTCTGGTGATAAAGCCTCAGTTTTAATTCAAATAACTTAATAGAAAAGTTATCTGATTAAAACAATCATATCTAGATAATCTCTGGGAAAATAAATAAATTTTTGATAAATCTAACATAAGTTACCAATTATTTAAAAAACACGCCGCATCGTTATAGGATTTTTATGAGCTAGCAAAGGGGACCTAATGGACCTATATAGTTCAAGCTCCTGATAATTATGAAACCCAATATCCCAAATATACATTTCATAATTATCAACTCCAACGCTACTCCACTAAAAGCTTAGAGCTGCACTCTCGAACCATATAGAATTACGAAACCTATATAGCTAAGTCTCCATGACATATCATGATGTATCGTATCCGCATAGGATTATTCATAATCGGCTTCATGATAAGTTCTGCCTTATCTTCCCAATTATTTTTCTCTTACATTCCATTATCTCACCATCGAAAGACTTACCATCCAAAGACAGTATACCATTCAGTTATACCTATGTATCCAAATGGTTGAGCACACCAATTTTCTAATTATAGGATAACACATATAAGACGATATCAACTACTCCTAAAGAAAATCTATAGATTCCATATCTATGAATAACAGGTATATGCTATCAAGAGTCATGCCTTCAACGTATCGGCATGTATACCAATATAAAATATGGGTGTCACCCTTTGGTACATCAAAAGACATAAGTCAAGGCAACAGACCTACTATTCATCTCAAGATTAAGAGACAATATAAATGATTGTCTAAAGTGAATCAATTTGTTGAGACAAAATTATTAATCCAAATCAATTTACTTTATGTCCCAATCCAACACATCGTCACCTATGACAACGTGCCAATGATTCTATTTACAGAGTCCACATTCGATGGTCAAGACAAACCATCTCACAATAGGGATATAGAAAACATAACAATCTTTGCATAAATGAAGTGCCCAACTTTATTCCTTCGATTGCGGATCTTATAATTTAGACCGTCACCTTAAGAATCGTGTCTTCCGCATATTTTGTCCATCATATGCCCAATTCTTAAAGGTTTAGACCGACAGTCTTAGACTTTTGATTGCTTAACATACATTCAACAAATATGAATGTAAAGAGGATAAGATTTGGTATATAAATAATAAATAAATTCTTTATTTATAAAAATATCTCCAAAAAACATATTACATTTTTACTCCTTAAGACATACACGTCTACTATAACCCATATATGTGAATTCATATGTGTTATGTGCAAATAGAAGTCATATAATTATGAATAATATGGGTGCTTTATGTTTGTGTTGGATGGGTTTAGACAGTGAGGGAAACTAATAAGAAAAAAAGTATCAAAATGCTTACTATATATGAAAATAAAAAGTATAAAAAGACTAATAAACTAGCAAAACAATTGACCCAACCAAAAAAAAAAAAAAACCTTGACTACTAATCCAGCCAATTAATTAAGAAAATACCTTAATAGAACTACAAATTCAGGCAATAAACATAATAGCATTAGTTTTAGCTTTCATTGTTGTACGTCATCTTCAATAGCAACTCATAGCGACCATGATTTGGAATTCCAAAGAAAGCTCACTTTGGTGGTGCACTTTTGATTAGAAATAGAACAACATCCAATTGAATATTGCCAGGAACTCCAATGTTTAACAATTCAACATAAACTTCTACATCTGAGTTAGATATGTGGCTGTGATTTTTTAGCAATAATATTGCCCTTTATGTTGTATCAGCTACATTATTCATACCAAATTGAAGCATTTAAATATATTTGTTAAGTTAATTAATCATGGAAGCTTTTCTTTTAACACATTTCATTGCATTTGCAACTTGCGGATTATTTTGAGGTGATAAGGCTAACACTATCAATAATTACCTCAACAAATTGTTCAACACCCACATATTGATTGGAGCTAATTTCTCTAGTCGGATTTTCTTTTTAGCACTAGCCGCAGCCCCACCATTAGCTCTATCATTTGCAAAAAGCTCACTTAACTTGTCATAAAATTATATCTCAATATACCTCCATTTCTTTGCATAAGGTTCAACCTACAACATATAATGTAGTAAAGATTAAGTATCATGTAAAATCTACGCATAAACAATATACACATAAAAAAATTTAAGTTTATAAAAACAAAACCCAATAAGAGCCTTCCATGTCTCTGGCTCTGTTCCAAACATCTTAATTAATAGACTCCAAGTAAAACTACTAAAGCTTTTGAAAAGATCATATCATGTATTAAAATTAGTTTTCAAAGTCTTAATTCAATTTTTTATATGAACTTTATCAACAAGGTATTTGAGCTCATCTCGACATATTGTCAAAATATTATAACAAGCAGCAAGAGTAAATGTTCTATCAACCTTATTTTCATTTATTTGTTGTTCTAACAATGCATCAATCAATACAGCATCAGTTTCCTCTGACCACCTACCATGAACGATGTCTTTTTTTATTTCTTATTCATGTGTACAAATTGCATGTTCAAAACCAATTCAATATACAACAAAAACACATAAAAAATAATAATAGCATGTTATTCATGTTAAAAACTATATAAAATAAGGGAAAATGTGGGTAAATTTTTTTATTTTTCACTGATAAGATGGGTGTTACTAAGCATGCAAACATGGTAGCAATGAAATGCTCAATAAAATAAACAACTTTACACGTTTATATTCATGTTGCTTCCATGCTGCTCAGTCCTAACGAAGGCAAGTGTGTCACCAATTTGATTGCAACTCTTCCATGAATCATCTATGATCAGACAATATCTAAGCATAACTATAAACTTCTAAATTCAGCTGAATAAATAAGTTTAAGAAACTAATTTCAAAAATACGATACTTTAGAACAAGACATGGAATTCATTTGCAGAAGGAATAAAATAGAGGGCATAGTCTACAGTCTCTACATTACTATCAAACTATATTTTCTACTCTACACATTCTCAATATAATAAGCTAGTAACAAATTACTATTAAACTACATTTTCTACTATTTGACATGGTCTTGCCACATGTAGTATGCTCTTTCATTCCTTATAGTTGCTCCCTTTTTAGCTTCTTCGTTACCCTTTTGTGTAGGATAGACACTTTCTATCTCAGGTTCTCTTTTTAACAGCTCTCGATCAACCGCTTGAATCATTCGTTCATCAAGATCCACACTCATTAGATAGTTATGCAAAATGCTACAAGCTAACACAATTTTTGTGGCTATTTTAATAAGATAATGTTGTTTTGCACTACTAGAAATAATGGGGAATCATTTTTTAAGCATTCCAAAAGTCCTCTCTATGACATTACGTAGTGAAGCATGACAAAGATTGAACAACTCTTGACAATTTTTAGGACCACATGTGGAGTATTCTTTCAAGTGATACTACACTCCTCTAGATGGTGTGATTAGTCCACTACACAACATGTAATCTGTATCAACCAAATAGTATTTTCCTGATGTAATTAAATAGTTTAATGACTTAAGAAAACTAAATATTTTCACTAGGGATTATGAGTTTATCTTCCCTTAACAAGGCCTTTTTTTTATAATTTTTGAATCGGATGCAGTTCCTTCTCATTCAGGTAACACGTATGTGAACCTCATATCGAACCTAAAAGCTCGCATAACGTATTGCATTGGATGATCTTTCCTCCCTTAATATCATGGAGCCTCTTTTTTTGGTATATTCATTTGAATATGCCTCTCATTAATTGCTCCAACACAACTCTGAAATTCAAACTAATGTTACTATCTATTATCATTAGGACCTATAAATAATAAAAAAAAATGTATGTTATTATTTACCTTGAAATATGGATAGAACCTGCGCTATCAAGAATTTGTTGAGAAACCACTACTATATTTAGTTGAACTAAAAATTGATCTTCTAAACTAATTATTGTCCGTCATACCTCATGAAAATGTCTGACTTATTTTCTCATTAGATTGGCAAAAGAAGAAAGAAATAGTTTTGTTTTTAGCATCATGAGCTAATGTCTATAGAAACTTGGCCACTTGTTCCTCTACCATAGAATGTTTATTATCCTTAAGTCGACCACTATCTCAAAGCAATTCACACAACCTAACAAATGCTTCTGGCCTCACTCAAATTACATCACGACGTTTCTCGTTTATACTAAGCTGGGCCATAAGTTCCATTCTCACACTATTTCTTTCTCATCTTCTATTTGAAATACTCCTATCAATATATTGTGAGCAATACTTAGTTCCATTATATATACCATGTATATCACATAGCAAACAAGTTGCATACTAGCCATATGCCTACGTCTTTCCCAACTTTACAAAAAATATGTAAGAGTTTCTTCACGAATCTCTAATTGATTATCCTCCAAAACCTTTTCCTCTTCACCTTCCTTCAAACTCCCATGGGAATTCTCATCTCCTCTCATGTACTTGAAAGTAGTTCTAATTGAAATCACATATAGAAAACTAATTTAATGTATATTAAAAATTAAACGCAAATGTGAGAACCAAAAGCTTTTACTCTACAGCTTAATCGCTATATGTATATCATTAACTATTGAGACAAATTCGTCTATGAATATTAGCATCTTATAATCAATTGGGTGGCGTGCATATCATTATCCAAAATTAATGCATATGGCACTGAATATCCTTCCATTAATAAGCGTCGTTAACGAGATATATCATTGAATAAAACATGATCTATATAAAGATTATTAAATATCCACAATTACAAAAAAAAAAATGTAGACGAATAGTTATCACAAATTAAAAAAAAAAAAAAGAGGAAAAAAAAATCCAATGATTGAAGGAAATATATAGTAAAGAATAAATTATGATTTTATTCCAAACCATGCCTGCAAAATTCATGGATGCTGATATGTACACACGCCACACATAATTTATTTATTTATTTATCTCTTTATTTAAAAAATAAAATTAAAGACCCAGATATAGAAGACATAATCAGAGTGATTGATTCAAGAAATTATAGGTAGAAATTCATGTGTGTATAATACGTTATATTAATTCACGATTCTTTTTTAAGGAAATTCATATTTAGAATAAAAAGACACCAACAACAACAATCAGAATCACAACACTAGATAATAGAGATAAAGGGGGGAGAGATTCAACCACAAATTTAGACCACATACCTTTATCAATCTCCAACAATAGATTTGCAAAATCCAAGCTTTTTTCTGCTCAGAGCAAAAAAGAAAACGAAGCTTTTCCAGGTATGTTAAACGTGTTACGTGAGGTAGTGGAGAAAGTCAGGTGCCAGATTTTTTTTTTTTTTTTGGCTATAGTTAGGATGGACAATTTTGCAATTTTATCTCGTTTATAAAGCTTTCAACCTTTTCCATCTCATTAATCCGTTTTTTAGGAGGAAAAAAATAAGAAAGACTCAGATTTTAGTTATTTTATTTTATTTTCTTTTAGGTGCATGTTCTGATATCATATATTTTATTTTTCACACGTCTTTTCTTAAACCATTATTCATCCTATTTGTTACGCCTTTTTAAAATAGTAAAAAAAAAACCCTACACTTAAATAGTATTGTTTTTCTTTTTTCACCCCTCTACCAACTAAACAAGCATGCGTGATAATTCAGAGAGAAATATGATCAAATAATCTAATCAGGATATGATTAAAAAAAATAAAGGACAACAACTACTGAAAAAAAGGGCTCTCAAGATCAATATATATAAGCATCGATCTTTAAAATTTTAATTGAATATACTCATATATATAACAAATTTCATCTTAGTTTGATGGTCGTCGTTTTAAAAAATCATACCAAATCGCCCTTACAGTGGCATATTCTTGTGATCACAAAGTTAACAATTGGCGATGAATGAAGCGTGTATATATATATATATATAGAGAGAGAGAGAGAGAGAGAGATTCCTCTATATCAATTTTCTTTAGATTGAACCTCACTATTAGTGTTTTTTATTGCAAATCAAACAATTGATTACACTTGCTGAACAATATATATATATATATATATATATATATATATATATGTATTCTTTTCATAAGGAAAAAACCAAGTGGTGATAAGTTTTTGTTTATATGGATTTTCTTTTTATTAAACGGAACAATTTACTTCTTAAGTGAAAAGGATAATAAATTCGTATACGTATCAATAGATTCAAATAGCTTATAAATTCGTTAATTTTAAAAAAATAAAAATTAATAGATTCAATTAGTTTACATAATTCATTCATGTTAAACAGTAAAAATTGAATGAAAAAAGGAATTTAAAAGAAGAAAGAAACCAAATATATATATTTTTTGTGAGGACGTTATTTAATGTTGAAATATTTGTTCTTGTAGAAAAAGTAAGGCATGGTTTTTTTTTTTTTTTAAAGTAAGGTGTATAATGAGTATTTTTTTAAAATAGTTTTGGCCGTAAAAGTAATTTTATCAATGGTTAATACAGTAATAAGAAGTTTTACTAGAAAAAGGGTATGTAAAAAATAAAATAAGAATTATAATAGATATACCCTTTTCTTTTTCCCACTAAACTTTCCTCCTACCAAACAACTAAACTTATCAATTTTCATCCCAAAATCCTTCCTTTTTTTTCTTCTACTTTTCATTTATACCAAATAGAGGATTAAATATGATTTTAATAACTCTCGTGATCAAAACAACAGTGATACATAAATTTTAAACCTTTAAAAAAAATAAAATATGTTAAATATAAGATTTGGGTAAAAGAGTAACTATATCATTTGTAATTTTCATCACTTGATTTTACTTCAAAAACCAAACACATAAAGGTAAATTCCTTTTCTTTCCTACCAATTATATCAAACAACTAAATAAAAAACAAAACTCCTTTCTTTTCTTTTAATTTTCCATCTTTTACAATTTTCCTTGCCCTCTCATTTTCTTTCCTTTCTACCGAACAGAGGGCAAGTGTACCTTATAGCAATCCTATCCTGAACCACTAGTGGCCAAATTTAAGATTCCTAACATCTTCAACAAAAACACTGGCAACGGCAAGCGAAGAAACACTCATGACTGCAACAACCACGTTAACAACAACATCAGTCTCAGCAATTATAACTTTAATACCACAAGCTGCCACCAACTCAAGACCCTCTCGAAGAGCACACAATCAGTAAGATAAGGATTAGAGGATAAGCATGCCGTTCTTGGACATTCTTGTTTCGTATCTAGACATGGCATCCGCTTTGTCATTGTGCTCTGTATAAGAAAGTGTTCATTTCATTTTGCGGCTACCAAGTAAAAAAATAATAAAGTAAAATAAAAACCTCATATAATTGAACTACAAAATTACACTCCATCTGGTGCAATCAAAACTCTTGATGGGCAGTGAGCACTGAACATCAAAAGCATCTTATGGAGCAAACGGCAAAACAGAACAAAAGGCTGGAAAGGAAAGAAACAAACACAAAAACTGAATCCTTTTTGAACTCGCAAAGAAAAGTTCCAAAAAATCATGCACTGAGTTTCGATAGAGAGTGAACAGAACCATACATAGGAACAACAGGTGGCCTCAAAGTTGTCCATGGACGGAGAATATATATATTTTTTTATTTTCTTTCCGCCGAACCCTATAATCTTTGAAAGGCAGAAAGTTATGATTTTTGTCATGTAGGTGTCCATGTGAAGGTTCAAACCCTAGACCTTGAGGGAGCAAACCACATGTCTGACCATTCCAACCAACATCCCTTCGGTGTCCATGAACAGAGGATTATCAAGTATAACTTGGAAACCGAAGGGTCTTATCACGAGACAAAAGGAAAATATAATCCGTCTACACACCCAAACAAAAAGTTGCAATCACAAAACTATTGTAATTCATCCATTTTCAAGGAAGCCTGTCAAATTCCCTACACGCGTGCACATTATAGGAGATTAACATTGAATGATTCTTCCCTAAACTTTGTGCTCTTGAATGCCAACATAGAGCTCAAAATGAAAGCAGCACAAATGAAGCAATTAAACAGTGCTTAGCCAAGACACAAATATCATATTAGAATTATCTGTCTATGCCTTGTTTTTAAATAGTTCGGCCAACACCTAAAACCTAACCAGGGGAATACCAAAAAACAGTGTTTCCTACACACAAAAAATCCACAATATTATATAATATATATCTTCAACCTTTCACAATCTTTTCTTCTTTTCTTTCTTTTTCACTTTTCTGAATAAGCATTTCTGTTGACCAAGATTCCATCATGACGGCATACTCAAAGAAAGATTTGTGCCCTCACAACGTGTGTCTAATGCTACGGAGAAATTTCCAGTAGTAGTTTAGCATGTGATCACTAGGTTTTACCCGGTCCCACTTTCCTGTACAGAAAATTGCATATGCATCGGCTCCATACCTAACAATACAAAGATATAAACTTCATGTAAGATTTGAAATAAAATTAAGTAGATCTGTCTGTATACCATGAAGCTATGCTAGTATCAAATCCTTGACACTTTAGCAGAAAGCGATCTTCCATTTTGTAAATCTATTGAAACGCGTAGAATTTGCTAAACTACGGGCTCGTTTGTTTGGAGAGCTCTTTGGATTCTTCGGACTCAAATTTAAATTCGAGTATTAAGAATCCTTTGGATACGTGTTTGTTTCCCCCAAAATCCAAATCCTTTGAGTATCGAGAATCTAAGTTTTCAGAGTTCTGACTCCCCTAAACTTTTGATACTTGGATATCTCTGTTACAGTAAAAACTAAAATTCTCTCCTATATTCGAGGAAAAAAATCATAACTTTCTCTTTTGTTATCTAATTAAGATGATTCTTTTTTTATTGTGTTTCTAGTGAAGAGAGGAATGAATTAAGATTCATATTGCATATTGTTTAGGATTATTAACATTAAGATTTTATTAGATTTGTTGATAAATCAAAAACTATTTTCACTACCTTGCCAAACACAAATTTTAATTTTATTCCATACTCAGATTATAACTTAAATGCACATTCAAACGTCAATTCGGATAATAATTTAAATCACTAACTCAAATCCTAATTTAAATCACACTAACTCAAATCAAATCACTAATTCGAATCCATTTACCAAACAGACCCGTGTACATTACTTAAAGAGAATATGAAGTTCCACCCTATGCCTACTTATCATTCATCATAATAGGACCATCCTACAACGTCTACTGTAGTGATAGGATATGTATAATTGATTTCATCTTAAGCATATGGATTGAGAATTGAAAACTAAACAGACCTTTTTTTTCTTCTTTTTTCCTTCCTATTATATATGCCTTCTATTTAAAAAAATAATACAAATTGAATAAATAAAGATAAAGGTTAGGGGATTTACTTGCCAATACCATGCAACTGAGTCACATGGGTCCAGCTTTCTTCCAAATACTCGCGCGAGAAACGTTGTATTATCACTGCCCTTTTCTCGTGTATACCAAGAGTACGTATGATCCTTGCTATTTCCTCCGGGGCAACCTCAGTGGCAGCTTTTGCATTGGGACACAAAGTGAAAAACTCTGATATGACCCTTCTTGTCTGCAAGCAGAATTGAGTCTTATGTTATTGCATTAAGGACATTTTTAGCTCATACAATTGCTACGCAACCGCGGGAGGAAATATATCATTTTTGACAAAGAAAGAACTGGAGAACAATATAACCAAAACCCAAGTCGCTCATTCAATTTCAAGCCATCACAACTAGTGGTATGCATTTCGAGCAGAATGTACGTCACTGTCATCGCTACCATGACTCTTACCAATCACGAAACCTCTCGGTACTATTATCACCATTACCAGCACCATCTAGTTCAGCAGATGGCATGGACAAGCTTTGCTGCTCTGACTCAGGGTAGTCTACTCGGCAGGCCATAATTTGGGAGAATTTGCACCCCCTTTGAACTTCAGGGCTATACACCAGATCAAGATTTGATTGATTTCTTATTAAAATTACAATAACAAACTCCAAAACCACCAACTTAAGTCTCAAAAAAAAAAAAAGGGGAAATGATAGCTGCAATTCGGCAGCTAGAATCCGAGAGAACAAAGGCAAGGACTTACAATCGAAATGAAAAAAAAAAAAAAGGAGAAAATTCAGATAACGAAGTGAAAAACAAATTAGAATTTACTTGAAAAACAAATTAGAATTTACTAGAAAACACAGCTACCCTGAAAACTGTCAAACTTGCAATTTTACTTTATGATAGACATGAAGATGAGTGCTTCCTTGAAACGGGTTTGTTTTTTCTATCATTATTAAGTCAAGTTTTGCAGATTACAAGTAGAGAAAATGAGAAATTCAAGATTAAAAAACAAAAAGTACCTGAGAACCTTGAGTCCGATTAAGAAGAATACAAATGACTAAAACTCTCCAAGGATCATGAATATGATCTTGTTGAATCAGACGAATTGGAGAAGGAGGTGGGTCCCACGTGTTACCATCATCAGGACTTTTTCTTTTGTAAGCCTCATCTCTTTTCTGAGCTGCATTCAGAAACGTTTCCTTGTCCCTCATTTTTTTCTCTTTTTTCCTCTTTTCCACCATTTCTTCTTCTTCTTTTTCATTGATTGGCTTGTAAGCATACTGAGAAAGCACTTCCTCCAGCTTCAACTGCTTTCTCTCACTCTTCTCTTCTTCTCCGCCGTCGTTTTTCTTCTTCTCGCTGTCGTTAACCTGCCTAACGAAGTACGGCGATACCACAAGAACGTCGTCGTTTTGGTCTCTCCTCTTCCTTTTCTGCTGTTTCTCGGCAACTTGGACTTCTTCTTCCTTCTTCTCGCTGTCGTTTCCGTTCCTAACGAAGTACGGCGATACCACAAGAACGTCGTCGTTTTGGTCTGGTTTCTTCCTTTTCTGCTTTTTCTCGGCAACTTGGACTTCTTCCTCCTTCTTCTCGCTGTCGTTTCCGTTCGTAACGAAGCACGGCGATACCACAAGAACGTCGTCGTTTTGGTCTCGTTTCTTCCTTTTCTGCTTTTTCTCGGCAACTTGGACTTCTTCTTCCTCCTTCTCGCTGTCGTTTCCCTTCCTCACGAAGTACGGCGATACCAAAAGAACGTCGTCGTTTTGGTCTCGTTTCTTCCTTTTCTGCTTTTTCTCGGCAACTTGGACTTCTTCTTCCTTCTTCTCGCTGTCGTTTCCCTTCCTAACGAAATACGGCCATACCACAAGAACGTCGTCGTTTTGGTCTCGTTTCTTCATTTTCTTCTTTTTCTCAGCAACTTGGATTTGTTTTCTCCCGTCGCTGATGAAATACGGCGATACCACAAGAACGTCATCGTTTTGGTCGCTTCCAGTTTTCTTCTTCTTCTTTCTTGTCTTTTGCTTCGCTTCTACAGCTTCTAGAATCTTCCCTCCTTTGTCTCCGTCTTTCTGAAAATAGGGAGAAACCACCCGAGGCTCTACGACAACCCGGCGACGGCGTTTACGCGCTTTCCGATTGTCGTTTCCGTCGCCAGTGAAATATGGCGAGACCACACGGCCCTTACCGACATCGCCGTTTAGTTTCTTCATCTTCTTCTTCCAAAAAATTTCATTTCCCACCACCAAAAAAAGAGAACCCAGAAAAGGAAATTGATCCATCTAGGGCCAACTGTTAGGTTCCCTCGGTCAAAACGATGCCGTGAGTCACTTTATTCTAAGATTACCATTTTAGCCTTGTGCCAAGTTGAATTAATGTTAATAAAATACCTAAAAGTTTAACACTAAATGAGCAAAAGGGATTAAACAAGGAAATAAAATATAAAAGAGAAGAAGATTTAACTTAGTTTGAAATTATACATATATCCACAAATATCATATAGAGAACAATAGAGAAAAAAAATATGCTATATTTCTTTATTGAATAGACAAATTATTTATAAAATTTACAAGAGTAATAGTAAACTTATTAAAATTCAAACATTGATAAAAGCAAACTAGATAATAAATAACAAGAAGGAGAAGAAAATCTAAATTCTTAATATTTACAAAATTTAAATTATTTAATACAATTTAATCAATATCCTCATTATTTAGGACTTCTTTCTTAAAAGGTTGTTTACAAAATTACCCCTTTATTTAAAAAATGTAATTTATTAAAAGCTCAAATTACCTCATTTTCACTCATTAAGTGGTAAATTACTTCACTCTCTAACAATGGTCACCACAATGGAATATGGTGGATGTCAAAGTAAAATGTACCATATTTTCTTTTTTTATTTTCAATTAAAAAATCAAAAGTCTCCGATCATTGACGTAGGCCCGAAGTAGAATTCGGTAGATATCAGAGTAGAATATATCTAATTATCTTATTTTTATTTTGAGCAAAAAAAAATCAAGTGTCTCTAGCTGTCGACATGAGCAACTAGAGTAGGATCTAATAGATGTCGCAGCAAAATCTACTAAATTGTATTATTTTTGTTTTCAATAAAAAAAAAAACCAAGCTTCTTTGATCGTTAGCCCGGGCAACGAAGTGGAATATAGTAGTTACCGGAATAAAATGTACCTATTTATCTTATTTTAAAAAAAGGAATTAAAAATGAATACCAAGCGACTCTGTTGCCAACAGAAGCTACCAGAGTCGAATCTGGTAGATGCTAGAATGAAATCAACTAGATTATCTTTTTTTTTTCTTTCTTTTCAACAAAAACTATTAACGGCCTCTAATCTTCAGCGTGGGTGCTAGAATAGAATATGATAGAAGATGGATTATCTTTTTTTTTTCTTCTTCTTAAAGACAAATAGACAAATAGATCACATTTGCCAACCAAACAACTAGATACAAAACTAACAAGTTGATCAAAACTAAATAACTCAATGCAATTCGAATGAAATTTCATTTCCTCGTATCGCTGTCCTTCAAGCATAACATAAAAGGGATTTAAATTTGCATACAAAACCAATTAAACACATATCGACAACATTTCTTAAAATTTTCCTTAAGAAAAAGAACCAAAATCAGAGTCGAACAGCAAATGCCAAAACCTCTGATAGGCGAGCTAGTGCAAGGTATGGTCCAACTTCCACAAGTGCATTGCTTGTTCACTCTTCTAAAGTCAAGTCCATTGGTTGTCGTTTAACAGCATGCACCAGTATACACATATCATCAACCCCAACCTCATATGATCATTGACTTAGAATATTACAAGCTACAACAGGAATCTGGAACAAAATACGAAGACAATATTTGATCTGAATTTCTTCTTTTTTTTTCTAGAAAACCCAAATAGTATGAAACTGATTTAAATAATGAGGCCATCTTAGATCTGAAGAGAGGTCTAACATCTTAGACCTGAAATAGTATTAGACCCAAACTTTTGGGTTCTGCACTTGACTTTGAATCGAGATTTGATCACTTCAAAAGTTAAACACTGTGGGAGGCAATTTGAAGTCCAGACGAAATCGAAATAAATAGGACGATATGACTGAATTTGTCTTGAACAAGTAACGACCGGACGACGGAAAACGACACCGTTAGGCCAAAAGAGAGGAAATGAAGTTAGAATGAGGCCAACGTGAACCGAAGGTTGAGTGTAAACATGGACACAGAACGACCAGAAAAGACTGATTAGTACAAAGACATGTGTAAATATATTAAACACCAGGAGAAAGACAGTTAAGAATAAACGGTATAGATTAAATCAGATATTTGGATATTTGTACACACCAACCCTTATAAATAGGGGTAAAATCCAATCATTTGCAACAATTTTGCTAACTTGAGAATTAATAAGAATTTTTCAAAAGTTTATTCAATTCCTTAGTCCAATTAAGTGAATTATATTGTTACTTGTTGTTGGAGAAAATTTTGACACAAACAATTAATGTCATCTGTGGGAAACTAAAATAGAAAAGTTAGGTAGGATCTTTGTCTGAATCGGAGTGGAAACATCGAGTAGAGAGCGAGATGGCAGGAGAAAGAACAATGGAACTAGGAATACTCAAGATGATCATGTACAGGCTTCCGAATCTATGGTTGGGAATTAGGGATTGAAAAATGATGAAGAGATGGAATTGGATCTTGCACAAATAGTAAAGACGCTTCTACAAGAGCAGAAAGAAACCAAAGAAACTCAGAAATTGTTGCAACAAACTAGAATGGCAAATCGAGGAATATCTGCATAAAAACAAGTGGTTGAAGTTGCATAACAGGAGAAGAGAGTATCTTGACAAAGGAGTTAAGTTAGATGAAGCAGAATGTAACATCCCGAAAATAATTAAAGTATAATTAGTATGTAAAATGATGAATTAGTGTGCCTTATTATAATTTGAACTTAATCTAATTATTTTGTGGTATTTTCTATTTAATTTCATTTTTAATTATTTCTATTAGCTATCTTAAATTTTAGAACAAACAATTTCTGAAACGTCCAACAAGACCCTCCTTGAAACCTTGTGCTAAACATGGTTTTTTAGCTTAAAACCACTCAGCCCCTCCTTATATTTAACTTTGATCTCTCTTTCTTTCACTTTAACTCTCTTTCTCGTCTAGTCTCTCTCTCACCGTCTCTCTTTCTCTTTCTCTCGATGCTCTCCCTCTCTCTCCTCTCGTTTGATTTTAGCCACCAACAGAGGCCAAAAAGGACGAACATTTGAAGCCCCAAGCCCGCTCAAATCAGATCAAATTTCTTCCTTGAGGTTAGCTCTCTCTTTTTGAAATTTCAAAGTTATATTTTCAAAAATTCCAATTTTCCTTGAATGTTGAAATCCGAGCTTCCTTGAGCTTAAATAGTGTTCAATTTGAGTTGTAGAATGTGCTTTCCCGTGAATCTAAACTTAATTTGAGCTAAAATCAATTTAACCAAGTTTTTACATTTTTCTTTGATTTCATCATTTATTTGAAAATCAACTTAACCAAGTTTTTACATTTTTCTTTGATTTTCAAATAAATGATGAATTTGAGTTTAAATTTGGGGATTTTGTTCCAAATAGGTTTAGAATTATTTCCTTGTGTTTTCTGCATGTTTTCTGGGTTTGAAATGGTGAAAAATAAGTTGAATCGAGCTTGGACAACTCGATGAAGTTGGGCCCAAAATCGGGAATTTTCATGTTTCGACAGATTGGTAGGCCAAACTTGAGCCCCGGCAGGCTGAATTCATAAGTTCGGCAAGCCAGACTCAAGTAGTTTGGCAAGCCCGACTAGGGTGTGTAACGCCCCCTTTACGGACATTACAGATGTCGTTACATTCATTCATTCATTTAACCATTATTTAAGATAAACTATTTGAACAAAACATAATAAAGAAATCATACCTAGGACCCGTGCATACTTTTTTTTTTTTTTACAACTTAATCATAAACATCCTTTAAATAGTTTACTATCCCATATAATAAAATCATAATTTAAATTGAAACCTCACAACATTTTAAATACAAACTGCACTCACTGTGCGGCAGGCCGAACTTGGTCGGCAGGTTGGAAACCATCTACCGGCAAGCCGCCTGAAGCTTTGCAAAATGTGGTTTTTAAAATCTTTATGTTCGGCAAGCCGAACATCACTTCGGCATACCGACCAGCAATGGTCAGCAGGCCGTCCGATTTAAAACTTTAAGAAAACTTAATTTAAAGATAATTTTCAATACTTCAAAATGCGGAAGTCCATATACTTGAAAAGATTAAGATAAAATAATAAAATAAAGTATCAATCCTTAAAATTTAACAATAAAACATAATCAAAATTATAAAATATTGTTCATATCTTAAAATTTCTTTTAGGCGTTTTTTCATTTGCAATTCATCCTACTTAGCCCACATGCCTTTCCTTGTCCTCCACCTAGTCCATGACCTTCTTACCTTTATCTACAACATGATATAAAACCGGATAAGCTAATGCTTAGTAAGTACATTTCATTTCTCACAACTTAAAACATTTTATGAACAACATCATCATCAACAACATAACAGTGCACTAGGCACAATTTTCATAAGGAACATATCTTTCATAACATTAACCAAATTAAAACTTATTCCATTTTATCTTAAGAGCCCAAGTGTTGCACCATAACATCATCGTAGGCGCGTCGTCATGAGAGGAGAAGGGTAGCTAATCATAAACCAAACATGACATCATAACATATCATAACATAACATTGGTGTGCAACACTTACTTAGGTGATACATATATGTAAGCTTTCATGCTTTGAAATACATCATCATCATATATGCATAACTTTTGAACATAAAAATATTTCATAGGAAATCTTTAAATGAAACCATTATAAAACCATCATAAAATAAATATCATTATGAACATAATTTCAAACCTTATATAACATATCATGTTGTGGGTGAGAATGTACTTACCCTTTTAGCTAGCTTACTTAACCTTAATATGGTTGGTGACGACGCCACGATCTCGATGTGCTCTTCTTCATAATGTGTTCATGTCATACATTCATAAAAAGATACATAATAAAAATTAGTATTTATTTTCATAGAATAAATCATCCATTTCATAAGTCATCACACATACATTCATCTCTTTGCAAACATAATTTAAAACACATTTTCATTATCCATAAATCATAAGAACAAATTACCAACACAAACATTTTCTGACCTCCATGAATTCTCAATTCAATAACTCAACACTTACACGTAATTTAGGCACCAAACTTGGCAGGAACAAAGATAGCATATACACATATTACTATGATTTTTCATTAATCATAAAAATTTCATTTGGCAATAAGTCACATAACTCACACTTCCAAAACTACCAGCAATAACAATTCAGTGAACAACTCTAAACTCAAGTCTATATATCACATTTGCATACCATAGAAAAATCTATGAAAATTAACACATATAATAGACAAATAAAACTTTAACATATCCAAAAATCACCATAGAATAGATTCCATACAATCCAAAACATGTGTTTGAATTCAAAGACAAAACAACCATATCAATTCATGTAGTGAGTTATATGCAATCATCATATTCCCATAATTAAACTAAAATTCTAATGACCCTAAAATTCATAAGTATCTTATTAACATAAACTTATAGAGCCACAAAAATTCTTGTCACTAAATAAAGTTATTTAATTACACAAAAACACCACACAATAAAAGTTTAACAATTTACCGATAAACAGTCTACAAAAGCCTAGTTTCTATAAAAATTTCATAACTCATGAATTATATATATCATATTATCATGAGACTTTCCAATTCATACATTGACATATACATAAACATATTTGTTAAATTTGGTGACAAACAAAACACATATACCCCATGAACAAAAATCACATTTTTAAGCAACATAAAAAAAACTGCAACATTTCACTGTGAGGGGCAGAGGAAAGAAAATTCATATCTTAACATAGAAATATCGAAATAACGTGAAACTTGGAGATACATTACATAACACATATATGAACATCATACCAAAATTTCAGAACAAAACAAAATTCCTAGATAAGATTATGGCAGTCAGATTAAGGAGGAGAGATGTATTTCAAAAAAACCAAAAAATTCTTACCTTAACAAATTTCTTCTCAAAACTCCTTCAATTCAACCAACGAAATTATCAATTTTTCTTACAAATAATAGCAAGGAAAATTTGAGAGGGAATGAAGAAGAAAAGAGTGAGTGAGAGAAATCGTGAGAGAGAAAGAGAGCAAAGATTATCATGAAAAGAAAAATGAGAGTAACACACAAGGAAGGCTTGTCTATACCGTTATTATCAGAAATTTTTGATTAAAAGTTGGCTTAATTGGCATGGAGAAAGAAGAGTATTGGGGAAAGTCAAATCAATTTGCATATCTTACCATATTTCACTACTTCAAAATGGGAAACCATATCAATTAAATCCAATCAATTAAAAATTCAAAGGTTTTATTTCCTTAAATGAGGTAATCAATCCTAAAATATGCCAAATAATCAATAATCATTATCCAATCACATCCAATCATCATCGTCACAATTTCAGGAGATTTCTACTAATTGCTCGTCAGCTGTCATTGGCCTGTCGATATCTCACTTCGGCCTGCCAATTCCACTAAGTCTGGCCTGCCGATGGTTTCCATCAGACTGTCGATTGTAGAGCGGCAATCCGGCTTGCCAAACTTGAAGGTTCGGCCTGCCGATCTGTCCTTACATTCAAAATACATCATAGCATTTAAATCATTAATGAATCATACATAAACATACAATGTAAATAACATGAACACTTGAGCACATCAATTCCACGTGATCGTCACTTGTCATAACACTTAGAATAATTGGTTAGTGACAATAATATCATAAATCAATATGGAATAAAAAAATGCTTAACGTCGTCACTAATATAACATTATTCATTACATAAAATAAGGGGTGTTAGAGGATGGTCGGTAGGTCGAACTTCAAAAGTTTGACTGGCTGGACCAGGAAAACCGACAAGCTGATCAAGCTATGTGAAAATGGCTATTTTTCAGTAGTTTTCACTGTCTAAAGCATAAATAAAGACTTTGACTTTATGACATAATTTTGTGAATGTCAAATGCACACTAAGACACCATGAGATAACATAGTATTATAGAATACTCTAAGTTAGATATTGATGAATCTAGTTCATATCTAAGGTCATTTGTGGTTTCGAGCAGCTGACGTATAGCGGGCTAAGACTGCGGTGTTAGTGCTCTCATACTGGATCACAATGTAGGACCTAGACCCTCTTTCTTTGCTAGCCGTGATTTTAAAAGAGTTTTGGCTACAATGTGTTTACTAAAAAATGTTTTTAAAGAATGATTGAGATAAATTTATTCAGTTATTTTCAGCACTACTGGATAATGAAATAATCATAATGAACAGAATAATGAATGTAAATAAGAAAACTTGGTAATATGAGACTTGAATAATGAAATAGTATCGAACGAGTCAAAAACACAGTTCAGAATGATATGCTAGGAAATAATGCCATATTCAGAGATCGGGTCGTGTAGAGAGCAACCTTAGAGGTAGGTCCCAAAACCCAATTGGGCCACTACGGTGGTGATTCTATTGGCTTTGCTCAGGATAAAATGATAGGATTAGTTTCAGATAAATGTTGGACCAAAATAGTAAGTATGAGGTTAAAGAAGTTTATTTCATGTGTTTTATGATCTTTGTGCTAATGAAAGATTTTATATTGAAATTAATGTTTTCAAAGCTCAAGTCCAACCGAGCCTTTCGCTTAAAGTTTTATTGTTTTAAAATCTCCCCCTCTAGGTGTAATTGCCACGGGAAATGCATTAATAAAATCTAATATTTAATTAGATTTAATTAATAAATTTACCTTTATAAATCGTACTTTTTGTAAAAATTACGATAATGTATAATAAACAATAGTAGTAGGAAATTTTACGATAAACTTGATACGATGTTGGATATTACTAAATACAGATTCTAACTCAATATGAGACAACGAAGGTGGTTCGAACTAGTCAAGGATTATAACTATGAAATCTTATATCATCCTAGAAAAGCTAACCGAGTAGCTGATGCACTCAGTCGTAGAGCAATGTCTTCTCTTACAGTGATGCGATTGATACCAAGATCTCTTCAAAAAGATTTGATGGAAGCAAGAATAGAGGTGGTCACAGGAAGATTAGCTGATTTATCATTCCGACCAACCATCTTGGAAAATTTGAAGGAACGATAAGAAGCAGATTCTTTGTTACTCAAGTATAAAAATGAAGTCCTTGAGAATAAGGAAACAAAGTTTAGTATCTTCGAAGATGGTATTCTTTGAGATATGGACAGATTGTGCATTCCCAATGATGAAGAACTAAAGAGGCAGATACTTGAAAAGCTCATGAGGCACCGTATGCTACTCATCTAGGGGCTACCAAAATGTACACGGACTTGAAGGAATATTATTGGTGGCATGGTATGAAGAATGATGTCGCATGATTTGTCGGTAAATGTTTCACTTGTCAAAAGGTGAAAACTGAACACTAGCGACCGGCAGGCGAGCTGCAAAAGATCAAAATTCTAAAGTGAAAATGGGACTAAATAACTATAGACCTGATGACCAGACTACCCAAAACTACAGGAGGACATGGTGCTATATGCGTAATTGTGGATATATTGACCAAATCTGTGTACTTTTAACCCATTAAACTTAGTAGTTCTGTTGAATGGTAAACTGAATTATATGTCTCTCAAATAGTTAGATATCATGGAGTCCCAAAATCTGTCATCTCTGATCATGATGGTCGATTCACTTCCAAGTTCTAGAGGAGCGTTCATCAAGTAATGGGAACAAAGCTGACTTTCAGTACAACTTTCCACCCTCAAACAGATGGTTAGTTTGAAAGGACCATTCAGACTCTAGAGGATATGTTGAGAGTCTGTCTGCTAGACTTTAAAGGATGGGATAAAAAGCTTCCTCTAATTGAATTTACGTACAACAACAGCTATCAAACCTCCATAGGTATGGCTCCATATGAAGCTTTCTATGGAAGAAGGTGTCGATCACCTTTGCATTGGTATGAAACTAGAGAAAAGGCATTATCGACCACAGATTTTGTTCAAAGAACAATGGAAGATGTAAAGTTAATCCATCAACGGATGGAAACTGCTTTTAGTCTGCAAAAGAGTTATGCTAACCGATGACGAAGACCTTTAGAGTTTCAAGTGGGGGACTTGGTCTTTTTAAAGGTAACACTAATGAAAGGAGTAGTAAGGTTTGGAAAGAAAGGGAAACTCAATCCAAGGTACATTGGGCCATTTGAAATCCTGGAAAGAGTGGGCAAGGTGGCTTACAAGTTAGCCCTAGCCCCTAAAATGGCATCGATACATAATGTATTCTATGTATCCATGCTAAAAAAATATGTACCTGATCCCTCACATATACTTCAACATGAGCCTATTGAGATGTAAAAGAATATGTCCTATGAGGAGAAACCAGTTTAAATCTTAGCTTAAGAAGAGAAGGAGTTAATGAATAAAAAAATACCACTCGTCAAAGTTTTACGGCATAACCAACAAGTGGAATAAGCAACCTGGGAACGAGAAGATGAAATGAGGATAGTCTACCAGAGTTGTTCTAATTTTTGGGGACGAAAATTTTTAAGGAGGGTAGGTTGCAATGGCCAAGGGAAATGCATTAATAAAATCCAATATTTAATTGGATTTAATTAATGAATTTACCCTTATAAATCGCATTTTTGTAAAAATTATGATAATGTATAATAAACAATATTAGTAGGAAATTTTACGAAAAACTTGGTACGATGTTGGATATTACTAAATATATATTTTGTAAGCTGAAAAGCTCAAAAATTTGTAAATAATATCTATGAAACGAATTTTATGTCACAATTAATTATAATATTTTGGTTTAAATTAATGGGTGATCAAAATCAAAATAAAGTAAAAAAGTGTGCCAAAAGCTTAAAACAACATAAAATGGGTTCAACACAGTGTAAGTACACTGCTAAGGTAAAAGCACAGATACAGAAAATACTGTATTTTAACTCCAAAAGTGGACTAAAGAATAAATAGGATATTCTATATAGTATAAGAATATGTTTTTTTCAATGGTTTCACTCTAGCAGTATAAGAAAAATATTGCATGGTGAAAAATTATATAGTGTGTGATTTTAGGGGCCCACCAAGTGGACGCCCCATGAGTTCTTATTGGGCCTCCACACCATGAAAGGTGGCCCAATCACCTAAAGCCACCCAACATGCCCAATTAAAATAGAAAAAGGGGTGGATAAGTCTTAATTAAAAGACTTAAAAGTGATAAATTTTTTTATTTCTCTATCTCCCACATTCGACATCCCTAGCCCCTCCCTCTCAAAATTTTTCTCAAATGAAAATTCTCACCAAATCATTCTTCAACCAAGTTTCAAGCTTCAAAAATCAAGGTTTTACATATTTTAAGGTAAAAATCTGTACTTTTTCTCAAATTTTCTTCTTGGTTTGGGAGTGTATTGTGACCAAATATTTTCTTATATGAATATGCCTAGGAAAAAAAAAGTTTCAAAAAAGCCCTTGGAGGGCTAAGATCATCAATTTGTTTTTGGTAAGTTTAGCTTTTTAAATTTAAAGTTTATTTGGTTTTTTGTTTGGATTTTGATTATTTCAAAAGGCATATGGATATTCAAGTAAGTTTATGGTTTGATTGTTTGTGTATATGGTTTATGAGGTGGTTGTGTTGTTGAAATTGCGGTTTAAATGTAAAAAAGAGGTCATTTAGTGTAAAACTGATAATTTTGCAAGTTTAATGTTGGTTTTGAAAAAGAATAGTGATTTGGCTTGAAAATTGTTTGAGAAGGTAATGAACTACATAAGCAGTGGCTAGAATGCTGTTTAAAGTTGATTTTTACAAAATTTCCCTAGGGACCAAATTGGAAAAAAAAATTATTGTTCTCGGTAGAATTAGAAAAATGCCAAGAACTCCCCTTTCTAGTGGGAATTATGAAAAAGTTAAAACATCAAAGTTGTAGATCTTGACAAAGCTGTTACAAATCACGAACGGTCCGTCGAAAATCGGCTTCGATTGTGAGATATATATTTTACAAAAATGGTTAAAGTTGGAAAAAAATTTTAAGGGCAAAACTGTCATTTTACAAAAAGAATTAGGGTATGGTGCTTTGAGAAAATTTGATCCTCTAGAAAAATTGGGACTAATGGTTTAAAAAGAATATTTTTTGTTTTGGGGGCAAAATCGTCAAAAATTTTCAAATGAGGGGGTAAAAATGTAAATTTTTGTTTTAACTTAGGCTTTTATTGCAAACTAGTAACCCAATGCCTTGAACACTTGTTTTCACGCTAATAAGTGACATTTCATGTTAAATTAGTCAAATTGGGCTTAAGAATTCAAAGTAGCCCATTGAGGGCAAAAATGTCATTTTTTATGAAATGACCAATACAGGCCCCGGAACATATAAGATAGAGAACAACGAGAGGATGGTTGAACTTTAAGTAGTCAGAAAATTATTTCAAAATAGTAATCGAAAAATATATCTTATTGACGTATAGCTAAATAGTGATAATTTGACTAATAATGATATAATTGGCCAAACAGGTCCTTAAACGAGTAACAAGGAAAACCTAAAGACGGTTTTAATAGCGGCAAAAACAAGTAAGTTTCAAACCCACCTATAATATGAAAGAATAGGTTTAAGGGTATAGCGTATTTATGTGAATATGCTTATATGTGCTATATAGTTGAGAAGTGTAAATGTTTCGCACATAGTACGTATATATATTGTCATGCATGGTATGATAACCAAAATAACTGGACTGGTAAATGAAACACCATAACTAAGGAAAGTGTCGTACTAGCTCCCAAAGTAAAGGGGAGTTTAAAGTTAATGCTATGTTATGGTCTTTGTGTTACGAAGACTTATGTGCACATATGGTACGAGCACTTGAGCCCTAATGTAAGAGAAGATATAACAAGAATAATGAAAGTTCATAAGAAAGCATAAATGGATCATACATATTAGTATAAGATTCATGTGGGTTATGTTTGGACTTACTGAGCATAAGCTCACTAGTTATTTCATGCTGTAGGAATTTCCATTAGAAGGTCAGAATGAACATACTAATGAGCTGGCAGAGGAATATGAGCAATGTGCAGACCAGGTTGTGGATACCACCATAGATATATTTCCGTTGCTATGTATTTTAAGTTATTTTGGATCTTGATGTATAAATAATATAGTATGATTAAGTGAGACAAAACCTCTTTTTGACATTCTAAGTAGGTGATGTTTTAAAAAGAAAGTTGCTTGTGTAGTTATACATATAATTATAAAAGAAGTTTCAGTATATATGTGTAATATATTTATTGAAAAAAAAGTATTTTCAAGTTTTTATATATACATAAGTAAGGAAAACGTTAAACCACAACCCGTAAAAAGGCAAGTTGTGACAGTTGGTATCAGAGCGGATATCCTACCATCTCACTATACATTGCCACATGCTCCTCTGCCACAGCTCGAGTAAGATAGTTTAATTTTAAGCATAAGAATGTTAAGAGTTTACTCTATATGGAATTATTGTATTAATTAAGATAAATGTAGTAAATGATGGCACCACCTAATAAACCCAATGTAGAAGCAGATCGAATGGCAAGTATTGCTTTCCAAGACATGATACCCCCACGATATAACGAGAGTCAACAACCCACGGGAGTCAACAGCCCATGGTTTTGACCGAGTGGCTTCATGCCATAGGTGTAATTTTTGCCACATGCCATACCCCGCCTCACTTTTAGGTTTGATTAGCCTCGGGATAATTGTAGAGAGAAGCGCTTGCATGGTGGCTTAGGATTGGTCCCGACGAACAACGTATGGATTGGCAAGGCATTAGGGAACAAATTTTAGCAGAATTTGCACCTTTACCACCCGCCAATGATATGCAAGTTCAAGTGCACCCATTAGTATGGGCAGATTGGTACCATCGGCTTTATATACATGTAGAACCGATATAGGGACGGTACGTAGGGGAACCGGTGAACCATTATATCCTAAGATTTTGTCGTACCATGATACCATTGATCCCATCAAAGATACCTTTGCGGTGTATTTGTGATTTGATTTGGCAAGACCTGCCTATGGAGATACAATAACAGATTCAGTACCCTAAAGATTTCCCCAACTTAGACAACTTCATTATGGAAGTACTGCATGCAGAAAAGAATGTGGTAGCACCCCTTGAGGACCCTCTAGTGGACATGGATGAGGATGACGAGGAGGAGGAGGAGGAGGAACCTGAAGACGTTCCCGTACCCCCTAAGCCTATTATTGCCAGTAATGATGACTCCACCAACTCTAGTGAGGAGGAGAAGGGAGACCTAGAGGAGGACCCAGAAAATAGTGATATGTCAGAGGTTGACTCAAACTATGAAGAAAATGGGCACTTGATAACTTTTTGATACTGTTAGTGTATAGAACTATATGGCTAGTGTAATTTTGACTTGTTGGTTTTGTACATGAGTGTACTACCGGTAAAGTGGTGTCTTTCTCGACTATAATGTTTATGTTGGTCGGAAGAGATGACTGCTCCCATAAATGATAAAAAGTTTATGTAAAAAAGTTTACCAAGTATGTATGTTAGCCATCTATGTAAAGTTTTGACAATGAAAGATGTAAGAGAAAAGAAGAAATTAATGAAATGATAAGTTTATGTTATTGCTTGCATTTATATGGATGCATGTGACTTGAGAAAATTTTGATGATTTTATTAAGGCAGTAATATGAGTGTGGATGTAATGTTATTATTTTGCGGTAGGATTTTAAACCATAATCAATGGCGGAAGTACCTAGAGGACCAGTAAAATGAGATTTAATGACCCTGATCGTAAGGCTACAATAGAGGCTCCAAGCTTAGGAGCAGGAGGTCCAAGGGTCGAGAGAGCAGCTTGCTCAACAAAACCCTACACCCTTAGCACGTGCAACTTCTTTGCCCCCACCACTGCCAGCGTCGCAGGCAGAGCCGATAGTTCTAGTAACTCCTGCAGTTCCCGTTATTGAATTTTACAAGAGATTTTGATGGATGAAAGTCCTAGAGTTTGATGGTTCTACAGATCCGGTGGTTGCCGATGACTAGCTTGCTGGTATTGAAAGTTTAAAGTTTATGGGACTTAGCAATCATGAAAGAGTTCTATGTGCCTCATTCTCTCTCACTAAGGATGCAAGAAGATGGTGGGAGTCTGTTGAGCACAGAAGAAATGTGGATGTAATGACATGGTCTGAGTTCGTCGAGGAGTTTGGACGGGCTTATTTTAATGTGGAAACTAGGGCTGCACAACAGGAGGAATTAAACAATTATCGACAAGGGAATCTATCAGTGGCTGATGCTATGAGAAGATTCAATCAAGTGTCTCGCCTTTGTCCTGAACTAGTGCCTACTAATCGGGAAAGAATAATAAGACTGATGAGGATGTTTCAAACTGATATTGCTCTCATAGTTGACAGCAGAGGACAAGCCCCTAGGGACGTAGAAGACTGTATTGAGCAGGCAACCAGAGCTAAATTCTGGATCTCCCATGATAAGGAAGAAAGGGTGAAGATCTTTAAGGCTCGAAAGGAGGAAAAGGCCTTGGCTAAGCAAAACCAAGCCTCACAAGTAAAAGAACAAGAAAGCAATTTGAGCCAGAGTCAGACCCTGAGCAATCAAACTGGGCACAACCGCAATAACAATAATAAGAGAAAGATGGAATGCAAACAACCAAGGAAATTAGAAGAGACAACTGTAAAAAAGGATAAATGATGGAGGAAATAGCAAACCTCTCTATAGTCAATGTGGAAAAAGACATGCAGGGGAGTGCAAAGTAGGCACTAATAAATGTTACATTTGCGGCAAAGAAGGACATTATGCCAGAAACTCTACTCTATATCTTAGAATCAGAATAGTTAGAACTTGCAAAGCCTCAAGGGACTCAGCTACACGTAGTTCAAGCACAAATTGAAGGTCCCAGCATCAGTCAAGGCCGACTGAAAGCCCCAGAACCTACTGGACGGATTTACACTTACACTAAAAAAGAGAATGATGCAGGAACCTCAACAATGGTAACAGGTCAGCTCTCTATTGCCAAAACTGATGCTTATGTCTTATTTGATTCTAGAGCAACACATTCGTTTGCATCACTTAAATTTGCAAAACGAATAGGATATGAAGGGATAAGATAGAATGGACCTTTAGGGTTGTACTTCCCTCTGGCGAGGTATTAAGTCTTGATTGTTGGTTACGTCATGTACCAATTATCATTTGCTGTAGAGAATTGTTTATTGGTTTAATAATAATCGATATTCAAGATTATGATGTTATCTTGGGAATGGATTTTCTAGGAAAATATGATGCTAAAATTAATTGTTGACATCGCAAGGTCACGTTCCGACCCTCTGTTGGTGAGAAATTTGCGTATTTAGGGAAGATTCCCAAAACTCCCAAGGCGTTAATATCGGCATTGAAAGCAATAAAATTGTTGGAGAGCGGATGCATCGGCTATCTGGCGAATCTAGTAAATAAAGACTAAAAAGCTCAACTAGGACTAGAGAACATCCATATAGTGAAAGAATTTGTCAACGTGTTTCCGAGTGAACTACCTGGGTTACTGCCAGAATGAGAATTTCGTTCGAGATCGAGTTGACACCTGGTACAGCTCCAATCTCAAAGACACCGTATCATATGGCTCCAAGAGAACTTAAAGAACTTCATGTGTAGTTGCAAGAATTGTTGGACAAAGGGTTTATTCGGCCAAGTCATTCTCCATGGGGAGTGTCTATTTTGTTTGTGAAAAAGAAAGACGGAACTTTACGAATGTGTATTGACTACCAGGAATTGAACAAAGTCACGATTAAGAGTAAGTATCCACTTCCAAGAATTCATGATCTATTTGATCAATTGAAGGGAGCAGAAGTATTTTCGAAGATCGATTTATGCTTTGGGTATCATTAGCTTCGGGTTAAGGAGGAGGACGTGCCAAAAACAACATTTTGAACGTGATATGGGCATTACAAGTTTTGTGTCATGCCATTTGGACTGACTAACGCTCCGGCAACTTTCATGGATCTTATGAATTAGATTTTCAAGGACTATCTCGACAAATTTGTTATTGTTTTCATCGACAATATCTTGATTTTTTTAAGTACACCAGAGGAGAATGAGGAACATTTGAGGCTTGCACTACAGTCTCTAAGGAAGCATCAATTGTAAGCCAAGTTCTTAAAATGTGAATTTTGGCTAGAAAAAGTTCATTTCTTAGGACATGTGGTCTCACAAGATGGAGTTTCTATTGACCCTTCAAAGGTAGAAGCAGTAAATAAGTGGCCTACACTGAAAAGTGTTATCGAGATTAGGAGTTTCCTCGGTCTAGTGGGCTATTATAGGCCTTTCGTGGATGGGTTTTCTAGACTCACAACACCACTCACGGCCCTTACATGGAAAGCAGCTAAATATGAATGGACCAAGAAGTGCAAAAAGATTTTTTAGGAACTAAAAAGATGACTTACGAGTGCCCCGGTACTAACCATACCGGATCCAAACCTAGGAAACTTCGTGGTTTACAGCAATGCATCAAAAATAGGCCTGGGAACCGTACTTATGCAGAACAAAAAGGTGATTGCGTACGCATCTTGGCAGCCGAAGGATCATGAAAGGAACTACCCAACACACAACTTGGAATTAGCAGCAGTTTTATTTGCACTAAAGATTTGGCGCCACTTCTTGTATGGAGCCAGATGTAAGATTTATACCGACCATCAGAGTCTAAGGTACATTTTCACACAAAAAGAACTCAATATGAGGCAATGAAGGTGGCTCAAACTAGTCAAGGATTATGACTATGAAATCCTATATCATCCCAGAAAAGCTAACCGAGTAGCTGATGCACTCAGTCGTAGAGCAACGTCTTCTTTTACAGTGATGCAATTGATACCAAGATCTCTTCAAAAAGATTTGATGGAAGCAGGAATAGAGGTGGTCATAGGAAGATTAGCTGATTTATCAGTCCGACCAACCATCTTGAAAAATTTGAAGGAACGATAAGAAGCGGATTCTTCATTACTCAAGTATAAAAATGAAGTCCTTGAGAATAAGGAAATAGAGATTAGTATCTTGGAAGATGGTATTCTTCGATATAAGGACAGATTGTGCATTCCTAATGATGAAGAACTAAAGAGGCAGATACTAGAAGAAGCTCATGAGGCATCGTATGCTACTCATCTAGGGGCTTCCAAAATGTACACGGACTTGAAGGAATATTATTGGTGGCATGCAATGAAGAATGATGTCGCATGATTTGTCAATAAATGTTTCACTTGTCAAAAGGTGAAAGTTGAACACCAGCGACCAGCAGGCAAGTTATAATAGATCGAAATTTTAAAGTAGAAATGGGACTAAATAACTATGAACCTGGTGACCGGACTACCCAAAAGTACAGGAGGACATGATTCTATATGGGTAATTGTGGATATATTGACCAAATCTGCATACATTTTACCCATTAAACTTAGCAATTCTGTTGAACGGTTAGCTAAATTATATGTCACTCAAATAGTTAGATATCATGGACTCCCAAAATCCATTATCTCTAATCGTGATGGTCGATTCACTTCTGAGTTCTAGAGGAGTGTTCATCAAGCAATGGGAACAAAGCTGACTTTCAGTACAACTTTCCACCCTCAAACAGATGGTCAGTCTTAAAGGACCATTCAGACTCTACAGGATATGTTGAGAGTCTATGTGCTAGACTTTAAAGGAGGATGAGATAAAAAGCTTCCTCTGATTGAATTTACAGACAACAACAGCTATCAAACCTCCATAGGTATGGCTCCATATGAAGCTTTATATGGAAGAAGGTGTCGATCACCTTTGCATTGGTATGAAACTAGAGAAAAGGCATTATCGACCATAGATTTTGTTCATAGAACAACAAAAGATGTAAAGTTAATCCGTCATTTGATGGAAACTACTTTTAGTCTACAAAAGAGTTATGCTGACCAACGATGGAGACCTTTAGAGTTTCAAGTGGGGGACTTGATCTTTTTAAAAGTAACACCAATGAAAGGAGTAGTAAGGTTTGGAAAGAAAGGGAAACTCAGTCCGAGGTACATTAGGCCACTTGAAATCCTAGAAAGTGTAGGCAAGGTGGCTTACAAGTTAGCCCTAGTCCCTGAAATGGCATTGGTACATAATGTATTCTATGTATCCATGCTAAAAAAATGTGTACCTGATCCCTCACATACACTTCAACATGAGCCTATTGAGGTGCAAGAGAATCTGTCGTATGAGGAGAAACCAGTTCAAATCTTGGCTTGAGAAGAGAAGGAGTTAAGGAATAAAAAGATACCACTCATCAAAGTTTTATGGCGTTACCAACAAGTGGAAGAAGCAACCTAGGAACGAGAAGGTGAAATTAGGATAGTCTCCCCGGAGTTGTTCTAATTTTTGGGGACGAAAATTTTTAAGGAGGGTAGGTTGTAATAGCCAAGGGAAATGCATTAATAAAATCTAATATTTAATTGGATTTAATTAATGAATTTACCCTTATAAATCGCATTTTTGTAAAATTTACGATAATGTATAAGAAACAATATTAGTAGAAAATTTTACGAAAAACTTGGTACGATGTTGGATATTACTACAGTTTTGTAAGCTTAAAAGCTCAAAAATTTGTAAATAATATCCATGAAATGAATTTTATGTCACAATTAATTATAATATTGTGGTATAAATTAATGGGTGATTAAGATCAAAATAAAGTAGAAAAGTGTGCCAAAACCTTAAAACAACATAAAAGGGGTTCAACGTAGTGTAAGCACATTACTAAGGTAAAAACACAAATATAGAAAATACTGTATTTTGGCTCCAAAAGTGGACTAAAGAATAGATAGGATATTCTATATAGTATAAGAATATGTATTTTCAATGGGTTCTCTCCAACAGTATAAGAAAAATATTGCATGGTGAAACATTATACAGTGTGAGATTTTGGGGGCCCACCAAGTGGACAACCCATGAGTTCTTATTGGGCCACCACACCATGAAAGGTGGCCCAATCACCTAAAGCCACCCAACATGCCCAATTAACAAAGAAAAAGGGGTGGATAAGTCATAATTAAAAGACTTAAAAGTGACAAATTTTTTTTATTTCTCTATCTCCCGCATTCGGCAGCCCTAGCCCCTCGCTCTCAAAACTTTTCTTAAATCAAAATTCTCACCAAATCCTTCTCCAACCAAGTTTCAAGCTTTAAAAATCAAGGTTTTTGATATTTTTAAGGTAAAAATCTAAACTTTTTCTCAAATTTTCTTCTTGGTTTGGGAGGGTATTGTGACCAAATATTTTCTTATACGAATATGCCTAGGAAAAAAAAAAGTTTCAAAGAAGTCCTTGGAAGGCTAAGATCATCAATTTGTTTTTGGTAAGTTTAGCTTTTTAAATCTAAAGTTTATTTGGTTTTTTGCTTGGATTTTGATTATTTCAAAAGGCATATGGATATTCAAGCAAGTTTATGGTTTGATTGTTTGTGTATATGGTTTATGAGGTGGTTGTGTTGTTGAAATTGGGATTTAAATGTAAAAAGAGGTCATTTGGTGTAAAATAGGATAATTTTGCAAGTTTGATGTTAGTTTTAAAAAGAATAGTGATTTGACATGAAAATTATTTGAGAAGGTAATGAAATTGCATAAGCAGTGGCAAGAATGCTGTTTAAAGTTGATTTTTACAAAATTGCCCTAGGGACCAAATTGTAAAAAAAAATTTGTTCTCCGTAGAATTAGAAAAAGGCTGAAAACTCCCCTTTCCAATGAGAATTTTGAAAAAGTTAAAACATGAAAGTTGTAGATCTCAATGAAACTGTTAAAATTTGTAAATGGTTCGTCAAAAATGGCCTTCGGTTGTAAGATATAGATTTTACAAAACATTGTTAAAGTCGAAAAAAAAAATTTAAGGGCAAAAACAACATTTTACAAAAAGAATTAGGGTATGAAACTTTGAGAAAATTTGATCCTCTTGAAAAATGGGGACTAATGGTTTAAAAAGATTATTTTTGGTCCCAAGGGACAAAATCGTCAAAATTTTCAAATTAGGGTTAAAATTGTAAAGTTTTGTTTAACTTGGGTTTTTATTGCAAACTAGTAACTCGATGCCCTGAACACTTGTTTGTTAGACATGTATGCTCTAAAAAGTAAAAATGTAATACGTTTTTGTAGATATTTTTATCAATAAAGAATTTATTCATTTATATACATCAAATCTTGTCCCCTTTACGTTCATATTTGTTGAATGTATGTTAAGCAAACAGTAGTTTGAGACTGTCAGTCTAAACCTTTAAGAATTGGGCATATGATGGACTGATTATGCGGAAGACACGATTCTTAAGGTGACGGTCTAAAACATATGATCCGCAATCAAGGGAATAAAGTTGGGTGCTTTATTCATGCAAAGATTATTATATTATATATATCCGCATAATCAATCCATCATATGCTCAACTCTTAAAGGTTTAGACTGACAGTCTCAGACTACTATTTGCTTAACATACATTCAACAAATATGAACATAAAGAGGACAATATTTGGTATATATAAATGAACAAATTCTTTATTGATAAAAATATCTCCAAAAACGTATTACATTTTTGCTCCTTAGGGCATACATGTCTAACAATCTCCCACTTGCACTAAGTGAGTAAATATGACAAATCTCGCATCCCCGTAGCTTCCACATGCCTCTTGAAGACTCTCCCAGTAAGTGTCTTTGTAAATGGATTAGCTAAATTGTCCTCTGACACGATCTTGCACATCGTGACATGCCCGCCCTCAAAGAAGTCCTTTATCACATGATACTTCCGATCAATATGCTTACTCTTCTAGTGAAATCTTGGTTCCTTAGCATTAGCTGCCACCGCACTGTTATCACAGTACAATGATACCGCCTTATCCATACCAGGAACTACCTTAAGATCCCCAAGGATCTTACGGAGCGACACTACTTCTTTCAAAGCATCACTAGCTGCCACATACTCGGCCTCCATCGTTGAATCCGAAGTGCAATCTTGCTTGGCACTTCTCCAACTGATGGCACCGTCACCTAGAGTAAACACAAAACTTGAAGTTGATTTCCTAGAATCCAGACATGATTGAAAATCTGAGTAAGTGTATCTTAGAGGAGTCAAGTCCTCACCCGAATACACAAGCATATACCCTCAAGTCCTTCTCAGGTACTTGAAAATATGCTTTACCGCAACCCAATGGTTTGGTCCTGGATCTGCCTGAAATTGACTTACAATCCCAATCGCATAACTAATATCTGGTCGTGTGCAAAGCATGGCATACATAAGACTACCCATTGCCGAAGCATAAGGCACCTTCTTCATGTATTCTCTTTCTTCATAATACTTTGGAGAGTCTTTTTTAGAAAGAGTAATTCCAGACCTAGATGGTTGCCCACCTTTCTTGGAATCCTGCATTGTAAACCTCCTGAGAATTTTATTTATGTAGCCAGCTTGGGACAAAGCTATCATTTTGTTCTTCCTATCCGAAAGATCTGGATATCGAGAACAAAATTAGCCTCACCCAAGTCCTTCATGTCAAACTGCTTGGTCAACCATAATTTGACTGATCACAACGCCCCAACATCATTGCCAATTAGTAGTATGTCATCTACATAGAGTAGTAGAAAAACCACCTTCTGATCCGTAATGTGTTTGTAAACACATAATTCATCCACATTTTGTGAGAACCCATAAGTCTTGATCACCTGATCAAATCTTATGTTCTAAGAATGAGAAGCCTGCTTAAGTCCATAAATTGACTTTAGCAGCCTACAAACCTTACCCTCTTGACCCGTGACTTTGAACCCGTTTGGTTGTTTCATATAAATGGACTCATCAAGATAGCCATTCAGAAAAGCCGTCTTGACATCCATCTACCAAATCTCATAGTCAAGAGTGGCAACTATGGACAAGAGAATCCGGATGGACTTAAGCATGGCTACAGGTGAAAAGGTTTCCTCGTAATCGATTCCTTCCTTTTGCGTATAATGCTTAGCTACCAGTCTAGCCTTAAAGGTTTTGACCTTTCCATCCACTCCCCTTTTCCTCTTGTAGATCCACTTACACCCTATGGGTTTTACCCCTTCGGGAAGTTCCACAAGCTCCTGACCTGATTAGTCTCCACAGACTTCATCTCAATGTTCATGGCCTCTATCCAAAGTTTTGAATCAACGTCCTCTATAGCTTCTGTGTAAGTATAAGGATCCCTATAATGTTCATCCGGTTCAGCCAAGAAGACCTCCCCATTGAACATATACCTTTTAGGTTGACGCCCGATCCTCCCACTACGCTGAAGCCCCTGAGGTTGTTGTTCATGTTTGTTTAGTTTTTCTACACTGATCGGAATGGTTTCATTTAGAACCTCCGGAGTGATCAGATCACTCCTTAACTCCTCAAGCACCACTTTGGTTCAAGGTTTAAAGTCGTCCATGTAACTCTCCTCAAGGAAAATTGCATTAGTTGAAACCACGACTTTATTTTCCTTTGGGTTAAAAAAATAACCCCCTTTAGTCCCTCTTGGATATCCTACAAACATGCAAACTTTCGAACGTGCTTCCAACTTATTCGGATCCTTAAACAGGACATGAGCCAGACATCCCCATATGTGAATATGGTTTAAGGATGTCTTCCTACCCGTCCACAACTAGTAAGGAGTTTTAGGGACCGATTTTAAAGGCACATTATTCAAAAGATAACATGTGGTTTGTAATGAATATCCCCAAAAGGATAAAGGCAATGATAAATAACTCATCATGGACCTAATCATGTCCAACAAAGTCCTATTTCTTCTCTCCATTATGCCATTCTGCTGTAGAGTGCTCGGCGTAGTCAAATGGGATAAAATTCCATTCTCTAATAAGTGTTCTAAGAACTCATCAGGAAGGTTTTCCCCACGTTGATTAGATCGAAGTACCTTTATAGGTCTACCCAATTGCTTTTCTACTTTAGCCCGAAACTCCCTAAACTTGTCAAAAGTTTCGCTTTTCTAGTGCATTAGGTATACATACCCATATCTTGAGTAATCGTCAATAAAAGTGATGAAGTACTCATACCCTCCTCGTGTCCGGATGTTCATTGGTCCGCAAACACCACTATGCACAAGTTCTAGAATCCCTTCGGCCCTATTGCCCTTAGACCCGAATGGTCTTTTAGTCATTTTACCCTCCAAACAAGATTCACATTGAGGTATAGATTCCACCTTTAAGTGACTTAAAGGTCCATCCTTTACCAACCTTTGAATCCTATTCAGGTTAATATGACCAAGGCGAAAATGCCAAAGATAAGTTTTATTAGAGTAAGAAGTTTTAAGTCTTTTAGAGTTATTATCATTCATCTCAGCATTAAGCAATAAATCCATCTTAGGTTTGATAAAATATAGATTATTTTACATCCATCCAGAACAGATAAAAGATTTGTTTTTACGAATCACCACTTTATCATTAAAAGAAACCAAGTAGGAGTCTTTAAATAAACAAGCTATAGAAATTAAATTTCTTTTAAATTTAGGAACATAAGAACAATCTTGTAAAAATAAATTCCTATAATTACTAAAATAAAGATGGACGTCTCCCACTGCTTCCGCTGAGACCAAGGATCCATCGCCCATTCGAAGCGTGAAGTCCTCATGCAGTAGACTTCTCGTTTCTTTGAACCCCTGCAGAGAAACACAAACATGATTAGTTGCACCGAAATCTATGACCCAAATGTCACTTGATTCCTCAACCAAACAAGTTTCTAAATATAGAAGATCACACCTACCTCCTTTGGAAAGGAAGTCCTTGCAATGCTTCTTGATATGCCTGACCTTTCCACAGAAGAAGCACTTAAGCTTCTTTAGGTTCTTCTTCTTCTTCTTCTTGCTCTAGGTGTTAGCAAGAATAGAAGACTTCCTGTTCTCGTCCCGTTGCTTTTTTCCATTCCCAGAGTTGAGATTGAGATTGGAAGCAGAAGCAGCTACCATGTTGGCCTCACCACTCGCAGGAGACTCCCTGATCAACAGTTTGAACTCCTGTAACTGTTTTATTAGTTCTGTTAAGGTCACATTCTATCTATTGCTTAAATTAAATGTAGCTCTAAACTTAATAAATTCCTTTGACAAGTCTCGAAGACCATAGTCATCTGAGTTTCAGCATCGATGTCAGCTCCATTGGTTTGAGCCTCAACGAGGTAACCCATGACTAATATCATATGCTCCTTTACAGATGTCCCTGGCCTCTGTCTATAGTTTAGAAGTTTCTGAAGCGCCCCTTGCTGCTTTGTTATGGCCTGGCCTCCAAACATATCCTCAAGATTATCCACGATCTGCTTCGTAGTCTCATAATCCTGATATTGAGCCTACAGCACATTATTCATGCTAGCCATAACATAACAGCGGGCCTGATCATTAGCATCTTTCTAGCGATTGTACGCTTGAAATTGCTCATTAGATAAGTCTCCTATAGGCTCGAGAGGACAAGGAGTTGTTAGTACATATTTTAGTTTCTCAAAGGAAAGGACGATATCCAAGTTCTGTTTCCAATCATTATAGTTCTCACCGATTAATAGGTTTTTGTCAAGTATTGATGATAAAGCATTTTTAGACATTTTTAATCTACAATAAAGAATCATATACCAAACAAAATCAAACATATCATAACAATTTAGTAAGATAACACAACCATGTAAAAACATACAAATGTGTTTATATGTCAAAACCTTGAAAATATCCCAACCTTACAACGATAATTCCCAACTCAAAATTCAACAAGCTCCTAAGGGAGTCATGCCAAATTCAATCAGGAATATAGATCCCCTCCTAATTAATATATGCCATCCAAGCCCCGTATGATCCAGCATTTATTAATAATCGTTTCTTTAGCCATTAATTTTATTAACAGAGCTCCTAGGGGAGGTTAATAATAAAATTAACATGAGTGTATAACTATCATTTCAATATTTTATCCATGATTTATAATCACCACCTAGAAGTGTGCAACCATAAATCATGCTAAAATACCTTATCTTCTCAGAGATCCAATCTGGTATGTGATAGAAATCCCTTCCTAGGGGTCGGGACCATCATGTTCTGCCTATGGACCAACGATGTAGGCCTTAGGTTCTCTCTTCAAAAACCTTCTCTTACTCAATCTTTTGAAATCAAGGTTTTATTTTAAGAATATGCATGAACAATTTTAATATGAGCAGCACTTTCTATTCTATATGACATGTTATCAATATACATGGCAAATCATATTATAATGTAGACAAGCAAAGCTATAAGCAAAATAATAAATAACCGTAATATTATGGCTCCATCCTAGAGAATAGAAAACTAAGATTACAAGAGAATAATCGAGACATATTATATATTCTTCATCCTTGAATCCTCAAGCTATATCCTTCTTTGTGTAATTCCCATCTTCAAGTCTTCAATCAGGTATGAATCGAATACTTTATATTTCTGGTCATATCGAAATTTAATGTTTATCAGAATTTTTCCAAAAATAAAATTAAAACTAAATCGAAAAAACTACACCTTTTTTGGAAAATTTTCAGCTCTCGATCGGTAGGCCGGTCTGGATGATCGGCCTGCCAGTCATGGAGGTTCGGCCTGCCGCCAGAGCCTCTTGATTTCTGCTCCACTGACGGCCTGCCGAACTGGTGAGTTCGGCATGCCGACCAAGCAAAAATATCCCATTCCAGAAAAAACAATTTTTAACACAATTCATCAATTTTATATTTTACAATTCCAAAACATAAAATTAGAGACTCAGAAAATACCTTGGAGCGCCTATCATCATTCTTCTAGATCTGACTTCTAAATCCATCTTCTCCGAATAATTATTTAATTACAAAATTCTTATAAATTTAAAAATAAATAATAATTTCAAGACAGAGATGATAGTCTGCCATCTAATTACATGAAAAAACTTAGACACACATTCTAACCTCTGAGGAACCATAACCGACATAAATTAATTAATTAATAAATAATTAAATAACAATTTAATCAACCATAATTAATTAATGAACATTCACCACATAATCCATGACAACATAAAATTATATAGAAACCTAGAGTGCTAACTCTCTATAAAATTAAATTCAAGCATAGGAGAGACTAAGATCACAAAATTTATGCATATAGTATGATCACAAACTCATAAATTTATGTAAAAACCATGGCTCTCATGCCAATTGTTTGAAAAAACGGTGCGCAGTAGAAATTTTAAAAATGTTACATCAACGTATTTCCAAAACATAAGTTTGACATGCTATATGCATAAATTAACCAGATCTTACTAACCTTTGAATGCCGAAGAACCCTCGCAAAATGTGAAGAGAAGTAATGTTCTAGAAGAGCCTCAACCAACTGGTCTTCTTTGCTATTCTCTATCTACGACCAGAGTGAGTGTGGGCCCACACGTACAGCTCTTCCACTAAGTGACTCTCCTTCCAACCAATCGAGAGAACCCAAAGCAAGTGTTCGTGATTTGTAACCAAAAGCTCTCAGGGAGTTTTCAGATTCTCATTAGCAGAGTATCACTCTTAATCTCTCAATTGATCTAAATAACTCTTAAGACTTACTCCCTATTTATAGAGGATGGGTCTAGGGTCAGTCCTTATCAGATTACGTTTCAAAAATTTGAATCAGAATCAAATTCGGATCAATATCGGATGGAATCTGCGTGAAAATACGTGATCCTTTTACTACGCGATAGGCAGGCCAAACTTGCCCCATCGGTAGGCCAAACTTGAGAATTGGCATGCCGAACTGCCGATAAAAAATCTCAACGAATTTTCTATTTTTCACCCGAGATTCTATAGGATAAAGTCTCAATTTTAATTCAGATAACCCAATAGAGAAGTTATCTAATTAAAACAACTTTATCTAGATAATCTCTAAGAAAATAAATGAATTCCTAATAATTCTACAAGTTTATCTTGATCTAATTTATCCAAAAATCAAATCAACTGATAAACAAGCAAGAATTATTCGATCTTTACAATTCAACAAGTTTATCTTGAATTAATTTTTATCACAAAATTAATTCAACCGATAAACAGACATAAATTATTTGATTCTTCTAAATTTCAACCAATCTAATAAATCCAACATAAGTTACCAATTATTGGAAAAGCATGCCGTGTCGTTACAGGATGTCGTGAGCTAACAAAGGGGACCAAATGGACCTATATAGTTCAAGCTCCCGATAATTACGAAACCCAATATCCCAGATATACATAATTATCAACTCCAACACTACTCCACTAAAAGCTTGGAGTTGCACTCTCGAACTACATAGAATTACGAAGCCCATATAGCTAAGTCTCTATGACATATCATAGTGTATCGTATCCCCATATGCTAATCCATGATCAGCTTAAGGACAAGTTCTGTCTTACCTTCCTGATTATTTTTATCCTACGTTCCATTATCTCACCATCAGAAAACTTACCACCCAAAGACAGTATACCATTCGGTTACACCTATGTATCCAAATGGTTGAGCGCTTCAGTTTTCCAATTACAGGATAACGCAAAAGAGGGTATCATTACTCCTAAAGAGGAGCTATGGATTTCATATCTATGAATAACAGGTCTACGCTATCAAGAGTCATGCCTCCAACATACCAGCATGCATACCAATATTAAGATGTGGGTGTCACCCTTTGGTACATCAAAAGACACAAGCCAAGACAACGGGCCCACTATTCATCTCAGGATTAAGATACAACACAAATGATTGTCTAAAGGGAATCGATTTGCTGAGATAGAATTATTAATCCAAATCAATTCACTTTATGTCCTGATCGAACACATCGTCACCTATGACAATGTGCCAATGTTTCTATTCACGGAGTCCACCTCCGATGGTCAAGACAAACCATCTCCCAAAAGGGATATAGACAATATAACAATCTTTGCATGAACAAAGCGCCTAAATTTATTACCTCGATTGCAGATCGTATGATTCAGACCATCACCTTAAGAACCGAGTCTTCTGCATAATTCGTCCATCATATGCCCAATTCTTAAGGTTTAGACCGACAGTATCAGACTATTGTTTGCTTAACATACATTCAACAAATATGAACGTAAAGAGGACAAGATTTGGTATATAAACAATGAACAAATTCTTTAATGATAAAGATGTCTCTAAAAACTTATTACATTTTTACTCCTTAGGGCATACATGTTTAACATATACAACCATAAATCTTGCTAAAATACCTTATCCTCTCAGAGATCCAATCTGGTACATGATAGAAATCCCTTCCTAGGGGTCGGGACTGTTAGACATGTATGCTCTAAGGAGTAAAAATGTAATAAGGTTTTTGGAGACATTTTTATCAATAAAGAATTTATTTATTGTTTATATACCAAATCTTGTCCTCTTTACGTTCATATTTTTGAATGTATGTTAAGCAAACAAAAGTCTAAGACTATCAGTCTAAACCTTCAAGAATTGGGCATATGATGGACAAATTATGTAAAAGACACGATTCTTAAGGTGACGGTGTCACAACCCGCCTTTTCGGGCTGTGATTAAACTCTTTCTTCATTACTTTAGGGCAAAAATTTAGGAAATTTTTTTTTTTTAATACAAATACTGTACATATATTGTTTAATAACCTGTGAGATACATACATATACTTGTGTTTACATAACCATCCTTCTCTTACAATATAGCTTATCAAACATTACTTTCAAAATAATTTAAAATATCATACAGCGGAAAACATACTGCGGCGGAAACCATACCCAGTCTGCACACATCATCCGTCCGCCAGCTCATCATTATGATTTATTCTGACCTTTTTGTCGGAATACCTACAGCATGAAAAACTTAATGAGCTAACGCCCAGTAAGTCTCATATAAACCCACATGCACATTCAATAAAATGCATGATCATATTATGCTTTCTTATAATCCTTCATTATCCTTATCATTTCTTATCTTTAACTAGGGCCCAAGTGTTCGTACCATTGCGCACTTAGGTCTACGTAACACCGTGACCATCCTGTAATCCTTAAACTCCCCTTGAGTCAGGAGTCGGTACGACACTTTTCTTAACTTTTGGTGATTCATTACCAATTCACTTATTATGGTTAACATACCATGCATGAAGTGATGAGTACATGTTATACATAACATAATCTACATAAATACTATTGTACGATATAGACCATACAGGTACATACTTTATATACACACTGGTATACATTAATATACGCTCAGGTATATATAGCATAATGTACTAACAGGTACTTAACATAAAATATACACATTGGTATGCATTAATATACGCTCAGGCATATATATATATTCCATATACTCACAAGTATACCCTTTCTTTTATTTATAAATACTTATGTTATTGCATACATACAAGTATACACCTTGATATACATACAAGTATACATATACACATTTTATACTCTAAGCCTACAATTTCATACTGTAGGTGGGATGGGTACTTACTTGATACAATTGTCGGGCAACTTAACCACGATATCCTTTCTTCTAGATTCCTAGGATCCTGTTGGCCAATTACAAAGCCATTAGCCAAATTTTACTATGTTTCGATACGAAACATTTGTTAGTTAATAAATTGAGTTGCATTCCTATGTTTAACTCTAAAAACCACCGTTTTTTCTTATTTCTATCTAACTTCACCATATCGTTTCTAACGAAGGGTGGAAACCTTTCTAGTCGTTTTCTTATCCCATTGGGAACATTTCAAAGCAGTTCGGGTTATTTGGGCAGAAATGACGATTTTGCCCTCCGCAGGTTTACTAACCTACTCGAGCTCGATTTCGTTATTCTTATAAAATAACCATATATTCATTCTAAAATAACATCCTAGTGGGTCAAATCTCTTTATTTCTCAATTATGCCCCATTTTCATTAAACTTTGCGGTTTAGCCCATGAACCGAAAATTTTGACGTTTTTGCCCCCGAAACTAAAATTTACTTCTTTGCACCAGAATTTTCTATTTTTGTCAGGGATCATTTTTGCTCAAAGTACCATATTCAAAATCCTTTGAGAAATGACGTTTTTGCCCCTTTTTCAAATTTTTCACAATTTCCATAAATTCTTGAAAAATTAAAATCTCATAAACGATTCAGTTTTTTGATGAACCGTCCGCGATGCCTAACAGTTTCATCGAGATCTACAACTTTTGTGTTTTAACTTTTTCCAAAATATCACTGTACAGGGGTATTTTTGGCTAATTTCCAATTCTACCGAGAGGAATTTTTTTCTTTCAATTTAGTCCCTATGGCATTTTTACATAAATCCATTTCAAACTTGCAATTTTACCCCTGCAGAAATCATTTCATACCTTAATCAATACATTCTCATGCTCAAACATCATCTTTGCAAAGTTTAACCTCAAAATTACAAAAATAGCATTTTTACAAAAATTGCCGGTTTACACTAAAACAAAAATTTCCATAACTCAAACTTATCATACACCACATATACATGAACTTCCATCAAATACATGTTCAAAACCCCTCATGGGTTTGAAAGAACAAAAATCAAAACAAAATCTATAAAATTTCAAACTTTAAAGCTTAAAACTTACCAAAATAACACCCTTTTGGTTTGAAGCTTTCAAAATCCTTTTAGACTCCCTCCTAAGCTTCCTTTCCATACAAAAATACCATGGATTAATCTCTTGTCCTTTGCCCATGAAAAATCCCTTGAAAACCCATTAAAAGTTTAGGATTTTACCTTAAACTTGTGGGAAAATCCTTGTTCTTGCTTGTAAAATTTGTTGGGGGCTATTTTTGCAAGATTTGGGGCTGAGAAATATTTTTTTGGGAGCAGAACTATGGCTGCCGAAACTTTGGTGGAAAGAAAAGAAAAGAAAACTTTGATAAACTTGCCATAAATGCATGTTTATCTCATTTGGTGACTCATGGTAACCCATGAGTACACCACTAGGTGTCACAAAATGATTGGGCCACTTTTCTTGACATGTGGCCCAATAGAAAAGCAAAAAGTGTCCACTTTATGGAGTTAAAAATTTATACCGTGTAATTTTTCACCACACAGTATTTTTCCTGTACTGCCGTGGCCAATTCAGTGTACTTTCTATCCTTAGACTGTATAAAAATATTTAACTTACTTTTCGTTTACTTTTTGAGGCCAATCATAACATTTTTCATATCTGTGTTTTTATTTAGCAGTATTCTTATACTGCTCTGGCCTCCTTTCTACCCCCGGTTAGGGTTAGGACAACCTCTATGTCCTATTTACATTCTAATCATTCATTCGTTTATATCACAATTTCACAATTAATTGTGACATGAAATTCATTTTATAGATATTATGCACAAATCTCTGAGTCATCAAACTCATAAAATTTGTATTTTATAATATCCACCATTGCATTACATATGCCATAAAATTTGCAATCAATGTTGCTCATTCATATTTTATTGTAATTTTCACATAAATTACAATTTTTACACAATTTCACATTTTTAAGAATAAATTCATTAATTAAACCTAATTAAATATTAGGTTTTATTGATGACGTTTTCTCGGTCATTACAGACGGTCTAAAACATAAGATCTGCAATCGAGAGAATAAAGTTGGGCGCTTTATTCATGTAAAGATTGTCATGTTGTCTATATCCCTATTGGGAGATGGTTTGTCTTGACCATCGGAGGTGGACATCGTGACTAGAAACATTGGCACGTTGTCATAGGTGATGATGTGTTGGATCGGGACATAAAGTGAATTGATTTAGATTAATAATTCTGTCTCGGCAAATCGATTTACTTTAGACAATCATTTGTATTGTATCTTAATCCTGAGATGAATAGTAGGCCCGTTGTCTTAACTTGTATCTTTTGATGTACCAAAGGGTAACACCTACATCTTAATAGTGGTATGCATGCTGGTACGTTAGAGGCATGACTATTGATAGCGTAGACTTGTTATTCATAGATATGGAATTCATAACTCCTCTTTAGGAGTAATGATATCCTCTTATATTTATTATCCTGTAATTGGAAAACTGGAGGGCTCAACCATTTGGATACATAGGTGTAACTAAATGGTATACTGTCTTTGGATAGTAAGTTTTCTAATGGTGAGATAATGGAACGTAAGATAGAACTTGTCCTTAAGCCAATTATGGATAATCATATGGGGATACGATACATTATGATATGTCATGGAGACTTAGCTATGCAGGTTTCATAATTCTATGTAGTTCGAGAGTGCAGCTCCAAGCTTTTAGCGAAGTAGCGTTGGAGTTGATAATTATGAAATGTATATCTAGGATATTGGGGTTTCATAATTATCGGGAGCTTGAACTATATAGGTCCATTTGGTCCCCTTTGCTAGCTCACAAAATCCTGTAACGATACGGAGTTCTTTTTCAATAATTGGTGACTTATGTCAGATTTATTAGATTGGTTGAAATTTGGAAGAATTAGATAATTCATGTCCGTTTATCAGTTGAATTAATTTTGGATAAATTAGATGAAGATAAACTTGTAGAATTATTGGGAATTCATTTATTTTCTTAAAGATTATCTAGATAAAGTTGTTTTGATCAGATAACTTCTCTATTGGGTTATTTGAATTAAAACTGAGACTTTATCTTATAGAATCTTAGGTGAAAAATAAAAGATTCGTGAAGATATTTATTCAATAGTTAGGCCTGCCGATCTACGTGTTCGACCTGCTGATGGGGCTATTTGGCCTGCCGATCATCCTGATTGGCCTACCGATGAGCGAAAGATAAGATCACGTGTTTTTACACAGATCTTATCAAATATTAATCCGATTTTGATTCTGGTTCAAATTTTGAGACCTAATCTGATAAGGACTGACCTTAGGACTAACCTCTATAAATAGGGAGTAAGTCACATAAGTTATTTAGATCAATTGAGAGATTAAGAGTGATACTCTGCTATTAAGAATCTGAAAACTCCCTGAAAGCTTTTGTTCATAAATCACGAACATTAGCTTTGGGTTTTCTTGATTGGTTAGAAGGAGAATCACTTACTCCGGTCTTGGATAGAGAATAACAAAGAAGACCAGTTGGTTGAGGCTCTTCTGGAACGTTACTTCTCTTCACGTTTTGCAAGGGTTCTTTAGCACACAAAGGTTAGTAAGATCTGTTTAATTTATGCATATAGCATGTCAAACTTGTGTTTTGGAAAATACTAAGGTGAAAAATTTTAAAATTCTGCTGCATACTATTTTTCCAACAGAGACCACCATGTTCTTCCTATGGACCAACGATGGAGGCTGTAGGTCCTCTCTTCGAAAACCTTCTCCCACTCAATATTTTGAAATCAAGGTTTTATTTTAAGAACATGCATGAACAATTTTGATATGAGCGGCACTCCCTATTCTATATAACATGTTATCAATATACATGGCAAATCATATTATAATGCAGACCAGCAAAGCAATCAAACAAAACTACAAGCAAAATAATAATAACCGTAATATTATGGTTCCACCCTAGAGAATAGAAAATAAAAATCATAAGAGAACAATCGAAACATATTATCGATTCTTCATCCTTGAATCCTCAAGTTGTATCATTCTTCATGTAATGCCCATCTTCAAGTCTTCAATCCCATATGAATCGAATACCTCATATTTTCAGTCATATCCAAATTCAATGTTTCTCAAAATTGTCCCAAAAATAAAATTAAAACTGCATTGAAAAACTGTACCTTTTATGGAGAAATTTCTAGCTCTCTGCCAGCAAGCCGTTTTGGGTGATCGGCCTACCGGTCATGACCCATCGCCCTGCCGATGCATGATAGATCGTCCTGTCGAACTGGAAGTTTGGCCTTCCACCAGAACCACCTGATTTTTGCCCCATTGTCGGCTTGCCGAACATCACGTCCGGCCTGTCGATTTGCAACCATCGGCCTGCTGAACTGGATGGTTTGACATACCGACCAAGTAGAAATCACCTTTTGCAGAAAATACAACTTTTAATGCAATTCATCAATTTTATTTTCAACAGTTCAAAAACATAAAATTAGAGACTCAAGGAATACCAGGGAGCGCCATCATCAATCTTCTAGATCTGCCTTCTAGATCCGTCTTTTCTGAATAATTATTTAATTATAAAATTCTTACAAATTTAAAAATAAAATAATAATTCCTAGACGGAGATGATAGTTTGCCATCTAATCACATGAAAAAACTTAGATACACATTCTAACCTCTAAGGAACCATAACCAGTATAAATTAATTAATTAATAATTAATTAAATAACCATTTAATCAATCATAATTAATTAATGAATATTCACCACATAATTTATGACAACATAAAATTATATAGAAACCTAGAGTGCCAATTCTCTATAAAATTAGATTCAAGCATAGGAGAGATTAAGATCACAAAATTTATACATATAGTATGATCACAAACTCATAAATTTATGTAAAAACTATGTCTCTGATACCAATTGTTGGAAAAATAATACGCAACGAAATTTTAAAAAATTTTATATTAGAGTATTTTCCAAAACACAAGTTTGACATGCTATATGCATAAATTAACTAGATCTTACTAACCTTTGAATGCCGAAGAACTCCCGCAATCTGTGAAGAGAAGTAACGTTCCAGAAGAGCCTCAACCAACTGGTCTTCTTTGCTACTCTCTGTCCACGTTGGAGTGAGTATGGGCTCACATGTACTGCTCTTCCTCTAGGTGACTCTCCTTCCAACCAATTGAGAGAACCCAAAGCTAGTGTTCGTGATTTGTGAACAAGAGCTCTCAGGGAGTTTTTGATTCTCTCACCAACAGAGTATCTCTGTTAATCTCTCAATTGATCTAAATAACTTATGTGACTTACTCCCTATTTATAGAGGTTGGGTCTAGGGTTAGTCCTCATCAGATTAGGCCTCAAAAATTCGAATCAGAATCAAATTCAGATCAATATCTAATAAAATCTGCATGAAAATACGTAATCTTATCCTTTGCACATCGACAGGCCGAATTACCTAATTGCCAGGCCAAACTTGCCCATCAGCAGGCCGAACTTAAGGATTGGCATGCCGAACTATCAAAAAAATATCTCAGCGAATCTTTTATTTTTCACCCGAGATTCTATAGGATAAAGTCTCAATTTTAATTCAAATAACCCAATAGAGAAGTTATCTAATCAAAACAACTTTATCTAGACAATCTCTAGGAAGATAAATGAATTCCTAATAATTCTACAAGTTTATCTTCACCTAATTTATTCAAAATTAAATCAACCGATAAACGGACAAGAATTATCCGATCCCAATAATTCAACAAGTTTATCTTGAATCAATTTTATCACAAAATTAATTCAACCGATAAACTGACATGAATTATCTGATTCTTTCAAATTTTAACCAATCTAATAAATCTGACACAAGTCACCAATTATTGGAAAAGCACGTCATATCGTTACAGGATGTTGTAAGCTAGCAAAAGGGACCAAATGGACCTATATAGTTCAAGCTCCCGATAATTACAAAACCCAATATCCTAAATATACATTTCATAATTATCAACTCCAACGCTACTCCACTAAAAGCTTGGAGCTACACTCTTGAACTACATAGAATTATGAAGCCTGTATAGCTAAGTCTCCATGACATATCATAATGTATCGTATCCCCATAGGATTATTCATAACCGGCATAAGGATAACTTCTGTCTTACTTTCTTAATTATTTTTATCTTACGTTCCATTATCTGACCCTCGGAAAACTTACCATCCAAAGACAGTATACCAATTGGTTACACCTATGTATCTAAATGGTTGAGTGCTTCAGTTTTCTAATTATAGGATAACGCATATATGAGGATATCACTGCTCCTAAAGAGGAGCTATGGATTCCATATCTATAAATAATAGGTCTACGCTATCAAGAGTCACGCCTCCAACGTACCAGCATGCATACCACTATTAAGATGTGGGTGTCACCCTTTGGTACATCAAAAGACACAAGTCAAGACTACAGGCCCACTATTCATCTAAGGATTAAGATACAATACAAATGATTATCTAAAGTGAATCGATTTGCCAAGGCAGAATATTAATCCAAATCAATTCACTTTATGTCTCGATCCAACACATCGTCACCTATGACAACGTGCCATGTTACTATTCATGGAGTCCACCTCCGATGGTCAAGACAAACCATCTCCCAATAGGAATATAGACAACATAACAATCTTTACATGAATAAAGCGCCCAACTTTATTCCCTCGATTGCGGATCTTATGATTTAGACTGTCACCTTAAGAATCATGTCTTCTATATAATCTGTCCATCATATGCCCAATTCTTAAAGGTTTAGACTGACAATCTCAGACTTTTGTTTGCTTAACATACATTCAACAAATATAAAAGCAAAGAGGATAAGATTTGGTATATAAATAATAAAAAAATTCTTTATTGATAAAAATGTCTCCAAAAACTTATTACATTTTTACTCCTTAGGGCATACATGTCTAACACTGTGGTTGCATTTTATTTATGTCAATACTATGTGTGTGCACAAATATGGGTCCGGTGCAGCCCAACTCGTATTTATTATTTAAATTGAGAGGTAATTATTTAAAATTTTTAAATTTACTACGTTTTTATAAATAACACCATTAATTAATTAGCGAGATCAATTAAAATTTGATTTAATTAACTTAATAATCCACTACGTCACCACCCGGATTGGAGTTTGTGACAGATTAGTATCAGGGCCCTAGGTTTTGAACCTTGGGAAATGTGCGCAATAGGTTCGACAATGAAAAACCACTGATAGTCTAATTTTGTTTTCAGAATTGAGAAAAGAGCACCTAGACGTCGTCTAACTGCTACTGACGCGAATCCCACTAACGATGAAGGCATGATGGGAGCCACATTTGCTACTTTCTAGTAGATGGCAGCAAAGGCTAGGCCTGTGGATTCCAAGGTGAGTCATCAGCACGAGTAGTTGAAGGAGTTTTGATGTGCATCCATTCTGACTTTCGATGGAATTGGGGACCTACAAGCAACTGAGTATTGGTTAGATTCCATGGTAAAGCATCTACATACTCTCGGAATACCAATACAATACTAGGTTGAATTCACAGCTTACAAACTGGAAGGAAGTGCAAACACTTGGTGGAAGCAGGCCAAACGTATGGATAATAACAGGAACATCAATTTGAACAGATTTAAATAATTATTTTACAAGCGATGTTTTTCACAAGGGTATAGAGACCAAAAGATAACTAAATTTTATCGATTGGAACATGGCGACATAACAGTCAAGGAATATGAAGCAAAGTTCACTGAATTGGCTAGATTTGCTCCATCCTCTGTGGCTTCTAAGCAGGAAAAGTGTATTAGGTTTCAAAAAGGGCTTAAAGGATCCATCCGACGATAACTGGTTGCTTTGTGAATTCAAAATTATGGTGAGTTGGTATCGTCAACTTTGTCAACAGAAGCGACAATGCTACCTACTATGAGAACAAGGCGAGCACTTTAAGAGGGCCCCAAAGGAACAACAGGAGAGGTAATAACAACACCCGTCAAGATCAAGTGAACAATCAGCACGACAATGCCAATAGTGGGAGTAGCAGTTATTCAGGTAGCAGACGAAGCAATCCTTACAACTTCCATTGTCACTATTGTCAGCAACACGGACACATTTTGCTTGATAAGGAGTGCCCGACAAGAAACCCAGACCGGAGAGAATGCAAACCGTCAGACCCAAGCTCAGTCTTTTGTGCAGCCTCAACAAATCCCTTAACCACAGTTTCACTAGTTCACCTCTCAGTAGATGCTTTATCCAGCACATGGTTATCACTAGCCAAATTTCTAGAGGAATGTCCCATAGTATAGAGCACTTAGTACAGCTAGTGTACAGTCTCCTCCACCATAGCAGTATTAGCCAACAAACCCTAGACCTTGCAATGCTAATAGAGGAAAAGGAAAAGATCCAGCTTAAGTCGATACCATGACTATCGGGAGTTTTGATGCTCAGACCAGTAACGTGGTAGTTGACGGTATGATTTTAGTTTTTCAATCTTTAGCTCATGTCTTATTTGATACTGGTGCCACGCATTCTCTCATTTCGAGTTCATTTATGCATGCCTTGGGATTAGAAATAGAGGAATTTAATGAGCCCTTGATAATTACCTCACCCTTGGGGCGAATATATGTAAACAGTATGCATAAATCCTATAATATAATAATTAGGGTGAGATTTTAAGAAGTGATTTGATTGCAATCCTCATGAGTACATATGATATAATCTTAGGAATGGACTGGTTGTCTAGGTATAATACCCTTGTAGACTGTCACTTTAGAAAAGTAACCCTAGTGACTGATAGGGGGACGACGATTACTTTACAAGGTGGTAATGATGGTGCATTTAGTAAAAACTGTTACGAGGATTAGCTATATTTTAGATATAATTATTGGCTTATATAATTAGATAACTAATTCACAAAATAGGTTAAGTTAAGTTCGTCTTGTAGGTGATTGCGACAAGACTTGGTATGTTATGTTAAAATTGAAAAGTATATGTGTAAAATACAATTTATGATTTTATCATCATTTAAATTTTGAATTTGTGAGTTTCATTTAAATAGACTATTTTATATTCCATTTCAAAATCATAGTTCAAAAATGTACGTATCTATATATGTTATATAAATATAACATATACATATATATATATAAAGTAAATGATGTGTATATGTTAAATGATATATTCCATTAAGTTATATATATATATAATACTAAATATTATATAGTATATAGGTGAGTGTCAACACTCCTACTTAAAAAGAAAAATTTATATGAAAAACTCCCAAATCGCAACATTTATTAAAAATGCCTTCTTTCTCTTATGTTTTCATAACTGTTTCTTTTTTTATTATTCTATTTTTACATTTATTTTTTTACCCTTATTTTATTAGTTTAGGGTTTTAGGTGTAACTTTTCCTCTACTTTCTTTTTCTTTTTTTTTCTCTCTCTTCAAACTGTGCTCTTTGCTCTCCTCTCTTCCTCGATTTTGTTGCTTTGAATCTCTTTCTATCATCAGTGGTTTTGTTTTGTGTTCAATTCTATTGAATCGAATCTCTCAGTTTTGTTCTTTGATTTCATAAGGTGTTGCTATTCGTTCGCCATCAGATTTTGCCTGTTTATTGTCGTTGTTCATTTTCTCATCGGTCTAATTATTTCATCTTTCTAGTAATTTTTTGTACTTTTTTGTTCTTAATTTGTTTTTGTTATTTTTTATTGTTTATTTTCTGATTCAGAGTTAGTTTTTTAGGGTTTTCATTATTTGTTCTTAATTTGTTTTGGATTCTTTTTGCATGTATGATTTCATGTTGCTATGTATTTTTCGTTTTTGCATTGTTTGTTGATTTTCCATGTTTGAATTTTGTGTTGTTACTGGTTTTGTTTGGTTTGTGTTTTGTAAGCTGTTGTTGTTTTGTGATTTTTTTTGCTAGTCATAATTCACGTTGTTTTTGAATGATTGTCTTGAGAACAAACGTTTTTCTTTTTATGAAATTGATCTTTGATATTAAAAGAATATAGCAAGAACATGTGAGTTAGGGAATTGTAATATTTGGTAGGTTTTCATTTTGAAACTTGCCAGGCTGTGTATTTCTTCTTTTTTTTTTGAAATTGGCGGCTTATTTTTTGGAACCTAGTGGTTGTGTGTTATTTGTTTAGAACCTGACAGGTTATGTTTTTGGAATCTAGCATGTTATCAGGTTACACTACAAGAAAAACTACATTTAACTACATATTATTTACGACATGTAGTTTTTGATTGTCGTTGAAAAGTACATACAACGACATCTTCAACAAAGATGTCATTAACGACATTTGAAACAATAATTAACGACATCTATATAGATGTCGTATTAAAGGTCTCCTTTTAACGACAATAGTTTAGTGTCGTTAAATTATTTAATGACAAGTAGGAGATGTTGTCAAAGCCTTGGAGATTCTACGACACCCCTTATAGACAACATTAGTCAAGATGTCGTCTATATGGGGTGTCGTGGAATCTCTAAGGCTTTGACGACATCTCCTACTTGTCGTCAAATAATTTAACGACACTAAGCTATTATCGTTAAAAGGAGACCTTTAATACGACATCTATATAGATTTTATTAATTGTTGTTTCAAATGTCATTAACGACATGTTTGTTGGACATGTCATTGTATGTACTTTTCAACGACATTCAAAAACTACATGTCGTAAATAATATGTCGTTAAATATAGTTTTTCTTGTAGTGTTATGTGTTTTGTTTAGAAACTGGTAGGTTATTTTTTAAATTTGTCAGGTTGTGTGTTATGTTTTTGGAACCTGACAGGTTATATGTTTGGAACCTATGAAGTTTCTATTGTCAATGAACATAGGTGGGTTAATATAGTATTATAATAGTGCATCTTATAACATTTATTTGTTAATATCTTTTTTATTTACTTGTTATTACAGTTATTTGTTAATGTGAGTTTGTTTTGAGATTTTGGTGTTGTTTTATCATATGTGTTCTTTATGCATTGGGTTGTTTTGTTAGGAGTGGCACTAGAGATGCAACAATGGGCCGGGGCCTATAGGCCAGCCCGAGCCCATCATGCCCAAGCCCATCCTGCTACAGTGATGGGCCAGGCCATGCTGTTCACAGCCTGACACAGCCCATAAATACTTGTGGGCTAGGCTGGTCTAATATATGTTGGCCCATGGGCCGGCCCAGCACGGCCCATGGAAAATCATGGGCTGGGCTGGGCCTAGGCCAGCCCGGCCCAGCCCGTCCCGGCCCACAATGGGCCAACCCATTGTGGCCCAATTTCATATATATATATATATATATTTAGATATATTTTTCCATGTTCATTTATGGGTGAACATGGCTGAGTATGGCCTTCCCCAGTAAGTCATGTAAGGCTCATTGTAGGTCATGTATTATCACATCAAAAGGCTATACATTTAATATATATATTATTTAATACATATAAGAATTAAATATTATATAATATATATACATTCTATATTCACCCGTGAATGAATAATTGAATGGCATGAGATTTCCTCAATGCAATCACATCACAATACGTCTGCCAAGTTCTTTTTCTTCTCTTTTCATTTCTTTTTATTTTTTCCTTGTAGGCATGCTTTGCTTTTGAAAAGTAAAGTTGAGAATCAGATGCTGAATCTGTAAGTTATGTATTATCACATCAAAATACTATACATTTAATATATACATTATTTAACACATGTAAGAATTAAATATTATATAATATTTATACATGCCATATTCACCTGTGAGTGAACATAGCATTAGATCCCCCATGCACATCACATTGCAATAGGCCTGACAAGCTCATTTTCTTTTCTTTGCATTTTTAAAATTTTTTTCTTGTAGGCATTGTTAGTATGTGTAGAGCATAATTATTACCCTGACGCAGATTGCTCCTACGCAGAGGTTGTACGTGGATCGACCTTTGCGGTAAGGTCGACGTGGGGGTTGGAAGGGGGGTGGTAAACCCCCCTCCCGAGGTTTGTAGGGGGCGGAGCCCCCTGGGCAAAAATTTTATATGCAAGTTTATTTTACATAGGGGTAGTTTAGATTTTTTACATAAGGCATGCTTTGCTTTGGAGAACCAAAGCTAAGAATCGGATATTGAGTCTATAGGTCATGTATTATCACATCAAAATACTATATATTTAATATATATTATTTAATACATATAAGAATTAAATATTATATAATTTATGCATGCCATATTCACCTGTGAGTGAACATGGCATTAGATTCTCCTATGCAATTATAAAGGGGCAGGCCTAACATAGAGGCTCAGAAGGAAGGCCTACAATGTGCAAAGCTGAGATGCTAAGTCTTCAGTGAATTGTCTAATCAAGTTACACTTGAAAGAAAAAAAATAAAAAAAGATTAAAAAATAAAAAAATAAACTTTTTTACCTATAAATAAACGTAGAACATTCACAGAGATACTCATTCAACAAACTTCTAAGATCCTATGTATTGTCTTGTTTTTTATATTACTTAGAGTTCTTTAGAAAGGAAAAAAAACTTGAAGGTATAATTTATTTCATTTGTTGTTCATTAATTTTGTATTGTTATAAGTTAATTTTATTGTGTAATTATTTTATTTAATTTTTATGTTACGTTAATTTATTATTATTTTTTATTGAAGCTATGGCATCATCACCTAGAGGGAGAGCCAACATTTCATATTTAGTGATCAACGAAGAAGAACAATTTAATGATCCACTGGAAGAAATTGGAGTTGACTTGCTATCTCAAGTTGATGGCTTCTCTGAAGTCACTCTCAAAGGCAAAAGGAAAATTCAACGAACTTTACCAGTTTGGAATTACTTTGATCTCGTAACACGTACAGACGAGCATGGTGTAACAGAAGAGCGCGCAATTTGCAAAGTATGCAAATAAGACTACACAGGTAAATCCTCTTCTGGCACTGGTCACTTAGAGAGGCATCGCAAAAAATGCAAAGCTAAGCATGGTGTAGGTGGTGTTGATTGTCGTCAACAAACACTTTAATTTAGCCTTGATGGTAGTGTTACCAATTGGTCATATGACCAACAAAGAGCTAGAGAATGGCATGCTAGATATTTGGCTAGTGCTCAACAACCAATTAGTCTTGCTGATGATCCAACCTTTGAGGAGTACATTCAAAATGCTTATAATCCACAATATAGGCGTGTTTCAAGAACTACCACAAGAGCTGACACCATGAAAGTTTTTCATTCAATGAGGGAAAAGTTAGTAACTAAATTTAATTCATTCACTGCATCTATTGCATGCACATCTGATTTGTGGGAAGGTCGTACCAAAACTAGTTATATCTGTGTAACTGCACATTATGTGGATAAAGATTGGTCTTTTCAAAAAAGATTAATTGCTTTTCGACCAATGCCTTATCCGCATGATGCCAAGGCCATTCATGATGTCATCATGGAAGTTTTTGATTTTTATGGCATTAAAGAAAAGGTTTTGAGCATCACATTTGATAATGCATCTGCTAATACTGCTGCTATTAACCTTTTCAAAACAACATTGAGACCACAACATGGCGAAACACTTTTTCACTAAAGTGTGCTTATCATATTATTAACTTGTGTGTTCAAGATGGCATGAAATTTTTTCAAGGTTATTTGGAAAATATTCGAACCGCCTTGGGTTACATAGCAAGTTCTGTCTCTCGAATTGAAGAGTTTGCTTAGCTTTGCAAGAGAGCAAACATGAAACCCAGAAAACTTCCAACTGACATAGGACACCGATGGAATTCAACATATTTGATGCTGAATGCATGCCTACCATACAAAGAGGTCATAACCGCGTATTACAACTTGAAGAATCCAACTAAGCAGCTTCAAGAATTTGATTGGCAAATTGCTTCATGCTTTTACAATTTCTTAAATGTTTTTTATGAAGCCACTCTCCAACTCTCAAGTGTGTACTATCCCACCTCTCCTCATGCATTACATAAGTTATACGACATTGCTGCAACCTTCGATATGCATAGAGATTTTGACATGTTTAGGGAATCTGTTGAGTTCATGGAACAAAAATTCAAAAAATATTGGGAGTGTGTTCCATCTTTGTATTGCATAGCTGCTGTATTGGATCCAAGAGTTAAATTAGCTGGTGTTGAATATTTGCTTAAGGGTATAGGGGAAAAATTAAGGGTGCATTCTGACATCATAACCATTCAAAATGTGCAAGCAAAAGTTAACAACATATTTACTGCATATAATGAAAAATATGGAGGAGGCCAAACAATATCTCCTGCACCTTTAGCAAATACTACTTCTATACCACATGGTTCTTCATGGGCAAGTATGATTAGCTACACCAGATTTGGTTTCGGTGCATCGTCTACATCTTCAACACGCAGTGAATTGAAAACTATCTGGAAACAAATTTTACGGCATTCATTTTCAATGAGTAAGGTGGTGGTCATGATTTCAATAAGTTTGATCTTTTGTCATTTTGGAGATCACAGTCAAGAACTTTTCCTGTGCTCTCTAAAACGGCTTGTGATATACTAACCATACCAGTATCCACAGTTGCAAGTGAACAAGTATTTAGTTGCAGTGGTAGAGTAGTTGATGAACGACGTACACGTATGAGTGACGATATTCTGGAAGCAGTAATGTACGTCAAAGATTGGGAGGATGCTCGTAGAAGAAGCCAAGAAGTTCAAGATGATTGGGTTGATGACTTTGAAAATTTGGACATTTCTGATACTCTCACTGGGAGTAATACGTTGTAATTAATTATGAACAATATTTTTTTATTTTTTTTGTTTTTAGTAATTTTGTAAACATCTAATGTATAATTATCCCGATTGTACTCTTTTTTCCTTACCAAGGTTTTGTCCCACTGAGTTTTTCTTGGAAAGGTTTTTATTGAGGCAATCGTAAATAAAATATCCTTTTTTATAGTTCCATTAACTATTCAAATTTTTATATTTATTAACTTGTTTAAAAATTCAAAAATTTAAAATTTAAAAATTACATGCTTAGATGGGCTGGCCTATTTAAACCCATGATGGGCTAAGATGGGCCGGCCCATTTAAGGCCCACGGCATGGCTCGGCACGGCCCTGCACGACCCATATAAAATTAGCCCGCAGGCCGGGCCGGGCCGGGCCAAGTTATTTTTAATATGGGCCGGCCTGGCCCGGCCCACGAAATTCATGGGCTGGGTCGGGCCGGCCCACGGCCCTTGTGGGCCTAAGGAGAACGAGCCGGGCCGGACCGGCCCGTTCTTGCAACACTAAGTGGCACAACCCCCCATCCTGCCTCTTTTTTATGAGTTTATATTTGTATTATAGTTTATGTTTAGTGTTTTTATTTGATGCACATATTTGATTGTGTTGAGAACAAACAATTGTCTTGTATTTTTTGGAAACTACTGGGCTATTTTTTGGAACCTGCAATGTTTTGTGCTTTGTCTTTGGAACCTGGTAGGTTATATTTTTGTAACCAGTGAATATATGGTTGTCAAATTAGTACTGTTTTTGTATTCTGATTATGTTTGGTTTAGTTTTGTTGCCTTGTTCATTTTTTTTGTTTTTGTTTTCTAGTATTTTCTTTTTTATTATATTTTGTTTTGCTCCAAAATTGGGTAAGAAGGTTGTTGGCCCCAAATCTCATGTTTCTCTTGAGAAGAAAGGATTAAAACACAATAACAAAAATAAAGATGTTGCTGCAACGTCAAGTAAGTGAGTAAAAGTTTATAAAGCTTCATCAAAAATTGTTAAGATGGAAAGTGTTCTTGCTTCGACACGCTTGCCGTTTCAAGTGAGTTCTTTTTTACAAGTCCTAGAATGTTTATTTTGTTCATTGTTTGAGTTGTCTTTCCTTTTCTTTTTCTTTTGTTACTTATATCTTTTGTTTTCTGATTGTATTCTTTTTTATTGTTTGGCTTTACAGTTTTAGGGTTGTACAATTAACTCTGATAAGAGGTTCCAGGGCAAGGCTCAAGTTTTTTTTTTTTATTTGCAATGATTAAGAATATTAAAGAGAAGCTTACCATTGATCAGCAGAATAAGTTTAAGGATATTATTTTTGGTCGGTTCTTTGACTTGGTTGGTTTTGTAAGTCAAAACAATTTGCTACATAAGATCTTGCTCCGTGAGGTTTATCAAACTAATGATAAGGAAAGGTGGTATAAGTTTAGTGATGGGATGGTTAAGTTTGGGATAGATGAGTTCTATTTAATTTCTGCCCTGAAATGCCATGGTAGTATAGATTTGGAAAGATATTGTGATAGTGAGCGAGGCACTTTGAAGAATGTTTTTTCCTGGCGTTACTAGGCAAATCAGTAGGGGTAGCATTGTTAAATTCTTTTTGCAAACAGTTTTCGATAATGATAAGGATGTTGTGAAAGATGCTTTGTAACATTTTATTTTGCGTTTGCTGCTTGGTAAGGCTAGCGACAATGTATCCCAATGAATTAATAAGAGTTATTGATGGTTCAAAGCTTAATGATGTTTCCTGGGGGAAGTTGTCTATTTAGGGTTGAGGATTTTTAGCTTAAATTCAACTGGGAACACACTGTATAGGAGGGATGATAAGATTATGGGGAAGGATGATCTTGCGCTACAAGGAGAATTTGACAGTGGAAGAGAAGAATACAAGGTAAATAGCTTGTCTATGTGTTTCAAGTGTGGATTTAGAAGACCATTTCTCTTGTTGGTGATCGATATGCTGAGGAGGTTGAAGGCGTTGATAGATCTCTTTCACTGATTTTTTTGATAGAAGTGCATTGAATCATTGTGCTTCAAGAATTTGAATGCCTTGATTTTTGATAATAAAGATGTATGTTTTTGTTTATTACTTTTTTTATTTGATCATATAGATAGGAATTCAATTGATTGCAACTTGCCAAGTTTTCAATTTTTTTTAAACCTGTCATTTTTTATTAATTTTTTTTTGGCACCTATCAGGTTCTAAGTTGGAACTTGCTAGGTTATGTGTCCTTTTTTTTTTTTTTGAAATCTAACAGGTTTCAAGTTAGAACCTACTAAATTCCAAAGGGATTTGAAACTTGCCAAGTTCTAAGTCTTTTTATCTTACGTTTTCACTTAACATGCTAATAATTTTTTTTATTTTTGATTTTTTTCTTATGTATTTGTTAACTTTCTTGTTGTGCTATGCGATTGAAGGATGTTGAACTACAAAGCGATCGTTTCAAAATTCTATTAGAATTCTTAATTCCAGTTTATGTAGAGCCCTAAAACAACAATATTATAATCTTAGGATCATATTATGTCAGATTACTGAATTAAGGAATAAATACATATACCTATAGAGGCAACTATCATTCTTGTATGGAATTACCATGATAGATGAACAGGTTATTGCTTCCTCAATTAAATCATCTTAGTTCTTCAATGGGTTGTTTCTCTTCTTGATGGGGAGAGGAGAAAGCTGTAAAATCATTTGATGTCTTGGGGATCATAACTTATAATGTCTTTATATACTTTTCTACTATAGTCTCATAAAATTTAGTTGGGTCAGTATTGGGTATTCATTGATTAAACCCAGATCCGATTAGCGACATTTGGGCTTTCCATAAATAGATCACTTAATAATAGCCCATCATAATTAAGTAGTCATAATATAGTTGTTGTATTTAATATGTTGCATACAAAATATGGAAAACAAAATGTCCTAACAATCTCTCACTTGGGTTACATATAATTTCCAAAACAATCATATCTTAAGTTCCTTAGGCATGCAACTTTATGCTATTTAGCTTTAAACTTCACTTTAGTTTCAATCGGGTCCATCTTTTATGTTAGTATTGTCACACAAAATCGTAACTAAACTTTTAATGGTTACCATACCAATATATTCAATGACATAGATCTAGTATGGATGAGTAGCAAGGAAATTACATGCAATGTTATAAACATGCATATTTCCAACTGATCCTACTTTAATCTTTAATGAGATCAATCCAAAATCTTTAAACACGGTGCAAAAGACTGCATGTAGAAAACAAATAAATTCAAAAATAAACCATAAACCATCAACTTTATTATGCAAAAAATCAAAACATATAAATGTTTAAGTAAAACATAGAACATCCAAAGTTAACTCCTATTAAACCAAAGCATCATTAAATAACCAATACCCATATGAGTAGTGTGCTCATTAAAGACCTTGGATGGTAAACCCTTGGTTATGGATCCACTAGCATGGAGTTTGTCTCTATATGTTCCATGGAAACTCTAAACTCTTTGATCTTCGATAGGTGAGTATGAATTTTTTGTTCTCTGTAAGAAACGCATAACTCATTTGACAGCTTTCTATTGTTCCATTCTTGGCTTACTCAAATATCTGCCCAATACACCCACTGTAAAAGCTATGTCTGGACGTATTCAAACTTGAGCATACATTAGACTTCCTATTGTCGACGCATAAGCAATATTTTACATCTCTTTCCTTTCAAGGTCATTGGGGCATTGGCCGAGAATAAACTTGTCTACTTGCCTAATCTACTCAAAACCTTCTCAATATAGCTTTTTTGTGATCACCCAAGGATACCGCAAGGGTGATCTTGTAGTATCTATATACCTAATATAAAATAGGCGTCCTCAAGATCTTTACCTCAGAATTCTTTGTCATAAATTTCTTGGTTTCATACAATAAGTCTATATCACTACTAACAAGCAGAGTGTCATCGACATATAATATGAGGAAGATATATTTACTTCCATTAAACTTGTAATACACACAGTCATCAACTATATTCACCTTAAACCTATGCAAGGTAATTACTTGATGAAACTTATGATATCATTGATGGGAAGCCTATTTAAGACCATAGATAGATTTCTTTAACTTGCAGACCATACACTTTGGATCTCTAAATGCAATGTTTTCTAGCTTGATCATATAAATCGTCTTATCAATGTTCCATTTTGAAATGTTGTCTTAACATCCATTGGATGTAGCTCTAAATCTAAATGAGCCACAAGTGCTATTATTTTCCTAAAAGAGTCATTCGATGAAACCGGAGAGAAAGTCTTTCTGTAATCTATGCCTTCCATTTGAGTGAACATTTGATGACTGGACAAGTCTTATATCTTTTGACATTGCTTTCCAAATCACTTTTGGTTTTAAATATCTTTTTGCAATTAATGGGCTTTGCACCTTTGGTCAACTCGACAAGATCCCAAATGTCATTGTCTTTTATGGATTTCATCTCATCCTGCATGACATCAATCCACTTTTAAGAGTTTGAAATTTACATAGCTTGTTGATGTTGATTAGATCATCTTCCATTAAGCTTACATCGACTTCAAGTAATTGGAGAAAGATGATATGATCATCTAGAATCATACTTTCCTATCTCTATTGGACCTTAGTAATGACAATTCTTGAGGTTGATGAGTTTTCTGTATAAGTGCATTAGGAAGAACCTCACTATTGTCTTGTTTTGAACAATCTAAGGAATAGGAGCCTGATCATTGTTGTCTTCAACCGGAGTTGCATCTTGAACAATGGTAGGAATTAGTCTAACTATTGTCAATAGTAATTTTTTTTTCAAAGACAACATTCCTCACTTTATCTTCCCCTCCAAAGTCGACATCCTTAAGAAATCATGTATTTCCCATCTCAAAGGAGGACTGGTAGTGGGATCTAAAACTTAAAGCCTCGAGAGTACTCTGTATATCCAACAAAGTAGTAACTAACCATTCTTGAGTCTAGTTTCTTTTCATTTGTCCTATAAGACCGTGCCTCACCTGGACAGCTCAAAATATGTAAGTACCTGATGTTAGGCTTCTTACTAGTCCATAACTCATAAGGGGTTTTGGCTACCACTTTGCTTGGAACCTTGTTAAGAATATATGCTACAGTTTTTAGTGGTTCTCCTTAAAGTAATTCATATAAAAAAGTATGACTAATCATGCTTCTTACCATGTCTTTAAATGTTCTATTTCATCTTTTAGCAACGCTATTCATGTTGGATTTGCCCGGCATCATATATTGTGGAACGATTCCACATTCCTTTGGGAAGTTGGCTAAGGGTCCTAGACATTGTTCTCTTATTTTTTATATCTATCATAAAATTCACCACCACAAGCCAATTTGACAACTTTAATTTTCTTGCCAAGTTGAAGTTCAACTTTGGCTTTAAAATGACTTGAAAACATCCAAAGAACCGTAGGGAATGGCCCACAGATATCAGTATGTATTAGTTCTAAGACGTTTTTGCATCTATTGGCACCTAATTTTTTTATGTTTGTCTATTTTTCCTTGATGTATGCAATGCAAACGTGAAAGTCTGTCAAATCTAGGGGGTCAAGAATTCCATCAGATACAAGTCTTTGAATTTTCTGTTTAAAGATATGACCTAAACGCTTGTGCCATATGCTGGTATAATCCTTATTTAATTTTCCCTTTGTACCACATGTATAAGTATGTATAATTTCATTATAGGAATTAGCATTATCAAATATATAAAGATTATCAATTAAAGAACCGCCACTAATTAGATTTGAATTTTGAAAGAGACAACTTTATTATTTCTGAAAGAACAAGAATAACTCGATTTGTCCAAATTAGAAGTAGACATTAAAATTTGTTTAAAAGATGATGCAACATAAGTCTCATTCAAATCCAAATAAACTCTAGTCGTTAACAATAATCTAAAGATTCCTATAGCTTTAACTGCAACTTTATTGCCCTCGTCTACAAAGAGGAATCTTTTAGCATCACTTGACGGTTGACTCCACATACAACTTTGCAAAAAAACACTTATGTGAGTTGTAGCACTAGAATCTACCCACCAAATATCTTTAGATATAGAAGCTAAATTAAACTTAGAACAAACAAAAGCAAGAAGCTTACCTTTTTTTGCACATCAATTGGAATATTTTGAACACTATTTCTTCATGTGTTCTACCTTCTTGTAGAAGTAGCAGGTAAATTCCTTATCCTACTTCTTTTGTTTCTTCTGCTAAGGTGTTCCTTCTGCAGCATCCTTAGCTCTCCTCTTTTTCATATTCTAAGAGGTTGATACTAGGTGAGCACTTTTAGTCTTATCCCGCTGAATCCTTTCTTCTTCTTGCACACAATGAGATATGAGCACATTAAGAGTTTATTTGTCCTTTTGGGTGTTATAGCAAACTTTGCATTGTCCGTATTGTGCAGGAAGAGAAATCAAAACTAAGTGCATAAGCAAGTCCTCAGACAGCTCTAACTTTAGTGACTTTAGTTTTGTAGTGAGATGAAACATCTACATGATGTATTCCCTTATCTTCCCTTTCCCTTTATACTTCATGGAAATGAGTTTAGCCAAAAGGTTACTTGTTTCCAACTTATTTTTAGCAACATATTGTTCAATTTCCTCAAGAAACTTCTTAGCATTACTGCTCTTAGTAATAGAACCCCGAAACTCTTCTAGAAGAGAGCGTTTCATAATCATTACACATGCGATTAGAGCGATCTCACTTCTCAATTTTAACCGCATATGGGTTTTCCATAGTGGAAATAAGTTGCTCCGTCTTGAGCGCAAGGTCTAGTCTATCATCTAAGAATAATTTCCATGTTCCTTTTATTGACCTTAAAATTTGTTCCATTCAGCATTGGAATATAGTTGACTTGAGCAGAAACATTTGTAGCAATAGTAATAGAAATTGAATAGAGAACAAAATAAAACAACATACTCACGATAAAAACATGTTATAATAAATCAAACAAATGACATAATCAAAGTGGGGAACCCATCTGAAGATACCTAGCGCAACATTGATGTCTAGTCTTTAGAGAGAGACATCAATTGTAAGTGGTATTCTCAAAGTAGTAATCAAATATTGACAATAAGTCATGTCACACAATAGCCTTTTCCTTGGATCGATTACTGTTCACACAGAAACTTTTATAATTGTCACATATTTATTACAAAAGGTATGTCCGGTATTTGGCCAAACGGTAACCTTCCTTTGGGCTGATCACATTTTGCATAAATAACAAACACACAAACATCATGATATTTCTAATTAAATACATCTACGCAATAGAGGTTACTTTGACAACATGTTGTTTCAATCAATTTAATAAAAGTATAAGACATAAATTGTGCCGATTGTAATCTTTAACAATAATTAAAACAATTGTTTTGAAGTTCCTTTTAATTTTTTATTATATGCACAGCTTTGTTGGAGCATCGTGGCGTCTACAACTTTTCCTCCACAGCGCTGTGGTGCTCCCTATGTGGAATTTTCTTACATAGCGTTAAGGCATTGCTAGGCGGGCGCCACAGCGTTGTGATTTTTTATAGCATCTGCCTATAGTGCCGCAGCACACCCCACGGCCATCTCGGTGTTATGAGTTTATTTGAAAAATAGTACGCAGCGGAATTTTAAAAAAAATTATATCAGAGTATTTTTCAAAACACAAGTTTGACACATTATATGCATAAATCAACCAGATCTTACTAACCTTATAAATGCCAAAAAGCTTCTCAATCAGTGAAGAGAAGTAACATTCTAGAAGGACCTCAACCAACTGGGGCCTTCTTTGCTATTCTCTATCCACGATTGGAGTGAGTGTGGGCTCACATGTACAGCTCTTACTCCAAGCGACTCTCCTTCTAACCAATTGAAAGAACCCAAAGCTAGTGTTCGTGATTGGTGAATAAGAGCTCTCAAGGAGTTTCAAAATTTTACCAGTAGAGTTTTAGTTTTAATCTTTTAATTAATCAAATAATAAAGAGACTCACTCCCTTTTATATAGAGGTTGGGTTTAGGAGTTAGTCCTTATCAGATAAGGCCTCCAAAATTTAAATCAGAATCAAATCAGAATTGATATTTGATAAAATTTGTGTCTAAAACACGTGATAAAAAATCCCATGGTCGGTAGGTCGAACTAGCAAATCGGCCTGCCGAACCTGTCCTATCGGCAGGCCGAAGTTTAAAATCGACCTGTTGAACATACGATTTTTTATCCCTGTGAATCATTATCTTCCACCCGAGATTCTTGGTATAGAGTCTCAGTTTTAATTCAAATAACCTAATAAAAAAGTTATATGATTAAAACAGTCATATCTAGATAATCTTTAAAAAAATAAATATTCCTAATAATTAACAAGTTTATCTTGAATTAATTCAAAATTAATCCAACCGATAAACAAACATGAATTATCTGTTCTTGATAATTCAATAAGTTTATCTTGAATTAATTTTATCACAAAATTAATTCAACCGATAAATAGACATGAATTATCTGATTTTACCAAATTTAAGCCAATCTGATAAATCTGACATAAGTAACCAATTATTATAAAAGCATGCCGTATCGTTATAGGATTTTAGTGAGCTAGCAAAGGGGGCCAAATGAACCTATATAGTTCAAGCTTCTGATAATTATGAAACCCAATATCTCAGATAGACATTTCATAATTATCAACTCCAACGCTACTCCACTAAAAGCTTGGAGCTAAACTCTCGAACTATAAAGAATTATGAAGCCTGTGTAACTAAGTCTCCATGACATATCATTATGTATCGTATCCCAATAGGATTATCCATAATCGGCTTAAGGACAAGTTCTGTCTTACCTTTCTGATTATTTTTATCTTACATTCTATAATCTTACTATCGAAAAACTTACCATCTAAAGATGGTATACCATTCGGTTACACTTATGTATCCAAATAGTTGAGCGCTCCAGCTTACTAATTACAAGATAACGCATATAAGAGGATATCACTACTCCTAAAGAGGAGCTATGGATTCCATATCTATGAATAACAGGCCTACGCTATCAAGAGTCATGCATCCAATGTACCAGCATGTGTACCACTATTAAAATATGGGTGTCACCCTTTGGTATATCAAAAGACACAAGTCAAGACAATGGACCAACTATTCATCTCAAGATTAAGATACCATATAAATGATTGTCTAAAGTGAATCGATTTGTCGAGACAGAATTATTAATATAAATCAATTCATTTTATGTTCCGATCCAACACATCGTCACCTATAACAATGTGTCGGTATTTATATTTTGGAGTCCACCTCTTAGGGCCAAGAAAAACCATCTCCTAATAGGGATATTGAAAACATAACAATCTTTACATGAATAAAGCACCTAACTTTATTTCCTCGATTACTGATCTTATGATTTAGACCGTCACCTTAAGAATCATGTCTTTCGCATAATCTGTCCATTATATGCCCAATTCTTAAAGGTTTAGAATGACATTCTTAGACTTTTGTTTGCTTAACATACATTCAATAAATATGAACGTAAAGAGAACAAGATTTGGTATATAAATAATAACTAAATTCTTTATTGATAAAAATGTATCCAAAAACATATTACATTTTTACTCCTTAGAGCATACATATCTAACAATCTCCCACTTGCACTAAGTGAGTAAATATGACAAATCTCACATCCCTATAGCTTCCACATGCCTCTCGAAGACTTTCCCAGTAAGTGTCTTCGTGAATAGATCAACTAAATTGTCTTCTAATGCAACTTTGCACACCATGACATGTTTGCCCTTGATGAAGTCCTTTATCACGTGACACTCTTCTTGTGAAATCTTAGTTTCTTAGCATTAGCTAGCGTCGCATTGTTGTCATAGTACAGTGATACTACCTTGTCCATACTATGAGCTACCTCAAGATCCCCAAGGGACTTGTGAAGCCACACTGCTTCTTTCGAAGCATTATTGGCTACCACATACGCGGCCTCCAACGTTGAATCTGAAGTATAATCTTGCTTCACACTTCTCCAACTGATGGCATAGCCGCCCAGAGTAAATACAAAACCCAAAGTCGATCTCCTAGAATCCAGACAAGATTGAAAATCCAAGTCAGTATATCCTAGAGGAGTTAAGTTCTCACCCAAATACATAAGCATATACCCTCGAGTCCTTCTCAGGTACTTGAAAATATGCTTTACCGTAACCTAGTGGTTCTGTCCTAGATTCGCCTAAAATGGACTTACAATTCCGATCGCACTTCCTCATACGTGGCCTCTACCCACTGCCGAAGCATAAGGCACCTTCTACATGTATTCTCTTTCTTCCTTAGACTTTGGAGAGTCTTTCTTGGAAAGAGTAATTTTAGACCTAGATGGTTGCCCACTTTTCTTGGAATCTTACATTGCAAACCTCCTGAGAATCTTATCTATGTAGTCGGCCTAGGACAAAACTAGGACAAAACTATCATTTTGTTCTTCCTATCTTGAAAGATCTGGATACCAAGAACAAAATTAGCCTCACCCAAGTCTTTCATGCTAAACTACTTGGTCAACTATAATTTGACCAATGACAATGCCCTAACATCATTGCCAATTAGCAGAATGTCATCTACATAGAGTAGTAGAAAAACCACTTTCTCATCCTTAATGTGTTACACACACATGGTTCATCCATATTTTGTGAGAGCCCATAAGTCTTGATCACTTGATCAAATCTTATGTTCCAAGGACAGGAAGCCTGCTTAAGTCCATAAATTGACTTTAGTAGCTTACAAACCTTACCCTCTTGACCCTTGACCTTGAACCCGACTGGTTGTTCTATATAAATGGACTCATCAAAATAGCCATTTAGAATTGCCATATTAACATCCATTTGACAAATCTCGTAGTCAAGAGCAGCAGCTATGGACAAGAGAATCTAGATGGACATAAGCATGGCTACAAGCGAAAAGGTTTTCTCGTGATCAATTCCTTCCTTTTGCGTGTAACCCTTAGCTACCAGTCTAGCCTTAAAGGTTTTGACCTTTCCATCCACTCCTCTTTTCCTCTTGAAGATTCACTTACACCCCATAGGTTTGACCCCTTCGGGAAGATCTACAAGCTCCCAGACCTAATTAGTCTCCATAGACTTTATCTCTGTGTTCATGGCCTCTGTCTGGAGTTTTGAATCAACATTCTCCATAGCCTCTGCGTAAATAGAAGGATCCTTGTCATGTTCATCCGGTTCAGCCAAGAAGGCCTCACCATTGAACATATACCTCTTGGGTTGACGACCGATCCTCCTCCTACGTTGAAGCCCCTTTGGTTGTTGTTCGGGTTCGTTTGGTTTTTCTACACTGATCGGAACAATTTCATTTGGAACCTCTGGAGTGATTAGATCACTCCTTAACTCCTCAAGCACTACTTTGCTTTGAGGCTTAAAGTTGTCCATGTAACTTTCCTCAATGAAAGTTGCATTAATTGAAACCACGACTTTATTTTCCTTTGGGTTATAGAAATAACCCTCTTTATTCCCTTTTTTGATATCCTACAAACATGTAAACTTTTGAACGTGCTTCCAACTTATTTGCATCCCTAAACAAAACATGAACTGGACATCCCCATATGCGAATATGGTTTAAGGATGTCTTCTTGCCCATTCACAAATCATGAGTTTAGGAATCGACTTTGAAGGCATATTGTTCAAAAGATAACATGCGGTCTATAGTGCATATCTCCAAAAGGATAAAGGCAATGATGAATAACTCATCATGGACTTGACCATGTCCAATAAAGTCATATTTCTTCTCTCCGCTATACCATTATGTTGCGGAGTGCCCGGCGCAATCAATGGGGATAAAATCCTATTCTCTAATAAGTGTCCTAAGAACTCATCAAAAAGGTATTCTCTACCTCAATCGGATCAAAGTACCTTTATGGGTCTACCCAATTGCTTTTCCACTTTAGCCCGAAACTTCCTAAACTTGTCAAAAGTTTCGCTTTTGTAGTGCATCAGGTACACATACCCATACCTTGAGTAATCGTCAATAAAAGTGACGAAGTACTCATATTCTCCTCATGCCCGGATCTTCATCGGTCCACAAACATTACTATGTACAAATTGTAGAACCCCTTCGACCTTATTGCCCTAGACCTAAATGGTCTTTTGGTCATTTTACCCTCTACACAAAATTCACATTGAGGTATAGATTCCACCTTTAAGTGACTTAAAGGTCCATCCTTTACCAACCTTTGAATCCTATGCAGGTTAATATGACCAAGGCGTAAATGTCAAAGATAAGTCTTATTAGAGTGAGAAGTTTTAAGTCTTTTTGAGTTATTATCATTCATCTTAGCAATAACCAGTAAGTCCATCTTAGGTTTGATAAAATAGAGATTATTTTGCATCCATCCAGAACAGATAAAAGATTTGTTTTTACGAATCGTCACTTTATTATTAAAAGAAACCAAATAAGAGTTTTTAAATAAATAAGCTACAGAAATTAAATTCCTCTTAAATTTAGGAACATAAAAACAATCTCACAAAATTAAATTCCTACAATTATCAAAATAAAGATGGACATCTCCCACTGCTTCTGCTAAGACCAAGGATCCATCGTCCATCAGAAGCGTGAAGTCTTCATGAAGGAGACTTCTCGTTTCTTTGAACCCCTACAGAAAAACACAAACATGATTAGTTGCACCGGAATCTATGACCCAAATGTCACTAGATTCCTCAACCAATCAAGTTTCTAAATATAAAAGATCACACATACCTCCTTTGGAAAGAAAGTCCCTGCAATACTTCTTTATGTGCTTGACCTTCCCATAGAAGGAACACTTAAGCTTCTTCAAGTTCTCTTTCATCTTCTTCTTCTCTTGTTGTTAGTAGGAACGGAAGACTTTCCATTTTTTGCACGTTGTTTCTTTCCATTCCCAGAGTTGGGATTGGAACGAGAAGCAACAGCCAAATTGGCCTCTCCACACATAGGAGACTCCCTGATCAGTAGTTTAAACTCCTGTAATTGTTTCATTAACTCCGTTAAGGTAATATCCCATCTATTGCTCAAATTAAAAGTGGCTAAAAACGGAATAAATTCCTTTAGAAGAGTCTCAAAGACCATAGTCATCTGAGTTTTAGCATCGATGTTGGCTCTATTGGTTTGTAACTCAATGAGGTAACCCATGACCAACATCATGTGCTCCTTTATAGAGTCCTTGGTCTTTGCTTATAGTTTAAGAGTTTTCGAAGCGCCCTTTGCTATTTTGTTAGGGCCTGGCCTCCAAACATGCTTCTAGATTATCTAAGATCTACTTAGCAGTCTCATAATCCTCATGTTGAGCCTGCAGCATGTTATTCATGCTAGCCATAACATAATAGCGGGCTTGATCATTTGCATCTTTCTGGTAGGCTTGGGAGGACAAGGGGTTGTTATCACAAATTCTAGTTTTTCAAAGGAGAGGACGATATTTAGGTTACATTTCCAATCATAATAATTCTTTTTGGTTAATTGGTTTTTATCAAGTATCGAAGATAAAGCGTTTTTAGACATTTTTAACCTACAATAAAGAATCATATACCAAACATAAGCAAACATAGCATAATAATTTACTAAGATAACAAAATTATGTAAAAACATACAAATGTGTTTATGTGTCAAAACCTTGAAAATATCACAACCTTACAACGATAATTCCCAACTCAGAATTCAACAAGCTCCTAAGGGAGTCATGCCAATTCGATCAGGAACATGGATCCCCTCCTGATTAATATATGCCATCTAGGACCAGCATGATCCAACATATATTAATAATCATTTCTTTGGCCATTAATTTTATTAACAGAGCTCTTAAGGGAGGTTAATAATAAAATTAACATGAATGTGCAATCATCATTTCAATATTTTATCCATGATTTATAATCACCACCTAGGGGTGTGCAATGATATATCATGCTAAAATACCTTATCCTCTCGGAGATCCAATTTGGTAAATGATAGAAATCTCTTTCTAGGGGTCGGGACCACCATGTTCTTCTTATAGACCAACGTTAGAGGCCTTAGGTCCTCTCTTCAAAAACCTTCTCCCACTCAATCTTTTGAAATCAAGGTTTTATTTTTAAGAACATGCAAGAACAATTTAAATTGAGCAGCACTCCCTATTGTTTATGACATGTCATGAATATACATGACAAATCATATTATAATACAGATAAGCAAAACAATCAAGCAAAGCTACAAGCAAAATAATAATGAATAACTAAAATATTATGGTTCCACCCTAAAGAATAGAAAATAAAGATTACAAGAAAATAATCAAAACATTTTATCGATTCTTCATCCTTGAATTCTCAAGCTGTATCCTTCTTCATGTAATGCCCATCTTCAAGTCTTCAATCCCATATGAATTGAATGCTCCATATTTTCGGTCATATTCAAATTTAATGTTTCTCAAAATTATTCCAAAAATAAAATTAAAACTGTATCAAAAACTACACCTTTTCTGGAAAAATTTTCAACTCTATGCCGGCAAGTCGATTTGGGTGATCGGCTTGCCAGTCATGGCCCACCAGCCTGCCAACCTCTGTAGATTGGCCTATCAGTTCATGACTAATCGGCCTGTTGAACTAGAGTTCGGCCTGCTACCAGAGCCACCTGATTTCTGCCCCATTGATGGCGTGACGAATTCATAGTCCGACCTGCCGATCCTATGACCATCGGCATATCAAACGGGAAGGTTCGGCGTTTGACATGCCGACCGTGCAGAGATCACTTCTTTCTAGAAAATATAATTTTGATGCAATTTATCAATTTTATTTTTAACAATTCAAAAACATAAAATTAAAGACTCAGGAAATACTTGGGAACGCTATCATCCATTTTCTAGATTCGTCTTCTCTGAATGATTATTTAATTATAAAATTCTTACAAATTTAAAATTAAATAATAATTCGTAGAGGGAGATGATAGTCCACCATCAAATTACATGAAAAACCTAGATACACATTTAACCTCCAAGGAACCATAATCGACATAAAGTAATTAATTAAAATACAATTAAATAATAATTTAATCAACCATAATTAATTAATAAACATTCACCATATAATCTGTGACAACATATAAGCCAGATTTTGTTTCATGTGCAAATTAAGTAATGGAAGGCAATCAAAGTCAACATTCTACTATGTTAAGAGGGAAGTAAGCATTTATCGTATTCCTCCTTCATGTCTCTTATGATACTATTTGGTATTTCTAATAACCCGAACTTTTGAGCAGTCACTTAACTTGTTTAAACTTGGTTTCTTAAACTTAATCTTATTTACTAGTAAAAAAAAAATATTGAGTAAATTTTTTTAAAAACATACTTGCAACTGTTGTGACTTCCGTTGCAACCTAAACTGATAAAACTTTTCATAATACTTGTTAAGAAAACATTTAATTTCTTAAAACTTTTAAATCATTATTTCAAAACAATGGAAAACTTCTTTCAAAATAGCAGAAAATAACTATAGTGGTATCTATGGCCCAAACATTGCATCTGTCTCACCGTAACACTGAGCTTATCAACCAATTATACTAATCTTTTGTAGAATTACCTACACTATGAAGGATCTTGTAATGATCTTATGCTTGTAAGTTCAAACAAATCTCACAAAACATTAAAAATATTCATCATAAAACTTTGCTCATAAACTTTTTTCATAAAACTTCTTTCATGAACCTTTTCTCGTAAAACAATTCTCATAAAATATTTTTCATAAATCTTTCTCATAAAACATTTTTCACAAAACGTTCCTCATAAAATTATTTCTTAAAAGGAAAACAAGCAATGTCATAATACATAATTCTATTTATACTCAAATTATGAATTTCTTGTCATCATTCTCATCTTACTTAAACTTATAAGCTTAAGTATTCGTACCAACATCATTGATCATGAGATCATAATTTCAACACAACATGATGCTTCCCTTATGGAAGACTTAAGACCATCAAATAACAAGGTTGTATTTTAACATAACTTGTAAAGCTCACATCAAGAAGGTTGGTATGACACTTATTTATCTTAACTTGAGAGTTTAGATTACCGATCTAGTAATCTTAGTGAGCATGTTGAATGACATAAGTTTATGTCTAGAACAATAAATATAACACATGCAAACATATTGCAAATCATGATTTAGTCTTTAAAATATTACGTATAACAAATGCAAATATATAACAAACATATATATAACATTTGAAAATTATTTTTCTTCATTCATAGGTGAGGTTTGAAACTTACCTGAGCAGTGCACTAACGTTCCCACTTTATCCTCTTCCTTTTATTAGTCAACTTTTTGTCTTATTTAAATGACACCCGACTTTTAGCTAATCTTTTTTATTACCAATTTACTCGATTGATAATGAAACTAAAACGTTAAACATTCATTCTTAATCCTTTCATCTTGTTACCATTAGTTTATTTCTCCCTCACTTAACCTGAATGTTTCTTAGTCCAATTTCATGTCTTACTTGACGATTTCGTTTCTTAACATGCTATGGAATATTTTTTGTCTAAGGACATCTTGCTAATTTGGAGGCTCGGGTCTGTTTTAGTGATTTTATAGAAAATGATGATTTTACCCTTAGCACGTTTTTCATAAGTCACTTAACTTTACTAAACTTCTTGGTTTACTTTACCATCCCAACACTACTGGGATACAAAAAATTTCTTGTTAAGGGGCACGCTCTTAAATTGGACGTTTCGGAGTCCATTTGATCCTTTTAACAAAAGATGATTATTGTGCCCTTGACGGTCTTAGAAAACTGTTGGAACCTGTTTAAAAAAAAACTTACATTCCTTTGCTGCTCGTAATGTTACAAAAAACAAAACAAAGGTTTTATTTTCGCAAAAAAAACTATTTTATCAAAACTTGATGGTTTTGACCTATAGTATGAAAATCTTGACAATTTTGTCCGTAACATGTTTTTCTCTAAAAATTCTCATATTCCTTTGAGCTTTAAAACTACCGATTGGCGCTCACTTGCATGCAATGGTATTGGAAATCAACTATACACAATGAAAAATCCAGTTTCACATGGTTTTAAGGTTTTGGTCTAAAACAAAAAATCTTGACCTTTTTGCCCTCAGAACCAAAAATCACTGCTTTATACCAAAGCGTCTAGTTTTTCACAAGGATTAAAATTTACAAAAGCTCTTTGGTCATATTGAAACAATTTCAAAATGTTTTTCTCATTTTACCATTTTAAAATTTCATCTCGTAAAATTCGTAGCTTAAAATATGTGCAGTAATCTCACAAACCATATGCAATTCCTAATAGTTTTGATGAGACATACAACTTTTGTGTTTCAACTTTTCCAAAATCATTCATTTTCATAGAGTTTTTGGACAGATAGAACAAAAGTCAATATTTTTCGGCTTGTTTCGATTAGAATTCGAGAAGGATTTCTTCATAAACTTTGTCTGTCTTGATGTTTCCATTAAATCTCATATAGAACTCAAAAAATAATTTGGCCTTTAAGTGCCTCATGCACTAAAATTTTCAAAAGGCCCTTCAAAACACTTTTGTACCAAAACCAATCTTAGCTTGATTTTCTAGCCTTTAATCTCATTCTAATCCTTTTAAATACATTATCAAGCACTTAATACTTAAGACAATCATGCCATAATATTTCTTTTTCATACTATGATCAAAAATCATTTTATCACACACTTAAAATGATTTAAAAAATACTTAAACTTTGTGTTTTTGACAAAGTTTATTATTTTTCTCTATTCTTGTATGTGAATCTAATTTTCCATTCTTTCATCATTATCATCATCTACTTGTCACACCATATAATCATGCCATATAATCCTCTTTACATGCCATAGTCTATAAAGTTTATAAACCACACATAAATTTCATGAAAATAACAAAATTTTTAAAGCTAGGGTTTAGGATTTTACCCAAGAAATTTCCCTAGCTTTGTACCTTCTCTTTGATGATGGAAACCTTGCTAATTCTCCTTAATAATATCCATGACAATATGCATAAAAATCTGACTCAAACCTCAAGTAAAACCACTAGAACATATAGGGTAAAACTTGAGTTTATACATCCAAAATTGCTTATCCTTGCTTCACAACACTAAAACTTATTTCTAAAGCGGAGTTGAGATTGGTTCCAACACATTTTTTTGAGAAAAAGTGGAGGAGAGTCCTCGGTTCTCCATGGGCTAGTTATGGTTGCTTTTTTTCTTCAAGTTTGCACGAAAATGATGGAGACAAAGTGTTTAATTATTCAGCTAAGTCCATATCCACATTACACATCACTTAAGGACTAAATTGAGATAAAAAACTTGCTCCAACTACATGCCCATAAATTGGTTCTCTATGGGAGGAGATGTGGCAAATTCTCCATCTTTAGAGTGTTACTTTGGTGGGTCCTATACACTTTTACACAATCAAATTTACACTATACTGTATTTTATTATACTGTCGTTACTCTCTCTTATACTGCCAATATATTATCCTGCGCTATTATAAATTTCCACATTATTTATTACTCATCCATATCCTCAACATAGTATATTTTCCATACTGCTTAACTTTATGCAATATAATCCTTGTATTGCATTATTCACATACTGTAAAATTTTGCAATGCTTAATTTTTATACTATACAATTTTCTATATTTCTATTCAGTATTTTCTTTATATTGTATAATCTCATACAATATTATTTTCTCTCTATATTTCTTTATAATCCATATTTTGCTTATGACTATGGCATGATATTTAATCTTGTAAATTCTATATTTACTCTTATTAAATTTGTCAGAAAAATTCAGATTTCAATAATAATCCTTATGACACTAAAATTATTTCTTAAGTCCTTATAAAATTTAGCTCAAAAAATTTGCTCATAAATTACTTAAAAAAAACCCTTAAATATTGCATATATAATGCACTAAAAATTCTTAGGTGTCACAATATATATGTGGTATTTCCTAGATTTTTGCAATTTTTTCTTTATGCAATCACAGATAACTTCTATCACGTCCTGTAGTACAGGAGGTGACGTGGCAGGTTATTTAAGTTAATTAAATAAAAATTTAATTAAAACATGAGTTTAAGTATTAAATTAATTATGAAATTGTGGAGATTTTTAAATCCTTTTTGAGAAAAGCATTCATAATCATTAAACAGGTAAGAATATTGAGGTAAACATTAAGTAAGTAATAAAGCAAAAAAAAGATGCGAGTATAGGTCCCAGTGACCCATAACTTGTGCACACAAATAGTACTGATAATGTAATAATACAACCACAGTCCAAGTAAAGAGAAAATTAAAATGTTACATGCCTTGCTATTATAGTTAGAATAAACTACTAGGTCCTTCTATTGCTCTTGAGTTTTATCTGTGGAATCTTCTTTGAACCTAAGCTGAAATCCACCTAGAGGAGGAAAGGGTTTAAAACAGATAAAATGTGAGCGAAAAGCTCAATAGGACTATGTTTTAAGAAACATTAAATTTTAAAAGAAAATACCATTAATCAAGAAATTACTTAAGAAAAGAATTGAATAAATAAGGTTAAATAAAACCAATCTTGCCCAAAACAGTTTATTGGTCGACCGAAAAGAGCATCATTTTCTTTTCCTGGGCAAAACATATATATGACACCACCGTAGTGGCCCAGCTGGGTTTCGAGACCTGCCCCAAAGGTCGTACACTACACGACCCGATCTCTGATATGGCATCATGCCCTTATATTCATTTCTATTATCATTTAAACCCAATTACTAGGTATTTTCATTTACGTTTATTGTAGGGTTTATTATGAAGTTCACCTCAATTCACGGTTTATAAAAATAACCGATTAAAATTTCTTTTTCAATCAATCGTTGAAAACATTTTGATAAAACCCTTTTTGAGACTAAAATCATTCGAAAACTTGGCTACCAAGGAAAGGGTAGAAGTCCTACCTCAACACTTGTGACGGAGTCCCACACTGTAATCCCAGTCCGCTATACATTAGCTCCACAGGACCACGAACTATCTTAAATAGAAACTAGGTCTATCAGTATCTAGTTTAAGATATTCTACATTGCTAAACCATTTCATGGTGTCCTAGTGTGCCTTTTGTATTTATAGAATCATTTTATAAAGTTGAAATTTTAATCGGGGTTCAAAATAGTGAAAACGAATGAAAAATCACAAATGTTCTCCTTGTTCAGTCGACCTGCTTGTCACCCTTGTTTGGCCGGCCGAACTGCAACCTGGTTTGGCCTGCTGGAGGACCAGGTCCGGTTGGCCAAACTTCTTCAAGTTTGGCCTGTCGGACGGATGAATCTGGCCTGCCGATCTAGAAAAATTCTAGAATTTTCCAGGCATGGGTCCTCGGCCTTTCGAGACCAAATCTCCATTTCAACTTGTTTTTCTCAGTTCCCTGGCATGGAAATCAAGTACAAATGATAGAAAAACATAATAGGACACTTTTAAACTCATTTAAACAAGATTTGCACACAAAATCCAAAAAAATCCAAAAATGGTGAAAAATAGAGAAAAATGAAAAATCTTGATTTAAATCCATTTTTCTTCAAACAAAGCTTAGATTCTAGTTATTCCAAGTTTCCCTAACTTAGATCAAAGGTTTTCTAAGTTCAAATAAGCTTAAATTTAAAAATGCAAGAAAAATTGAAAAAGTTTTGAAATTTGAAAACTAACCTCAAATCGAAGCTTTGAATCATGTTTTCATTTGCTCAATCACATTCCTGAGCCTCCAATCCACTAAACCAAAGCTTGGGGCTCGATTTAACTCAAAGATTTTGAGGAAAAATGAGAGAGAAAGGGAGAGGCAGAGTGAGAGAGAGAGATACAAGGGAGAGAGAGAGAGAGCTAAAAGAGAGTGAATGAGAGGAAAAGAGGGAGAGGGGAAAATAAATAGAAAAAGAGAGACGGTTTTGCTGCAAGAAAACCATGTGCAGCACACCGTTTTCAAATGGGACATATTTGGTATTTGACAAATTGTTTTGTTTCAAAATTTAAAATAACAATTTAAAACAATTAGAAATAATTAGAAGTCATTAAAATAATAAAAGAACTTTAAATTCAAAAGTTTCACCAAATGATCAAATTAAGGTTAAATATTCATTATGGCACATTAATCCACCATTTTATATTCTAATATCATTTAATAAATTTTGGGACATTACAACTTTCCACCCCTAAATGAAATTTCGCCCTCGAAATTTACATATCATTTCAGAAGCAAAACAGATGCGGATACAACTCCCGCATGCTTGACTCTAATTCCCAAGTGGCTTCATCAACCATTTTATGTTGCCACACGACCTTTACTAATGGTATATCACGATGACACAAGCTGATCACTTTCTGATCGATAATCTAAATCGGCACTTCCTCGTACGTCGTGTCTTCCTGAACCTGCACCTCGCTAAATGAAACTATCTTACTTTGCTCAGGTGGACACTTCCTAAGCATCAACACATGGAATACATCATGAACATGAGATAGTTCAGGGGGGAGGTTGAGCCGATAAGCGACTACACCAACATCCTGAGTAATCTCGAAAGGTCCAACGTACCTCGGTGTAAGCTTACCACTTACTCCGAACCGCATAATTCCTTTATGAGGTGATACCTTCAAGAGAACAAATTCTCCCACTTCAAATTGCAAGGGTCGATGTCTTCTATCTACATAACTCTTATGTCGACTCTGAGCTGCCTTCAATCGATCTCAAATCATGGTGACTTTCTCGTTGCTATCACGAATCTCATCCGACCCAAGAATAATCCTATCTTTTGGTTCTGCCCAACACATCGGTGACCGACACGATCGACCATACAACGCCTCAAACGGTACCATGCCAATGCTCGATTGATAACTGTTGTTGTACGCGAACTTTGCCAGATGCAAATATTTCTTTTAGTTCCCGCCAAAGTCTAACGCCCAAGCACGCAACATGTCCTCGAGAATCTAAATAACTCGCTCAGATTGCCCATCGGTCTGAGGATGAAATGCCGTACTGAAATTCAAATCTATACCTGAAGCCTCCTAAAAGCTCCACCAGTACTTAGCATTGAACTTGTTGTCTCTATCGGATGTGATGGACAAGGAAACTCTATGCAACCGTACTATATTTTACAGGTACAATTCTCTAAGGACCTTCCTCGAACATGTCAACCAAAATAAGATAAAATGCACTGATTTCATTAACCTGTCAACCACGACCCAAATTGCATCATGTCTTTGCTCCGTCCTCGGCAAACTTGTGAGGAAATCCATCGTTATGTGCTCCCATTTTTAACCTAGAATAGGAAGCGGCTGAAGCTGACCTGCAGGCTTCTGATGCTCGGCTTTCACCTGAAGACACGCCGTACACTTGGCCATATATTCCAGGATGTCCTTCTTCATACCTCTCCACCAATATTGCCTCTTCAAGTCGCGATACATCTTCGTGCTCCCCAGATGAATGGCGAACTAAGATTTGTGGGCTTCGTCCATAATGGCTTTCATCACCTCTACGATTACTGAAACTACTAAGCGCTCCCAATGATCCATCCGCATGAATCTTCCATTCTTCAAATTGCTCTCTATCCTGAATCCGCATCCAAATCCCTCGTAGATGCCGATCCTGCCACTGATTCTGTTTCACCATTTGAACAATAGCCGGGGTCATCTTCATATGATACACCGAAGCTCGATCATAGTCTTCATAATACTGTAGCCCGTACCCATTCACTGTCACATCTCTCTTCTAATCTTCAAGAGCTAAACAAGCGAGAATTCATGAAGACTTCTTGCTAAGTGCATCCGTGACTACATTAGCTTTCCCAGGATGATACTACAACGCAAAATCTTAATCGTCCATATACTCCATCCATCTCCGCTGCCTCAAGTTGAGATCCCTCTGAGTAAACAGATACCTCAAGCTCTTATGATCGAAGAAAACCTGAAATGTTACCCCATACAAATAACACCTCCAGATTTCAAGCGCGTGAATCACTGCTGCGAGCTCCAAATCGTGGGTAGGATAATTCCACTCATAAGGTCGTAGCTGTTTCGATCCATGTGCCACTACACGTTAATGTTGCATCAATACACATCCAAGTCCGCACCCTGAAGTATCTGTGTAGAGCTCGTACGGCTCATCATTGTTGGGAATAACCAATACTAGGGTTGAAATCAACCGATTCTTCAATTCTTAAAAAGCGAGCTCACATTCTTCATCCCACTCAAACCTGACGTTTTTCCTAATCAATCTTGTCAATGGTGCTGCGATCTTTGAGAAATCCTTTACAAACTTTTTGTAGTACCTTGCAAGACCCAAGAAGCTATGGATTTACTACATTGCTTGGTCGATCCCATTCCACTATGGCTTCTATCTTGGACGGATCCACTGAAATACCATGCTCGGAGATGACATGACCCAGAAACTTAACTTATGTTAACCAAAACTTGCATTTTTCTTTCTTGACATACAACTGGTACTCCTGCAGAGTTTGAAGCAGGATCCTGAGATGCTGCTGATGCTCCTCCTAAGTCTTAGAATACACTAGAATATCATCGATGAACACGATCATGAACTGATCCAGATAAGGCCTGAATATCCTATTCATCAAATCCATAAAAGCTGTCAGAGTGTTTTTCAACCCAAATGGCATCACCAGAAACTCAAAGTGTCCATACCGGGTCCTAAAAGCTGTCTTGGGAATATCTTCCTCCTTTATCCTGAACTGATGGTATCTCGACCGCAAATCAATCTTTGAAAAGTACCGTGAACATCCTAACCGGTCAAACAACTCATCGATCCTGGGCAAAGGATACTTATTCTTCACCGTGACCCGATTCAACTGTCGATAATCTATACACAACCTGAGAGTTTCATCATGTTTCTTAGCGAAAAAAATCGGTGCTCCCCACGGCAATGTACTATTCTGAATATATCCTTTATCAGCAAGCTCTTGAAGTTGCTTTCTCAATTCTTTCATTTCTGTCGGTGCCATCCGATAAGGTGCTACTGAAATTGGTGTTGTTCCTGGAAGTAACTCAATACCAAATTCAATCTCCTGATGCGGTGGTAATCTTGGCAACTCATCGAAGAAGACATCTTCGTATTCATCAACCACTGGGATTGCTGCATTTCTTCTCGAAGCATAGGGTTCTATTTCTAGGTTTGTGAAAAAGACATAGCAAGCTAGGTTCTTTCGCCCCCCAAGACATGTTTTCATGAGATACTCACTCATTAACCGATCACCGCCACCCTGGTAAGTGATTATCGTTCCCCTATCAGACACTAGGGTTACTTTCCTAAGCTGACAATCTACAACTACATTGTATCTAGACAACCAGTCCATTCCCAAAATTACATCATATGACCTCATGGGGAGTACAATCAAATCTCTTTTCAAAATCTCATCCCCAATCTTTATTTTACAAGCTTTACATACATAATTCACACACATCCACCCTAAGGGTGAAGCTATAACTAGGGGATCATTAAACTCTTCTATTTCCAATCCCAAGGCATGTACAAAGGAACTCGAAATGAGAGAATAAGTGGCACCTGTATTAAATAAAACATGAGCTAAGGATTGAGAAACTAGGATCGTGCCATCGACAACTACATTGCTGGTCTGGACATCTGAACTCTCTGTCGCCATCGCATGAACCTAAACTGAAGCCTCTCCTTTTCCTCTACTAGCATTGCTAGGTCCTGGATTATTTGGCTGATACTGCTGCGGTGGAGACGACTGTACACTAGCTATACTTGATGCTTGATACTGAGGGACGTTGTGTTGGAAGTTCTGCGACTGCTGCTGGGGAGAGAACTAAGAAAACTACAACTGTGAATATTGCTGGGGTAGAGGTAGAGGCTAAGGCTGACGACTGGCTCCTTCTCTGGTCTGAGATCCTAGACGAGCTCTCCTGATTGAGCAATTCCTCTTGATGTGTCCTGGCTGCTGGTAATAATGACAATGAAAACTGTAGAGGTTACTGCGCCCGCTGCTTGATGAACTGCTGCTACCACTATTCACACTACCCTATTTGTTCTTTCCCAGAGTTGGATGACTACTAGTGCTCCTCGTACAGCTCCTCTGGGGTTCTCCTGATGTCTTGGCTCAATCCTCACAGTACTGCGTATAATCATTTCCACTGATATTGCTGACGACACAAGTTTTCCAAAATTCCTAAGTCGCAGGGCAACCACCTATCATCTAATAGGAGCCTTGAGCCCTTCCTAAAACTTAATACATTTCTCACGTTTTGATGCCACTGTCGATGGAGCAAACCTGGCCAGCTCATTAAACCTTGCCTCATATTCCTGAACTGACAAGTCACCCTGCTGTAACCTATAAAATTCAACCGCCTTCTGGTCTCTATACCCCTGTAGAAAATATCGATCGTAGAACAACTCTTCGAACCTATCCCAACTAATATTACCATTGTTTTCCATGCGCTTAGCCTGCTTCCACTAGGTGTTGGCACCACCTTCGAACTTATATGCAGCAAACTCCACACGATACTCAACTAGTACACCAAGGGTATCCAGGTGCTTCACGATCGAGTCCAGCCAATATTTTGCTATTTGCGGGTCTCTATTCCCATCAAAAGTCAGAATAGACGCACATTAGAATTCCTTAAAATACGTATGTCGATGACTAACATTAGAATCCTCCGGCCTAGCCCTAGCCGCCATCTACCAAAATGCAGCAAACATGGTTCTCATCATACCCTCGTCATTTCCAAACTCGGCGTCAGCTGTCGAACGTCATCTAGGTGCCATTCTCTCAGTTCTGAAAACAAAATTTAGACTGTCAGTGGTATTTCATTGTCATACTTATGTGTGCACAATTTTCAAGATTCATAACCTTGAGCTCTGATACCATTCTGTCACGCCTTGTAGTACAGGAGGTGACGTGGCTGGTTATTTAAGTTAATTAAATGAAAATTTAATTAAAACATGAGTTTAAGTTTTAAATTAATTATGAAATTATGGAGATTTTTAAATCCTTTTTGAGAAAAGCATTCATAACATTAAACAGGTAAGAACATTGTGGTAAACATTAAGTAAGTAATAAAGCAATAAAAAGATGCAAGTATGGGTCCCACTGACCCACAACTTGTGCACACACATAGTACTAATAATATAATAATACAACCACAGTCCAAGTAAAGAGAAAATTAAAATTTTACATGCCTTAATATTATTGTTAGAATAAACTACTAGGTCCTTCTATTGCTCCTGAGTTCTGTCTGTGGAATCCTCTCTGAACCTAAGCTGAAATCCACCTAGAGGGTGAAAGGGTTTAAAACAAATAAAACATGAGCGAAAGGCTCAGTAGGACTATATTTTAAGAAACATTAAATTTTAAAAGAAAATATCATTAATCAAGAAATTACTTAAGAAAAGAATTGAATAAGTAAGGTTAAATAAAACCAATCTTACCCAAAACAATTTATTGGTCGACCAAAAAGAACATCATTTTCTTTTCCTAGGCAAACCCATATATATGACACCACCGTAGTGGCCCAATTGGGTTTCAGGACCTGCCCTCAAAGTCGCACGCTACACGACCCGATCTCTGATATGGCATCATACCCTTATATTCATTTCTATTATCATTTAAACCCAATTACCAGGTATTTTCATTTACCCTTATTATAGGGTTCATTATGAAGTTCACCTCAATTCACGATTTATAAAAATAACCGATAAAAATTCCTTTTTCAATCAATCGTTGAAAACATTTTGATACCCTTTTTGAGACTAAAATCATTCAAAAACTTGGCTACCAAGGAAAGGGTAGAAGTCCTACCTCAACACTCATGCTGGTGTCCTACACCATAATCCTAGTCCACTATACGTTAGCTCCGTGGAACCATGAACTACCTTAAATGGAAACTAGGTCTATCAGTATCTAGTTTAAGATATTCTAGGTTGCTAAACCATTTCATGGTGTCCTAGTGTGCCATTTATATTTATAGAATCATTTTATAAAGTTAGAATTTCAATCGGGGTTCAAAACAGTGAAAATAGATGAAAAATCACAAATATTCTCCTTGTTCGGTCGGCCTGCCTGTCACCCTGGTTCGGCCTGTCAAACTATGCAGTTCGGCCTGTCGGAGGACCAGGTTTGGTCGGTCGAACTTCTCTAGGTTCGGCCTGCTGATTTAGAAAATTTCCAAAATTTTCTAGGCACGGGTCCTCGGCCTCCCGAGCCCAAATCTCCATTTCAATCTATTTTTCTCAGTTCTCTAGCATGGAAATCAAGCACAAATGATAGAAAAACATAATAGGACACTTTTAAACTCATTTAAATAAGATTTGCATACAAAATCCCAAAAAATCCAAAAATGGTGAAAATAGAGAAAAATGAAAAATCTTGATTTAAATCCGTTTTTCTTCAAACAAAGCTTATATTCTAGTTATTCCATGTTTCCCTAACTTAGATCAAAGGTTTTCTAAGTTCAAATAAGCTTAAATTTGAAAATACAAGAAAAATTGAAAAATTGAAAAAGTTTTGAAATTTGAAAACTAACCTCAAATCGAAGCTTTGAATCGTGTTTTCAGTTGCTCAATCATGTTCCCGAGCCTCCAATCCACTAAACCGAAGCTTGGGGCTCGATTTAACTCAAAGATTTTGAGGGAAAATGAGAGAGAAAGGGAGAGGCAGAGTGAGAGAGAGAGATACATGGGAGAGAGAGAGAGAGCTGAGAGAGAGTGAATGAAAGGAAAAGAGGGAGAGGGGAAAATAAATAGAGAAAGAGAGACGGTTTTGCTGCAAGAAAACCATGTGCAGCACACCGTTTTCAAATGGGACATATTTGGTATTTGGCAAATTGTTTTGTTTTAAAATTCAAAATAACAATTTAAAACAATTAGAAATAATGAGAAGTCATTAAAATAATAAAAAGAACTTTAAATTCAAAAGTTTCACCAAATGATCAAATTAAGGTTAAAATATTCATTATGATACACTAATATACCATTTTACATTCTAATATCATTTAATAAATTTCGAGATGTTACAACTTCGTTGCTAGCTTGTCTGTGATCTGATTGGAGGAGATCTGAAGAGCAAGTGTATATATTGTTGTAAACCACCACTTCAAACATCTCAGTCTCGTTATATTTTAAAGCCCAAAGCCACCAATTGCAATTGTCATCGACATAGCCTATTGTTATTCTTGATTTGTATGACTTTTCAACTTTGTACCGGCATTTTTCCCTCAATGCACTCAATGCAATGCATCTCTTCAAAACATCCTTGTTCTTAAACAATTGGTTGACGTAAAAGCTATCAAAGTCTGTTTCATCTATTATTGGAACAATTTATATTGTTTCTTCCATAATCTACTCCATCTTTTTCTCCTTTTTTTAGGGGATAAGCTTTCTGCCACCTTCTATATTTGTAGATTGTTCATCATCATATTCCCATGTGACTCAACTAATGTCCGTTGCTGAGGGTTCTTCTCCTTAGAGTATGACTTGCAATTCCATATTGTTGACCATTTTGGTGTTTTGTTGTTGGTGAAATCTTGTTGCTGCCCTCATTTGCAGATATGATTGCCATTGTGTCCACAGTCACATGTAATGGCAAGCGTGTGAAATCTTCTTCTTCTTCTTTTTTTAGGGCCAAATAAAACTTCAAATCCATGTCATTTTGAATCAAAATTAATTCTTGGTGATCCTTTATTTACTTGGTACTCCATCTTCATTTCTTCTTTCTCAATTTTGAGGTTCAACTACTTTTTAACCATATCAACAAACTTATTGTACCTAGTTTCCATAGGAATTAGGATGGTAGTGATTTTGTAGTTCACATAATTATTCATCTTATTCCATATACCATCATAGTTGATAAATATGTTTATGCTTTCCATCTATGTAAAATAAAAAAGCAAGAAAAACAGTAACATTCAATGAAGATTATTCAAATTGTAACAAATAGATAATAAATATTTCAAAATCATAATCTTAGAGGTTCCAAAATCAAGTGTTAGGAAAACAATGAATTCATAGATAGATATTATATGATAGAATCTATTCCAAACTTATTCATGCATAAATTCCACAATGACAACTTGTCAAGTTTAAAGTTTTTTTTTTTTTTTTTTTTTTTTGGAACCTATGAGGTTATAAGTTGGAAGCTTCTAGATTCCAAATAAGACCTATCAAATTACAACTATCACAAAAAAAAAAATTTATTGTAACCTGACAGGTTTTAAAACTAAACCATACACATATTTATCTCAATTTCATTGCAACCTTCCAGTTTCCAACAATAATTGAAACACACACATATATCTTAACCTCATTGTAACCTTGCAGTTTTCAGTATTAAACCACACACACATATCTCAATTTTAATATAACCTGCCAATTTCCAAAATTAAACCATACAGAAGTATCTCATCTCAAAGTAACCTACCAGCGTCAAAACTTAATCACACACATAAGGGTCTCATTTCATTGGAACCTGCATGTTTCTAAACTAAACCACACACACACATCTCTAGTTTTTGTTGTAACCTACCAGTTTCTAAAACAAAACAACAAACATATCAGAATTTTGGTGGTTCAAAAATTTTTTCATATAAGCAAAAATTTTCATTAACCTTGTTTGAAACAACAATTGTCGAATTTCATTTCACAACATTTGTATTTGGAATCTAGTTTTCAAATTTTGGAAGAATAAAATCAAATTCGAACTAATCTGGATCAGCATGGAATCTATTGGTGTTGCATTCATGTTGATTCCGTAGTTGTCATCACGGTTCAGGATCTTCAATTCAGAAGTTGGTGGAGCTTGAATCAGAATCTGTTGCTGATGGAGGAGGAATTGTAGCGGAGTTTATTGTTATATATCGAATCAGAACTCGTCAGGATCTCGCTGTCATTGTCGCGGTGGAGTTTAGGTATTATCTTTGCCATAGTCGGGATTGGTTGTTGTCAGTTTGGATTTTCGGACGAAGAATGTTACCAAAAAGGAACTCGTGACTTTGGGTGTCATCAACTCATCAATTGTGTATGAGCTAAGAAAGAAATGAACATTTATAGAAGGACAATTGTGTACTTTAATAAATCACTAATTTTTAATAAAGTGACAGTTTTGATAAGTAGTTTGTTAAGCGCAATGTTGATAAGTTAGGACATTTGAAGGGCATTTGTGTTTTTTCTCTTTTAAAACGGAAAAGGCTCACAGTCTTATCAAATGGCCTATTCAAGTTTTGTAATAAAAAAAGAAAAAAAAACTACGTTTGGAAGAAAAAGAAATCCTACTCACATTCAACTTAGGAACAATCTATAAATACTGCTTGTTGATGCTTACCGCCGTCCGACGTCGGATCAACACCCACGTGTGACTGAACACCTTCTGACCTCCTCTTAAGCTTGCCCCTGGCTGGGAGTGCGTACCTGCGAGAGGGATGATTCGGAGAAATGGGGTTAGTCAATAGACAAGGGCTCTCCAATGCTCAAGGCAAGTATTGCTCGGCAGAGGTCTGCAGCTAATTAGGTGTGAGGAAGTCTCTCTCTCTAAAACGTCATAAATGCATCCTATTTATAGGCCACCAGCTGGATCGGGTGCAAGATGGGTTTTGCTCATTAGCCAGGTGTCACAACAAAGTGTATCAAGTAGTGAGTGACAAGTGTCGCATCCATTGTCCAATGGATTGGACTCTATTAGACGGCAGCACGTTTGCCTGGTGTTGGCCTACAAGGATGGGCAGTGACGTATTATGACGGATAACGTGACCCGGCCCGAGCTACTGTACATCCCCGAGGTGGCAGCCTTCTTGGGGGCGTGCCCTCAGATAAATGGAAGGCACCTCAGGGGGAAGTATAAGTCGTCGGGTCGGGGTGGTAGCCTAATGTCTGCCGAACTTAGTTGCCGACCACCAAAAGTTAGTGTCCTCGGTGGTGGTGCCGAGCTTACCCTCAACATTAGCCCCCCAGTTCACCTGGTCGGTGTTCGGCCGGGTGGACTATGCCGAGTGGGTGAGGTCGGCTTAAAGGAGGAAGACCAAGCGACACTTAGAAGCGGGGTGAGGTGAAAAGATGCGCGGATCAGGCGGGGGACGCGTGTCGCATCACGACCGTCTATGCGGCTGTCAGGCGTATTAATTGCACCTTTTGGGTTTTCGCGCTCGAATTTCCCGCTTAAAATGGCTATAAATAGGGTCCCTCCTCTTCATAATTTGCACTTCATTTTCAGAAATCTTTCGAGCGAAAAATTTTAGCTGCCGAGCTCAAGTAGTATAGCCGAAGATCACATCATCCGAGCTACCAAGAACCCGAGCAAGTAATTTTCCGAGCGAAAATGAGTGATTTGTCTGACTCACAGAACGTGGAGGTTTCATGGTCGGAAAGTAGCGAGGAGAGCAGTAGCTCTTCTTTGACCCAATCTGACACCGAGGTGGCGTCCTAAAGACGGGACGGGGCCAGTCGGCTGGAGCAGATCCTAAGGGTCGATTCCCAGACCGTGCCCGAGCAGGAATTTTTAAATATGCTGGGCGGGCGCAAGCTTATCAGGCCATCCAGGGAACAAGACCCTTATATAGGGGCGGCAACAGTGGGCTCTTCCCAAGTTTTTCCAAGGGAGAGAGCCAAGTTTCGGGCCCATGAGGATGCTCCGAGCACCTCTGGTCGGAGTGCTGGGGCCCCCATCCAAATCGCAGGGGTGATTACGGTTGACGTCTCCGATGAGGAGCATGTAGCCGAGGAGACAGGGGCAGAACAACCGAAGATGGAGCAGGAGGTCCAGGCCACCCGCGTACGGGGCGTCACAGCATATCGGATAAGCCGTCCTGGGCAAACCTCGGCGGCAGGATATACGAGCGCGATTACAGAGTCGCGGTTAGAGACCCTACGCGCCGAATAAGGTATTCCAGCCGATGTGGATCTCGTCATTCCCGGCGATGGAGATTCACCTTTAGAGGCACCGGAGGGGTTCATAACGCTTTACGCTGAGTTCTTCAAGGCCGGGCTACGTCTGCCACTGCACCGTTATCTTCGTCGGGCACTTAACGATTTTAACGTGTGCCTGGCGCAATTAAACCCAAACAGCTATAGGTCGCTGATTGGGATGTACATTTTGTGGAAGTACCACCGGAGCACTGAGATGCCGTTGGAGGCTTTCAAGCAAGTATTCAAGATGAAGAAGCTTCCTCGGTAGTCCGGCTGGTACTACTTCACCGGCTTCAGAAAGACTTTATTCTGGGCAACCCCGACTCGGACAAGCTGTGGAAGTACGAATGGTTTTACGTCGGGGGAAACTTTTTAGCCCAAGCCGGTGAAGTTATCCCTGAGGATGAACAGGTGCCGAGGTCATTTGAGCAGGGGCACGTTTGGACCAAGCGCCCTTGGGCACCGAGCCGCGTAATAAAGGCCGTGGACGAACTGCTCGAAAAGCCCGAGTCGTCCAGACAGCAGTCCTTTCTCCTAAGAAAGGACACTCTATCCAAATACGGCTGGTTTGGGGAGTCCAGCAGTCTTCCCTGAGCCGGGCGCCCTGCCTGGGAAACCGGGCAAGTTACAGTTGCCCGTCCGAGTAACGCGGACCTTCCAGGGCCAAGCACTTCCCGGTCCGGGTGGCCGATGAGGGAGCCTTCTTCGTCCAGTACCGAGGACTCATCCAGTGGCTCCCTTGATGCAGGGCCACCTGTAGCCGACGAGGGCCTCGAGGGCGTGATTAGGCTCCGGTACCCATCGGGCCAACTCCGGATCGGAGGTCAGCCCAGAACTTTATTTATAATCGCCCTTTCCCCCCTTTTTTATTTCGACCTTCGTTTGACTTCGATTTTCTTTGCGTAGAAATGACCGCACCGACCTCCCGCGCTGGCAGGCTTGCCCAGATGACGACTCAAAGGAAGGGCAAGGGCAAGGCTATCGAAGGTAGCAAAAAACGCAAGCAGACGCCGGCGCCCGAGCCCCCAACACGCACCAGGCAAACCTCCACATCAGTCCAAGTTCTACCGCCGCCACCACCAAGGAGGACCTCGTCAGAGGTCGACCGAGCAGACGAGGCGTCTCGAGGCTCTTCCGAGGACCAGCAAAGAAGGCGCTCGGACTACCGTGGCATGCTCCTCGAACGTCTCAGGGACGTAGCTCCCCCAGATGACTTCTTTATGAACATTTGGGGCGAGGACTTCCGGGACTTGTGCAACATGACCCTCCGAGCGACTGCCTCAGTAAGTATCCGAGCTGATCAATAGTTCAGGAACTTGTAATAATGTTACTGAGGACTAACCCCTTGTGTGTCTCACAGTCAAGCGCCATGGTACATATGGTGCACTCTATTGGGATGAGGGAGATCCACAAGGAGAAAGAGAGGCACAAGAAGACCCTCCTGATGAAGTTGGACTCCGACAAAGAGCGTAATGATAAGAACATTGAGCTAGATCAAGCTAAGGAGGAAGCTCGGAAGGCAAAGTCTGAGGTCGAGGACATGTCGAGGCGCCTCAAGGAAGCGGAGGATAAATCCGCCTGGCTAGAGAATAAAGCTGCACGGCTAGAGGGGCAGCTGGCAACCCTACAAATCGAGCACCAGCAATTTGTGGCCGGCTTCCCCGACCGCTTAGCCGCTGCGATCGAGGAGTTTAAGTTGTCCCCAAAATATACCGATCTGTACTTCGACGGAATGGCGGACCTCCGTGACCATCTGATTGAAAAGCATCCCGAGGCGGCCGGATTTGACTGGTCGGTCATCGCCGAGCCAGACCAAGGTGATGCCGAGCAACAGCGGGATGTTGAGGAGGAGGTCGTCGTTGTGGATGGTGATGATGACGGGGATGTGCAGGTTGCCGAGGGAGGCCAGGACTACAACACGGCCTGGGCGAGACCCAAGCTGATTAAACCTTTTTTCTTTTTCCCTTTTGTATTCGGGCTAGGGAGGTGCCTGTTTTCCTTGTACCTCCCCAACAAATAAAATTAAAACATTTTATATTTTTATTGTATTCAGGGAGGATCCCAGGCTCGGGAAGGATCCCAGGCTGGGCAGTTGTCCGAGCATAGGTATATGGTACCTCTAATCTCGGTTAATCTGAGCACTTCTTTTCTTGATCGCTCTGAGTAGTTATCCTCATCTGCTTAGTTATCCAAGCAAATTCAGGTTTCTGATCTCGGTCAGGTAGAATATAAACGGCGTATAACTACCCTTACCCCGTTGCCCCCTGTAGACTTGTTGAAGTTTTAAAGAAACTTTACTAGTATAGGACTAATCAGGCACATAGATGTGCCGAGCAACTTAAAGGTTTCTGTATGACAGACATAATGCATATACTGACTAGCCCCCCTGTCCGGTTTGATGAGGATGACTCTCTTGATGGGGAGTCAACATCCTGCCTTCCGAGCTGGGGTTGTGGCGTCTTAGGCATAGTCATCCCTTAAAGACATTGCTCAGGTGGAATGAGTCTACGGAAGTTGTGCTCCATTAATGTAATACTTACATGGATTTTTCCAGCCCTGCTCAGTAGGTCTAGTTACAAAACAATTGCGGCTAGAGATCAAAAAGGGAATCTGGCTCTAATTTTGATTGGTTTTTTTTTTTTTAAGCATAGAATCTTTTTAAAAGCTCGGCATTCCATGGATGCCCGAGCTGATTCCCCTCCGTATCGGTCAGCCTGTAAGTGCCTGGTCGCACGACACCTTTGACTTTAAAAGGACCTTCCCATTTCGGACCAAAAGACCCGAGACCGGGTTGTTGAACCGTGACCTTCTTCATTACTAAGTCACCAACTTTAAAGTTTCTCGGCTGAACCCTTTTGTTGTAATACCAAGCTACTACTTGGTTCCGAGCCGCATTACGAATTAACGCTCGGTTTCTTTTTTCTTCAAGAAGGTCGAGCTCGGCCATCATGAGCTTGAGATTCTGAGATTCCGCGAATTGCTTAACCCTAAAGCTCGGTAATCCTACCTCAGCTGGGATGACGGCCTCTGCCCCGTATACCAGGGAGAACGGTGTCTCGCCAGTCGCAGTTCGTGTGGTTGTTCGGTATGCACAAAGTACTTGGGGTAGTTCGTCAATCCACGCACCCTTGAGGCCCTCGAGTTTCTTCTTCAGATTATCTTTAATAGTCTTGTTTACGGCCTCTACCTGGCTGTTACTCTACGGATAGCTTGGGGAGGAGAAAATTTTCTTAATGCCGAGCTTCTCACACAGATAGCGTAGTCCCGAGGAGTCAAACTGTTTGGCATTGTCAGTCACAATAGTGTGCGGGATTCCGAACCGGCAAACGATATTTTTCCATTCAAAGTTGGTGCACTTGGCTTCGGTCATGTTAGTGTAAGGCTCGACTTCAATCCACTTTGTTAGATAGTCTATGGCGACGATACAATATCTGAATTGCGAACGGGCCGGTGGGAGAGGTCAGATCAAGTCGATGGCCCATTTTGCAAATGGCCATGCCGAAGTCACTGGATTAAGAGGCTCGGCATGTGAACCTGGCACCTTAGCAAACTGCTGGCATTTGAGGCATCTCCGTGTGAAGCTCCCGCAGTCTTGCTGCATGGTGGGCCAGTAGTAACCTTGCCGCAGGCATTTCTGGGCCAAGGAGCGTCCACCGGTGTGATTGCCACAAAGGCCTTCATGAATCGCTTTCATTAAATATTTGGCCTCCTTGGGGTCCAGACATCTCAGGTATGGCGTGGTGTAGCCACGTCGATACAACTTTTCCCCAATCATCGAATACCGGGCCGAGCTATTACGTATCCGACGTGCTTCTTCATGGTCATCAGGTAATTCAGCTATGGTCAAGTATCGGATGATCGGGTCCATCCATGTGGGTGTCGGCTAGGCATCCAGGCTCATGACCTCCTTAGTGATACTTGGTCCAGACAGTCTTTCGATGGGAACGGACATCGAGTCTATTCCACCCATCCCAGAAGCCAGTCGGGCAAGGACGTCGGCTTCCACGTTCTTAGATCGGGGGATTTGTTTGAAAGTATAGGACTTAAATTGCCCCAGCAACTGTTTCGCTTCCTTTAAATATGCCGCCATCGATTCTGCCTGGGCCTGAAACCCTCCAGTGACTTGCTGCACCACTAGCATCGAGTCACTATAGATGGTCAAGTGATCGACTCCAAGGTCTCAGGCAATTCGTAGTCCGGCTAGCAAAGCTTCATACTCTGCTTCATTATTAGAGGTCTTGAAATCAAATCGAAGGGCATAAATGACCTTATACCCGTCGGGGCTTGTTAGAATCAAGCCAGCCCCCGACCCGTCGACGCAGGTTGAGCCTTCGACGTGTAGTTTCCAGTTTTGCTTCGGGGAAAGGCCTTGTTCACTACAGGTAGCTGTATCAGGCTCCTCGACGGGTGATTTCTCAACTAAGGGAGCCACTTTTCTGGCTTCTGTAAATTCGGCAAGGAAATCCGCTAGGACCTGAGCCTTTATCGTTGTCCTCGACACAAATTGTTCATCATACTGACCTAACTCGACCGACCACTTGGCCATTTGACCTGATATTTTCGGGCTCTGTAAAACTTGCCGGAGATGGAACTTGGTTGGGATCTTGACGGTATGGCCTTGGTAATATGGCCGCAACTTCTGGACTGATGTTATTAAGGCGAATGCCAGCTTCTCCAACGAGGAATATTGCTCCTCGGCACCTTGGAACGCGTGGCTGGTATAGTAGACGGGTCTCTGGATCCCGTTTTCATCTCGGATCAACACAGAGCTGACAGCCTTCTCCGAGACGGCTAAATAGGCAGTTAAAACCTCATCGGGCAAAGGTTTGGACAGGAGCGGGGGTGTGGCTAGGTAAGTTTTTAAGCCTTGGAAAGCATCCTCACACTCCCTGCTCCACTCAAACCTCCCCTTAAGTGCCTTGAAGAAAGGGTGACACTTATCGGTAGCCCGGGAGACAAATCTTGATAAGGTGGCCACCATGCCAGTAAGCCTTTGCATGTCTTTCACTGTCCGAGGAGAATGCATGTCTATGATTGCCTGGGCTTTTGTCGGGTTCACTTCGATTCCTCGTCGGTTAACCAAAAATCCAAGGAATTTGCCTGAGCCGACGCCAAAAGCGCATTTTGCTGGGTTGAGTTTCATCCCATACTCCCGAAGAATGTCAAAGCTAGCTTGGAGGTCGGTGATGTGGTCCTTCGCTTGGACAGATTTTACTAACATGTCATCTACGTAGACCTCCATAGTTTTCCCGATCAGTCGAGCGAACATTTTGTTGACGAGGCGTTGATAAGTAGCCCCGGCGTTCTTGAGACCAAACGGCATGACAACGAAGCAATACAAGCCCTGGTCAGTGACAAATGAGGTTTTGATCTGATCCTCTTCGGCCATTCTTATCTGATTATATCCGGAGTAGGCGTCCATAAAGCTCAGTAGCTCATGTCCGGCTGTGGCATCGACGAGCTGGTCTATCCGAGGAAGTGGGAAGCAGTCCTTCGGGCAGGTCTTGTTAAGATCGGTATAGTTGATACAGACCCGCCACTTGCCATTCGCCTTTTTGACGAGGACGACGTTTGCTAACCATTCTGGATATTTGACCTCTCTAATAAATCCAGCCTTCAGGAGTTTCTGGACTTCATCATTGATCGCAACATATCTCTCCGGGTTGAAGGCCCTTCATTTTTGTATCACCAGCCTGTGACCAGGCTGGACGTTAAGCCGATGGCTGATGACGCTCGGATCTATGCCGGGCATGTCCTCATGGGACCATGCAAAAACGTCACGGTATTCAGAAAGAAGGGACTCCATGTCGGCCCGGATCTCAGGTTGTAACTGTGACCCAAGTTGGACTTTACGTTCTGGCCTTTTGGGGTCCAGGGAGAATGGCACTAAGTCTTCGACCGGGGTACCCCTTACCTCTTCCTCGGGAAACCTGGGGTCTAGGTCTGCGAGCATCTTCGACGTCGGATCGGTTGGGAGGTCGGTCTCGTCAACCGAATATACGGCCAAGATTCCCTGTTGCTGAGCTGAGGCTGCTCGGACTGCGTTTGCATAGCAAGCCCGAGAGTCAGTCTGGGACGAGCGGATTACTCCAACACCACCATCAGTCGGGAACTTCATTGCCAAGTGATATGTCAAAACCACGGCCTTTAATCCGTTCAGCGTCGGTCGGCCGATGATGATGTTATACTGAGAGGGTTTATCGACGATTAAAAAGTCGACTACCCGAGTGACCCTGGCAGCACCTTCTCCAAAAGTTACCGGGAGACTAACCTTCCCGGTTGCTCGGACACACTCACCCGCAAAGCCAAAAAGCGGGGTCCGAACCGAGACTAAAGGCGCGTTGCTGATCTTCAGCTTGTCGAATGCCTGCTTAAAAAGGATGTCCGCGGAACTGCCGTTGTCAATTAAGACACGCCGTACAACATTGTTGGCGATAGGCAGTTCGTAAACCAAGGCATCGTTGTGGGGATGCATTAGTCGGTCTGCTTCCTCCTCAGTGAAAGTAATCGGGGTGTCTTCTTGGCGGCATATCTTATTGATGTGCTCAGACACATTCATGAAGTCACCCCGTTCGACCCGCCGAGCTTCTCTGACATAGGATCACCGCCCACTCGATGTGTCCCCGGCGATAGGCCCACCAAGTATCGTGTGCATGATATTTGGGGGTTCCGGGGCGTTCCCACTATCAGTCCTGGGTCGGCTTTGTACGTCTCAGCCTGACGAGTCGTTCCTTCCAGAGGTTGCCCTCAGGTTTATGGCTTTCTCCACAAATTCCTACAACAGACCTTCCCGGACCAACCTTTCTATTTGGTCCTTGAGCTGGATGCATTCTCGGGTAGTATGGCCCACATCTTGGTGGAATTTGTAAAACTTCGACTGGTCACGCTTCACCCTAATGCCGCGGAGCTTAGGCGGCGGTGTCAACAAATTCTTGTTGCCAATCTAGACGAGCACCTCAATGATAGTTGCCACCAGGGGCGTGTAGTTTTGGAACTTACCGGTTGGCCCCTTCAGCTTATCAGCTTTCTCTTTCCTCTGCTTCTTCACATGCTCAGCACTGCCCTGCTCTAGCCCCTTTTTCTTCTTCTTATCCTTTTTTGTCCCGCTCGGGCCAGCTTCTTCCCGGTGGCTTTTCATGTATTCAGCAGCGTCCGCATGTCTTTGGGCGTACCTGAGCATTTGCGAGAATGTGTTCGGCTGCTTGAAGGCCAAAGACCAGGTCAGCTTCTCGTCTCGGAGTCCCCCTACAAAAATGTGTTTGAGGGCCTCGTCTTCGACATGCTTGACCTCAAGAGCAGCCCGGGTGAACCGGTTAATATAATCCCTGACGCTGCCATCTCCCTGCTTAACAGCGTATAAGGAGGTTATTTCTTTCCTCCGCGTTTTGGTCGTAGACAATACGGAGGAAAAAACTTCGGCAAGATGCCTAAAAGAAGGAATTGATCCCGGTTCGAGTCGTCTAAACCATTGCCGGGGCAGGGCCCGTAAGAGTGAGTGGAAAGGCCTTGCACATTGCAGCATCACTAGCATTCTGCAATAGCATGTGCCCGCGAAAGAGTTCGGCGTGCTCATCCACGGTAGTGGCCCCATCATAAGACTTGATCTATGGGACCTTAAATTTTGACGGCATGGGTGCCCGCATTATGTGATCCGGGAAGGGCGGATCCTGAGCCCCGATCTCATCCAAACCGAACCTACAATTTAGGATCTCAACGATCTGTCGTTGCAACACCCGAAACTGGCGACTATTCGTGTCTTCGGGCAGTTCAACCCGATAAGGTACTCCGCCCTCAGCACGGCCTCCAACTCCAGCCTGGCGATTTCTGTTTATCCCTCGATACCCGAGCCGATCAAACACTGAGGCTCGGGAACCTTGTGGTGAAGGGACACGGGGCGGTTGACGTCCCATCTGATGTTCATGAACCAGTCTATCATCAAGCAGTGGTCCTCTAGTGGATCCTGTAAACTGCTCTGATTGCTCCTCCAAATTGGTGGCACTTCGCTCATGCCGACCCCCTACCTGGTCAACCTGGGCGGGGGGTGGTGGAGCCAGTGCAGCTTGCTGTTGAGCTTGTGCAAGCTGCTGAGTTAGGACCCAGACCGCATCCGTAAGCTCCTGAATCGGATCTTGTGCGGCTCGGGCCTCTTCCGGCTCGGCCCTTGCCGTGCTTCCTTGCCCCCCGGACCGAGATCTCGCGGTCCGAGGACGGTCTGCAGCTAGTTGCCTATGCCTGGCATCGCCCGACTCCTAGTGTCGGGTGGTACTGTCTCTTGCGTTACCTCGTGTCGCCATCTCGGGAGTCCGAGGTACAATAACTTTGAATTGGGGCACATTCGCCCTCCTTCTAGCGCCAAAATGTTGATGCTTACCGCCGTCCGGCGTCGGATCAACACCCACGTGTGACTGAACACCTTCTGACCTCCTCTTAAGCTTGCCCCTGGCTGGGAGTGCGTACTTGCGAGAGGGATGATTTAGAGAAATGGGGTTAGTTAATAGACAAGGGCTCTCCGATGCTCAAGACAAGTATTGCTCGGCAGAGGTCGGCAGCTAATTAGGTGTGAGGAAGTCTCTCTCTCTAAAATGTCATAAATGCATCCTATTTATAGGCCACCAGCTGGATCGGGTGCAAGATGGGTTTTGCCCATTACCCAGGTGTCACATCAAAGTGTATCAAGTAGTGAGTGACAAGTGTCGCGTCCATTGTCCAATGGATTGGACTCTATTGGACGGCAGCACGTTTGCCTGGTGTTGGCCTACAAGGATGGGCAGTGACGTATTATGACGGATAACGTGACTCGGCCCGAGCTACTGTACATCCCCGAGGTGGCAGCCTTCTTGGGGGCATGCCCTCAGATAAATGGAAGGCACCTCGGGGGGAAGTATAAGTCGTCGGGTCGGGATGGTAGCCTAATGTCTGCCGAACTTAGTTGCCGACCACCAAAAGTTAGTGTCCTCGGTGGTGGCGCCGAGCTTACCCTCAACACTGCTCATAGCCACCCTAAAAATATCTTCTTTAGTCTTTTAGTTAACAAATTCTCTACTATTCCTTCTTCCCTAATTTTCTTGAGGCCAAGAATAATTTTAAAGGTATGACTTTTATTCTCTTTTGCTATGGATTTTAGCAAGTGTGCTGTTAATAACGTTTTCATGGTGATTAGTTCATAATTGGGTGTTTTGCTTTTTATGATTGAAAAATTAGAGCTTTTCATAGAAATAAATTATCTTCTTGGTAATTCTTTTTCAAGTGTTTTGAATTCCATGATTCTTTTAATGCCTATTTAATAGTATGCGATTGAAAATAATTGTATTTTTAGGAAGAATATGCATGCAATTTTTGGTCTCATGATTTTCATATTTCATTCATGGTCCAGGGCTTTTTAATGAAAATCTTGTTTATGTGAATTTTGTTTAAAACTCTATAAATTAAATTATGACACTTGCTAAGATTTAATAAAGTCTAATAGTGGTTTAGAATGGGATTATGGAGTTAAATATGATTATTCGATGATTTTTAATGGTAGAGTTTTATGTTTTGATTTGTGACGACCCGCCTTTTTGGGTAGTCACTTTACTTACTTAAACATCATTTTGTAAACAGTAATCTTACTTACTTAGTAAGAAAAATACTGAAATAATTTTTTTTTAAAACGTTCTTAAAAATTGTTGCGACCTCTGTCACCATTCATGTCTAGACCTTGCTCAACACTTGTCTTTAAAACCATTTCAAATCGTTTCTTAAAACTTATTAAGAAACATTTCTTGAATCATTGATCAAAACCTAACTTTATAAGAAAATAAAACATTTCGTAAATATATCATAATACTTTAAATACATTCCTTAAAACTGTGATTTTCTCAATATTTTGAAAACATTACATTAAATAATGGAAAACCTTCCCTTTGTGTAGCGGAAGCAAACTGTGGTGGTATCCATACCCAAATCCTCGCATCTGTCCTCCGTGGCACCCATCTCTTCTAACGGGTCCTACTGGTCCCCCACATACTACCTACAACATGAAGAAACTTTTTATGAGCTTTCGCTCAGTAAGTTCAAACAAAATCTCACAAAACATTTAAACATACTTAAAAACTTTTCTCATGAAAGCCTTTCTCTTAAAACATATATCATCAATATTTTCCATAGACATTTGTAAAAGCGACTTTCATAAACTTCTTCATAAAACTTTTCTAGAACGTTTCTCTTAAACATTTTTTATAAAACATTTAACATGTAGCAATCCTTAGAATGCTTTTTGTAAAATGTCATTTATAAACTTTTTCTTAAAACTTTTATCATAAACACTTTTCATAAACATTTTTCATAAAATATTCCTAAAACATTTCTCATAAACATTTTCCTAAAGCAATTTCTATAACGTTTTTCATAAACGCTTTTCCTAAAATATTGAACATAAAACAATCCTCAGATTGCACTTCATAACGTCATTTTTGTTTTCATAAACATTTAACATAAAACATTCCTCAAAATGTTTTTCATAGCATATAAATGTTTCATACAAACAAATCAAGTGCAATCACAATGCATGTTTTCATTTATGCTTAATTATAAACTTTTGATTATGAGCATCTTATGAACATTCTTTCTTACTTTGACTTTCTATCCTTGTTCCTTATCTTTTCTTATCTTACACCTTAACTTTCCTTATCTGACTTTAACTTTCCACATTTTATTACTTAACTTTCTTTATCTTATAACCTTTAGTGTTCGTACTTACATCTTTAATCATGAGATCATAAACGTGAAGCTTCCCTTGTGGAAGACTTAAGACCATCGAACTTCGAGGTTGTGTACTTCACATCTAGGAGGTCAAACTTTAACTTTACTTTCATTACCTCACAACAAGGAGGCTGATACGACACTTTCTTTTTAACTTTACGTTACCTTCTTATTAACCTTAGTGAGCACATCAAATGCAACTACATCATATGCAAATACACTTGCAAATCATAGCTTGTACTATAAAATCTATTGCATAACAAATGCAACTTATTGTATAACAAATGCAACAAAAATACAAACACATTTTGCTAATCATAATTTGCATTCTGAAACTTGTTGCATAACAAATGCAACTTATTGCATAACAAATGCATCATATAACGCAATCACATTTTGCAAATCATAACTTTTATTCTGAAACTTATTGCATAACAAATGCAACTTACATTGTAATCATATATTGCAAATCATAACTCTTATTCTAAAACATATTGCATACAAATGCAACATATTACACAATCACATATTGCAAATCATAACTCTTATTCTGAAACATATTGTATACAAATGCAACATATATCGCAATCACATATTGCAAATCATTACACAATCACATATTGCAAATTATAACTTTTATTCTAAAACATATTGCATACAAATGCAACATATTACGCAATCACATATTGTAAATTATAACTTTTATTCTAAAACATATTGCATATAAATGCAACATATTAAGCAATCACATATTGCGAATCATAACTTTTATTCTGAATTATATTGCATACAAATGCAGCATATTACATAATAAATGCTTCACAAAACTTATAACTTAATTATAAAATGAAATGCAGGACTTATACTAATCCTATTTTGTATCTAGGTTACACATCCATATCTAGATCATAATTTGGTACATAAAAATTGGCCAGTAAGTTCATCTTTTTGTTGTTCAATCTATAGGTCTTTTATCATCTAGTCATTTCAGACTAGTGATAGTGATTATCTAAAACATGTTTACATACTTGTCTAAAAACCTCTAAGGGTTCATTACACTTGAACTTAACCTTTCATATCTCTCTATTGGCTTTGCTATTGTGACCTCTCGAAAGTTCCTCTCTTATATCTTGAACTTCTATGTACATCCAAATTTTCTTGTAAGGATCTGTGTGTTTATTCTTATCAAAATTCCAGCTCTACAGGATGTTGTAATCTAGGAAGTTATGTCCTTAATGGGTTTCTTATAGACCTTACTGTACATATTCATCATGTATGTGGTACTGTGCTTATATGCTATATCTCGTTTATAATCTAGATAACGAGCATCAGTCATAGCATTCATATCCATATTATACTTACACATAATGTTCATAAACATATCATACATATACATGTCATTCATATCATACATACACATGTCGTTCATACTTTCATATCGTAGAGTTGCTATACATTTTTCTTCTTTGGATAGCAACTATTTCATATTATATTCATATAATACTTTAAGTCATGTCATATTTATAATACACACAACAATTATTGTTCATAACATTCATGTATAGCAATATGCAAATAGGCTTTAAACATAACAATTGCATGTTCCTTGCAAATCTTCTTTTATGCTTTAAAACTCTTTGCATAATAAATGCAAATATATTTTTAAAAGAAACTTGCGTAATAGTTACAAACTCATTTACAAATGCATATGTAAACATTTGAAGACTATTTACTTCATGATGTAGGTGAAGTCTGAACTTACCGGACTATGCCCTAGCGTTCTCTATTTCATTCATTTCTCGTTCCTTTTCCTTCCATTGGTCGGCGTCTGTGTCCTGATCATACGACAGCCGACTTATTGATTAACTTTCATTTTATCAATCTACTCGATTGATAATAAAACGTAAACATTAACCATTCTTTCCGTTTAACTTGACTTGTACACTATCGGTTTACCCTTTTTCCTTCACTTAATTTTGTAACCCACTGGGTTACCTTTCGTTTATTTGAACATCTCTTATTAAATCTCTCGTCTCACATGACGATTACATTATTTAACGTATTATGGAACATTTTCCTTCTAAGAACATTATGCTAAATTGGATTGTTTGACTCCGTTTTAGCCGTTTTTGTAAAAATGACATTTTTATCCTTTTTGGGTTTTTCGTCTATTTCTTAACTCTATAAAACCGATTGCTTAACCTTAACATTTCATTACTTACATATTACAGAAAAATTTTCACTAAGAAATGTTTCTCGACATCGGGCGTTTCGAGTTCGTTTTGGCCATTTTTCATAAAATGACCATTTTGCCCTTAACTCTTTTCTTCCATAATTTCCTTAACTAAACTTTAATTTCTTAAAAACCTAGCATCTATGGCACTTATTGCCTACAACAGTATAGGAAAATAACATTCTATAGTGAAACCTCAGTTTCCACACAATTTCGTAGTTTTAGCCTGAAATACAAAAATATTACATTTTTGCCCCTAGAACCAAAAATAATCTTTTAAACCATTAGTCCCCATTTTTCATGAGGAACATTTTTACTCAAAGTACCATATTCAAAATCCTTTGGGAAAATGACATTTTTTCCCTTTTAAAATTTTTTTCAATTTTAACAAATTCTTGTAAAATTCATCACTCCTAAACCGAGTAGAATTTTAAGAAACTATGTACATTGTCCTAATAGTTTTGTTGAGATCTACAACTTTTGTGTTTTAACTTTTCTAAAATTCCAACGTTTAAGAGGACCTTTTGGCTGATTTTCAAATCTATCGAGAAGAATCTTTTTCTTTCAATTTAGTCCTTGAGGCATTTTTCTAAGAATCCATTTTTAAACAATAAATCTACCCCTGCATAGGCAGTTCTAATCCTTGTTTGAATCATTTTCATGCCCACTCATCATTTTTCCAAAATTAGTACTAAAATTACAAAAATCACTTTTTTGCAAAAACTAAAATTTTGCACAATAAAACCTAAATTTTCACAACATCACCATGCCATAATTCATGTATCTATGGGTTTAAGCAAAACTTTGCTTGAAAACCCACATACCTTTGAAAGAATAAAAATCAAATTAAAAATCACATAATTTTAAAACTTTGAAATTCAAACCTTACCCCAAATAGCACTTTTGGTTTCTAGCCCTCTAAGAGCTCCTTTAAAGCCTTTTTCCTAAGCATTTCTTACACAAAAATGCTTTGAATTAACTTTCCTTCCTTAACCCAAGAAAAACCATGAAAAACCTTGAAAAAAGTTAAGGATTTTAACTTAAAACTTGTTAAAATCCTTTGAACTTTGCCTCTTGAACTTAAATGGGCCTATTTTTGGTAAGATGGGAAGTTCAAAAATTTTGGGAGAGCTTCAACCATGGTTGCCGTGAGTCTTGGAGAAGAAAGAGATTTTTTTGGCTAAATCAACATTAAATGCACACTTATCCAATGGGCGACTCATGGTAACCCATTAGGCTACCATGTGGCATGATGTGATTGGGCCACCTTTCATGGCTTGGTGGTCCAATAAAAAGCTAATGGGTGTCCACTTGATAGGACCCAAAAATTTACACTGCATAATTTTTTTACCACATAGTATTTTTCTTATACTGTCGTAGTAAAATCAGTGCAAAAATATATTCCTAGACTATGTAAAATATTTAACTTGCCTTTGGTTAATTTTTGGAGGCTGAACATAACATTTCTTATTCCTCCACATTCTTTAAGCAGTATTATTCCTATATTGCTTTAACTTAAACAGCCCAATTTCTATACTGCGTGACCTTAAACAGTCCAATTTTTACATTGCATTACTCTAAGACTGTATAATTTTTCATGTTATTATACAGTAATTTTCCTTAAACTGTATTTTTTGTCTCAATATAATCATTAACTTAATGTATTTTTAATGTAATAAAAATACCAAGGTGTTACATGATTAGAGTTCACGTGACAAATAAGGTTCAAAGACAGCCTAGCTTAAATCTGAAAAGTATATTTAATTGTTATGATTTTAATTGGAAAAATTTATATATGTAATCTAGAGATTATAAGCTTTGTTTTGATACATGAATTACCTAAAACGGAAATTTGTAGCTTAAGATATGAATTTTTAAAAATTATGCACTTTTGTTAGAATTTTTACAAAATTGGGATTTTTTTTTTTTTTTGCTAGATTGTAATTCGATTTTAATAACCTTAACAAACTCGAAACGGGATGGGTAACAGTTTAAAAGAAATCTTTGAATGTGTATTTTAATATGAAACAAGATTTGCACTTTTTTATTTTTTTAGAATTAAAAATGAATTTTCTCGTAAGGGCAATGAATCTGTTTTTATGCCTAAGTGCTAGTTTTAGAGCATCAATATTTATATTGATTACTAGCTTAACTTTTTAAGTTATATAGTTCACAAATCCTTCCCTTCAAAAAAATAATAAAAAGATGAAAGCATCAAATCAGACAAGGATCAAGTACAAAGACTTTATTCATGTACTATAAAAGATTTAGAGATTTGTACACATCTCTAAACTATATTAAAATTCAATTGTAACCGTTTCATTCCAACGGTTTCAAGAATTGAAACCAATCAATTTCTTTAACAGTTTAGAATTGTAATGGTCTCATATTTTTATGTTTTCATTAAAATCATAATTAAAAAAATTTGGTAACTGTTATCCATTCTTGCTATATATTTTCTTGATGGGAGGAAATCATAACAGAGAGCAAAAACAAAATTTTCACGTTCATTTTGTTGAACAAATTTCTAGTTTGGTCCCTATCACCTCTCTCTCACATTCAGATTATGCACCATCGCATTTGAGTGTTTGAGTGATAGAAGTGCCAAATTTGTCGTGTAACGTTCTACAACATCAACTCAATTACACTGTGGATTGCAATGGCCGGAGGTACAAAATCTTTCATGCTTCCGTTTAATTAGATTTTATAATGCATAAAGTATATAGCATGTTAGAATCTTTGTTTTCGTTTAATATTTCATTTGGTATCAGAGCAAATTTGACCTCTACCTTGCATGAGAAATATGGAAAATATACACAGTAGAAATGTTTCAGTTGATATTTTTTTTTTTTTTTTATTTCTGGGTTTTTAATTTTAACGTTTCTAAATTGAAAATGAGATTAGAAATCATTTAGACATTAGATTTCTATGAATTCTGCAATTTGAAACGACAAAATTGGTGTCCAGATTGGAGAATTACAGCCGGGTCTCCAACCAGTTTGAAACCGGGTCGTTCGGGTGAAGAAGACCCGGATTCAAAGGTTGAAGACAAGAAAAAACGACATGTCATTTGGCTTGGGTTAGCTAAAAATGACATGTCGTTTCAGGCAATGAAGGGCGTTTCTTTCCAACAAGAAATGACATGTTGTTTCGCCTTTGGACAGCCAAAGCGACATGTCGTTTGGACTATCAACGGGCTGAGTTTTGGTTATGGAATGATGTGTCATTTACGGCTTGGGGGAGCATTTAGCCTCCATGAAACGATGCCATTTTAAAAAAAAAAACCCAAAAATTAAAAAAAATTGATTTTTTCAAAATTTCATAAAAATGATAATTTTAAGGAAAATTTCATAAAATTTTCAGATTTTATATTTTCATGAGATTTTCATAATATCCACAATTTTGGTATTTTTTTTATGAAATTTTTCATATTATGGAATAAATTATGAAAAATTCATAATTTTAAATATTTATAATTTTTGGTATTTGTTATGAATATTATACAGTATTTGTGTAGATATAATTTTGTAAATTTATGTGCATATAGTATTCATTATGTATAATTTATGATTTAAAATTATGCATGCAATATTGAGTTCAATAATTTAGTACATTTAATTTTGTGCAATAATGTGCTAAATTATATTTTTGAATGTATAATTTTAATCTATACATAATGAAAATTAGTACATAAATTATGGTTCTTTGTTCATATTTATTTATTGCTTAAGGTAAATGCAATTTATTTTATGAGTAAAAATTTAAGAATAAATGTCTTATAATATATGTACTTAATTTTTGAATAATTAAAGAGTAGCCACAACATCTTTGATTATGCAAAAAATTATATTAGATGTTTAAATCATATATGGTAAAAAGACATTAAATTGTGATTAATCATATGTAATATGATAAATTTTATCCCACAGGAATTTTTATTGTATTTAATATGATTAGTTAGAATGATGTATCAAATTATCTGTCTTAATTTACCCACAGGAATTAAGAAAAGAGAATATAATTTGATAGTGTCATTATAAAGATATATGAATCTATTTGAGTTAAAAATTTAGCCCACAGGCAATTTTTATGTTATTTGATTCATATTTAATGCATGATTTACATTGGGAAACATGTCATAAAGTATTGTAGCCTCAATTTAGTGACATAAGCATGCATGTTTTATTATGCAGCTATGCAAACTGTAAGCTATTCTGATTTCCAATATGACATTATTGAACTTAAGGGAGATAACTATAAGGTGTGGAAGGAGAGAATTCTTCTTCATTTAGGTGTCATGGACATTGACTTTGCTATCCGTAAGGATGAACCACCTGTCATTACGGAGACCAGCCAGCCAGATGACGTTGATTGTTATGAAAAGTGGGAGCAATCTAATGGCCTCTGCGTAATGTTCATAAAGACAATGATCTCGACTGGCATACGTGGTTCATTGGAGCAATATGACAATGTGTGAGTTTTGATGAAGGCAATTGATGAGCAGTTTGCTACATCAGACAAAGCTTTGGCTAGCACCTTGATAATGAAATTTTCATCCATGAAACTTACCGAAATTCATGGTGTGCATGAGCACATCATGCAAATGAGGGATATAGCGGCTCAGTTGAAGACACTTGAGGTTGAGATGTCTGAAACCTTCCTTGTGCATTACATCCTCAACACTCTTCCACATCAATATGGACCTTTCAAGATATCCTACAACACACATAAGGATAAGTGGTCCATCAATGAATTGATGACCATGTGTGTTCAGGAAGAAGGAAGGCTTGTTATGGAAGCAGGAGAGAGTGTGCATCTGGCAACTCAAATGAAGAATAAGGGCCAAGCCAAGAATAAGGGAAAAGGCAAACTGCCTGCTCAAGTTGATATCAAGAAGGAATCCAGGTGCTTCTTTTGCAAAAAGAAGGGGCACATAAAGAAGGATTGTCCTAAATATCAGAGATGGCTTGACAAAAAAGGTACTCAATTCTCTCTTATTTGTTATGAATCTAATATGGTTGATGTTGAACATAACACATGGTGGATTGATTCTGGCTCTTCAATCCATGTCACTAATTCCTTGCAGGGATTGCAAGGCCTAAGGAAGCCAGTGGAAAGTAAATAGTGCATCTATTCAGGCAACAAGATGCGCTCACATGTAGAAGCTGTCGGAACATGCAATTTAGTTTTATCTAGTGGTTATGTTTTAAAGTTGGAAAAGACATTTTATATTCCTAGTTTTTCTAGGAATTTAATTTCTGTTTCAAGACTTGTACCGTTGGGATTTTCCTTTAATTTTTCAGACATTATATTTAGTTTGTTTTATAGATATGAACTTATTGGAAATGGTACGTTGTCGAATGGTCTCTTCAAAATAAATTTACAAGATAAAGCTTCTTATACTTCTATGCATGTTCATGATAATGCTGGCATTAAGAGATGTGTTATGAATGAAGATTCCTCTATGTTGTGGCATCGTAGATTGGGTCATATCTCTATTGAGAGAATAAAGAGATTAGTGAATGATGGGGTACCTAGTACTATAGATTTTACTGACTTTGACACTTGTGTGGACTGCATAAAGGGAAAGCAGACCAATATGTCAAAGAAAGGTGTCAAGAGGAGTTCAGACATATTAGAGATCATACATACAGATATTTGTAGTCTAGACATAGACGCGTATGGTCAAAAGTATTTCATTACTTTTATTGATGATTACTCACGATATATGTATCTCTACTTGCTTCATAACAAAAATGAAGCTATTGTTGCCTTTAAGGTGTTTAAGGCAGAAGTAGAGAAACAATGTGGTAAGCAAATAGAGATAGTGAGATCTGATAGAGGTGGTGAATACTATGGTAGATACACCGAAGATGGACAAGCGCCTGGTCCATTTGCGAAGTTTCTTTAAGAACATGGGATAGTTGCCCAATATACTATGCCCGGTTCTCCAGATCAAAATGGTGTGGCAGAAAGAAGAAACCAAACATTGTTGGATATGGTGCGGAGCATGCTTAGCAGCTCCAAGCTTCCTAGGTCTTTGTGGACTGAAGCTCTCAAGACGGCTGTGTATATATTAAACCGAGTTCCAACTAAGACTGTCTCAAAGACACCGTTCGAGTTATGGAAAGGTTGGAAACCGAGTTTGCGACATATACGCGTTTAGGGATGCCCGTCTGAAGTGAGAGTCTATAATCCACAAGAAAAGAAGCTAGACCCAAGGACCATAGTGGGTATTTCATTGGATATGCTGAACGGTCTAAGGGATACATATTTTATTGTCCATCACATACCACTAGGTTTATGGAATCAAGGAATGCAAAATTTCTTGAGAATGACTTGATCAGTGGGAGCGATCAATCCTGGAACACCGTTCTGGAGAAATATCATACAGATGCTCAAGCTTCTACTTCATATGATAGAGTGATTGTTATACGCGACACGCCTATAGTTCAAATGCATGTTGAACAACAGCTAGTCATTCAAGTTCCACAGATTGCTGATCAAGAAATAGTAGATCAAGCTGAACAACAGATACAAGAACCTATTGAACAACTAGTTGATTAACATGCTCCTCAAGAGAATGTTGAACCAACATTAAGGAGGTCTACTAGAGTAAGGCGATCAGCTATTCCTAGTGACTATATTGTGTATCTACAGGAGTCTGACTACAACATAGGAGCAAAAAATGATCCAGAAACGTTTTCACAGGCCATGAGTTATAAGGAATCTAACTTGTGGTATGATGCCATGAAAGATGAGATGAAATATATGTCATCTAATGGAGTCTGGGATCTTGTCAAGTTGCCTGATGGTGTAAAAGCCATTGGATGCAAATGGGTCTTCAAGACAAAGAAAGACTCATTAGGCAACATTGAGAGACATAAGGCTAGACTCGTTGCTAAAGGATTCACTCAAAGGGAGGGTATAGATTACACTGAGACTTTTTCTCCTGTATCTAAAAAAGATTCCCTTCGTGTGATCATGGCATTAGTAGCTCATTTTGATTTTGAGTTACATCAGATGGATGTGAAAACATTATTCCTCAATGGTGATCTAGAGGAAGAGGTTTACATGAAACAACCCGAAGGATTCTCCTCTAGTGATGGTGAGCAATTGGTGCGCAAACTCAAGAAATCCATATATGGTTTGAAACAGGCTTCCCGTCAATGGTATTTGAAATTCCACGATGTCATCACTTCATTTGGTTTTGAAGAGAACATCATGGATCAATGTATATACCAGAAGGTCAGTGGGAACAAGATTTGTTTCCTTGTTTTGTATGTGGATGATATCCTTCTTGCAACCAATGACAAGGATTTTTCTATATGAGGTGAAACAATTCCTTTCTAAGAACTTTGATATGAAGGATATGGGTGAGGCATCTTATGTCGTTGGCATAAAGATCCATAGGGATAGATCTCGACGCATTTTGGGACTATCGCAGGAAACCTATATCAATAAAGTCTTAGACAGATTCGGATGAAAGATTGTTCACTGAGTGTAGCACCCATTGTGAAGGGTGATAAGTTCAATTTGAACCAATGCCCAAGGAATGATTTCTAGAAAATTCAAATAAGCAATATTCCTTATGCTTCAGCTGTCAGAAGCCTTATGTATGCTCAGGTCTGCACAAGACCTGACATTGCATTTGCTGTGGGAATGTTGGGAAGATATCAGAGTAACCCAGGCATTGACCACTGGAGGACTGCAAAGAAGGTGTTGAGGTACCTTCAAGGTACAAAGGATTACATGCTTATGTATAGGCAAACTGACATTCTAGAGGTGATTGGCTACTCTGATTCAGACTTTGCTGGCTGTGTTGATTCGAGAAAATCAACTTCAGGTTATATTTTCATGCTAGCTGGAGGAGCTGTATCTTGGAGGAGTGGAAAGCAAACGTTGGTTGCTACTTCCACAATGGAGGCAGAGTTTGTTTCTTGTTTTGAGGCTACTTCGCATGGTGTATGGTTGAATAGTTTCATGTCAGGCCTTAGAATTGTAGAATCTGTGTCTAGGCCATTAAGGATATATTGTGACAATTCAGCTACTGTCTTTATGGCTAAGAATAATAAGAGTGGCAGTCAAAGTAAGCATATCAACATTAAGTACTTAACCATAAGGGAACGGATTAAGGAAAATAAAGTGGTCATTGAGCATATAAGCACTGAATTGATGATCGTAAATCCTCTGACAAAAGGAATGCCACCGAAGTCATTTAAGGATCATGTAGTTCATATGGGACTTGGTTCCATAATGTAAATTTGTTTTGTACATACAATTTATAGTATTAATGAAACTCTTATTTAGTTGTAATGTTTTCTCATATTTGTTTTGCGCATAAAGTTATTAGAGAAAAATTCACATTTGGTAGGACCAAGAATAAACATTGGGTTTATTCATAAAGATAAGTTACCATATAAGGAATAAAGTCTGAGAAACAATGCATAGTAATACATGGAAGATAATACTCACAATTTAGAGAAATTATCGCCATGATTCATGTATTTGTTTCCTGAAAGTTTGAGTTTAATGAATATAAGGATAAATATGGAGACCAAGTGGGAGAATGTAACCGTTTCATTCCAACGGTTTCAAGAATTGAAACCAATCAATTTCTTTAACGGTTTAGAATTGTAATGGTCTCATATTTTTATGTTTTCATTAAAACCATAATTAAAAAATTTGGTAACTGTTATCCATTCTTGCTATATTTCTTCTTGATGGGAGGAAATCATAGCAGAGAACATAAACAAAATTTTCACATTCATTTTGTTGAACAAATTTCTAGTTTGGTCCCTATCACCTCTCTCTCACATCCGGATTATGCACCATCGCATTTGAGTGTTTGAGTGATAGAAGTGCCAAATTTGTCGTGCAACGTTCTACAACATCAACTCAATTAAACTGTGAATTGCAATGGCCGGAAGTACAAAATCTTTCACGCTTCCGTTTAATTAGATTTTATAATGCATAAAGTATATAGCATGTTAGAATCTTTGTTTTCGTTTAATATTTCATCAATGTCATTTTGTATGATAAATTAAGAGCATGAATTGTTTATAAGAATCAAATTTTCATTGTTGACAAACTTTGACTATTTTTAAGCAGTTAAGAAAGCGACTATAGATAAAAGTTGGATGTGGTGTAAAAATAAATTATCTTAAGAATACACTAATGGGGTGAGAACTTTGTTGCTATTGCTCGTTGTCACCTCAATGATGACAATAAGACTCGTTGCCCTTGCGCTGAATGTGTAAACTTCTACTTTCAAGATATAGGAATAGTTCAGCAACATTTATGGTTTCACAGTTTCTCTAGACATTGTGTGAATTGGGTATATCAGAGAGGCATATGTAATTTTAAATTTTGATCATCCTAAAGAGATTGTTTGAAACATAGAGGAGGATGATGGGGGGATACTGATGAAATGATACCTGCACCATTATAAGATGCAAAAGGGAGAATACCCCAAGAAAGTAATCTTGGTGAGACAACCGTAGATGGTCAACATAATATTGGAGCTGATAAATTTAAAAATCTATTTTAAGAAGTAGAAAAAAGCTCTATCCCGGTTGTAGGGACTAGTCTTCTCTTTCATTTATTGTTGAGTTGATGCATACCAAGGTGCTAAACAATTAGAGTCACAAGGCAATGGATATGGTGCTTCAACTACTTAACTGAGCGTTTCCAATATGTCCTGATCTTCCAAAGTCCTACTATGAAGCTAAGTGCATGTTGCATGATCTTGTTTGGGGCTATGAAACAACTCATGTAAGCAAGAATGATTGTGCACTATTTTAGAAAGAAGACAAAGATGTAGAAAAATGTCCTATTTGTGATGCAGAAGTTACAGATTCGATGGTACTAAAGGCAAAAATATGCCAGAGAAAAAGATTTATTATTTTCGAAGTACTCCATGCCTATAGAGACTTTTCATGTCACGACACATATGTGATGAAATGAGTTAGTACAAAGAAAAATGTGTTGATACTCATGGTGTGCTTAGCATCCAGCATTTGTTGTAGGGTTTGGTAAAGTCTAAACCTAGCTTAGGAAAGGGGTAGCTTGGGGCCTCTCAAGCTATGGTATTTCTAGGGAATTTTTGTATTCAACCTTAGGATTTGTTCATCAATAATAGTTCTATTTTTCTTGTAATCCGGTTTCTTCCAATTTAAATTTCCCTATATTCAACTTAGTTATGTTTTGCCGTTATCAGTGATTTTATTATTTTATTTTAACTATTAATATTAATTTTGTCATTAATATAAATTTCTTTTGCATTTAATATGCTTAACATTTGACTGCAATTTCAATTGACACAAAAAGGGTCTAAGGCAGCAGCCAATAATATAAGTAAACTCCCACACAACCATTGAGTTGGATCTAGATCTTTCATCGAACATCAATCAAAAACGATGACTTATTTCAAAGAGTAAAATCCAAAACTTACAAGGGGCAAATATATTAGCAACTAAGGTTAATCTTCTTTAAATAGAAAACTATCTAAGATTTTGACTACAGTCTTTTTGGGTTCTAGTCAAAATTACATTGATTAAACTACCGTAGAAAATTATACACGTAATATATAGCTAATAGTAGGCTGGGACAGTTTGGAGTTTATGTTTAGAATCTCTTGTTAGCTAAGCTTTTTCAAAATCTCAGGTTGCCTTTGCTTGAGATTCATTTGTTGGAGTTTCTCACGTCATTATGACCATGGATCTTGTAAATCCATCTATATGATTAACCATGACTCATGAAAATAGGATTGACTTAAAGTATCCAAGATGTGGTAGTTCTCATAGTCCAATAGGGTTTTAGGTTTCAAATGTTTGATGAGAGGAAGTATTTATTTGTTTGGATTATATGCTAAGAATGGTGGAAGCTTAATGTTGCTCTCTTTGCACCTCTTCCCCTTTCCCCTATGATTAAAATTTATAAAAGAGGGGGAGGGAAAGTGCGTACAAATTGTAAATTATTTAACAAGACAAAATAAAAAAAAAAAAAGAGCAAATGATGAGCTCACACAATTCATTTTTTATTTTTATCTTCTTTTTTTTTTTAATGTTTATGCCTCTTTTATTTGTCTCAGTGTCATTTTGGATATATGAATTATTATTTTGTCATCATCGCTGAACTTAGAGGCGTAAAACTCTTGACATGCGTCTCTTTTTCTTCATTAACTGTCTGGTTGTCTTTTTATGCTTCTTACCTATTGACACTTTTATGGAGTTCACTTTGAAGCAATGGTTTTGGCATTCATATACTTTACCTTTTGATAATTAAACATAAATATGAGTTTTGATGTTTAACAGGCACCAGATGGCCTTTTTGAGCTTGGACAGATTGAGTTAATTAGAGAGACTTATTGGAACACAGAAAACGGTTGGGTTAATGAGCATGCAGGGACAAGATATGTAAGTTTTATTTTTACATTAATTGTATTTCAATATTCAAATTGCAAATTTATTTATTTGAAATTGTAGAACCGAATGATTGTACTAATACGATAACAAGAAGAGAACAATATGGTTGTGGATGAGGCTACAAAATGTGCCCAGAGTCTTGGAGGTGAAAGAAATGAATATATGCCAGGTCTTGGACCCATCCTGCGTAAGAGGCAATCATCTCAATCTTAATCTCAAGATGAAGTACAAATTCAACAACGTGTTGGTGACATGGCTAATCAAATGCAAATGGATTTTCAAAGAGAGTGAGAAGAGATGGCTACAATCTTACAACAACAACTTTGGAATGAACTTTTTGAGGAGGTAAAAAGAGAAATGATGGCTATCATGAATAGACCAAACAAGCATCCTTTTTCAAGTTTCCAATCATCATAGCACCCGCCACTACCTGTTGGAAAAACAATATGCAACAGAAATTTAAAATTTTTAATTAGAGTATTTTTCAAAACACAAGTTTGACATGCTATATGCATAAATTAACCAGATCTTACTAACCTTTTATGTTGAAGAGCTTCTACAATATGTGAAGAGAAAGGCGTTTCAAAAGAGCCTCAGTCAATTGGTCTTTTTTGTTATTCTCTATCCACGATCAGTATGTGTGTGGGCACACCTCATACAGTTCTTCCCTAGTGACTATCCTTCCAACCAATTGAGAAAACCCAAAACTAACGTTCGTGATTTGTGAATAATAGCTCTCAAGGGGGTTTCAGAGACTCACAGACAAGAGTGCTCACTCTTGATTTCTCAATTGATCTGCTTAACTCAGAAAACTCACTCCCTATTTATAGAGGTCATCCCCAAGGTTGGTTATTATCAGATGAGGACTTAAAAATTCGAATCAAGATCTATATTTGATAAAATCGTGTCTAAAATGTGTGATCAAATTATCATTAGATCGGCATGTCGAACTAACAGATCGGCCTGCCAAACTTGCTCCATTGGTAGGTCGAACTAATTGATCGGCCTGTCAAACTTACAATAAATAATTCCTACGAATCTTTTATTTTTCACCCGAGATTCTTTGGAAAAGCCTTAGTTTTAGGTCAAATAACCTAATAGAGAAGTTATCTAATTAAAACAACCATATCTAGATAATCTCTAGGAAAGTAAATATTCCAGATAATTCAACAAGTTTATCTTGAATTAGTTTACAAAATTAATTCAACCGATAAATAGACATGAATTATATGATCCTACCGAATTTCAGCCAACTAATAATTTTAACATAAGTCACTAATTTATTAGAAAAGCACGCCGTATCATTACTGGATTTATTATGAGCTAGCAAAGGGGACCTGATGAACCTATATAGTTCAAGCTCTTGATAATTATAAAACTCAATATCCTAGATATATGTTTCATAATTATCAACTTTAACGCTATTCCACTAAAAGCTTAGAGTTGTACTCTTAAACTATATAAAATTACGAAGCCCAAATAGCTAAGTGTCCATGACATATCATAATGTATCGTATCCCTATAGGATATCCATAATCGACTTAAGGATAAATTATGTCTTACCTTCTCGATTATTTTTTTTTCTTACGTTCCATTATCTTACCATCGAAAACTTACCATCCAAAGACAGTATACCATTCGGTCACACCTATGTATCTAAATGGTTGAGCGCTCCAGTCTTCTAGTTATAGGATAACGCATGTAAGAAAATATCATCGACTCCTAAAGAGGAGCTATGGATTCCGTATCTATGAATAACAAGTCTACACTATCAAAGAGTCATGTCTCCAATATACCGCATATGTACCAACATAAAATGTAGATGTCACCCTCAGTATGTCAAAAGGCATAAGTCAAGACAACGGGCCCAATATTTATCTCAAGATTAAGACACAACACATATGATTGTCTAAAGTGCATTGATTTGCTGAGACAGAATTATTAATCTAAATCAATTACACTTTATGTCCCGATCTAATACATCATCACCTTTGACAATGCACCATTATTTCTATTTACGGAGTCCACCTCAGATGGCCAAGACAAACTATCTCCCGTTAGGGATATAAATAACATAACAATCTTTGCATGAATAAAGTGTCCAACTTTATTCTCTCAATTACGGATCTTTTGATTTAGGCCGTCACCTTTATAATCATGTCTTCCACATAATCTGCCCATCATATGCCTGATTCTAAAAGCTTAGACGGACAGTCTCAGACTTTTGTTTGTTTATCATACATTCAACAAATATGAATGTAAAGAGGATAATAATTTGGTACATGAATAATAAATAAATTCTTTATTGATAAAAATGTGTCCAAAAACATATTACATTTTTACTCCTTAGGACATACATGTCTAACACCACCACCACCACCACCACCACCATCACCACTAGTACTAGCCGTTGAATATTTAATATTTACTTCTTAGTTTATATATACATATATACATATTTAAAGATATACTCATCTATTTGGTTTGATGTTTATGTATTTCGTTTAATGCACTTTATGTTTGGAGATATAATAATTTGTTTTCTATGATGTTTACTTTTGAACCTTGATCAGATTTTATGTTATTTTTGTTATTTCACTGCTGAGATATTTTATTTGATTATTGCTTAAGTATGTTATTGTAATAATTTGTTTGCGTATGTTATTATATTTTTCATTATATATGGAGTTTAAATTTGTCTAATTAAAATTAAATAAATAACAAAAATTTATATTTGTATTTGGAAACTAAAAAATTTGTCACTTAAAATAGAAGTCTATTTGATTTCATGACCACATTTTATTCAGTGAAGGAAAAAATTTCTCTTCAACCTTTATAAAATGGCAACTAAAATTTAGTCACTTAAAATTTACTACCAAATTATTTAGTGACTAATTGTTAGTCACTACAAAATTGTAAATAAAAAATTCCGTCGACTAACTAGCAGTTACTAAGTTGGTTCTTTTGGCGACCAAGAAGTTAGTAACTATATGTCCAACAGTTCATTTAATGGCAAATATTTATTAGTCATCAATTAACTTTCTTGTAGTCAGCAAAAACTGATTTGGTCTCCTTGCAACTTAAATTCTGGTGCCCTTTAAATTTTCCTGCAACTAACCCAAGGCTCTTTGGCAACTAATTTTTTGATCGCAAAAAGCATTAATATTTTGTGGTAGCAAAATTTTAGTCGTAAAAGACTTTTTGTGACCAACATTCAATGACTAAGGGTGACTAAAAATTTTTAGTCGTAGAAGATATTTAGTGACTAAATTCGAACTTTTGTGACTGAAAAAAATAGTTGTTGAAGGTGAAATTTCTTGTAATGTGTTGAAATAAGCACGTCAACACTAGCTAAAAGGCATGGCCATGCGCAATTAAGGCCTGACGCGAGAAGAGTGTTTCTTGGGGTTTTTGTTTCCTATTTTTCTTATCAGTCTATAAATATGACTCGGTAAGTACTTATTGGTAAAAAAAAATTAAGAAAATTAGGCCTCGTTTGGTACTGTTTTCATTTTAATAATGTGCTAAGACTGTTTTTGAAATTATGTTTGGTTATATATGGTGGTACATTTTGGAACACAAAGATTTATTAATAAAAAATTATTAATATAAATAAAACCTATTAAAAAACTAATTAATTTATTAATATTTTAAATTGTTTTTCTTGAAAAACATTTTTTAAAATCATCAATAACACAAAAAGGAAAAGGCCAAGACGTCAGCAACAGCCAAGATCAACGGCCCATGTGACAACAAGCCCCAATGGCTTCCCCACCTCGACGAGCCCAGCCTCTGCCCTCGATGGCACACCAACTGATATCGACTGCCTCAGCCCCTCGCACCACCAGTAGACGTCGTCAGCCCCTCCACGATTCATATAGCACCTTCATCATGTTCCAACAATCGGTATGGAACTTTGACAGCTGTGTTAGGGAGTGGATCGTAATTACTGCAGTAGGCTTTGGGGTCAGAGATTGGTGGACATGGGACGTACTACAACATGGGCAAACAAATTGTGATTGCTGTTGTAGCTGGGTGGCGCCAAAAACTAATGGTGATCAATGATGGTTGGGCGGTGATTTGCTGTTGTGGGCTACTTCGACACTGATCTCTAATGTGCTTTAGCGACAGGTATGGGACTTTGACAGCTGGTGCAATGACAAAATCTGGCGAGCAATGATGTCAGAGATGGGGCCTACTTCAACAAAGAGGGGCTTTGAAGAGAGTCTGAAAGAGATAGGTACTTTGAAAAAAAAACCAAAACAAGTTTTTTTTGTCTTCAAAAATCTCAACTTTTTCACATACTTAAAAAAAGGTTTTATTTTCATTTTGACCTATTTTATTAACTAAATAAGTTTTCAAGATAGTTTTTATTTTTTGTGTTTTTGAAAATGCCAAAAAAACATTTTAAAAAGGGAAACAAACGGGCCTTAGAGTAAGAGAGAGGCTAGAGAAAAATTCTAGATAGAGTGTGCAGTTTTTCCTTGTAAACTTCTTTATCATTATAGTAAATTGTTCAATGGCGGCTAAAAGTGGACGTAGCTCTCACGTTGAGGATGAACTACTATAAATTTTATGTATTCTTGTTTATTTGTCGTTTCGCACATTTTTCGTTCTCAGTAGAATTATGGCTTCTAATTCGCATCATCCTAAAAAAGTCGGCTTCTAATTCGTATCATCCTAAAAAAGTCAATTTTTGGTTGGAATATTTAGATTTATTATAAAGAATTTGAATATGAATGAGTTGTCCATTTGGAGATTTTTAGAAACTTTCCTTAAATATGTCGGTAAATGATTGTGTCCTAATTGGATAAATTGGTTTATTTATTCAAAGTCCAGTTTTCCAGTTTTGTCAAACTGGTTGATTGGTTTGACACAAGCAGATCTCAAAAATTTATCTTCCCACATTAGGTTTGGCAAAAGAGTTTTCTGATGTAGGTTCAATCAGAAAATTCTTAGTGACTTATTTTTGGAAAATTGCATCTGGACAAGCTTGAGTGGATTTTCTTTATTCTCAAGTTTTCTCAGGTCTAAAAGTCAAATTTCTTTTAAGAAAAATTTTTCATATTCATTTGCTTGATTTTGGATTTGATTAATATTAATGTGAGCCATTTTTTTTGGATATATGATGCTTCGTATTTCGGATTAATTTGACAAAAATCAAAGTAAACCAAGTTTTCTTATTTAATTGCAGGTTGTATGTTGACTTGTCATATTTATCTCGTCCATCACAACAAGACTATGCTAGAACATCTGGCACCCGTGAAGTCAAACATAGTCAACTACAGGAATTAATGACAAATCTAAGGATTTAAAGGAGGATGCGTACTTGGATTAATGGGAGAAAATTTGAACCCATATTTTAGCAATTGGAATAAAGAGGACTTGACTATAAATACATCCTTAGGCTTAAGGAGTCTTTTAAAGATACTTGTGTATTTTTATTTTTTTTATATTGCGAGTGTTTTCATTATGAGCTTTAAGTATGAGAGAAAACAAGAGCTTAGTTGGGCTTAACTATTGTCTCTAAACCTTGTAAAAGTAGGTTAAGGTAGGTTGTCCACTTGGAGTAGGCTAATATACCAAAGGTGAATGGTTGTTTTTGGAGTATGTTAGTTTGATCAAAAGTGAGCCGCACAAGAGAAAAATTGTAGAAGCAGAGGTTTCATGAGTTTTAGGATTGGTGGAAAGTTATGGCATCCTTATAATTCTAATTCTTTGTAACTATCATTCGAAGCAATAAAAGTCCCATGTTTCAAGATGGTGTACTTAGCACCTATGGTTTTTTCCCAAGTTGGGTTTTAAGTGTAACACCCGAGAATTTTAAATGCATTAAGTTGAGGATTATATTAAGACAAAAAGTACAATTTAAGAAAAATACTACATAATAATACAAGAAATTATACGGTATTAAAATAATGCAGTGTAAGGAAGTACACTGATAAAGTTATTACATTGCAAGAGTAAAGCAGTATAAGAATTGGACTGTTTAAGGTCATGCAGTACAGAATTAGACTGTGTGGACCACAATTTTTTTATAAGAGTGCAGAAAAGAAAAGAAAAAAAAAGAAAAAAATCACACAAAATTTTGCTCTTTCTCTCTCTACTTTCTCTCTCTAGATTTTCTCTCTCTCCTCAAAAATCAATCTAAGATTCCGGCATTTGTTTTCGACACCTCCCACACCAATGGAAAGCTCTTGACGAGTTGAGTCCAACGAGGTGTCGTGCCGCCCAAAAAGCCGCCAGAGGAGGCCATACGTGTCGTCCAAAGTGACGATAAAACCTATTTTTCCCGATGTGATTTCTTCATCGTCCGACGTCTGATCGACGTGATTCTTGTTCCTACACGACCACCGTGATAAGAGGAACAAAACCCACCCTTAGTGGCAGCTCAACAACCGCCGGATTGCTTCGCCCGTCTATCGCCACAGCGCACTGCCACACCACGGTGGAACTCCGCCTTGTCGGAGGAGGTGGCCGATACCACCCCTCCTAATGGATTCAGAGGATCAAGGGGAATAAAACCCCTCGATCAATTGCACCGAAGGAGCCCGTTTCGTCGGAGAACGGCCAACGCTGCCATCAACCGCCGCGAGAGCCTCCGTTTTTGCTCTTCCTAGCCACATTGCTTCAAATTGGATGAGGGAAAATGCTCATAGGAGAATGGGTAGCAAAAGCCCTCAGCAAATTTTGGGTTTCCATAGCCGGAAAGCCATGATCGTAGTCTCCATTTTTGCCATCAATGTCGAGCTTCGACCCGCTATGTTAGAGGCAAAATTAGGTGAAATTGACACAGCCATTGGACTTAGAAGGGTCGATTTAGGGGGGGTAGGCCCAAGCCCAGCTGCCAACGGACCCCAATTGACGCCGGTTAACACCGGTCAAAGTCGGTCAACAGCGACTTTGGATTTTTGTGATCTGGACCTCCGATCGAAGATCTGAGACCGCCTCCTAACTCATTTCGACTCTTTGAAAGCGATGGTGACCTCCGTTTGAGCTAATTCTACTCCAATGAAAATCGTTTGGTACCAACTGCATGCAAATCGAGGCGATTCAAACTACAGTAACGGAGTTTAGAATGACATTTTCAAGAATGTATGATCTCCAGGAAGCATTCTTAGCTATTCATGGTCGCTCGAGGAGCACTGTAGAGGATGCTTCGCATACTGTAGATACAACAAGGTATAACTAGACCTGCTTAGCTTGGAGTCCAAGTAAGTAGGAATCTCGCCTACAGTTTGAACCGTTTTAAAATAAATTGTTTTAGATGCTTTCATAAAAATATATGAAATGCATGATCAGTGATTGTTACACTGCTTTATGTGAGAATGGGTTTTATAACGTTACAAGGTTGACAAAAAACCCGTTAAGGGTAAAATCATCATTATCAAGAAAACAGCTAGAACGGAGTTGAACACTCCAATTTAGCATAACGTTCTTAGATGAAAAATGTTCTGTAATACGTTAAGTAATGAAATCGCCAGTAAGACGGGAGATTTAATAAGGATGTTTAAGTAAACGAGTGGTAAACCGATGGGTTATGAGGTTAAAAGGAAAAGTAAGCCCTGTGGGTTACAAAGCTAAGTGAAGGAAAGGTAAACCGATGGTTTATAAGGTTAAGTAAAGACAACGGTAAACAAAAGTATACTAGTCAAGTTAAAAGAAAAGAATGGTTAATGTTTACGTTTTATTATCAATCGAATGGATTGATAACAAAGAAAGTTAACTAATCAGTCGGCTGTCGTTTGATCAGGACACAGAGGCCGACTAATGGAAGGAAAAGGAACGGAATAGTGAATGCTAGAGCATAGTTCGGGTAAGTTTCAAATCTCACCTATAGCATGAAGTAAATGATTTTTAAATGCTTATTTATATGTTTGCAAATGTGTTTGCAATTCTTAAGCAAATTGTTTTTAAAGTATGTTTGCATTTATTATGCAAAAAGTTTAAAAGTTCAAGAAAAAGATTTGCAATGAATTTGCAATTGTTATGTTTAAAGTCTATTTGTATATTGATATGCATAACGTTTTTTTAAAAAGGTTCAAGTTATGATTTTCAAAGTATTTAAAGTATGTTTTGCATTATGACAATGCATGATGTTTTATAATTTAAGTTATAAGTTATATGATGCATTGGTTTGCAATAAGTTGCATTTGTTGTCCAATAAGTTTTAGAATAAAAGTTATCATTTGCAAAATGTGATTGCGTTATGTGATGCGTTTGTGATACAATAAGTTGCATTTGTGATGCAATAAATTTCAGAGTACAAATTATGATTAGCAAAATGTGTTTGCATTTATGTTGCATTTGTTATGCAATGAGTTGCATTTGTTATGCAATAGGTTTTATAGTACAAGCTATGAATTGCAAGTGTGTTTGCATATGATGTGATTGCATTTGAAATGCTCACTAAAGTTAATAAGAAGGTAACATAAAGAGAAAGAGAAAGAGAAAGTATCGTACCAGCCTCCTTATTATGAGGTAATAAAAGTAAAGTTAAAGTTTGACCTCCTAGATGTGAGGTACAAGACCTCAATGTTTGATGGTCTCAAGTCTTCCACAAGGGAAGCATCATGTTTATGATCTCATGATTAATGAGTTGGTACGAACACTAAAGTAAAGTAAGGAAAATGAAGGTAAGATAAGGAATAAGAAGAGAAAGTTAAAGTAAGATAAGAAAAGTTAAGGAATGAAGATAGAAAGTTAAAATAAGAAAAGAACGTTTATAAGACACTCATAAATGAAAGTTAATAATTGAGCATAAATGGAGTCATGCATTCTGATGTTGCTTCAATGCCTTTTTATGAAATATTTATATGTTATGTTATGGAAAACATTCAGAGAAGTGTTTTATGATAAATATTTATGAAAACATTTTCATGTTTTCAAGAAAAGGTTTATGAACGACGTTTTAAGAAAAACGTGCAAGAAATATTTTACGAAAAACGTTTATACAAAACATTTTAGAAATATTTTATGAAAAACGTTTTCAGAAATGTTTATGGAAAATGTTTGTGTAAAATGTTTCAAGATGAAGGTTTTTATGAGAAAAGTTTAAAAGCATGATTAAATGATTTGTGAGAATATGTTTGAACTTATTGAGCGAAAGCTCATTAAAAGTTTCTTCATGCTGTAGGTAATTTATTGGTGACCAGTAGGACCCGTTAGAAGAGCTGAATGCTGCGGATGACAGATGCAAAGATTTGGGTATGGAAACCACCATGGTTTTGCTACCGCTACGCAAAGAAAAGGTTTTCCACTATTTAATATAGTGTTTTCAAAGTTTTAAGAAAATTAGAGTTCTAAGAATTGTATTCAGAGTTTTAAGATACAGTTTATGATCTGTTTTATGTAATTATAAAATAAAGTTCTAAGCTATGATTTAATAAATGTTTCTTATTAAGTTTTAAGAAACAATTTAAAAGTATTTTAAGGGCAAGTGTTGAGCGAGGTCTCAACTTGAAATGCTATAGAGGTCGCGTCAGTTTTAAAGAACGTTTAAAAAAAATTATTTCAGTATTTTTCTTACTAAGTAAGTAAGATTACTATTTATGAAACGATGTTTAAGAAAGTAATGTGACTGCCCGAAAAGGCAGGTCGTCACATTAAGCCACATAAATAATCATATCCGATGTTCATTTATTTATATTTATATTTGCAATTATTTCTATTTAATATTGTTGCTACAAATTAACTTGTCAATATGATTTTTTTTTGTTATTGTTAATGTGTTTGTTTAGACGAGTCAAATAGGTTCGTTTGTTAGAATTCAGAAAAGTGATAAGTAGAGTATCTATTAGTCATGTGCTCTAGACCAATTATGTAATGACCACATTTTGACTTCTTTACATTTGCATTTTTTTAATAAAGAGACATTTTCATCATTGTTTTTTATTCTAATTCCATGAATAGTTAATTCTACCTAAGGTCATCAAGTATGTAGCTTGATAGTAAAACTCTTATGTGAAAATGGAATTCTATTCTAAATTATCCCTGGTCAGTCATTTTTATTGGGATAATAATGAATGAAGACTAGTATGAAGTTTGACTGATGATTATGTTTTACTAATCATGTGTATGAGATACTAAGTCAACTCATAGATACATATTTGAGAAATGATGTATTGGATCAACCCGCTATGAGAATATTGCATGGATAATTGTCATAAGTGATTCTCATCACAATAGTATTATCCTAGTCCTCTGACCTGAAATCACCATTGTTTCCTACATGACAAGCTCTATATTTTGACACATTCTAATATTATCTTTAACAGGATGATGGAATAGATTGTTGTTGGATATAGAGTGAATCATGTGCGGAATGTGAGTGATTAAGAAGGAATTTGTCCCTCATTTATTATGAGAAAGATATCTATGGGCCCCTCGATTTGTTAGACTGAAGAAAAATGTATGGCCATACTAGAATGAATTAATAAGGGTTATCAATATCAGTCTACTTAAGATCGAAAAATAATATGATTGAATAGTATAAGGATGACATAAACCATGCCTTATGTTTAATCAAGGTATCTAGTGACAAAAGGATTTTAATACTTATTATGGATTTGGTTGTGTCGGATTATTGACATTCGCATAACTTAGGTAATTATAATGTCTTGCTAGAGGCCGCTTATGTTTTGTGGGCTAGAAATAGAATTTCAAGCCCACTACCAACGTTATGTGAACCTACAGGATCGCACACTTAGAACAAACCAAAAACAAATTTTGGGTTTACTGTGTCTAGGTTCAATAAACCTGATAATGTCTAGATTCGATGTACTAGATATGTTTAGGTTCATTAAATCTGACATTGTCTGGATTCTATGAATCATATTTGAATTACAGTTTACCCTAGTTAAAATCTAACTCTTTCCCGAAGTCAATATATATTTCTTTTAGGGTTCGTGGCTGAATTAGATGAGAAAAGGCGTTCTCTTATTCTAAAAGGCAAAAACATTAAAAACCCTGAAATTAGATAGAGTCATTTAACACAAGGAGAGGGTGCTTGCACACCAATTTATTTTTTTGAGAGAGGTTGTTCGTGCCGATACCTGTAGAGGGCATTGCTCTAAGTAACAACGTCTGAATCCGATCCTGAATACGAAAAGCTCGAGTTAGGGTGTCACCGGAGTGAACCCGCTCTCTTCCTTCTAGCAATCTTGCCCCTTTTTTATCAATCTAATCGAATTGCATGGATCCTGCAAGGGTTTTGTGGGAATTAATTTTGATTTTTTGCTACTTATTTGAATCACAAAATCCAACAGTGTCCTTTTCACATAAATTGTGTTTAATTTTAGTTAATTACTGAAATTATATTAACTCTAAAATTATTTAACTAATTGAATAAAACCAGAAATAAAACTTATATAACAAAATTAAAATGATCTAAACTAAGTAATAAATAAAGGAAAACTAAATTAACAGCTAAACAAATCTAATCAAAATATATTGCTCTAGAGATTCAATTCACTTAATTATGTCACTAAGCACCCATTAATCGCCTTGATTACATTGCATAGTTGAATAAAAACTAAAATCTCCTAAACTCTTCAAAAGCCCCTGCTAGTAGTCATTCGAAAATGCCCATATTAATTAGTAAACTATATTTCTATGTCGGCTAATTAATTAGAATTCATTAGGTTCTAGAATTTCATTAAAAACTACTTAATCTAAACGGGTATATCCCTATCTTGCTAAAAATTATGTTATTCTACAATTGGCTTAGCGTGTGAATCCTCCTCCAGATAACAATTCACGGCTTTATAAATTAATTGGTGACAATCAACTAGAAGCATTAACACCACATAGAATAACCATCCAACATAATTTAGACAATTACAACTAATTTGAATAAATGAAAAATCAAAGCAACACATACTAAACTACATTAAAATCACCAACAATCAAACCATGAATATAAATAAAATAAATAAGACCAATATCCAAGCATTCTTAGGATATATAAAGATTTAGAAAATAAAATTAGAAATCACCAAAATGGAGGCACCACAAACTCCGAATTCCTTCCTCCCAAATCTTTTTATTCCTTCTTTTTGTAGCTTTAAGAATGCTCTCTAATGGTATCTTCAAAAGAAAAACAGATTACGTAAATCTAAAACTAAAAGAAATCCTAAAAATAACATAACCTTACAATGAAAAATTATTTTCTATTTTTTTCTTATAAAGTGTTTAGGAAGTGTTGTTAGAATTGAAACTTTTGAACTGAATACTGTAGTATGTGAGAGCTTTATATTGTAGCTTGTTTTTTTCGATCATTATAGCATATGAGAGCTTTACTTTGTAGCAACAAAAAAGTTTTGGTTAGAATTAATTTTACCAAACACTTGTTTCATTTTTTTCTCTTTGTGAGGTAGCTTTAGCACCTAAAACAATAGAGCTCTTGGGTATTGTAGCTCAAAGAACCAACTCTCCAATCAGCACTCTAGAAATCTCCCACATGCTACCCTTTTCATTTTCTTTTCTTTTTTCTTTGCTTTTTCTTTCCCCTTGCCAGCTAGGGTCCTTTTTATTTTTTTCCTTTTCATAGTCAACATTTGGCACCACGGGATTAGTGGTTCATTTGAATTCGATGCATGGCGACTTCTGGTTGGGCTATGGATGCAAGCTCATGGAGCTTATACGAAGCACATAGCAAATGATCACGTCTAGGCTAGGAGCGTGGCCTACCTAGTGGGTCACATGGCAACTTTGGATTAGCTGAGGCGCTACGGCCTTTGTTGGAGACATTCTAGAGAGGAAATGGAATACACATGTGCATATGAGACGTGATTTATGAATGATGGATGGATGGCTATGCGACTTGGATTCTTTCAACTTCTCACGTGTGTTTCCTTGTTTTAGGCATTTGAAATTTGAATTTGTACTCTTTTTTTTACTCCAATTTTGTTCCAAATTGTCAATTTAACCCCTATCACCTATTTTACCTACATAAAAAGGAAATAAATAATTAGAGGGAAAACTAAAATAATTAAAATTCTACAAAATTAAATTAAATTGAATTAAAAAATAAAATTGATTAAAATAAAAATAAAATATGGTAAAAATAAAAAGATTAAATAAAATGAAATTAAAATGCCTTGAACATAGTAAAATTATATGCAATTAAGTGAAAAAGAACTATATTGTTATGGAGTTATCATCAGCTAATTACCGAAAACAATATCATTACGTTTGAGATTATATAGACAATCAAGTAGAAGACTAGGTATACGAATTGTAATATAGCACTCAAGCTTGACATGAGCAAAGCCTACACTAGTTAGTGTGGCTGTTTTTATGAGAGATTATGATGAAGTTGGGATTCTCAATCTCATGGGTTGATCGGATCATTGATTTTGTTACAACAGTGCAATTTTCGTTCCTTATCAATGGCAAGCCGTGTGGTTTGGTGGTTCCATTTTGGGGTCAACGCTTTGGTTGTCCATTGTCTCCATACATGTTTCTTTTATGTGTTGAAGGGTTTTAATCCTTGTTCAAAAGAATGGAGGATGAAGGGCGTCTCATGGGGATTGCATGTGCACGTGGAGCTTCAAGGATCAACCATTTGCTTTTTGTTGATGACAATATTATATTCGACAAAGAGAATGAACGAAATTTTTGTGGCGATTAAAGAGGTTTTATCTAAAGTATGAACGGGCGTCATAAAAAATAATTAATTTTTAGAAGTCATTGCCTCTTTTAGCTCAAATTTGAATGATGAACGTAAAGGTCCCCTTCTTTCTATTTTGGGTTTATTTAATGATGATTCTCATGATGTTTATTTAGGTTTACCATCTTTTGTCAGAAGGGATAAGAGGAAGGTCTTTAATAAGGTGAAGGAAATGGTTTGGAAGAAGTTGCAGTTATGAAAGAGAAGATTGCTTTTGGTTGGAAGTAGAGATGTTCTCATTAAGGTAGCCAAGCTACCTTCACTTATGCGTGAGTGTGTTTAAATTCCCTTCTACTTTATGCAACAAGCTCCGATCCATGTTGGCTAGATTTTGGCGGGGTAAAGGTGATGATAATAAGAAGATCCATTGGATTAGTTGGTAGAAGTTTTGTAAGAGGACATGTGAGTGAGGCATAGGCTTTAGAGATATGAAAGTGCTTAACTAGGCTCTTGTAGTGAAGCAAAATTGGTGATGTCTTACTCAGCCTTCTTTTCTTATGTTGAGTTCTAAAAGCAAAGTATTTCCCTACGAAGATTTCATGGAGGCTTGGATCGGTCACAACTCTTATATTTGGAAAAGCATTGTGTGGGGTAGAGATTTTACTTCAAGTAAAGGTGCGGTGGAACATAGGTGATGGTAAAAGTATTAATATTTTCGGCACCCCATTGCTTTCTTGTCCTTCTATTTTTCACCAATCACTCAATTTATTGATGCAGAGAGATCTTTTTGTTGCAAATCTCCTTGATAATAGGGGTTGGAATCGGAGCATGGTTGAAGACTTGTTTTGGGAGATTGACCGAGAGCTAGTTCTAGGTATCCCTATTGGCTTTCTATGTAAGGAGGATATGGTTATATAGCATTATGACAAGAAGGGTGTTTATTCGGTGAAGTCTAGTTACCATGTTGAAATGATGCGTAAGAGTCGAGCTAGCTCTTCACCTGGTGATCGTTTGGTAGTATGGTGGAAGTAATTATGGAATGCTCATGTCCTAAAAATAGTGAAAATCCAAGTACGGTGAGTCTATCATGATGCCTTTCAAAATTATTCTCAATTAGCTGGTCAAGGGGTAAAGGTATATAGCCTATGTACTTTCTGTTTTGAAGAGATTGAAGACATCTCCTATGGCGAAGTCAGAGAGCCCAAGAACTCTACGCTTCTAGCCTAGCTTGGGACTTTCTTAATCATTTCCTAGTGGTCCAGTGCATTCGTTGTTCATTTTTTATAGCCAAGGTAAGAAAAGAGGATGTGGTTAATGAAAAGGTTATGACACAGCAAGTAAACATGCCCTTAAAGTACATGGAAGGCTAAGAGTATTGATATTGCAACACCTTCAACTATCCAAACATCACAAACCAATTAGACTAGGTGTCATAAGGATTAAATAATATAATAGTTTTTGAGACAATTAATCAATAAAGAGTTAATTATTTTCATGTATCAAATATATTCTCTTTATGTTCATTTATGTTGAATGTATGATGAGCAAACAAAAGTCTAAGACTAATCTTGTTGTGCTGGTCTAAATAAAAAAGGTCCGCAATCGAGGGAATAAAGTTGGGCACTTTAATCATGTTGATTGTTATGTTGTCTACATTCCTAACGGGAGATGACTTCTCTTGGTCATCGGAGTGGAGACTCCGTGAGTGGACATTGGTATATTATCATTGGTGACAATATATTGGATCGAGACTAAAGTTGAATTAATTTGACTAATAATTCTATTTTGAATAAATCAATTCACTTTAGACAATTATATGTATTACGTCTTATCCTCAAACAAGTCAATAGGTCTGTATTCTTATTTGTGTCTTTGATGTACCAAAGGGTGACATCCTGAGTTATATGAATGTATGCATGTCTGTACGTTAGAAACATGACTCTTGATTGACGTAAACTCGTTATTCATGGTTATAGAGTCCATAGCCCTTTTGTAGAGTTAATGATATTCTCTTACAGGCATTATCTTGGAATTGAAAACTAGAGCGCTTAATCATTTGGATATATATATATGTAACTGAATGGTACACTATTTGTATTAGTTATAAATAGCAAGTATTCCAATGGTATAATAATGAAACATAAGATAAATATAATCGGGAAGGTAAAACGGAATTTATCCTTAGATTGATTATGAATATCATACGGTGATGTTGCACATTATGATATGTCATGGATGGTTAACTTATTAGAGTTTCGTAATTTATTTATAGTTCAATAGTGCAGCTCTAAGCTTTTAGTGGAACAACTTTAGAGTTGATAATTATAAAATGCACATGTCAGGGACATGTTAGTTTATAATTATAAGAGCTTGATCTATATATGTCCATCGGGTCCCTTTGCTAGCTCACATATTTTTCTACAATGATATGATGTGTTTTTCTTACAAACTGGTAACTTATGTCAATTCTTAGATTAGCTAAAATTTGATTGATTGGATTTAAAATTCATGTTAGTTCATTGGTTGAATTAATTCAAAAATAAATATGTTGAATTATTTGTATATATTTTATTTATATGAGATTATCTACATATGACCGTTTTAATCAGATAATTTTGTATTGGGTATGAACTAAAATTGAAGCTCTGAGAAGGATATCTAGGCTAAATAAAATAGTGATTATCTTATCAATTCAAATGGGTAGATTGGATAGCTCTTCAAGAGTTGGAAAAAAAATGGCTGCGTCTGCCATGGTTGACAGGACATAGCATAGTCTGGTTGACCTTCCCCTACCATGTCGTTGATCCAAGTTAATCTAAAGTCAAATTTACAAGCCTAATTTGATAGGAACGTGTCTCCATCTGACCTCTATATAAAGGAAATATTTTTCTATTGTTTCTTAGATCACTTGAGAAATTTAGACGAGAGTATTGTGTTGGGAAGTCTCTAAAACTCCTATAGGGCTATTGTTCATCATCACAATCTTTAGCTCTTAGTTTTCTCCTATGGTTGGAAGGAGTCGTTGCCTGAGGAAAGACTGAATGGCGTGCGATCACCCGTATTCTGATCTTGGAAAAGAGAATTGCAAGGAAGTCTAGTTGATTGAGACTCTTCCGTTATAAATTCTCTCGTAGTAGTTCTAAATTAATCCTTTCTATCATAAATGCAGCTTCTGGTCTACAAAAGGTACAAAGATTTTAGATTAATTTATATACATAGAATGTCTAACTTGTTTTTGGAAAAGGTTTTAATTGAAAGTTTTAAAATCTACTTTGTACTTTTTTTCCAACAAGCCAACAAGAAACATCACAGAGAAGCTAATGCAACAACCCACTATATGATTTTAAGATTGTGCATTGGTCGGTAATATTTAACTCCATGGAAAGCAGCTGTTATGTATCATTCTAGTAGTATGACTATTCTTTAATTTTTTATCTTGATGATGATGATTTAGCCCAATCCAACCATTTCCTAAACAGGTCTAAACCCTTTAACCAATATTGGTCGTTGATTTCTATATGAATGGCCCAAACCAAACAGCTACATGCTTCTTCCGACTGGTTTGGAGCGTATCTCCATATATACACACACACAAAAACACATATATAAGCATGCAAATAGTTTATAAGTTCTCAAAGAAAATATTGTTGGACAATTTCATTTAAAAAAAAAACTTAAATTCCTTGTAAAATGATAAAGAGGAAGTAAGGAATAAGACCTTTTTGAAATATTAAAGAGTGACAGAGTTGTAATAAGAGGAAAAAAATGGTTTATAGTTATGTTCCTGATTTATGTATCTAAGTTACTTTGCCCACAACCTTTTAAAACCGTTTAAAGCACCCCCTGAACTATAAAAAGTCTATCAAAATGCCCCTATGTCTAATTCTAGCTATATCCCTAACAGAATTATTGACGTGGTTGTTGGATATGTATGCCCTAAGGAGTAAAAATGTAATACGTTTTTGGAGACATTTTTTATCAATAAAGAATTTATTTATTTACATATACCAAATTTTGACCTCTTTACGTTCATATTTGTTGAATGTATGATAAGCAAACAGTAGTCTGAGACTGTCGGTCTAAACCTTTAAGAATTGGGCATATGATAGACTGATTATGTGAAAGACACGATTCTTAAGGTGACAGTTTAAAACATATGATCCGCAATCGAGGGAATAAAGTTGGGTGCTTTATTCATGCAAAGATTGTTATGTTGTCTATATCCCTATTGGGAGATGGTTTGTCTTGACCATCGGAGTTGGACTCCGTGAATAGAAACATTGGCAAGTTGTCATAGGTGACGATGTGTTGGATCGAGACACAAAGTGAATTGATTTGGATTAATAATTCTATCTTGGTAAATCGATTCACTTTAGAAAATCATTTGTATTGTATCTTAATCTTGAGATGGATAGTGGGCCCGTTGTCTCGACTTGTGTCTTTTGATGTACCAAAGGGTGACTCCCACATCTCAATAGTGTTATGCATGCCGGTATGTTGGAGGCATGACTCTTGATAGCGTAGACTTGTTAGTCATAGATATGGAATCCATAGCTCCTCTTTAGGAGTAATGATATCCTCTTATATGCGTTATCCTGTAATTGGAAAACTAGAGCGCTCAACCATTTGGATACATAGGTGTAACCGAATGGTATACTATCTTTGGATGTAAGTTTTCTAATAGTGAGATAATGGAACGTAAGATAAAAATAATCGGGAAGGTAAGACAGAACTTGTCCTTAAGCTTATTATGGATTATCATATGGGGATACAATACACTTTGATATGTCATGGAGACTTAGCTATACGGGCTTCGTAATTCTATAAAGTTTGAGAGTGCAACTCCAAGCTTTTAGTGGAGTAGCGTTGGAGTTGATAATTTTAAAATGTATATCTGGGATATTGGGTTTCATAATTATCGAGAGCTTGAACTTTATAGGTCCATTTTGGTCCCCTTTGCTAGCTCACAAAATCCTGTAACGATACGGCGTGCTTTTTTAATAATTGGTGACTTATGTCGGATTTATCGGATTGGTTTAAAATTTGAAAGAATCAAATAATTCATGTCTATTTATTGGCTAAATTAATTTTGTAATAAAATTAATTTAAGATAAACTTGTTGAATTATGGGGATCGGATAATTCTTGTCTGTTTATCGGTTGATTTAATTGGATAAATTAAATCAAGATAAACTTGTAGAATTATTGTGAATTGATTTATTTTCTTAGAGATTATCTTAATAAAGTTTGTTTTGATCAGATAACTTCTCTATTGGGTTATTTGAATCAAACTGAGACTTTATCCTATAGAATCTCGGGTGGAAAATAAAAGATTCGAGGAAATATCTACGCGGCAGTTCGGCCTGTCGATCTACGTGTTCGGCCTGTCAATGGGGCCTGTTTGGCCTGCCGATCAGGCTGTTCGGCCTACCGATTAGCGATAGATAAGATTACGCGTTTCACGCGAATCTTATCAGATATTGATCCGAACTTGATTCTGTTTCGAGTTTTTGAGACCTAATCTGATAAGGACTGACCCGAGGACCAATCGTTATATAAAGGGAGTAAGTCTCATGAGTTACTCAGATCAATTGAGAGATTAAGAGTGATACTCTTTTGGTGAGCATCTGAAAACTCCCTAAGAGCTTTTGTTCACAAATCATGAACACTAGCTTTGGGTTCTCTTGATTGGTCGGAAGGAGAGTCACCGGTGGAAGAGCTGTACGTGTGAGCCCACACTCACTCCGATCGTGGATAGAGAATAGCAAAGAAGACTAGTTGGTTGAGGCTCTTCTAGAACGTTACTTCTCTTCACGGGTCGTAGAGATTCTTCGGCACATAAAGGTTAGTAAGATCTGTTTAATTTATATACATAGCATGTCAAACTTGTGTTTTGAAAAAATACTCTGATGTTAAAATTTTTAAAATTTTCGTTGCGCACCTCACACCTATTTTTTTCAACAATTGGTATCAGAGCCATGGTTTTTACATAAATTTACAAGTTTGTGATCATACTGTATGTATAAATTTTGTGATCTTAATGTCTCCAATGCTTGAATTTAATTTTACTTAAAGAGCTGGCACTCTAGGTTTCTATATAATTATATGTTGTCATGGATTATGTGGTGAATGTTCATTAATTAATTATGGTTGATTAAATTGTTATTTAATTATTTATTAATTAATTAATTTATGCCGGTTATAGTTCCTTAGAGGTTAGAATATGTATTTAGGTTTTTCATGATATTAGATGGCAGACTATCATCTCTATCTAGGAATTGTTATTTAATTTTAAATTTGTAAGAATTTTGTAATTACATAATTATTCGGAGAAGACGGATCGAGAATTTGGATCTAAAAGATCGATGATGGCGCACCCAGGTATTTCCTGTGTCTCTAATTTTATGTTTTTGAATTGTTAAAAAATAAAATTGATAAATTGCATTAAAATTGTATTTTCTGGAATGGAGATTTCTGCTCGGTCGGCATGCCGAACCTTCAGTTCGTCAGGCCGATGGTCACAGATCAGCAGGCCAAACGTGTGGTTGGGCAGGCCGACAGTGGGGCAGAAATAGGCTGGCTCTGTCGGCAGGCCGAACTTTCATGGGTCGGTGGGCCGATCTTTTAGATCGGCAGGCCGATGAAGCATGACCGACAGGTCGATCACCCAGATTGGCCTATCGACCAAGAGCTGAAATTTTTTTAGAAAAGGTGCAATTTTTGCAGTACAGTTTTAATTTTATTTTTGAGACGATTCTGAGAAACATTAAATTTGGATTTGACCGAAAATATGAAGTATTTGATTCATACGGGATTGAAGACTTGAATATGGTAATTATGTGAAGAAGGATACAACTTGAGGATTCAAGGATGAAGAATTGATTTATGTTTCGATTATTCTCTTGTAATCTTAATTTTCTATTCTCTAGGATGGAGCCATAATATTATGGTTATTATTATTTTGCTTGTAGCTTTGCTTGATTGCTTTGCTTGTTTGCATTATAATATGATTTGTCATGTGTATTGATAACATGTCATATAAAATTGGAAGTGCTGCTCATATTAAAATTGTTCATGCATAATTTTAAAATAAAACCTTGACTTCAAAAGATTGAGTGGGAGAAGGTTTTCGAAGAGAGAACCTAAGGCCTCCATCGTTGGTCCATAGGAAGAACATGGTGGTCCCGACCCCTAGAAAGGGATTTCTATCATGTACCAGATTGGATCTCTAAAAGGATAAGATATTTTAGCATGATTTATGGTTGCACACCCCTAGGTGGTGATTATAAATCATGGATAAAATATTGAAACGATGGTTATACACTCACGTTAATTTTATCATTAACCTCCCCTAGGAGCTCTATTAATAAAATTAATGGCCAAAGAAATGATTATTAATATATGCTGGATCATACGGGTCCTGGATGGTATATATTAATCAGGAGGGGATCCGTGCTCCTGATTGAAATTGGCATGACTCCCCTAGGAGCTTATTGAATTCTGAGTTAGGAATTATCGTTGTAAGGTTGTGATATGTTCAAGGTTTTGACACATAAACACATTTGTATGATTTTACATGATTGTGTTATCTTACTAAATTATTATGATATGTTTGCTTATGTTTGGTATATGATTCTTTATTGTAGATTAAAAAGTCTAAAAACGCTTTATCATCGATACTTGACAAAAACCAATTAACCGGTGAGAATTACAATGATTGGAAACGGAACCTGGATATCGTCCTGTCCTTTGAGAAACTGAAATATGTTCTGACAACCCCTTGTCCTCCCGAGCCTATGGGAGACTCATCAAAGGAGCAATTCCAAGCATATGACCGCTGGAAATGTAACACCCGTATTTTTAACGGGCATGATTTTGTAAAATTTAATGAATAAAATGTGACTATTTAAAATTACTAAGTTGTTTACGATCATTAAAAAAAAAATACCACTTTAGTATTTTCTTACTAAGTCTTCCTAAGAAACATTCAAAATTTACCAACACTTCTACCAATCTTGTCTCCCTAAATTATTGCTCAATTATATAGCCTTCTTCTTATTTTGCTAAAGGTATCCGAAGGGGACATTGAATTATTTTCCCTCAATTCATAAAAGACATGGAGATATTTCCTCAACCACCTCTTTAATTATTTCCTTATCTTCTTCTATAATTCACTCCAATTGTCCCCTCAATTATGTTAGCATGATTTGCTAAAAATCTTCATGGGAGACAAGATGATATTTTCCTTTAAGACTCTTTTGTTTCTTCTTACAACTTTCCCCCGTAAACATCCCATTCCTCTTAAGCATTTTGATATCTTTTTATTTAACTATCACCACCTTCTTCTCTAGTTCTCATTCTCTCCCTTTCTCACTTCAAATTTCTAACTAAAGACATAGAGCACAAAGCTCTCTTTGTGGCCAAGACAATTATAATTCCCAACCATGATCGAGGCGGTTTTAGAGTTAATTCAAGCTTGATTGTTAACCCAAACTTTGGTGCTTTTCAAAGAAGTTTTGAGGTAGGTTTTCTTTAATCTAAACTTAGTTTTTAGTATGTATTTTCTCCATGTTTAATGCATAATTTTCGTGTTCAAAATTCATGCAAATTTCTAGTTAAGTTAACATGCATCCTTAAACATTTATGAACAAAAACTTGAGTCTTGAGTTACAACCCACAACCAACTTTTATTTTGGTTTGATGACAATGTTAGAAACATGTTAGGAATGTTTAAAACCGGTTTCCATAACTTTAAGATTGATGTTCTAATGTTTTGAGCTTAAAGAGCAAATTTAAGCATGTTTTCATCATTATTTACAAGAAAGGCTAGAGATATAATTTGATAATGATTTTGGTATAAAACTCATGAGAATATGTTTATTCTGATTATATAATGCATGTTGCATATTTTGGAATGGTTTTGAGATTTTAAACAAGGATAATATGCTTTAAGTTAAAGAAAAATTTGACATCCCATAAACTTTATAATACCTCTATGGGCAGTGGCTATTTCTTAAAATTCTGGAGTTAAATGAAAATGAATTTTGTAAATTGGTTTGCATATTTAAAAAGTAGACATCCTAAGCTTTCCAATGAGCTATCATGACCCTAAATCGGAGTTGTATTTTAATTTCTATGAATTTTTCAATTTTCGGATTAGAAACTAGTAAACCTGCCAGTGGTAATAAACCATCCGTCTATCTTAAGTAAACCACCTGTTAACCCGTGTGTTAATTGTAGATAGTGAACCCGCCTTTTTACAAAAGTATACCACCAAGTTGCCATGGTATACTAGCTGTTAACTTGAACCAAAAACCCAATTTTGCTCACCTTCTAGTCTCTTAATGTCTTACAACCTTTCCAATACTACCCTAAATGATTTATGAATTCTTATTAGAGACTAAAACATAAAAATTGCTTGTATGTATTTTATATTGCGTTTAAGATAAAAATTGTTTACTTGGTATTTAAAGAACAATTGCATAAAAATACTTTAATGGCACTAGTAGACAGGTTTACACATAATTCACTTATGAATGTGATTATACGTTGTGCTTTAGTTTTAATTGTCCTTATGCATGCCTTAGGGTCAAGGATGTGTAGAGCTAACGTTGATTAATTCCGAGAATAAAAGTTTGTTGTTAAGCTTTGAAGGTAGGGATTCTATTACTCATCTTTTGTGAGGTTTTGGTAAATTAAATTTGATTGTTTTATATTGTAAAATATGTATATTGTATAGCGATAAATATAATGATTTGACATATGTTATAAATTGAGAAGCATGGTTAGGAAATTGACTCTATAAATATAAATTGAATACAAAGGAATAGTGAGATGTAAAAAGGGCGACGGTTACGTCCTTGGGCACGAATACCCTAAAAGGAAAAATAGGGGGAAGGTGATGACGCTTCCTTGGGTTGAAAGTCCCAGAACACACTGTACAGGAATCGATTTGGTGAGGACTCGGGGCTTGATGTCCCCTCACCGGAACACCCTTGAAATGTTTATAGGGTGATCAAGTACGCCCATTTGGGTTTCGATGAGTTGAGTGATACTCAATTTAACATGGATACCTAGGAACAATGATGATTGGTAATATTTGTATAAATGTGTAATTATGACACTTGGTAATGATTAACTACGGTATCCATAAGATGTGATCATAATAAACCTCATAATCTGGAATATGATGTAACCTACTAACCATGCAGTTTTTAATGTGGTAATGGATAAACCATAAGGTGAGTCATGATTTCCCTACTAGGCATGTCGATGCTCATCCCTATCATATCTTCATATCTCAGGTGGAACTCAGTGCAACATATTTGAAGAGGAATAAGCGAAAACAATCTTGCTGTTTTCGTGTTAGAAGACCCTGTTTAATTACAACTTATCTACAACATGTAAGAGTTGTATTATTTTTTTTATGGCTGTGTTAAGTTATTTGGGAATTGTACTATGGTGATGATGACTGTAATTATATATATTTGGTGCTACACTAAAAACTGTGGTTTGTATTTAAAACGTTTATTTTTATTTTTCTTGTTGTTTAAAGACCCATGGGCATTGTTTAATTGATTTAAATAATATAAAATTTAAAATTATTTTTATTTATTTAAAACTGTTAACCCCCACATAGGGGTGTTACAGGAAAGATGCTAATGATCAGGCCCGCTGCTATGTTATGGCCAGCATGAATAATGTGCTGCAGACTCAACATCAAGATTATGAGACTACGAAGCAGATCTTGGATAATCTTGAGGACATGTTTGGAGGCCAAGCCATAACAAAGCGACAAGGGGCACTTCGGAAACTTCTTAACTGTAGACAGAGATCGGGGACATCTGTAAAGGAGCATATGATGTTGGTCATGGGTTACCTCGCTGAGGCTCAAACCAATGGAGCCGACATCGATGCTGAAACTCAAATGACTATGGTCTTTGAGACTCTGTCTAAGGAATTTATTCCGTTTAGAGCAAAATTTAATTTGAGCAATAGACGGGATATGACCTTGACAGAACTGATGAAACAGTTGCAGGAGTTTGAACTGTTGATCAGGGAGTCTCCTGCGGGTGGAGAGGCCAACATGGTAGCTGCTTCTGGTTCCAATTTCAACTCTGGGAATGGAAAGAAGCAACGGGCCAAGAATGGGAAGTCTTTTGTTCCTGCTAATACCAAAAGCAAGAAGAAGAAGAAGAAGAAGAAGAACCCAAAGAAGCTTAAATGCTTCTTCTGTGGTAAGGTTGGGCATATTAAGAAGTATTGCAAGGACTTCCTTTCCAAAGGAGGTAGGTGTGATCTTCTGTATTTAGAAACTTGTTTGGTTGAGGAATCCAGTGACATTTGGGTCATAGATTCCGGTGCAACTAATCATGTTTGTGTTTTTCTACAGGGGTTCAAAGAAACGAGAAGTCTCCTACATGAAGACTTCACGCTTCGGATGGGCGATGAATCCTTGGTCTCACGAAAGTAATGGGAGACGTCCATCTTTACTTTGATAACTATATGAATTTATTTTTGCAAGATTGTTTTTATGTTCCTAAATTTAAAAGGAATTTAATTTCTGTATCTTCTTTATTTAAAGACTCCTAGTGGTATCTTTTAATGCAAAAGTGGTGATTCGTAAAAACAAATCTTTTATCTGTTCTGGATGGATGCAAAATAATCTATATTTTATCAAACCTAAGATGGACTTATTGCTTAATACTGAGATGAATGATAATAACTCTAAAAGACTTAAAACTTCTCACTCTAATAAGACTTATCTTTGGCATTTGCGCCTTGGTCACATTAACCTGAATAGGATTTAAAGGTTGGCAAGGGAAGGACCTTTAAGTCACTTAAAGGTGGAATCTATACCTCAATGTGAATCTTGTTTGGAGAGTAAAATGACCAAAAGACCATACGGGTCTAAAGGCAATAGGGCCGAAGGGGTTCTAGAACTTGTGCATAGTGATGTTTGTGGACCGATGAACATCCGGGCACGAGGAGGGTATGAGTACTTCGTCACTTTTATTGACGATTACTCAAGATATGGGTATGTGTGCCTGATGCACCACAAAATCAAAACTTTTGACAAGTTCAGGAAGTTTCGGGCTGAAGTGGAAAAGCAATTGGGTAGACCCATAAAGGCACTTCGATCCGATCGAGGTGGAGAATACCTTTCTGATGAGTTCTTGGGACACTTGCTAGAGAATAGGATTTTATCCCATTTGACAGCGTCGGACACTCCACAGCAGAATGGCGTAGCTGAGAGAAGAAATAGGACTTTGTTAGACATGGTCAGGTTCATGATGAGTTATTCATCATTACCTTTATCTTTTTGGGGATATGCACTACAAACTGCATGTTATCTTTTGAACAATGTGCCTTCAAAATCGGTCCCTAAAACTCCTCACGAGTTGTGGACAAGAAGAAAGACATCCTTAAACCATATTCACATATGGGGATGTCCAGCTCATGTCCTGTTTAAGGATCCGAATAAGTTGGAAGCACGTTCGGAAGTGTGCTTGTTTGTAGGATATCCAAAAGGGACTAAAGGGAGTTATTTTTATAATCTGAAGGAAAATAAAGTCGTGGTTTCTGCTAATGCAACTTTCCTTAAGGAGAGTTACATGAACAACTTTAAACCTCAAAGCAAAGTGGTGCTTGAGGAGTTAAGGAGTGATCAAATCACTCCGCAGGTTCCGAATGAAACTCTTCCGATTAGTGTAGAAAAACCAAACAAACTTGAACAACAATCGTAGGGGCTTCGGCGTAGTGGGAGGATCGGGCGTCAACTTGAGAGGTATATGTTCAATGGGGAGGTCTTCTTGGCTGAACCGGATGAACATGACAGGGATCCTTATACTTACGCGGAAGCTATGGAGGATGTTGATTCAAAACTCTGGACAGAGGCCATGAACATAGAGATAAAGTCTATGGTGACTAATTAGGTCTGGGAGCTTTTGGATCTTCCCAAAGGGGTAAAACCCATAGGGTGTAAGTGGATCTACAAGAGGAAAAGAGGAGTGGATGGAAAGGTCGAAACCTTTAAGGCTAGATTGATAGCTAAGGGTTATAGGCAAAAGGAAGGAATCAATTATGAGGAAACCTTTTCGCCTGCAGCCATGCTTAAGTCCATCTGGATTCTCTTATCCATAGCTGCTGCTCTTGACTATGAGATTTGGCAGATGGATGTCAAGACGGCTTTTTTAATGACTATCTTAATGAGTCCATTTATATGGAAAAACCAGACGGGTTCAAGGTCACAGGTCAAGAGGGTAAGGTTTGTAAGCTGCTAAAGTTAATTTATGGACTGAAGCAGGCTTCTTGTTCTTGGAACATAAGATTTGGTCAGGTGATCAAGACTTATGGGTTCTCACAAAATGTGGATGAACCATGTGTTTATAAACACATAAAGGATGGAAAGGTGGTTTTTCTACTACTCTATGTAGTTGACATTCTGCTAATCGGCAATGACGTTGGGGCGTTGTCATCGGTCAAATTATGGTTGACCGAGCAGTTTGACATGAAGGACTTAGGTGAGACTAATTTTATTCTCGGTATCCAGATCTTTTGGGATAGGAAGAACAAAATGATAGCTTTGTCGCAAGCTGGCTACATAGATAAAATTCTTTGGAGGTTTGTAATGCAGGATTCCAAGAAAGGTGGGCAACCATTGTTTGGTGTAATGCCCAAAATGTGTTTCTCTTTTCAAAACGGTGGACGTTTGTAGTATAGAAAAGTTGTCGTATCCACAGAGAGGTGAAAATTTATACCTCAACAAATTGTTAAAAATAAACGTTTAAAAAGGAGAGCACTTTTTCAAAGAAAAGTGTAAAATGAGATGAATATTTTTGTAGTTTTTATTTTATTTAATTCAAAATTAAAAGCATAAAATTAAAATGATGAAGCTTTGAGAATCCCTTGTATGTTTTGCAACTTATATGAAATTTTAACTCTAATAAATAATTATCTAAAGCATTTGATTTATTATATCTTATCTCATTAATTGCAAGCACATTTTACTAATCATATAGGTCAACCTAAATCGACAATATAGCAAGCCATAATGCAGTAAGGGTCTTCCTATAAAAACTAGCAAAATAATTATTGGTGCACTAATTATGAAAATTATAACAGCTGTCACTCAATTATAATTAACATAATTATAGGATAGAAAAGATAATAACAAATCAAAATTAATATATTTTAGCAGAATAAATTAACTCCGACAGCACTTCGTTTTATGAAGTATCTAGAATCGACAATATAACAAGTCATACTACAGTAAAAAACATTCCATAAAATTAAGCATCATTTCAATATTATTAATATTAACTATGCAACACAATTAAATTACATAAAAAAAGCATGACTGAATTTATGTAAAAATTGGCAGCATAACAATAGTAACAATAATTATTAAAAACATAAAGATATAATTTATTCCACAAAAATATAAACATTACAACACAGATATAGAGTTAAAATCCATACGAAAATATTATGCATATAAGATCATCTCTCTGCCTCACCGGACACTCTACTCTAATTTAAACATTATTTTATTATTATTATTTTCCCTAAGAAGATACTGCTGAGTCTAACTTAGCAGTAAGGAAAAGAAGGGGAAAAGAGGGCCAAGGGCCCGAAGGGGATGATATTTTTAAGGGGCATTGCAAGGCTATTTATAGCCTTGAAAAGTTACTGTTTGCCATATGTAATTATCATTTTTCCCTGTTGAAAGTTGACAATTTCGGATCATTTGATCCTTTTTCTCCTCTTTTTTTCACGCTGAGATTCGCTCTTTGATATGCAAATTTGAGTTCGTAATCCAGTGTGATGCAGACCAGACCAGCACGAAACAGACAGGATCTAAACCGTTCAAAGCGTGATCTAACGGTTGACAAGTGCTCGAAGGATGGGCCCAAGTGGGACCAGTGGGGCTGAGATTTAGGACCGTTAGATTAGTCTTGGTATTCGCATCGAATGGCTGAGAGAGTGGCTACACGTGGTCATGACCGCACGAGATTCGAAGTTGTCTGTGTTTCCCCTCTGACGTGTCTGCAGCTTGTCGGCGCGTGAATCACACGCGCCAATCGTTCTTCGACAAGTGGATAGTACCTGAGATTTTGCTGACGCACCGAATGACGCATTGACATGCGTCTCTTCCTCGGATGACCGAGATTAATTTGGTAGTGAATCCGACAGCTCCCGTGACGCCACGTGTCCCTTCTAAATGAATCCGAATATATTTTTTTCTTTTTTATGCATTTGACGTCCGATTTTATCCGTTTTGATGTCGTTTTGCTCTGTTTTTCTTCTAGATTTCAAATCTAAAAATCACAAACACACTAATATTAATTATTTTACAAACATAATATTTAAAAAAATATTAAAAATATTTATTTTATATTAAAACACACAAAAATAAATAAAAAAATCCTAAAATTTCCAGTCTCTTACGGTTTGACACAGATATAATTTTTATGACTTGGAAATATTTTTAAGAATTACTAAAAATATAGTAAAACATATTTACAAACTTAAAACACACTATCAAATACTCTAAAACTTAAAATAAAATAACCGTATTATTTTTACGGCTTTGACTATTTACAGACCAGACACTTATTTAACACACCAAAATGACTCTAAAAATTACTAACAATTCTATTAAACATAAAAACACACTAAAAACACATTTTTAAACATATTTACACACTAAGACATAAAAACACTTATTAACACAAAATTGCTATTAATTAGAGGATTTAATGAGAAATAAAAGCATAAATAAATGATTTAAGCCTTAGAAAATGTGCACTTCTACAGTCTCATCAACCATCTAGGTCTAGAATTACTCTTTCTAAGAAAGACTCTCCAAAGTCTTATGAAGAAAGAGAAAACATAAAGAAGGTGCCTTATGCTTCAGTAGTGGGTAGTCTCATGTATGCCATGCTTTGCACACGACCGGATATCAGCTATGCGGTCGGGATTGTAAGTCGATTTCAGGCGAATCTAAGACCGAACCACTGGGTTGCGGTAAAGCATATTTTCAAGTACTTGCGAAGGACTCGAGGGTATATGCTAGTATATTCGGATGAAGACCTGATTCCTCTAGGATATACTGATTCGGTTTTTCAATCCTGTCTGGATTCTAAGAAATCGACTTTAGGGTTTGTGTTTACTCTGGGTGGCAGTGCCATCAGTTGGAGAAGTGCGAAGCAAGATTGCACTTCGAATTCAACGATGGAGGCCTAGTATGTGGCAGCTAGTGATACTTTGAAAGAAGCAGTGTGGCTCCGCAAGTTCCTTGAGGATCTTAAGGTTGTTCTAGGCATGGATAAGGCAGTATCACTATACTGTGATAACAGTACGGCAGTAGCTAATGGTAAGGAACCGAGATTTCACAAGAAGAGTAAACATATTGATCAGAAGTATCATGTGATAAAGGACTTCATTGAGGGCGGACATGTCACGGTATGCAAGATCGCGTCAGAGGACAATTTAGCTGATCCATTTACGAAGACACTTACAGGGAGAGTCTTCGAGAAACATGTGGAAGCTATGGGGATGCAAGATTTGCTGTATTTACTCACTTAGTGCAAGTGGGAGGTTGTTGAATATGTATGCCCTAAGGAGTAAAAATGTAATACGTTTTTGGAGACATTTTTTATCAATAAAGAATTTATTTATTTACATACACCAAATCTTGTCCTCTTTACTTTCATATTTGTTGAATGTATGATAAGCAAACAATAGTCTAAGACTGTCGGTCTAAACCTTTAAGAATTTGACATATGATAGACTGATTATGCGAAAGACACGATTCTTAAGGTGATGGTCTAAAACATATGATCCGCAATCGAGGGAATAAAGTTGGGCGCTTTATTCATGCAAAGATTGTTATGTTGTCTATATCCCTATTGGGAGATGGTTTGTCTTGACCATCGAAGTTGGACTCCGTGAATAGAAACATTGGCACGTTGTCATAGGTGACGATGTGTTGGATCGGGACACCAAGTGAATTGATTTGGATTAATAATTCTGTCTTGGCAAATCGATTCACTTTAGACAATCATTTGTATTGTATCTTAATCCTGAGATGGATAGTGGGCCCATTGTCTCGACTTGTGTCTTTTGATGTACCAAAGGGTGACTCCCACATCTCAATAGTGGTGTGCATGTTGGTACGTTGGAGGCATGTCTCTTGATAGCGTAGACTTGTTATTCATAGATATGGAATCCATAGCTCCTCTTTAGGAGTAATGATATCCTCTTATATGCGTTATCCTGTAATTGGAAAACTGGAGCGCTCAACCATTTGGATACATAGGTGTAACCAAATGGTATACTGTCTTTGGATGGTAAGTTTTCTAATGGTGAGATAATGGAATGTAAGATAAAAATAATCGGGAAGGTAAGACAGAACTTGTCCTTAAGCCGATTGTGGATTATCATATGGAGATACGATACACTTTGATATGTCATGGAGACTTAGCTATACGGGCTTCGTAATTCTATAAAGTTCGAGAGTGTAGCTCCAAGCTTTTAGTGGAGTAGCACTGGAGTTGATAATTGTGAAATGTATATCTGGGTTATTGAGTTTTATAAATAGCGAGAGCTTGAACTTTATAGGTCCATTTTGGTCCCCTTTGCTAGCTCACAAAATCCTGTAATGATACAGTGTGCTTTTTCAATAATTGGTGACTTATGTCAGATTTATCGGATTGGTTAAATTAATAAAATTAATTTAAGATAAACTTGTTGAATTATAAGGATCGGATAATTCTTGTCTGTTTATCGGTTGATTTAATTGGATAAATTAAATCAAGATAAACTTGTAGAATTATTGTGAATTGATTTATTTTCTTAGAGATTATCTTGATAAAGTTTGTTTTGATCAGATAACTTCTCTATTGGGTTATTTGAATCAAAACTGAGACTTTATCCTATAGAATCTCAGGTGAAAAATAAAAGATTCGCGGAAATATTTACGCGACAGTTCGGCTTGCCGATCTACGTGTTGGCCTGCCGATGGGGCCTGATCGGCCTATTGATCAGCGATAGATAAGATTACGCGTTTTCACACGAATCTTATCAGATAGTGATCCGAACTTGATTCTGTTTCGAGTTTTTGAGACCTAATCTGATAAGGACTGACCCCAGGACCAATCGCTATATAAAGGGAGTAGGTCTCATGAGTTACTCAGATCAATTGAGAGATTAAGAGTGATACTCTTTTGGTGAGCATCTGAAAACTCCCTGAGAGCTTTTGTTCACAAATCACGAACACTAGCTTTGGGTTCTCTTGATTGGTTGGAAGGAGAGTCACCGGTGGAAGAGCTGTACGTGTGAGCCCACACTCACTCCGATCATGGATAGAGAATAGCAAAGAAGACCAGTTGGTTGAGGCTTTTCTGGAACGTTACTTCTCTTCACAAGTCGCAGAGGTTCTTCGGCACATAAAGGTTAGTAAGATCTGTTTAATTTATACATATACATGTCAAACTTGTGTTTTGAAAAAATACTCTAATGTTAAAATTTTTAAAATTTCTATTGCGCACCTCACACCTATTTTTTCCAATAGTGGTATATCATTAAACATTAATAAATATATTAAAACTCTAATTAAATATATAAAATTAATTTAATAAAAATATTTTATTTTAAATTATTTTTTCTATGATTCTTTTTTTTTCTCCCTCCCTTATTTGTCACTCTTCTATATATCTCTCTCAACCCTTTTCATCTTCTCTCTCTCCATCCCTCCCTAATTCTTTCTCTTACTTTGGGTGGTGATAAAAGCGGTGTGGGACAATGGGGTTGGTGATGCTGGGAGTAGGATATGCAAATTACGGGGGTGGGGGTGTGATCTGGGTGACAAGATAGGGGTTGGCGACAAGTGGGTTGGAACGGCGTGGACAAGGTGCAAGGGGGATGGGGGATAAGGTGGGCTAGGTTAGGGTGTAGGTGAGGTGGGAGGAGTTTGTGATGAGGGCAAGCTTATGCGATGAGGAAGATGGGCTAGTAGGGGTAGCAGGGCACGATGTGGGGTGAGGTGAGGAGCGAGGGGAACAGATGATGTATGGTTGGCGTCGGGGTGGGGTGCAATAAGAGAGGGTGTGGCTGGGTAGTGTATGATGGGGGTGGGGCAAGCTGTGGGGGGAATGGCGGTGCGGAGAGAGGTTGCTAGGGGTTCTTTGTTTCTATTAGGTTGCTTTTTTAATAGTTTTGATGGGTTGTTTACAGTAGAGAGAAATGAGGAGAGAGATGTTAGACTAGGTACCTTAAGGATTAAATGATGTAATAGTTTTTTTGGAGACATTCAATCAATAAAGAGTTTATTAATTTTTTTCATACATCACATATGTCTTCTTTATATTCATTCTTATCTGAGACTATCCATTTAAACCTTTAAGATCGTGTAGTGATGGACATATTATGTAAATCTTAAAGGTGATAGTCGAAATAAAAATATCCACAATCAAGGGAATAAAATTGGGCACTTTATTCATGTAAAAGATTATTATGTTGTCTACATCCTTAACATGAGATGGCTTGTCTTGGTCATGAAAGTTGGCCTCTGCGAGTAGAGACATTGGTGTATTGTCATAGGTGATGATATATTGAATCGGGCCAAAAGTTGAATCGATTTGATTAATAATTTCATTTGTTTAAATCAATTCATTTTAGACAATCATATGTGTCATATCTTAATCTTGAAATGAATTAATGAGCCCGTATTCTTGACTTGTGTCTTTTAATATATCAAAGGGTGACATCCTGAATTATATAAAAGTACATATGCTGGTACGTTGGAGATATGACTCTTGATTGATATAGACTCGTTATTCATAGATATGGAATCCATAGCTCTTTTGTAGAGTTAATGATATTCTCTCATAGGCATTATCATGTAATTGGAAAATTAGAGTGCTAAACCCTTTGAATACACAAGAACATTAATATAATCAAGGAGGTAAAATGAATTTTATCCTTTAGTCGATTATGAATATCCTATGGTGATGTTACATATTATGATATGTCATGGACGATTAACTTATTGGAGTTTCATAATTTATATATAGTTTGATAGGGCAGCTCTAAGCTTTTAGTGGAATAGCTTTAGAGTTGATAATTATAAAATAAACATGTTAGGGACGTATTATTTTATAATTATAGGAGCTTGATCAATATATGTCAATTGAGTCCCCTTTGTTAGTTCATAATATTTCCTGTAACAATATGACATATTTTTTCTTACATATTGGTAATTTATGTTAATTCTTAGATTGGTTTAAATTTAGTTGATTAGATTTAATAATTCATGTTAGTTTATTGATTGAATTAATTTTATGAATTAATTCAACCTAAACATGCTGAATTATTTGAATATATATTTTATTTGATGTGGGATTAACTGTATATGACTGTTTTAATTAGATAACTTTTCTATTAGGTTATTTGAATTAAAACTGAGGTTCTATATAAGATTCATGTGTAGAATAAGATATAGAAACTTCCAGAACTGGGCAAACCGACATGCTAGTGACCAAGTCTGGTCGGTCGGCTGGTAGAGCGTAACTTAGTTACGCAAAACAGTAAAATCAACAAGCTAGTGGTCAGGACCAACAAGCTAGTTGGGCATAATCCTGTTACACATTATTCACACGTTTTGATGCAGATTTTGACCTAGTTTTGAATTTAGAAGCCCTATTTAAGTAGAATTGACTCTCTACTAACCACTATAAATAGGATACTTGTTCATATTATTATTTAGATCACCCGAAGAATTTAGAGAGAGTATTCTAGAGATACTCTGAAACTCCGATAGGGCTATTGTTCAACATCTCGAATCGTGGCTCTTGGTTTTCTCTTATGGTTGGAAGGAGACATTACTAAGAGGAGAGTTAAACAACGTGTGCGCAATCACATTCCGATTGTTGAAAAAAGAATAGAAAAGAAGACTAGTTGGTTGAAGCTCTTCTAGACGCAATCTCAGTAGCAGTTTTGTCGAAATCTTTCTTGTTAGAAGTGCAGTTCCAATTCTAAGAGATATGTAAAATCTTAATAAATTTATATATATAGCATGTCTAAATTGTTATTCGGATGAATGCTTTGATTTAAAATTTTAAAAATTATGCTGCGTTCAAGTTTTTCCAACAAGAGAAACAAGGGAAAGGAGAGTGAGAAAAGAAGGAAGGACAGAAAAAAAGAATGAGAACATATATTTTATTTTTTAATGTTTAATTAGTTTTACACAATTAATTAGAATTTTGGTATACTTTTTTATTTAATCATAGACTGCATCATAAATTCTGCAGGGGTATAAACATAATTGGATGGAGGAGGCATTTTGACCCTTTTAAAAAAAAAAAAAAGTTCAGGGAGTATATTAATCAGTTTTAAAAATGTGACAAATAAAATAGGATACATATATCATGAACATTTGTGAAAATAATCTTTATTTTTATTAAAAAATGACTAGACACTTAGTAAGAACACTTTTTTTTGGTGAATAGTAAGAACACAATTAAAAGAGTGATAAAGAGTGATCCTTAGTAATTCTTTAAGATGCTATTTATTTTGTGGGGAAAACTATGGTAAGACCCATTAAAAACTCTTATCTATGAGACCTATTTTTAGCCGTATATCAACATCTAATGGTCAAAAACAAAAAAGCCTACCATAAGTTAAATAAGCTCAACAACACCAAATTATAAAAAAAAAAATCAAAAATAAAATTAGAAAAAACTAAAACTGAAAAAGAAACTTAAAAAAAAAAAAAGAATCCAAAGCCATGGTTGTCGGTGATCTAAAAAAAAAAAAACTCACCACCGTCTCGTCGAGCTCTCCTCCATTGCATCGGAGACACGACGACGCCACCACCATTGCTAATTAAGGAAAAACTACTCCCGCGGACGGAGTCCTAATTGCCCCTCCTCCTCATCGACTCTCTCGATGAATCCATCAAGCTCTACAAAGCCCGACAACCTTATTCTCCAATGCACCAACACCGACCACTGCCTCGGCATTCTCTCTGTCATCGTCCACCCCTCCGGCCACTTTGTTGCCTTCGTCTTCCTCGACAACTTCGTCAGGGTCTTCAACATTGACACCAACAACACCATTACCACCCTCGAGGCCCTTGCCTCTGACATCAGAGCACGCTGGAGTCACAAATTGTCGTGATTCTTCGCGAGCCCATTGTGACAGAGGTTGTGACCCATTGTGATTCTTCACCCGCCAATGGAAGACACCACAGGTCCCCCAACCCAATGGAATTTTCCTGAAATTTTTTGGAGTTGCTGCTCCTCCATCCACCACCCTCACTCAACGACCTATATCCGCCACCCCTCCCCCAGTGAGCCAACACCCTTCAACCGCCACCCATCCACCAATGATGACCCCCCACCCCAACAGAGCACAATGTTTTTCTGATATTTTTAGGCTTTTTTATTATTTGTTATTTTGAAAATAATAGAGTGAAAATAAAAATGGTTAGGTATAGGTGTGTTTATTTTGGTTTTTATGAAACTTTAGATTTTAAATCATCCGATTTCATCGAATGGCCACAAAAACTCGTATTATTAATTTTACAGGGTAAGGGAAACGAATCTGATAACCGCCTCATAGGAAGAAAGGGGTCCCAACTTCCAGCACAGTCATGCCACGTGGAAAAGCGTTATAAGTCATATATAAGTAGGACCCACAACTTTATCCACCTGTTCTCCTTCTCGTTCTTTCCAGACCCAACAATAACTCTCTTTTCCAACGACGCAAATAACTATTTATATGTTCCTAATGTCAGAGATAAACTTGAATCTGGACCGCGAAAATTTTCTCTTTTCATTTCATCTTTCCTTTTGCCGCTCTCTCGCTAACTCTCTCCGTTTCTTCACATCTCCCAAACCCTAGAATCCCCAACTATCCTTCTCAATCTAATTCTCAGATCTACATAATTTCAATTTCGGTTTCTTCTTCGCTTCTGCGGATCTTCATATGAGGTAGGTCTCGATTTGAATCTCTCTGTAAATTATATATTCCCTTTATCAGTTCTTCATGTTTCTAAATTTCTGATTGTATGTTTTTCTAGGGTTTTTCTAATTGTTGATTTTATCGTTTATGCCTCGAATTGATTTGAATTTTTTAAAAATGAAATTGGAAAATACAGCCGAATAAGCTCAGTCCTTTCCAGAGAAATTCAATTTGCCGTTCGAGTTTGAGGTTTTTTATCGGTTTCTTATCGTTTACTTATTGAATGATGCCTCAGAGTGTTTGCCTTTGGTGCCCGAATTAATGAAAAAATAGTGTTGCAAAATTTGGATTGAAAGCACTCGCAAAGTTCAATATTTTATCGTTTTCTTTTGGTTTGCGTACTGAATGCTGCTGTCACAAAGTGTTCGGGTTTTTGCAACTTATATCTGTATTCGCATTTCGGTAAAGAAGTTATTGTTGGATGGGGGAGGTGGAAGTTGTAGAAGAGATACGTTACTCGGTTGGGGTAAAAGATGGGGAGATTGAGGATAATAACGTTTCTAAGGCTGATCTAAAGCGTGACCTTCAGTGTCTTATAAATGAAGAAGCCGAATTAAATCAGTCTCCTAGCAAGAAACAGGCTAAAGAAGTTTCTCATGATGATATATGCTCGGAGGTTTTGAACCCTGTTATCTCTCCGAAAGGGAATCCTTCCACTTTTCAGGACATCATTAGCCAACCATCTGAGTTGGCGAATGGTGGTAGCCAAGCAGAGTGTGGCGAGGTCACTTCAGGGAATTCGAGTTCGGAGGAGACCTTGAGCAACGGGGAGCCGACTAGTGGTATTGAAGCTTCTCAGATTGGCAACGATAAATTTAATGATGTCTTGACGTCTCGCGTTGTGCTGGATATTCCAGAGCATGCTGCTTTGTCTGGGATTCGGAAAATTACCTTTAAGTTTAGCAAAAGAAAGGAGAATTATGGCAATCACTCGGTGACTAATGGAGTTGATAGTCTCTCATATGGTGGCTCCTGTGAGGTGCGTGGGCCTTACTTCTCGGCAATGGTTGATGCAAATGGAGAGTTTCCGGAATATTCCTGCCAGAAAGGTTATGCAGAAACGAGGAATTTCCATGTGTGCACCCCTAATTTGGAGTTAGAAATGTCCAAGAAGGTAATACCGAGAAGCTACCCTTCAAATGTTAAAAAGCTATTGTCAACTGGAATTCTTGATGGAGCTCGAGTGAAGTATGTTTGTAGCTCATCAGAGGTACGGCAGGATTCTATGTGTTTCAATGATAATTGTTTTCTGTCTAATCGTTTCATAAATTTTGGAAAGATTCTTATATGATTTCTACTGGTTGACAGAAACAGCTGAATGGCATTATAAGCGGTGGTGGGTATTTGTGTGGTTGTTCAGCATGTATTTTCACAAGAGTAAGTTGCCTGCAGCTTTGATTGGTGTTAGTCGTTAGATTCTGACAGTTCTATTTGTGAGTGCTGAATTAAGTAAAATGATGTTAACAGGTACTCAGCGCGTATGAGTTTGAGCAGCATGCTGGTGTCAAGACCCGGCATCCTAACAATCACATATACTTGGAGAATGGTAGGCCGATTTATAGTATCATACAAGAACTGAAGACTGCACCACTTAACATACTTGATGAAGTGATTAGATACTTGGCTGGTTCTTCTGTCAATGAGGAGTACTTCCAGATTTGGAAAGGTAACACTAATCATTTGGTTCTTTAAACACATTGTGACTTTTGAATATGTTCTTAATCAGTATATGGAGAGAGGGTGGAATAATGTCATACCTCATGAAAATGTAGTTTCAAAAATTTTTTAGATCATAAATTCTTTTTTTTTTTTTGTGTAATAATTGTTCCAGCATCTCTTCAACAGCACGACAGAATTGCTGAAGTGGGCAACAGGCTTTCTACGAATATTCCTGGATTCCCTCATTTGCTTGTAGGGTAAGGAGAAACAGTATCCTGATAATTTATATTTTTATCAATTTTATACTTTGCCTGCTAGTTCAGTTAGCTATATGCATATACATATATTATATATATATATATATATATATATATATATCTGTTTCTAAAATGCAAATCTTTTGACAAATAGTTATGAGATGAGCACGGTTTTTGTTTCTACTAAATACTAATAAAACAGGCCCTTCTTGAATTCTAATGTGTAACGTATTATTTTTATTTGATTTTCTCTTTTTTTAGCTGAATTTTTTTTAATCTGTTACATATGTTTATGGTAAATGAGGCACAAAGCAGCAGCGTGAATTTGGAATGGAATATACTTTTGTTGTGAGCTAAATGCATTGTTTTAAAAAAATTTGCAGCTGCTCAATTCCAGCTTTGGGAGGAGTTAGCTCTGCTTCATATTCCTTTGAACAAAGTAAATTCAAGCGAGAATTTTGCACAGAGACAACAGAAGAGCAGAAACGCATAATGAATAAGTTTGTTCTCTTTTTCTCTCTCATGATCATCCATCATCTTATCATATAGTTATTTCAATAATTCTTAAGAGCAGCTCACTTAAGTGTATTTTGTTATTATACTAAATTGTAGCTATTGTGCAGATATGTTTTGTAACTATACTAAAATTGTAGCCCTTGCGCAGATCAAGCTCTAGCACATCTAACTCAACTGTGCAACATAAGAAAACTGCCGAAGGTGGAACTAAGAGAAGGTTAACCTCCCCACCCTTCCCTGGTTTTGTCTAATCTGTCTCTTTCAAATTTTTCCTTCCATTTTTTAATCAATTTCTGGTTCTGCTGTGGAAGTTTCTGCTTTAATGGGTAAATATAATTTGTAGGGACAATGATCTTCATCGGTTATTGTTCATGCCAAATGGACTTCCAGATGGTACTGAGTTGGCGTACTATGTCAAAGGACAGGTTTATTAATTTTATTTATTTTTTTTAAACGTCTGCCTTTTAATATGTTTGATTTAATCTAGTTTACATGCTCGCGGCTGCATGTTATGAATGTTTGACTGAGCTGAAATTGTAATGTTCCAGAGGATACTTGGTGGCCACAAGAAGGGAAATGGTATAACCTGTAGTTGCTGTAACAGAGAGGTTAAATCTCTGAGCCAGACAGCTTCCTTTTTTTTTTTTTTTTCGTCTTATAAGTTCTGCATATTATCTATCTGTATTTTTTTCTGACTTCATAACAACTATGTTTATACGTGAGTAATACAGACTTCATAAGCACTATGTTTATATGTGAGCAGGTTAGTCCTTCTCAGTTTGAAGCTCATGCTGGAATGGCTGCCAGGCGTCAACCGTGAGTGGCATATATTGTTCTTGTATCATTACTGAAGCATTTTAATGCCTCATGTTAATTTGTTTGGTCCTTTTACAGCTACCGTCACATCTATACAACCAATGGATTATCGCTGCATGATATAGCAATTTCATTGGCTAATGGGCAAAACATTACCTCTGGATACAGTGACGACATGTGTACAGTTTGTGGAGATGGAGGTGATCTGATTTTATGTCAGGGATGCCCTAGAGCTTTTCATGCAGGTGTCTTTTGCTTTTGATTGATTTTATACTCTCTCTTTGCATTTGGTTTAACTGATAAATTCTGATATTTGCATATTTAATTACCATTTGCGGACATTGTCCCACCAGCACATGTAACCTAAAGCATTATTTTCTCTTAACCGGTTTATTTTGTATTCAGCAACCAAAAAAAGGGGGGTTAATTAGCTTTTGTGTTAGTGTGGGCCTTGTGGATAAGTCTTGACTTAAATACGGTCCATGTTGTCCCAGTTGCACAATAGCCTAACTTGTGCATGTAGTAGTGTTATGAATGTTGTTAGGACGTGTACAAATATTGTCATATTACTATTAGTAAGTCTAGAAGTTACTCTTAGGGGTATTTTGTGAATCTTCCTTAGCCAGTTTTAGTGGCATTGCAGCTTGTTTGGATCTGCCTTGGGTGCCACAACATGATTGGCTTTGTCCAAACTGTAAAGATAAATCTGATTCTGGGAGAAAGATGCTCGTGGGGGAATCATCCAGTGTTTCAAGACCAATTGTAATTAGGTTGACGCGAGTTGTTAAAGCACCTGAAATGGAAATTGGTGGTTGTGTTGTTTGCAGGTTGGTTGCATGTATATATATACATATATTTGACCCTCGTATTTGATAATTTTAAATTACCAAGGACAAGTTATTGTTGTGCTTAACATAATATCTTTTGACAAATAAATAGATTGGTTTCCAACGTTTTAGATAATTTACTTATACCATTGGAGATTCTTATGTTTAAGTCATTGCTTTTTTCAAGTTTTTTTCTTTATCTGTTGTGTTTGTATTTTGAAAATTTAACACTTTTGTTTTGTGTATTAGGGGCCATGATTTTAGTTCGGCTAAATTTGATGAGCGAACGGTTATGCTGTGTGACCAAGTATGTAGGCATCAAGCTTCTTCTCTATAATGTGTTGAATTTATTATCGCTTTTTTTTTTTTGGGCAGGATGTTTAACCTTAAGCTTAATTTTTGTTTCAGTGTGAAAAAGAATTTCACGTTGGTTGCTTGCGCGAAAGTGGATTGTGCGACTTGAAAGTGAGCCTAGAAGCCTTGCAATGTCTCAAATTGTACTTTACGCGAGTGTGAAACTAGTTTGTTTATCACCTTTTCTGAATCTGAACTGCAGGAACTTCCCAGAGACAAGTGGTTTTGCTGTGATGACTGCAGTAGGATTCATGTGGCTCTACAGAAATCAGTATCAATTGGAGCAGAGATTGTTCCAGCTTCAATATCATGTACGATACTCAGGAAGCATGTAGATAAAGGATTACTTATTGATGGAGTAGCAAATGATATTCAATGGCGAATTCTGAGTGGAAAAAGTCGTTTTCCAGAGCATCTACCGTTTCTTTCAAGGTCTGCAGCAATTTTTCGAGTAAGTATTGTGATATATCTTCTTATGTGGTGAATCAGTCTAACATTGTTCTCTTGTAATCTACTCTAATGGCTTCTGCTCATAACAATGATGGCCCCATTGAATTGTTGGGAGAACAAGGTTATTTGTTTGGACAGTGGAGATAAATTTTCATGGAGAGATCCTATTGTTGCTCACACACACACACATGTTCATTTATTTATCTTGGTGACTTTAAACTTCACCATACTCTTCATATCTGTTAGTTGTTGCTATCAACTGTGACCTAACTATATGTCCTTTTAAAATTGCAGGAGTGTTTTGATCCTATTGTTGCACCATCTGGTCGTGATTTGATTCCTGTTATGGTTTATGGGTAAGTTAAGTTAGCCTTTACAATTGATTTTGTCATCAATAAAAGAAGATTTATTGTCCCAGTTAAAAATTAAAAAAAAAAAAGAGAAAAAAGTTATTTTAGCCTATTAGTTTGTGTATGTGCGAGAATATGAAGATAAGAGCAACTACTTTAATTTGTTATCCCCTAACAGTGTAAAGAGAGTAGAATTACGCATAAATTCCTTTTATGATTTTTTTTTTTTCACTTAATGTGTAGTAATCCATCATTTCCCTTGGAATTTTGCAGAAGAAACATATCTGGTCAAGAGTTTGGAGGAATGTATTGCGTGGTCTTAATTGTGAGGTATGAATCTTTTTTCAAGTAATAGATCAAGTATATATCATGTTATGGTCTTTATACGTTTATTTTGTTCACCATTCCTCCTCTACAGGTGTTTGTACTTTGCTATGGGCCTCATGCGTTTACATGCATTTACAGGTCTGTTGTTGTATCCGCTGGTCTTCTTAGGATTTTTGGTCGGGAGGTTGCTGAGCTTCCTCTTGTGGCTACAACAAGAGAACACCAAGGGAAAGTATGAAACTTGATCCGAAATATGCTTTATATCTTTGTTTCCCCCCCTCTCTTTCATTAAGAGAACTGTGGCGTTTATTCATATCTTTCAGAACAACCAAGGTATTGGACTTTAATTTTTTTGTTTTTGTTTTTTTTTTAATTAATGTATAGGGGTATTTCCAAGCATTATTTTTGTGTATTGAGAGCTTGCTGTGTTCCCTGAATGTGGAAAACATTGTGCTCCCTGCTGCTGAAGAAGCAGAGTCAATCTGGACAAAGAAGTTTGGCTTCACTAAGATGAGTGAGGAGAGAGTAAGTTCATTCTGATTGAAAGTTTAAATTGTGATTTTGCTATTGTTGAATCAGTGACAAATTTTTAGTTTCTAATTAGAGCAACTAGCATAGTAACGCAGTGGAATAGAAAATGCTATAAAATAGCTCTGAATTTTGTTAATAATAATGCAGGAAAAGCTGCATTAGATAACATAATGAAGCCTTAACTATAGGCTGGTAATTCTCGCCTATTTAGAAATCCTAGTCTAAGTAGAAAACAAACTAAATATTAAAATCCTAATCTATTTCTGACAATAAAAATAAATCCTAATGGAAATGGATAGCAAATAAATAAAATTCTAAGGACTCAAATTTCCTATTTTTTGTCCTCCATCATTCTCCTCTAATTGAAAAAAACTCGTCCTTGAGTTTTATGTTAGATTGTTGGTGAAGAAATTCATCCCATGCCTAACAAGTCTTTTAGTTGTGGCCAAAGGATGGGAAAAATTGCTGCAATTTTGTTGACAACGTTATTCACACACTCCCACCAACTTCTATTCCCCTTAGAAGACAATAAGACACGAATGACATGAAGGCTCGATCTTTCTTGGATTAAATCCATTAATTGCTCATCGAGTTGTTGCCATAGCTCATCATCTTCTTATGTGCCCATTCGGTAATGGAGAAAATTCGGCATACTTACACTTGGCACTTAGTTAACGCTTTTATGTATCTCTCGTGCGAGTAGCAAGCTTTTTGGTAGCCCTAGTGGAATTATATCTTTGAATTTGGTGTTTAAGGTTGCAACTCTGTTGGAATCTTTTCTTTCTCCAACGATTTCTCCTCCACTCTCATGTTTGGAACATCCTGCGCCATAGGTTTTGACCCTTTCTCTTGAATTCTCCCTCTAGCATTTTAATTACTTATTCATCAAACTTCATTATTTACAGTAATCACTAATTGGCTCGTCTCAAGTTCTTCATCCTGCTTCATAATCACTTCACTAGTATCACGAACTTTGTTATTTTGTTGTTCAATTTCTTTAGGAAAACCCATTCTTCTTCGAGCACCTTTTTTTGAACAAAATTTCTCTGAAAATTTGGAAAATAATCATGATGCTGCGATTGTGACTCAATGAGATGATAAGAAATAAGCTTTTAGTTTCTTTTCATTTAAGCCCAACTCCTAATCTTTTGTTTTCCTTGATGAATTCTTTGGTTTTCAACAGATTTCCACCAATAGACCACAAACCCTTTAAATTTTCTAGCTTCTAAAATGCTTGCTTTTCTCGTTCCACCTTTACAAACTCAAAAAACTCATCTACCGTATCAATCCATTCTAAGAATCCCTCCAATTCAGAAAAACCACTAAACGAGGAATTTTAAGTTTAGGATAATCTTGAATGTACCTACATTTGTGACGAGAAATTGCATATCCAAAACCATCTTCAAAATCTTTTTGATCGAATTGCCAAAAATCTGTTTAAGAAGCTTTCACCGGCAGTGGCACATCTCCCTTTATACTCCTCTGGGTTTCTAGGTGTGTTCGTCACTGGGCTTGGTTGTGCGCACTCCCAACCGCAAAACTCGTGATGCTTGTCGTGGCGTAAGATTGCTAAACAGCAGTTCTAGAGGCACGTCTCCAGTCATGACTTGGACCCCTCCTATGGGGAATAGGTAACCTAAACTTTGTTGGCGGGTAACCCACAATCTTCGTCGATGGTTAGTCTTTTTTTTAAATTTTTTGGGGAGTGTAAAGTCTTCTTCTCTGATACAACCTGACACAGCGGAATAGAAAATGTTATAAAATAGCTCTTGAGTTTTATTTATAAGAACGTAGGAAAAACTGAAATAAATAACATAACGAAGCCTTCCAACGTAATGAAGCGTTACTTATTGGCTGGTAATTCTGGCCTATTTAGAGATCCTAGTCTTATTAGAAAACAAACTAAATATTAAAATCTTAATGCAAGTCTAACAATAATAAAAATAAATCCTAATGAAAATAGAAAGCAAATAAAAAAAATCCTAATAAGACTCGAATCTCCTATTTTTTGTCTTACATCAGATTTCCGAATTGTCAATTATCCAGCATATTGCCAATTACTTCTAGTAAAGAAAAATGCTTGGTTAGCACCATCAGAGTTGCAATTACCACACTTGCGATGATTCATTGGAACTCCCTAGCAACAAAATGGGACAATTTTTTTACCTTCTGTCTTTTAACTTTTCTTCTTTCGTGGCTTACTTTGGGATATATCACCGGTAGTGATAAATAGATAGTGCTCATATATGTTAGAGATAGGGGGCCTTTTTTACATTCTTCTCTTTACCTCTGATGTAAGCTTTTACTAAGAAACAAACGCTAACAGTTTGGTTGGATTTATGTTATATATGTCAGCTGTCCAAGTATATGAGAGAGGTTCAGTTGACAATTTTCAAGGGAACGTCGATGCTGGAAAAGGCAGTGCCTCACATGGTGGAATAGCTTCTTGCTTCGACACCGCCAATCATTTTCTTATTATTTTTTTCCTGTTTGTTATACGCGTTTCCTGCAATAATACAACGTATATATATTTTTTGTGTTGGCTAGAATTGGATTGGGATAAAAGTCGGTGAAATGAAGTGGCTGTAAAACAGAGGAGATGAGATGAAACTAGAAAGCAGTGCATGCTGACTTTTTATAATGCGTGCGTGGGCTCAGAATATTTTTTTTTTGTTTTTTAACTGTTGTTTGTCTCCACGTGAAGTTAATAATGTACGATAAAGAATACAGTGTTTGATACAAGAGGGGAACAAAAAGGAAACAGAAAAAGTAAATTCTATTTTACTTTTGACGACTTTGGTCTATGAATAGGTGGTTTTTACTGTCAATGATGGTATGTTTTGGGTGGGATTTGTGAATTGCGATGCACCGATGGAGTTGAAAGTGTTAAAAGACTGTTTTGGGCCATAAAATAATAATCATTGATATGACTTGATGCTCTTAAACTGCATTATTGTATGCTATTATGTTAATGCTTAATTTTGATATTATGGTTTGGAAGAAGCGTAGAATTAGGCCATCGTTAGTTGTAAATAAAAATAAATAGATGAAAATATAATAGTATTTAGAATATAGTGTCCTTTAATAAAAAAAAATTTGTTTTTTGTATAAAATGACTGAGAAACATGAACAAATAGAGAGCAAAAAACAAAAACCAAGGCAAAAAAAAAGAAAAAGAAAAAAAGAAAAAAAATTAAAAGTTCAAAGGTTTAAAAAGGATGTTTGATTTTAAAAATGTTATGTATTTAAATATTTTTAAAAATATGTTATTTACTTCCATAAAGAATTGAAATTGAGTTTTTGGTGGATTTTTCTTATAACGTAAACAATAAGGATGGAATTTGTGATGCGGTAAAAAATGATGCTCCGGCATTCGAATATTTTTTCGAAGCCGTCTTAGCATGCAATTTTAAAACGTCATTCACATAATTAAATGGAAAAGAAAAGAAATTGCAAGTTCAGATTAAACTTGACGAGGAGTTGTTTGTTTGAGATAGTTTTTGTTTTTACATTCACGTATTAACAGAAGAGAAGTGCAAATTAAAGTTTTTTTTTTAGTGTTTGGTTTGTGAATGGAAACGAGTTTCTTTTATTTATTTTATAAGAGTTGTTGAACCTATTTAGGTAAATAACTCAAAAACATTATTATAAAAAGTAATGTAGTGCAACTATTTTGCCACGAACTTTATTTTTATTTAAAAACGGTTAAAAATGTAAATAAAAAACATTTAATAAGCTTTTTTATAAGCACCGAGAAGGCAGCACAATATAACTTTATAGAAGTTAAAAACCCAATCTGTTTTCTTCCCATCCATGTCCAAAAGCAGGTTTGAGACAGGTTAATATGATAAACATCACTTTTGTGGCATTGTTTTTCAATTTTACTATTTTTATGAAAAAGTTTGAAAGACATCAGTTTCAAAGAATATAAGGCATAATTGATCAGTAGTATGTTGAGTTAGTGTTAGGAAAACATATGTTATCTAAAGGTATTTTGTTGTTTTTTGCTAAAAAAAAATGGTATGAAACAAAAAAAAGAAAAAAAAAATAGAGTAGAACACAATAGGAATAATAAAAATATAACACCCGAAAATTAGGCTTCTAGTTTAGCTCATAGGAATTTCAAGAGTTCAATTATTTATCTCTTATTTATATTTATATTCTATCCTCCAATATATGAACATGGTCTTCTTTGGTTTTTAACGTGTAATATTATATGCCCGCCTAAATATGTGCTAGAAATTATTATATTAGTTTTTATCCGTTTAGTGATTGCTGAAGCATGTATGCAGGTTAGAATTAGAAGTTGGTCTTTGCCATATCTCTATATGCTTACAATTTAAAGTTATTTGCCACCGATAGAAGACTCTCCACCTTTCCAGCACTCTCTTACTTCCAAGTGACCCAATCTCACCGCATGATTCTCCACTAAGCTTCCATAAAAGTACATGATGCTTCGGTCCTAATTATCTCCATATAAGTACATAAGTTCTTAGAAAACCTTGAATCTTACCTATCAAATTTTAGATTCTTCCGAGTTTTAATTGATTATATTCAAAGTAAAGTATGTGAGAGAAATTTGTTATTGTTTGTTCATCTTTCATTGATATCTTAAGGCTGTATACCAATATATTATTTTTATGTACTTAGCTTATATAATTATATAGTGGTTTTTTTTAATTTTTTGGTATCCTATATTAAAAAAAAAAAACATCATATTAATATTATGTTATTTGAAAAATATGAAAATAGTATCTTGTAGTTTTTAAAAATATCATTTTGGTACTCTGAGTACGTGTTTTTTGACGTGAAATTTTCACCTTATCCTTTTATTAATGAACCCAAATTATTTTGTAAAAACTATAAAAAGAAAATTAATTAAAATAATACAAGAAAACAAATAAGTCAACATCTATGCTTTTCTTTGATAAGTTTAGTTTAATATTTTTAGGGTGTTTGAAAGGGTGGTGGGAACCAGTGGTGGGAACCACTTTTATTGTAGCATGTGAGAGTTTTATACTATAGCATATTTTTTTATTGTTATTGTAGCATGTAAGAGCTTTACACTGTTCATAACTGAGATTATGGTGGGAACTGAGTAATTCCCACCACTGCCAAACACCCCCTTTGTTTTCATTGCTACTATAGTTTTACAAAATTATTATAGATTCATTAATACAAAGGGTAAAAAGAAAATTTCAGGTCAAAAAAGATGAACTTGGAGTATTGAAATAATATTTTTGCAAAACTATAAGGTACCATTTTGATGTCTTCCAAACAGCAAACTACTACGATGTTTCTCTAAAACACAAGGTACTAAAATAATAATATCCCTTATATAGTTATAATTTTAAGCATTAATTTTGAAAAGAGTACTGAAACACTTTCTAATCTTTATAGTGGGTTTCTTATCTGTGCGAGATATATCTATATATATATATTATATTATATTATATTATATTCAAGTGGATTTGAGTGTGTGTATATAAAGAGGCACTTTATCCATCTGATAGAAGTTCACACCAAAGAATTTCAGCCATCTAAATATGGATATATTAAAGTAGATTGATGTGTCTATATTGCATTTTACTTGCAACTGGGCCTAACTGGTAAATCACACAATTAAGTGATAAAAAACTACATTGCGTTTTACGTCTTTCGGCCTAAGATGAAGAGGGGAAAATCTACAGTAGTGTGCGTGTCTGGTGCTCTATCGCTCTATCTGTAGTGCACAATCCAAAGACTCAGCTAGATTTATGGGATGTGTTGTACATTTTTGGTTCTAGTTCTGTATGGAATGGGTTTCAAGGGAATCCCTTTGGCCTTTTGACTCGAGCAATTCATCTCACATGTAGAGAAAGGAAGGTTATTTTAGTCTTTGTACGATATCACTTATCCTCGTTAAAAACATTAGATTTTTTTCTTTTTCTTTTTTTTTTTTAAAAAAATTGTCCTTTGACTGACGCAGTTACCCTTGCACATTTCCTTGTGCATGAAGGCTGCATTTAATTATACAAGATTTTTAGATCCTTGTGTATGTATATTCATAATAATACTGGTAAATCTAATGTAGAACAAATTTTACTAAAATTTATGCTGAACTTGTCATGTCGTAATTTCTACAATATGGTATACACAAACTTTGGTTACTCATATAAAACTTCCCCTCCAAATAAAATAAAATATAGCAATGGGCTAATGGCAGATTAAAATATCAAACAACTTAATAACATCTTTGTCACCATCCGCACGAAATATGTACCAAGAGATAAACTAAGCATATTCAATGGTGGTTTTATTACATGGATCCTATCTACGACAATACCCACTCAGGAAAAAAAAAAAGAAAAGAAAAAATAAAGTTCAAACTTCAAAGTGTTAAAAAACGAGTATGCAGTGGATTTTAAAAATTTTTAGTTAAAATGTTTGTCTGAAAATAAGTTAGACATACTATATATATAAATAAATATAGAGATCTTTCATATCTCTTAATAGACCCAAAAAACTGTGAGAACTACTAGAGAGAATTCTGCCGGAAGAGCCTCAACCAACTAGACTTTCTTACTGTTCTCTTTTCACTATCGGAATAAGGTGGTCGCACGTCGTTCAGCCTTTTCTCAATTAATCTCTCCTTTCAACCACTTAAGAAAACCAAGAGCTAAGTTTTGGGATGTTGAACAATAGCTCTATGGGAGTGTTAGAGTCTTCTTAGTAAAATACTCTTCTCTAAATCTCTTAAGTGATCTAAGAAACAATAGAAAATTGTTCCCTTTATATAGAAATCAGATTGGGGCTAGTCCTTATCAGATTTGCCCTCAAAATTGAATTAGAATCAAAATCCCGAAGTAAAAACGCGTGAGATGTGGAATGCCAATCTGGCAGGGGCGGTCGACCGCCCCTTGGATATGGCAATCGACCGCCTGGTCGTGGAAGCCTGGCCGACGTGTTTTCTCAGCTTCTGTGAGTTCTAATGGATAAATCCTACTTTTTTTCATCCAAGTATCTATTATAGAACTTCAATTTTAATTCAAATAACTCAATAGAAAAGTAATCTGATTAAAACAATTCTAAATAGATGATTACATATAAAATAAAATATATTTCAAATAATTCAACATGTTCATTTTGAATTAATTCATAAAATTCATTCAACCAATAAAAACTAACACGAATTATTAAATTCAATCTATCGAATTTTAGCCAATCTAATATTATGATATAGCAAAGGGGGCCTGATGGACATATATAGATCAAGCTTCTATAATTAGAAAATAACATATCCTCAATACTTGTCTTTTATAATTATCAACTGTAAAGCTATTCTACTACAAGCTTTGAGCTGCACTTTTGAATTATATATAAATTATGAAACTCCAATAAGTTTATCATCCATGATATATCATAATGTGTAACACCCCCATGGGATATTCATAATCAACTTAAGGATAAATTCTGTTTTACCTTCTTGGTTATATTTATCTTATGTTCCATTATCTCATAATTAGAATACCTACTTTTTATAACCAATATAAATAGTTTACTATACAATTACACAAATGTATTCAAATGGTTAAGCGCTCTAGTTTCCAATTACATGATAATTTCTAAAAGAGATTATCATTAACTCTATAAAAGAGCCATAGATTCTATATCTATGACTAATGAGTCTACTTTAATCAAGACTCATGTCTTCAACATACCGACATGCATACCTTTATATAATTTAGGATGTCCCCTTTGGTATATCAAAAGACACAAGTCAAGAATACAGACTCATTGATTTATTTTAGGATTAAGATATAACACATATGATTGTCTAAAGTGAATTGATTTATTGAAATAGAATTGGTAATCAAATCAATTCATCGTTGTCTCGATCCAATATATCTTTACCAATGATAATACATCAATGTTTCTACTAACAAAGTCTAACTCCGATGACTAAGACAAATCATCTCCCGTTAGGGATGTAAACAACATAACAATCTTAACACGAAAAAAGCGTCCAACTTTATTCCCTCGATTGCAGACCTCATCATTTAGACTATCATTTATAAGATTCATGTCTTTCGTATAATCTATCCATCATAAGCACGATCTTAAAGGCTTAGACTAATAGTCTCAAACTTTTGTTTGCTTATTATACATTCAATCATAATGAACATAAAGAGTACAACATTCGATATATGAAAAAAAATAATAAACTCTTTTTTGATTAAATATCTCTAAAAACTATTACATCATTTAATCTTTAGGGCACTTAGTCTAACACAAAGATAACACAAAGAGGAACCAAGAAACGGGGGAAAAATCAACAAAGCTAAAAAAAACCTTACTCAGGGTCTGTTTGGTATAGTTTATTCAATTTTTTAAACAAAAAAGTGAACTTAATTTTCGAAAACATGATTCGTAATATTGTTTTTGATTTTTGTTTTTAATATTGTTATAAAAAAATTTTAAATGATGAAAACAAAAATTTCACCCTAAACCCCAACCTAGAACCCGATCTCGAAACCCCAACCTATAACCCAACTCTAAACCTCGTCCAAGAATCTAACCTTGTGATTGAGGAACCTAACCCTTAGTCCTAAAACCTGAACCTGATCTTGAAACTCAACCATGACTCAATATCGAAACCAGGCCTTGACCCTTGGTCCTTGAACTGAAAACCCAAAATCCAACCCTAGTCTTGGAACCTAACTTGAATCCTGATCTTTGAACCGGGCCCCAACATTGATTCTAAAACCCAACTCTGATCCTAAAACCAAAAATTGATCCGAGTGTTAAAACCCTCAAAACCTGACCCAGTCCAAGAATTCGACCTTAACCTAGTTGCAAAATTTGATCCTAAAAGCTGACCTTACTCTTGGGATGAGAACCTAGTCTTGATATCGATGCCTAATCTTGACCCATACCATGCCCTCAAAACAAAAAACTTGGCTCTGGTGTTGGAACCCAACTCTATCCAACCCTACCCCTAGAACCCAATTCGACATCGGTATTCAAGCTTGATAAGTGCTTAATTAGACATAGTTTTTGACCAACTTTTCCCATATGTCCTTGCTTTAATCTTGAGTATTTTGTGTTTTATTTGTGTTTTTTTGTTTGTAGGTGTGTCGGAGATTTAAAGATGATTGGAGGCCAAAAATGGAGGTATTTGGAGGAATACTAGGCGTGTGGCCAAGGGAATTAGCACCATGGCACCACAACGGAGATTTTTGGGCCAAAAACCCGAGCACAAAGCGCTATGACACTATAAATTTAGTGTCGTGACGCTACTAGGGGAAACAATGCTGTAAAAAGTTTTTTGTAGCTCTTTAGTGCCATGCATAAATGCAATAGACTTTTCATAGTACTGTGATGCTACATTTTTAGCGTTGCGGTGCTATGTCACAAAAAATACTAGTTTAAAAATTTGAATTGACTTCAAACTTTTCTGTTTTGACCTCAACTTGAATAGCCTATAAATTGGTGATTATGGGACAAAAAATTCCTAGTTCTTTCTCATCCAAAGGAGACAAAGAGGAGAGATGAAGCAGAGGCTCTAGTGGTGGCTCAAGGAGCATCATTCACGTGGAAGAGTCTTAAACGCTATAACCATTTTTCTTCTTTTATCTTCTTTCTTTTCTTCCTCTATTATGTTAGTTTAGGTTTAGTTTTGGTTGTGGATGATGTCAAAACCCTAGATATGGATTTGTAAATGAGTGTTTTGATATTATTTTCCAATTTCCCAAGAGAAATCGTTTATGTTCTACCAATTTAATTGTTCATGATTATTTTCTTGTTTTGATTGGGTGGGAAACCATTTATGAATGAAAATTATCTATTGCTAGATTAGGAGTTCTTGATCCATAATTATCTTGATTTTCTAATTATTAGTAGCGAATTGTGTCTATGATTGCAAGAGGCTTTCATTAGGTTACATGAGAAGCATAACCTAAGTTGAATAATTTGATCTTATGTATTTATTGGTTTGATCAATCCATCTCTCTTATCTTAATGCTTCCATTGAATTGAATTTAGAGAACTTATTTTAGGTTATATGAGGGAAAGAGGTTAAGTGAAGATCTTGTTTTGCTTAACGATTAAGTAAAGAGCGATTGGGACAACAGAGCTTGCTGTTATTTATAGTTGATGGTTTCTATAGGAAATTAGAGATATTATTATGCCTTCTTCATAATTTCATTGTCTAATGGTAGGGATTGATCCTTTAACTAATTTTATTATCATTATTTTGCTTTTATTTCTTTTATTATGTTTTATTTACTTTAGTTACTTAGTTAATATTCAAAACCCCAAATTGTGTTAGTGTTAGTGTGTCTTAGGTTTTTGGTGTCAATAACTAATTAATTAGAATCAAATCTTCTATAGGAATGAACCTTGCTCATAATTATACTCAATAACAAGCATATTAACAGCAAGGTTAATTTGGTGCTCCTACCAAACCCGACCCCGACTCTAGTCTTGAAACCCAACCTCATCAGTGAGATTGGCCGGATTTTGACGGCAAGACAGATCTGCTAATCCAACCACATCAACAACCCTAAGCCAATGATATTTTCTATTTTTTTTTTAAATATGTGTCAAAATTATCATTACCAAACACTTTTTTTTATTTTTGTTTTTTCGAAACAAAAAATAAATAAAAGTTACGAAACATGTCTTTTGTTGAAAAAAATATAAAGTGAAAACAAGAGAAAATATTTTTGTTTTTCTATTTAAAAAAATATAAATGATGCCAAATAGACCTATAACATTCTTTGCATTTAACTAAATGAAAATTAAAATCCCATAAAACCCATAACATTGGTTGCATTTAATTAAATGGCAATTAAAATCTCGTTATCCCTATATATATATATATATATATATTGAACGAATTACACTCATATTCTTAGTTGCAAATAAATGTGGTTAAATGATATATACCACAAAAATTAGCATAAAATTCACAGCACAGACGATTTGTTTCGTCAAAATTGAATATTCACTATGTTCAATGCCTAGCTTTCAAACTGGCTTTTAAAAAAAAAGGACGAACTAAATAGATAAATTGATCCATTTGTTGAGTTTGCTCTTTCCTTCTTGAAATAATTATCTTCTCTATATTTCCTCTCTTACCCTTGCTTGCTCTCTAGGCATAAACAACAAAAAAAATTTGAACCACTTTTGCACAGTCACAGTACAAATTATGTACAATGGCAATGAATGTTACGTTTCAATTTCATTGGATTGTATGGTCGTTTCTAGCCACTCATCCATACATGCTATTTGACAGTACAACCTACAACTTGCTCATATATTTGCTGCTTAACCAGGTTAACCACTAGGACCTGCTGTAGTGGTAGGTTGCAAAGCAATTACTTAAAACAAGCAACATTCTTAATCAAGCCACATATGACAACTAAGCCTAATTAAACTACATTATTCTATCCAACCACTATTGATCCTACGTTTTCAGCTTAGCGATGCTACATTGCAAAAAATACTAGTTTCCAAATTTGAATTAACTCCAAACTTTTCTGTTTTGCCCCACCTTGAAGAGCTTATAAATAGATACAAAAATACAAGTTTTTCCTAATTTTTTCTAAACCAAAGGAGACAAAGAGGAAAGATGAAGAATAGGCTCTGGTGGCGGCACAAGGAGTATCATCCGCGTGGAAGATTCTTCGATGCCATAACCATTTTCTTCTTTTTTCTTCCTTCTTTTCTATTTCTATTATGTTAGTTTAGTTTTATTTTTGGTTGAAGGTAATGTAAAAAGCCTAGACGTGGATTTGTGAATGGATGTTCTGATATTATTTTCTAATTTCCCAAAACAAAGTTTATGTTTTCCAACTTAATTGTCCATGACTATTTTCATGTTTTAATTAGATGGACAACCATTTATGCATGAAAATTATCACTTGCTAGATTAGGAATTCTTACTCCATGATTGTCTTGATTTTCTAATTATTAGTAGCAAATTGTGGTCTATGATTATGAGAGGCTTTTGTTTGATTGACAAGGAACATAACTAAGTTGAATAATACGAGTCTATATGTTTATTGGTTTGATCAATATTTCTCTCTTATTTTAATGCTTCCATTGAATTGAATCTAAAGAGCTAATTTTAGGTTATTTGAGGGAAAAAGATTAAGTGAAGAGCTTATTTTGCTTAACGACTAAGTAAGGAGAGATTGAGACAGCAGAGCTTACTATTATCCGTAGATGATGGCTTTTGTAGGAAGTTAGAGATAATATTATGCGTTCATCGTAATTCCATTGTCGAATGGTAAAGATTGATCCTTTAACTAATTTAATTATTATTGTCACTTAGTTACTATTCAAAACCCCAATTTGTGTTAGTATTAGTGTGTCTTAGGCTTTTAGTGTCAATAACTAATTAATTAAAACCACTCCTCTGTGGGAATGACTTTTGCTTATCATTATATTCAATAACGACCATATTAATAGCAAAATTTGGTACTCCCTCTGAGCCTACCAAAACCTAATCTTGACTCCAGCCTCAAAACCCGACCTCATCGGCAAGATTAGCCTTCTCATGCTGACAAGTCCGATCCGCCGATCCGACCCCATCAACAACCCTTAGTCAATGATATTTTTGTTTTGTTTTAGAAAAATGTGTCAAAATTATCGTGACCAAACATATTTTTTATTTTTTGTTTTTCAAAACGAAAAGCAAATAAAAATTACTGAACATGTTTTTTTGTTGACAAATAAAATAAAATAAAATAAAAACAAGAGAAAAATTTTTTGTGTTTCTATTTAAAAAAGAAATATGATGCCATGTAGACCCATAAATTTCTTTGCATTTAAGTAAATGACAATTAAAATCTCATTAAACTCATAATATTTGTTACATAAAATTAAACGGCAATTAAAATCGCATTAAACCCATATATATATATTTTTGAACGAATTAAACCCATATTCTTAGTTACAAATAAATGTGGTTAAACGATATATACTACAAAAATGAGCACAAAGTCCATAACACAAATGATTTGTTTTGTCAAATTTGAACATTTAATTTGTTCAATGCTCAGCTTTTAAACTTGCTTTAAAAAAAGAGCGATCCAAATAGGTGAATTCATTAAGTTTGCTCTTTACTTCTTGGAATAATTCATATCTTTTTTATAATTTTTCCCCTACACTTGCCTGCTCTCTATACATGAGTAGCAAAAAAAAAAAAAAAAAAAAAAAAAAAATTAAGCCATTTTTGTATAGTTACAATAAAAGTTACGTATAATGGTAACAAAAGTTACATTTTAATTTTACTGGATTATATGGTCATTTCCAACCACCAATCCGTACATGCTATTTAATAGTACTACCCATAACTTGTTCATATATTTGCTGCTTGCCTAGGCTACCCTAGGCTACCCACTAGTGCCTACCTGTAATAGTAGGCTGTGAAGCAATTCCTTAAAACAAGAAACCTTCCTAATCAAGCTACATAGGACAACTAAGTAATTAAACTACATTATTCCATCTAATCACAACTAATTTATTGGATGGAACTTGTTGGAAACAAAGTGCGCAGCGGAATTTTTAAAATTTTTTCATCAGAGTATTTTTCAAAACACAAGTTTGACATGTTATATGTATAAATTAAACAGATCTTACTAACCTCAGTGTGCCGAAGAACCTCCGCGACCTGTGTAGAGAAGTAACGTTCCAGAAGAGCCTCAACCAACTGGTCTTCTTTGCTATTCTCTATCCACAACCGGAGTGAGTGTGGGCTCACACGTACAGCTCTTCCACCGGTGACTCTCCTTCCAACCAATAGAGAGAACCCAAAGCTAGTGTTCGTGATTTTAGAACAAAAGCTCTCAGGGAGTTTTCAGATGCTCACTAGAAGAGTATCACTCTTAATCTCTCAAATTGATCTGAGTAAATCATTAGACTCACTCCCTTTTTATACCTATTGGTCATTGGGGTCAGTCCATATCAGATTAGGTCTCAAAAATCGAAACAGAATCAAGTTCGGATCAATATCTGATAAGATACGCGTGAAAAACGCGTAATCTTAACTGTCGCGGTCGGCATGCCGAACTGTGTGATAGGCAGGCCGAACTGGCCAGTTCGGCAGGCCGAACTTTCTGATAGGCAGGCCGAACTGCCGAGAAAAAATCTCCGCGAATCTTTTATTTTCCACCCGAGATTCTAAAGGATAAAGTCTCAGTTTTGATTCAAATAGCCCAATAGAAAAGATATCTGATCAAAACAAACTTTATCAAGATAATCTCTAAGAAAATAAATCAATTCACAATAATTCTACAAGTTTATCTTGTTCTAATTGTCCAAAATTAAAACAACCGATAAACAGACAAGAATTATCTGAACGCCATAATTCAACAAGTTCATCTTGAACTAATTTCTTACATAATTAATTCAACCGATAAACAGACATGAATTATTTGATTCTTATAAATTTTAAACCAATCTGATAAATCCGACATAAGTCACCAATTATTGGAAAAGCACGCCGTGTCGTTACAGGATTTTGTGAGCTAGCAAAGGGGACCAAAATGGACCTATAAAGTTCAAGCTCATGATAATTATGAAACCCAATATCCCAGATATACATTTCACAATTATCAACTCCAACGCTACTCCACTAAAAGCTTAGAGCTGCACTCTCGAACTTTATAGAATTACGAAGCTCGTGTAGCTAAGTCTCCATGACATATCATAGTGTATCGCATCCCCATATGATCATCCATAACCGGCTTAAGGACAAGTTCTGTCTTACCTTCCCGATTATTTTTATCTTACGTTCGATTGTCTCACCATTAGAAAACTTACCATCCAAAGATAGTATACCATTCGGTTACACCTATGTATCCAAATGGTTAAGCGCTCCAGTTTTCCAATTACAGGACAACGCATATAAGAGGATATCATTACTCCTAAAGAGGAGCTATGGATTCCATATCTATGAATAACAAGTCTACGCTATCAAGAGTCATGCCTCCAACGTACCGGCATGCATGCCACTATAGAGATGTGGGAGTCACCCATTGGTACATCAAAAGACACAAGTCGAGACAACGGGCCCATTATTCATCTCAGGATTAAGATACAATACAAATGATTGTCTAAAGTGAATCGATTTGCCAAGACAGAATTATTAATCCAAATCAATTCACTTTATGTCCCGATCCAACACATCGTCACCTATGACAACGCGCCAATGTTTCTATTCACGGAGTCCAACTCCGATGGCCAAGACAAACCATCTCCCAAAAGGGATATAGACAACATAACAATCTTTACATGAATAAAGCGCCCAACTTTATTCCCTTGATTGCGGATCATATATTTTAGACCATCACCTTAAGAGTCTTGTCTACCGCATAATCATCCCATCATATGCCCAACTCTTAAGGTTTAGACTGATAGTCTCAGACTACTGTTTGCTTATCATACATTCAACAAATATGAACGTAAAGAGGACAATATTTGGTATATATAAATGAATAAATTCTTTATTGATAAAAATGTATCCAAAAACGTATTACATTTTTACTCCTTAGAGCATACATGTCTAACAATCTCCCACTTGCACTAAGTGAGTAAATACTGCAAATTTCGCATCCCCATAGCTTCCACATGCCTTTCGAAGACTCTCCCAGAAAGTGTCTTCGTAAATGGATCAGCTAAATTGTCCTCTGACGCGATCTTGCACACCGTGACATGCCCGCTCTCAACGAAGTCCTTTATCACATGATACTTCCGATCAATATGCTTACTCTTCTTGTGAAATCTTGGTTCCTTAGCATTAGCTACCGCCGCACTGTTATCACAGTACAGTGATACCGCTTTATCCACACCAGGAACTACCTCAAGATCCCCAAGGAACTTGCGGAGCCACACTGCTTCTTTCGAAGCATCACTAGCCGCCACATACTCGGCCTCCATCGTTGAATCCGAAGTGCAATCTTGCTTCGCACTTCTCCAACTGATGGCACCGCCACCCAGAGTAAACACAAACCCCGATGTCGATTTCCTAGAATCCAGGCAGGATTGAAAATCCGAATCAGTGTATCCTAGAGGAGTTAAATCCTCACCCGAATACACAAGCATATACCCTCGAGTCCTTCTTAGGTACTTGAAAATATGCTTTACCGCAACCCAATGGTTCGGTCCTGGATCCGCCTGAAATCGACTCACAATCCCGACCGCATAGCTAATATCCGGTCGAGTGCAAAGCATGGCATACATGAGACTACCCACTGCCGAAGCATAAGGTACCTTCTTAATGTATTCTCTTTCTTCATAAGACTTTGGAGAGTCTTTCTTAGAAAGAGTAATTCCAGACCTAGATGGTTGCCCACCTTTCTTGGAATCCTGCATTGCAAACCTCCTGAGAATTTTATCTATGTAGCCGGCCTGTGACAAAGCTATCATTTTGTTCTTCCTATCCCGAAAGATCTGGATACCGAGAACAAAATTAGCCTCACCTAAGTCCTTCATGTCAAACTGCTTGGTCAACCTTAATTTGACCGATGACAATGCCCCAACGTCATTGCCAATTAGCAGAATGTCATCTACATAGAGTAGTAAAAAAACCACCTTCCTATTCTTAATGTGTTTGTAAACACATGGTTCATCCACATTTTGTGAGAACCCATAAGTCTTGATCACTTGATCAAATCTTATGTTCCAAGAACGAGAAGCCTGCTTAAGTCCATAAATTGACTTTAGCAGCTTACAAACCTTACCCTCTTGACCCGCGACCATGAACCCGTCTGGTTGTTCCATATAAATGGACTCATCAAGATAGCCATTCAGAAAAGCCGTCTTGACATCCATCTGCCAAATCTCGTAGTCGAGAGCGGCAGCTATGGACAAGAGAATCCGGATGGACTTAAGCATGGCTACAGGCGAAAAGGTTTCCTCATTATCGATTCCTTCCTTTTGCGTATAACCCTTAGCTACCAGTCTAGCCTTAAAGGTTTCGACCTTTCCATCCACTCCTCTTTTCCTCTTGTAGATCCACTTACTCCCTATGGGTTTTACCCCTTCGGGAAGATCCACAAGCTCCCAGACCCGATTAGTCTCCATAGACTTCATCTCAATGTTCATGGCCTCTGTCCAGAGTCTTGAATCAACATCCTCCATAGCTTCTGCGTAAGTATAAGGATCACTGTCATGTTCATCCGGTTCAGCCAAAAAGACCTCCCCATTGAACATATACCTCTCAGGTTGACGCCCGATCCTCCCACTACGCCGAAGCCCCTGAGGTTGTTGTTCAGGTTTGTTTGGTTTTTCTACACCGATCGGAATGGTTTCGTTCGGAACCTCCGGAGTAAACGGATTACCCCTCAACTCCTCAAGCACCAATTTGCTTTGAGGTTTAAAGTCGTTCATGTAACTCTCCTCAAGGAAAGTTGCATTAGTTGAAACCACGACTTTATTTTCCTTTGGGTTATAAAAATAACCCCCTTTAGTCCCTTTTGGATATCCTACAAACACGCAAACTTCTGAACGTGCTTCCAACTTATTCGGATCCTTAAACAGGACATGAGCTGGACATCCCCATATGCGAATATGGTTTAAGGATGTCTTCCGTCTTGTCCACAACTCGTGAGGAGTTTTAGGGACCGATTTTGAAGGCACATTGTTCAAAAGATAACATGCGGTTTGTAGTGCATATCCCCAAAAGGATAAAGGCAATGATGAATAACTCATCATGGACCGAATCATGTCCAACAAAGTCCTATTCCTTCTCTCTGCTACGCCATTCTGCTGCGGAGTACCCGGCGCAGTCAAATGGGATAAAATCCCATTCTCTAACAAGTGTCCCAAGAACTCATCAGAAAGGTATTCCCCACCTCGATCAGATCGAAGTGCCTTTATGGGTCTACCCAATTGCTTTTCCACTTCAGCCCGAAACTCCCTGAACTTATCATAAGTTTCGCTTTTGTGGTGCATTAGGTACACATACCCATATCTTGAGTAATCGTCAATAAAAGTAACGAAGTACTCATACCCTCCTCGTGCCCGGATGTTCATCGGTCCGCAAACATCACTATGCACAAGTTCTAGAACCCCATCGGCCCTATTGCCCTTAGACCCGTATGGTCTTTTGGTCATTTTACCCTCCAAACAAGACTCACATTGAGGTATAGATTCCACCTTTAAGTGACTTAAAGGTCTATCCCTTACCAACCTTTGAATCCTATTTAGGTTAATATGGCCAAGGCGCAAATGCCAAAGATAAATCTTATTAGAGTGAGAAGTTTTAAGTCTTTTTGAGTCATTATCATTTATCTCAGCATTAAGCAATAGGTCCATCTTAGGTTTGATAAAATATAGATTATTTTGCATCCATCCAGAACAGATAAAAGATTTGTTTTTACGAATCACCACTTTTTCATTAAAAGATACCACGTAGGAGTCTTTAAATAAAGAAGATACAGAAATTAAATTCCTTTTAAATTTAGGAACATAAAAACAATCTCGCAAAATTAAATTCCTATAATTATCAAAATAAAGATGGACATCTCCCACTGCTTCCGCTGAGACCAAGGATCCATCGCCCATCCGAAGCGTTAAGTCTTCACGAAGTAGACTTCTCGTTTCTTTGAATCCCTGCAGAGAAACACAAACATGATTAGTTGCACCAGAATCTATGACCCAAATGTCACTGGATTCCTCAACCAAACAAGTTTCTAAATATAGAAGATCACACCTACCTCCCTTGGAAAGGAAGTCCTTGCAATGCTTCTTTATATGCCCGACCTTACCACAAAAGAAGCACTTAAGCTTCTTTGGGTTCTTCTTCTTCTTCTTCTTGCTCTTGGTAGCAATAGGAATAGAAGACTTCCCACTTTTGGCCCGTTGCTTCTTTCCATTCCCAGAGTTAGGATTGGAACCAGAAGCAGCTACCATATTGGCCTCTCCACCAGCAGGAGACTCCCTGATCAACAGTTCAAACTCTTGTAACTGTTTCATCAGTTCTGTCAAGGTCATATCCCGTCTATTGCTTAGATTAAAAGTAGCTCTAAACGGAATAAATTCCTTAGACAGAGTCTCAAAGACCATAGCCATCTGAGTTTCAGCATCGATGTCGGCTCCATTGGTTTGAGCCTCAGCGAGGTAACCCATGACCAACATCATGTGCTCCTTTACAGATGTCCCCGGTCTCTGTCTACAGTTTAAGAGTTTCTGAAGCGCCCCTTGCCGCTTTGTTATGGCCTGGCCTCCAAACATGTCCTCAAGATTATCCAAGATCTGCTTCGCAGTCTCATAATCCTGATGTTGAGCCTGCAGCACGTTATTCATGCTAGCCATAACATAGCAGCGGGCCTGATCATTAGCATCTTTCCAGCGGTCGTACGCTTGGAATTGCTCATTACTTGAGTCTCCCGTAGGCTCGGGAGGACAAGGAGTTGTCAGAACATATTTCAGTTTCTCAAAGGAAAGGACGATGTCCAGGTTCCGTTTCCAATCATTATAGTTCTCACCGGTTAATTGGTTTTTGTCAAGTATCGATGATAAAGCGTTTTTAGACATTTTCAATCTACAATAGAGAGTCATATACCAAACATAAGCAAACATATATAATAATTTAGTAAGATAACACAATCATGTAAAATCATACAAATGTGTTTATGTGTCAAAACCTTGAAAATATCACAACCTTACAACGATAATTCCCAACTCAGAATTCAACAAGCTCCTAGGGGAGTCATGCCAAATTCAATCAGGAACACGGATCCCCTCCTGATTAATATATGCCATCCAGGACCCGTATGATCCAGCATATACTAATAATCGTTTCTTTGGCCATTAATTTTATTAACAGAGCTCCTAGGGGAGGTTAATAATAAAATTAACGTGAGTGTATAACCACCGTTTTAATATTTTATCCATGATTTATAATCACCACCTAGGGGTGTGCAACCATAAATCATACTAAAATACCTTATCCTTTCAGAGATCCAATCTGGTACATGATAGAAATCCCTTCCTAGGGGTTGGGACCATCATGTTCTTCCTATGGACCAACGATGGAGGCCTTAGGTTCTCTCTTCGAAAACCTTCTCCCACTCAATCTTTTGAAGTCAAGGTTTTATTTTGAAATTATGCATGAACAAATTTAATATGAGCGGCACTCCCTATTCTATATGACATGTTATCAATATACATGGTAAATCATATTATAATGCAGACAAGCAAAGCAATCAAGCAAAGCTACAAGCATAATAATAATAATAACCGTAATATTATGGTTCCACTCTAGAGAATAGAAAAACTAAGATTACAAGAGAATAATCGAGACATTTATCGATTCTTCATCCTTGAATCCTCAAGCTGTATCCTTCTTCATGTAATATCCATCTTCAAGTCCTCAATCCCGTATGAATCGAACACTTCATATTTCCGGTCATATCCAAATTTAATGTTTCTCAGAATCGTCCCAAAAATAAAATTAAAACTGCACCAAAAAATTGCACCTTTTCTGGACACCTGGCTGCTCTCAGTCGGCAGGCCGATCTGGGTGATCGGTCTGCCGATCATGAAGGTTCGGCCTGCCGAACATGAAGGTTCGGCCTGCCGGCAGAGCACCAAAATTTCTGCCCCACTGTCGGCCTGCCGGACCGTACGTCCGGCCTGCCGATCTGTGACCTTCGGCCTGCCGAACTGTGAGGTCCGGCATGCCGACCGAGCAGAAAACCCTTAATCCAGAAAATACAATTTTAATGCAATTCATCAATTTTATTTTCAACAATTCAAAAACATAAAATTAGAGACTCAGGAAATACCTGGAGGCGCCATCATCAATCTTTAAGTTCCGACTTCTCGTTCCGTCTTCTCCGAATAATTATTTAATTACAAAATTCTTACAAATTAAAAATTAAATAATAATTCCTAGACGGAGATGATAGTCCGCCATCTAATTATATGAAAAACCTAGATACACAATCTAACCTCTAAGGAACCATAACCGGTATTAATTAATTAATAAATAATTAAACAACAATTTAATCAACCATAATTAATTAATAAACATTCACCATATAATCCATGACAACATATATATTATATAGAAACCTAGAGTGCCATCTCTCTATAAAATTTAATTCAAGCATTGGCGAGATTAAGATCACAAAATTTATGCATATAACATGATCACAAACTTGCAAATTTATGTAAAAACCTCGGCTCTGATACCAATTGTTGGAAACAAAGTGCGCAACCCTAAACCATAATTAATTAATAAACATTCACCATATAATCAATGACAACATATATATTATATAGAAACCTAGAGTGCCATCTCTCTATAAAATTTAATTCAAGCATTGGAGAGATTAAGATCACAAAATTTATGCATATAACATGATCACAAACTTGCAAATTTATGTAAAAACCTCGGCTCTGATACCAATTGTTGGAAACAAAGTGCGCAGCGGAATTTTTAAAATTTTTTCATCAGAGTATTTTCCAAAACACAAGTTTGACATGTTATATGTATAAATTAAACAGATCTTACTAACCTCAGTGTGCCGAAGAACCTCCGCGACCTGTGTAGAGAAGTAACGTTCCAGAAGAGCCTCAACCAACTGGTCTTCTTTGCTATTCTCTATCCACAACCGGAGTGAGTGTGGGCTCACACGTATAGCTCTTCCACCGGTGACTCTCCTTCCAACCAATAGAGAGAACCCAAAGCTAGTGTTCGTGATTTTAGAACAAAAGATCTCAGGGAGTTTTCAGATGCTCACTAGAAGAGTATCACTCTTAATCTCTCAAATTGATCTGAGTAAATCATTAGACTCACTCCCTTTTTATACCTATTGGTCCTTGGGGTCAGTCCATATCAGATTAGGTCTCAAAAATCGAAACAGAATCAAGTTCGGATCAATATCTGATAAGATACGCGTGAAAAACGCGTAATCTTAATTGTCGCGGTCGGCATGCCGAACTGTGTGATAGGCAGGCCGAACTGCCGAGAAAAAATCTCCGCGAATCTTTTATTTTCCACCCGAGATTCTAAAGGATAAAGTCTCAGTTTTGATTCAAATAGCCCAATAGAAAAGATATCTGATCAAAACAAACTTTATCAAGATAATCTCTAAGAAAATAAATCAATTCACAATAATTCTACAAGTTTATCTTGTTCTAATTGTCCAAAATTAAAACAACCGATAAATAGACAAGAATTATCCGAACGCCATAATTCAACAAGTTCATCTTGAACTAATTTCTTACATAATTAATTCAACTGATAAACAGACATGAATTATTTGATTCTTATAAATTTTAAACCAATATGATAAATCCGACATAAGTCACCAATTATTGGAAAAGCACGCCGTGTCGTTACAGTACTTTGTGAGCTAGCAAAGGGGACCAAAATGGACCTATAAAGTTCAAGCTCATGATAATTATGAAACCCAATATCCCAGATATACATTTCACAATTATCAACTCCAACGCTACTCCACTAAAAGCTTGGAGCTGCACTCTCGAACTTTATAGAATTACGAAGCTCGTGTAGCTAAGTCTCCATGACATATCACAGTGTATCGCATCCCCATATGATCATCCATAACCGGCTTAAGGACAAGTTCTGTCTTACCTTCCCGATTATTTTTATCTTACGTTCCATTGTCTCACCATTAGAAAACTTACCATCCAAAGATAGTATATCATTCGGTTACACCTATGTATCCAAATGGTTAAGCGCTCCAGTTTTCCAATTACAGGACAACGCATATAAGAGGATATCATTACTCCTAAAGAGGAGCTATGGATTCCATATCTATGAATAACAAGTCTACGCTATCAAGAGTCATGCCTCCAACGTACCGGCATGCATGCCACTATAGAGATGTGGGAGTCACCCATTGGTACATCAAAAGACACAAGTCGAGACAACGGGCCCATTATTCATCTCAGGATTAAGATACAATACAAATGATTGTCTAAAGTGAATCGATTTGCCAAGACAGAATTATTAATCCAAATCAATTCACTTTATGTCCCGATCCAACACATCGTCACCTATGACAACGCGCCAATGTTTCTATTCACGTAGTCCAACTCCGATGGCCAAGACAAACCATCTCCCAAAAGGGATATAGACAACATAACAATCTTTACATGAATAAAGCGCCCAACTTTATTCCCTCGATTGCGGATCATATATTTTAAACCATCACCTTAAGAGTCGTGTCTACCGCATAATCATCCCATCATATGCCCAACTCTTAAGGTTTAGACTGATAGTCTCAGACTACTGTTTGCTTATCATACATTCAACAAATATGAACGTAAAGAGGACAATATTTGGTATATATAAATGAATAAATTCTTTATTGATAAAAATGTCTCCAAAAACGTATTACATTTTTACTCCTTAGAGCATACATGTCTAACAGAACTTCCATTCGGATGGATGAAAGTAGAATCCTATATATATATATATATGTATATAATTCTACTTCGATTTGGATTTCAAGGTTTTTAAATACGGTTAAGTATAATAATGTAGTTTAATTATAATTGAGTAGTCTAAGTGATATTGTTAGGGGAATAGGTTAGGTTAAATAATCTATTAGGAACCTGACTAAGTTGAATAATCCGAGTCTATGTGTTTATTGGTTTGATCAATCTTTCTCTCTTATTTTAATGCTTCCATTGAATTGAATCTAAAGAGCTTTTATGTAACGCCCCTATATGGGGATTAACAGTTTTTAATGAATTAAAATAAAAATCAGAAATAAAAGTAAAACCTTAAAAATAAAGTTGCCTAGGGCTTAAATGAAAACTCTCAAATCAAAAATAAAAATATAAACGACAATTAAACCACAGTTTAATGTAGCACCTTAAATTTAATAATATAAACTGTCGTCATCATCATTTTAACCCTCAATGCATTTTAATACAGTCATAGAAAATAACAATTGATGCTTACATTATCATGAAGAATATTCTTAACAATTGAAGCAGTCCCAATGTAATATAGCTACATAGCTTCCTCAACTATTTTTCTCATAGCCACCTCACACTTAGTGAGTCTTGAAAAGATAAAAATGTAAGGGAATGAGCGACAATATCCTCAGTAGAGAAAATCATTACTCACCTTTAGGTTTTTATCATTACCACATTAAAACCTGCATGGTTAGTTAATACTCATCATTATTCAGATTATGAGATTTATTATAATCATATTCCGTAGATACCATGATTAATCATTATCGAGTTTCATACATATACATATATACAAATATTATAGTTCATCATTATTCCTAGGTACCCACGTTCAATAGAGTATCACTCAACTCATCGAAACCCAAATGGGCGCGCATGATCACCCTCTAAACATTCCAAGGGTGTTCCGGTGAGGGGACATTAAGCCCCGAATCCTCACCAAGTCGATTCTTGTACAGCGTGTTCTGGGACTTTCGACCCAAGGAAGCATCATCACCTTCCCTCTTTTACCTTTTAGGGTATTCATGCCTAAGGACGTAATCGTCGCCCTCTTCACGTCTCACCATTCCTTTATATTAAATCGTTATTTGTAGAGTCAGTTTTCCTAACCATGCTTCTCAATTTACAACATATGTCAAATCATTATATTCCTTGTTGTCAATACAAGACGAGTTCTACATCATCATAATATGGATATAATCATATACATTCAAAATACCATATACATATCTTGCATCATAAAACAACCAAATTTTTAATTTACTAAAGCCTCACAAAAGATGAGTAATAGAATCCCTACATTTCAAGTTTATCAACAATCTTTTAATCCTGGAATCAATTAACGTTAGCTCCACACTCCCTTGATCCTAAGGCGTACATAAGGACAATTAAAACTAAAGCACAATATACAACTACATTCATAAATAAATCATGTGTAAATCTATCTTACTAGTATGCCATTAAAGCTTTTATGCAAATTTCTTTTGAATACCACAGAAAACAATTTTTGTCTTAACACAATATAAAATGTAAATAAGTAATCTATATGTTTTAGTCCCTAATAAGATTCATCAATCACTTAGGAAAATATTGGAAAGGTTGTAAGACATTAAGGAATTAGGTAGTGAGCAAATGTGGGTTCTTGGTTTAGGCTAGCAGCTGGTATACAATGACAAACTGGCAGGTTTACTAGTTTCCAATCTGAAAATTGAAAAATTCATAGAAAATAAAATACAACTTTGATTTAGGCTTATGATTCTCGTTAGAAAGTTTAGGATGTCTACTTTTTAAATATAAAATTCATTTTAATTTAATCCCAAAATTTTAAGAAATAGCCACTGCCCAAAGAGGTACTACAAAGTTTATAGAATGTCAAGTTTTTCTTCAAAACCATTCTAAATCTCAAAACCATTCTAAATATACAACATGCATTATATAATCACAATAAACATATTCTCATGAGTTTTATACCAAAATTATCATCAAACCATATCTCTAGCCTTTCTTGCAAATAAGGGTGAAAACATGCTTATATCAAACTTTCTCATTCAAAACCATGAAATCTAATTTGTGTAGCAAAATAAATGAGCAAATTCAAAGTAAAGATAGTAGATAAAACTAGATTAATTTTCTAAAATCTTACCTTAAATCTCATTGAAAACTTTAAGTCATCAATTCAAGGGATTAAAGCTAAAATTCAACTTTAGCATGCAGACTTTTGAATGACATGGAGTTGGGTTTCTCAAGCTTAGAGAGCAGAAGAAAGAAGAAGATGATGAAGAAGAAGAGAATGAAAAGAAGACATTTTAAGGAGGAAGGAAGAGATTAAGTGTTGCACGGAGAAAAGAAAATGAATGCAATGGTTTTCTTTATTGGAGGGCCCGATTGAAGAAGGAAAATAATGGGAAGTGGGAGACAAGTAGGCGAAGCATTAAGTGCATTATGTCTCATTCGGAGACTTTAGTTCATATAATGCCAAATGGCATTTTAGTAATTAATTTGATGTTCCAAGAGCGTTTCGGTAAATTTACTAAATAGATAGAAAAAAAAATTAGAAAATTTTAAAATAGGAAGAAATAAATAGGATGAAATAGATTTTAGATGAAATAAATTTTAGTTAGCACACTAATAATTAATTTAATTACCATATTACCTGTTAAGAAAATAATAGGTGTCACATTTTATTTTAGGTTGTTTGGAGCAAAAAGATTAAGTGAAGAGCTTACTTTGCTTAACGACTAAGCAAGGAGAGATTGAGATAGCAGAGCTTATTGTTATCTTCAGATGATGGTATTTGTAAGAAATTAGAGGTAATATTATGCGTTCATTGTAATTCCATTGTCTGATGGTAGAGATTGATCCTTTAACTAATTTAATTATTATTGTTACTTAGTTAATATTCAAAACCCCAATTTGTGTTAGTATTAGTGTGTCTTGGGCTTTTAGTGTCAATAACTAATTAATTAGAACCACTCTATGGGAATGACTCTTACTTATCATTATACTCAATAATGACCATATTAATAGCAAACTTTGGTGCTCCCTTTGAACCTACCAAAACCTGATCCTGACTTCAGTCTCAAAACTCGACCTTATTGGCAAGATTGGCCTGATCACGCGAACAAGTCCAATTCGCTAATCTGACCCCATCAACAACCCTAAGTCAACAATATTTTTTGTTTTTGTTTTAGAAAAATATGTGTCAAAATTATCATTACCAAACATATTTTTTATTTTTTGTTTTTTGAAATGAAAAACAAATAAAAATTACTAAACATGTTTTTTTGTTGACAAATAAAATAAAATAAAATAAAAATAAGAGAAAATGTTTTTGTTTTTCTATTTAAAAAAGAAATATGATGCCAAGTAGACCCATAAAATTCTTTGCATTTAAGTAAACGACAATTAAAATCTCATTAAACTCATAACATTTGTTAGATTAAATTATATGGCAATTAAAATCTCATTAAACCCAAGTATATATTTTTGAACGAATTAAACCCATATTCTTAGTCACAAAAAAATGTGTTGAAAACGATATATACTACAAAAATTAGCACAAAATCCATAACAAATGATTTTTCTGTCAAATTTGAACATTCAATTTGTTCAATGCCTAGCTTTTAAACTTGCTTTAAAAAAAGAGTGATCCAAATAGGTGAATTTGTTGAGTTTGCTCTTTCCTTCTTGGAATAATTCATATTTTTTTTATAATTTTTCCCTTACACTTGCCTGCTCTCTAGAGATGAATAGCAAAAAAAAAAAAAAAAAATTTAAGCTGATAGGCCACTAGGCCCACCTTCACCAAAATCTCAAAGGGCCATAAAACAGAAACGCCAACATCTCATTGTGGCAGAGAGCAAGAGACTTTTGTCGATATAGGCGGAGCTTGAGGACGACCTGATCTCCCACTACAAAACTCACATCTTGCCATTTCCCATCTCCCCAATTCTTCAATTTCTTCTAAGCTCCCAGTAAGTGATGTCTAAGTTCCTCCAACATTTCATCTCGATCCATGAGCTGTTGATCCACTTCATCCACCAGTGAGGAGCAGAGACTATAAAGAATTAGTGGGGGAGGATCTTACCCATACAAGGCTCAAAAAAGAGCGGTATGAGTGTAAGTGTGAAACGAAGTATTGTAACAACACTCAATCCATGGCAGCCACTTCACCCATTGGCATGGCTTGTTCGAGGAGATGCAATACAACTAGGTCTTAATGCACCGATTAACCACCTCCATCTACCCATTGGTTTGAGGATGGTAAGAAGTGCTTTGTCCGAGCTTAGTTCCCATTTGCTTGAAAAGTTCGGTCTAAAAAACACTTCAGAAAACTCAATCTTAATCCAAAAATGAGGTACAAGGTATCCCATGTAACTAAGCTACTTCCTTCAAGAACACAGAAGCCACAGTCGCATTAGTGAAAGGGTGTTTGAGAGGTAGGAAATGACCATACTTATTTAGCTTATCCACAACAATTAAGATAGAATTGAATCCCTTGGACTTTGGCAACCCCTCTACAAAGTCCATAGATAGGTCTTTCTACACCTTTTTTGGTAGTGGCAATGGCTGCAATAATCCACCTAGAGCGAGGGTGGAGTATTTGTGTCATTTGCACACTTCACACCTTGCAACATAATCCATAACATCTTCAAAACTGTTGAGTGTTCTCTGATAACCTAATTATGATAAGTGGCTAGCAGCTACCCAACCAACGGAGAATCCCTCTAAATCGCCAGCTTGCCCTTATGCAACAAACAACCATAAATAATTTCAAAGCTCGGATGAGCCTTTGATTTTTCATGTAGTTCTAACTAAATCTTGGACAGCCAATCATTGATCAAAGTCTATTAGTAAAGTCCTTCTGTAAGATGACAAGGCCTAAAAAGAAGGGCCACTGAGTAACTGTGAAAAGGCATCGGCTGTGTAGTTCTTCATCCCTGATTTGTACTAGATCTCAAAGTCATATCCTAGCAATTTTGATTGCACTTTTGGTGCTCCATGTTGGTCAAGTGTTGCCCCAACAAGCAACACAGGCTTTTTTGATCCATGCGAATCAAACAGTGTTAGACGTGTATGCCCTAAGGAGTAAAAATGTAATATGTTTTTGGAGAGATTTTTATCAATAAAGAATTTATTTATTATTTATATACAAAATCTTGTCCTCTTTACGTTCATATTTGTTGAATGTATGTTAAGCAAACAAAAATCTAAGACTATCATTCTAAACCTTTAAGAATTGGGCATATGATGGACATATTATGCAGAAGACATGATTTTTAAGGTGACAGTCTAAATCATAAGATCCGCAATCGAGGGAATAAAGTTGGGAGCTTTATTGATGCAAAGATTGTTATGTTGTCTATATCCCTAACGAGAGATGGCTTGTCTTGACTATTGGAGGTGGACTCCGCGAATAAAAACATTGGTACATTGTTATAGGTGACGATGTGTCAGATCGGTACATAAAGTAAATTGATTTGGATTAATAACTCTGTCTTGGCAAATCAATTCACTTTAGACAATCATTTGTATTATATCTTAATCCTGAGATGAATAGTGGGCCCATTGTCTTAACTTATGTCTTTTGATGTACCAAAGGTTGACATCCACATTTTATAGTGGTACGCATGCCGATACATTGGAGGCATGACTCTTGATAGCGTAGACCTATTATTCATAGATATGAAATTCATAGCTCCTTTTTAGGATCAGTGATATCCTCTTATATGTGTTATCCTGTAATTAAAAAACTGGAGTGCTCAACCATTTGGATACATAGGTGTAACCGAATGGTACACCATCTTTGGATGGTGAATTTTTCGATGGTGAGATAATGGAACGTAAGATAAAAATAATCAAGAAAGTAAGACAGAACTTGTCCGCAAGCCGATTATGGATAATCCTACGGGGATACGATATACTATGATATGTCATAGAGACTTAGCTATTTGGGCTTCGTAATTTTATATAGTTCGAGAGTATAGCTCCAAGCTTTTAGTGGAGTAGCATTGGAGTTGATATTGAGTTTCATAATTATCGGAAGCTTGAACTATATAGGTCCATTTGGTCCCCTTTGCTAGCTCACAATAATCCTGTAACTATACGGCGTGCTTTTCTAATAATTGGTGACTTATGTCAGATTCATTAGATTGGCTGAAATTCAGTAAAATTAGATAATTCATATTTGTCTATCGATTGAATTAATTTTGTGATAAATTCAAGATAAACTTGTTGAATTATCAAGAATATTTATTTTCCTAGAGATATATGACTGTTTTAATCAAATAACTTCTCTATTGGGTTATTTGAATTAAAACTGAGGCTCTATCCCAAGAATCTTAGGTGAAAAATAAAGATTCGCAGGGATCTTTTATCAGAGGTTTGGCAGGCCGATCTACCAGTTCGGCATGTCGACCAGGCGATAAAAAGATCACGCATTTTCACATGAATTTTATCAGATATTGATTCTGATTTGATTCTAAGTCAAATTTTTGAGGCCTTGTCTGATAGGGACTGACTCCTAGGCCTAACCTCTATAAAAAGGGGAGTGAGTCTCATTATTATTTAGATTAGTTGAGAAATCTTGAGTGAGACTTTGAAACTCCCCGAAAGGCTATCATTCACAAATCACAAATTATAGCTTTGGGCATTTCTCTGCTGGTTAGAAGGAGAGTCACTTGGTGGAAAAGCTGAATGACGTGAGCCCAGACTTACTCCGATCGTGAATAGAGAATAGCAAAGAAGACCAGTTGGTTGAGGCTTTTCTAGAATGTTACTTTTCTTCACAGATTGCGGGAGCTCTTCAGCATTCAAAGGCTAGTAAGATCTGGTTAACTTATGCATATAGTGTGTCAAACTTGTGTTTTGGAAAATACTCTGATATAAAAAATTTTAAAATTCCGCTGCGTATTATTTTTCCAACAAAAAGTGCTGGAATAGGAGTTATGATCTCCACTTCTAAACCACTTTTACCACTGCCATAAGTTCTTGTTCATAAAGTGACGTAGTCCAGTCTTGTGTAGAGAGTGCCTGAATGAGGTAAGTAAGTGAGAAATTTGATTCCAAAAGGAAAGGTTGCAAGAAATTTGGGAGTGCCAAAACTGGCACCTGAGTCATGGCCTCCTTGTGCTTCACATAGGCTTCTTCAGCCTCTTTACACCACCTAAAGCTGTATTTTTTAACAAGTCAGTAAGGGGCCGTGCCATAATTCCATACCCTTGCACAAGCTTTTGCCTTGTAAGACCAAGAAACCCCCATAACTCTTAAGCAAGTCGGGGCCGGCTCATTCACCATAGCCTTAAATTTCACCGGATCAATAGCCACTCCCTCTCTTGAAATGATATGGCCCAAGTAATCAATGGAAGATTTCCCGAAACTGCACTTCTTTGCAGTCATGAACAGAAAGCCTAAGTACCATATGAAAATGGCTAGCATGTTTCTCCATAATATGGCTATAAACCAAAATGTCATCAAAGAATACCAAAACAAACTTTTGGAGATAGGGATAAAATATCTCATTCATAAGGGGTTAGAATATTGCCAGTGCATTAGTGAGGCCGAAGGGCATCACCAAGAATTTATAGTGCTCCTCATTTATCTTGAAGGTTGGAACATCTTGACTTTGCATCGAATTTGATGATACCTTGACTTTAGATCAATCTTTAAATAGATATTGGCCTCATGGAGTTCATCCAAAAGCTCAGCAATAACCATAATCTAAAAATGATTTGGCACGCTTTTATTTTAAAGAGTGCAGTAATCGATGCAAACCCGTGAACTTTCGTCCTTCTTTTTTACCAAGAGTATTGGACTCAAGAAGGGACTCGTACTTGGTTGGATTATCCCAACTGCTAGCATCTTACTAACGAGCTGTTTGATTTCATTTTTCTGGACCTGGGTGTATTGATATGCCCTCGCAGCGTTTGGGAGCTTGTTGAAGGCTTTTGCCTATAACTACAAGTGTAGTTTTTGTATAGGATTGGTAGGTTAGGGATTTTTGTCTCCTACGTGGATTGAAATTTAGAAACTAGCTAATTACCGCAATTACAATGACTAAGTTTTATTTAGGCAATTAGAATTTAAAGGAAATTAAATAAAAAGAAAATAAAACTAATGAAACTAATTGAACAAAACCAAAAAAAAAAAACAAAAGAAATAATTTACAATATGGAAAATTTATGTGATAATGTGTCTAGAGAGTTGATTTAGCTCAATTCTTCTTATGCTTTTTCTATTTAATGATTATCAACTTCACTCCATCAAATTCATTAATCAAGGGTCCCAAATTCACTTCATTACCTCTTTCAAGCGTCAAATGATATTATATGCGTAAATATCCAAATTAATATCCCTATCTAACTTATTCATCTATACATTCTTTAAGCTCAACCCATTAATTGATTATCAAGGCGATGATTGCCTCTCGGCCTCACAACAATCAAGATTCTCAAGTCCATTATCTAAGTGTTCTTGCCCTCTTGAGTCTCAACAGCAACAAAAACTACATTTCTCAAGTAATGGTAAATGATTCAATCTCTCCCAAGCATTGAAATTCATAAATTGCATCTAATAATTCATTGACTAAATAAACTAGAAGTATTAAGCATAGAGAAACATAAATCAAATTGAAATAGAAATTACATCAACAATCAACAAAATAATCCAAACATAATCCAAATCAAACTATATCAAGCCCTAGGATGGAAATTCAGCAAACATAGATAAATCCATTGCAAATCTCTTCATGAAATCCATAGAAGTAAATATGTTTAACACATAAATACAAATACAAATTTCAATCAAGACTAGCATAAAAAGAAAGGAAGAAGAAACCCTTTGTGGAGATGAACTTCAAGCCTTGAATCCTCCAAGAATCCACCAAAATCCTCTAAGAATCTTCTACTCCAAGCTCTTTCTCTCTCTAGAATTTCAACTCTCACTCATGGGTTTCTTCCTTCAATTCCTTCACACTTCGTACAAAACCCTAGAAAGGGTAATTATACTCCTCTAATGATTTGGGGATTTTTACTCCTCAAATCAGCTTCAAAATCGGCACCAAAATGGGCCAAAAAGGCACACACACTGGGACAGGAGAAGAAAGCGTGCTGCTGAGCGCTTACGTAATTCTTGAGCTAGGCAAGTCATGAGCTATATTCTCACATGGCCACACGCTTCGGGGTTTCAAAGGCCTAGGCAAATTTCAAGCAGTTGTGAGCTCTGATGGTGCGGCCACACGTGCTCTCTGTCAGTGCGTGAGGACAGAGAAATGGTTGTGTTGGGGCGTGATTTGGAGCTGATACTATTGGAAACGCGGTGCGCAGCGAAAATTTTAAAATTTTATATCAGAGTAATTTCCAAAACACAAGTTTGACATGCTATATATATAAATTAAACAGATCTTACTAACCTCTGTGTGCCGAAGAACCTCTGTAACCTGTGTAGAGAAGTAACGGTCTAGAAGAGCCTCAACCAACTAGTCTTCTTTGCTATTCTCTATCCACAACCAGAGTGAGTGTGGGCTCACACGTACAGCTCTTCCATCGGTGACTCTCCTTCCAACCAATAGAGAGAACCTAAAGCTAATGTTCATGATTTGTGAACAAAAGCTCTTAGGGAGTTTTCAGATGCTCACCAGAAGAGTATCACTCTTAATCTCTCAATTGATCTAAGTAAATCATGAGACTCAATCCCTTTTTATAGCCATTGGTCCAGAGGTCAGTCCTTATCAATTAGGTCTCAAAAAACTCGAAATAGAATCAAGTTCGGATCAATAGCTGATAAGATCCGCGTGAAAATATGAAATCTTATCTCTCGCTGATCGGCAGGCCGAACACGTCATCCGACAGGCCAAACTTCTGAGAAACAATCTCCATGAATCTTTTATTTTCCACCCGAGATTCTATAGGATAAAGTCTCAGTTTTGATTCAAATAACCCAATGGAGAAGATATCTGATCAAAACAAATTTTATCAAGATAATCTATAAGAAAATAAATCAATTCACAATAATTCTACAAGTTTATCTTGATCTAATTTATCCAAAATTAAATCAACCGATAAACATACAAGAATTATCTGATCCAATAATTCAACAAGTTTATCTTAAATTAATTTTATTACAAAATTAATTCAACCAATAAACAGACATGAATTATTTGATTCTTACAAATTTTAAACCAATCTGATAAATCCGACATAAGTCATCAATTATTGGAAAAGCACGCCGTATCGTTACAGGACTTTGTGAGCAAGCAAAGGGGACCAAACTGGACCTATAAAGTTCAAGCTCATGATAATTATGAAACCCAATATCCCAGATATACATTTCACAATTATCGACTCCAACGCTACTCCACTAAAAGCTTGGAGCTGCACTCTCGAACTTTATAGAATTACGAAACTCGTATAGCTAAGTATCCATGACATATCATAGTGTATCGTATCCCCATATGAAAATCCATAATCGGCTTAAGGACAAGTTCTGTTTTACCTTCCCGATTATTTTTATCTTACGTTCTATTGTCTCACCATTAGAAAACTTCCATTGTCTCACCATTAGAAAACTTACCATCCAAAGATAATATACCATTCGGTTACACCTATGTATCCAAATGGTTGAGCGCTCCAGTTTTTCAATTACAGGACAACGCATATAAGAGGATATCATTACTCCTAAAGAGGAGCTATGGATTCCATATCTATGAATAACAAGTCTATGCTATCAAGAGTCATACCTCCAATGTACCGGCACGCATACCACTATTGAGATGTGGGTGTCACCCTATGGTACATCAAAAGACACAAGTCGAGATAACGGGCCCACTATTTATCTCAGGATTAAGATACAATACAAATGACCGTCTAAAGTGAATCGATTTGTCAAGACAAAATTATTAATCCAAATCAGTTCACTTTATGTCCCGATCCAACACATCGTCACCTATGACAACGTGCCAATGTTTCTATTCACAGAGTCCAACTCCGATGGTCAAGACAAACCATCTCCCATAAGGGATATAGACAACATAAAAATCTTTACATGAATAAAGCCCCCAACTTTATTCCCTCGAATGCGGATCATATGTTTTAGACCGTCACCTTAAGAATCGTGTCTTCTGTATAATCAGTCCATCATATGCCCAATTCTTAAGGTTTAGACTGACAGTCTCAGACTACTGTTTGCTTATCATACATTCAACAAATATGAACGTAAAGAGGACAAGATTTGATATATATAAATGAATAAATTCTTTATTGATAAAAATGTCTCCAAAAATGTATTACATTTTTATTCCTGAGGGCATAAATGTCTAACAATCTCCCACTTGCACTAAGTGAGTAAATACAGCAAATTTTGCATCCCCATAGCTTCCACATGCCTCTCGAAGACTCTACCTGTAAGTGTCTTCGTAAATGGATCAGCTAAATTGTCATCTGACGTGATCTTGCACACCGTGACATGCCCGCCCTCAACGAAGTCCTTTATCACATGATACTTTCGATCAATATGCTTACTCTTCTTATGAAATCTTGGTTCCTTAGCATTAGCTACTATGGCACTGTTATCACAGTACAGTGATACTGCTTTATGCATACCAGGAACTACCTCAAGATCCCCAAGGAACATGCGGAGCCACACTGCTTCCTTCGAACCATCACTAGCCGCCACATACTCGGCCTCCAGCGTTGAATCCAAAGTGCAATCTTGCTTCGCAATTCTCCAACTGATGGCACCGCCACCTAGAGTAAACACAAACCCCGAAGTCGATTTCTTAGAATCCAGACAGGATTGAAAATCTGAGTTAGTGTATCCTAGAGGAGTTAAATCCTCACCCGAATACACAAGCATATACCCTCGAGTCCTTCTCAGGTACTTGAAAATATGCTTTACCGCAACCCAATGGTTCGGTCCTGGATACGCCTGGAATCGACTTACAATCCCGACCGCATAACTAATATCCAGTCGTGTGCAAAGCATGGCATACATGAGACTACCCACTATCGAAGCATAAAGCACATTCTTCATGTATTCTCTTTCTTCATAAGACTTTGGAGAGTCTTTCTTAGAAAGAATAATTCCAGACCTAGATAGTTGCCCACCTTTCTTGGAATCCTGCATTGCAAATCTCCTGAGAATTTTATCTATGTAGCCGGCCTGTGACAAAGCTATCATTTTGTTCTTCCTATCCCAAAAGATCTGGATACCGAGAACAAAATTAGCCTCACCCAAGTCCTTCATGTCAAACTGCTTGGTCAACCAAAATTTGACCGATGACAACATCCCAACGTCATTGCCAATTAGCAGAATGTTATCTACATAGAGCAATAGAAAAACCACCTTCCCATTCTTAATGTGTTTGTAAACACATGGTTCATCCACGTTTTGTGAGAACCCATAAGTCTTGATCACTTGATCAAATCTTATATTCCAAGAATGAGAAGCCTGCTTAAGTCCATAAATTGACTTTAGCAGCTTACAAACCTTACCCTCTTGACCTGCGACCTTGAACCCGTCTGGTTGTTCCATATCAATGGACTCATCAAGATAGCTATTCAAAAAATCCGTCTTGACATCCATCTGCCAAATCTCGTCGTCGAGAGCGACAGCTATGGACAAGAGAATCCGGATGGACTTAAGCATGGCTACAGGCGAAAAGGTTTCCTCATAATCGATTCCTTCCTTTTGCGTGTAACCCTTAGCTACTAGTCTAGCCTTAAAGGTTTCAACCTTTCCATCTACTCCTCTTTTCCTCTTGTAGATCCACTTACACCTATGGGTTTTACCCCTTCGAGAAGATCCACAAGCTCCCAGACCTGATTAGTCTCCATAGACTTCATCTCTATGTTCATGGCCTCTGTCTAGAGTCTTGAAACAGCATCCTCCATAGCTTCTGCGTAGGTATAAGGATCCCTATCATGTTCATCCGGTTCAGCCAAGAAGACCTCCCCATTGAACATATACCTTTCAGGTTGACGCCCGATCCTCCCACTACGCCGAAGCCCTTGAGATTGTTGTTCAGGTTTGTTTGGTTTTTCTACACTGATCGGAATGGTTTCGTTCGGAACCTCCGGAGTGAACCGATCACCCCTTAACTCCTCAAGCACCACTTTGCTTCGAGGTTTAAAGTCATCCATGCAACTTTCCTCAAGGAAAGTTGCATCAGTTGAAACCACGACTTTATTTTCCTTTGGGTTATAAAAATAACCCCCTTTAGTCCCTTTTGGAAATCCTACAAACACGCAAACTTTCAAACGTGCTTCCAACTTATTCGGATCCTTAAACAGGACATGAGCTGGACATCCCCATATGCGAATATGGTTTAAGGATGTCTTTCGTCTTGTCCACAACTCGTGAGGAGTTTTAGGGACCGATTTTGAAGGCACATTGTTCAAAAGATAACATGCGGTTTGTAGTGCATATCCCCAAAAGGATAAAGGCAATGATGAATAACTCATCATGGACCGAAGATGTCCAACAAAGTTCTATTCCTTCTCTTCGCTATGCCATTCTGCTACAGAGTGCCCGACGCAGTCAAATGGGATAAAATCTCATTCTCTAACAAGTGTCCCGAGAACTCATCAAAAAGGTATTCCCTACCTCGATCAGATCGAAGTGCCTTTATGGGTCTACCCAATTGCTTTTCTACTTCAGCTCAAAATTCCCTAAACTTATCATAAGTTTCGCTTTTGTGGTGCATCAAGTACACATACCCATATCTTGAGTAATCGTCAATAAAAGTGACGAAGTACTCATACCCTCCTTGTGCCCGGATGTTCATCGGTCCGCAAACATCACTATGCATAAGTTCTAGAACCCCTTCGGCCCTATTGCCCTTAGACCTGTATTGTCTTTTGGTCATTTTACCCTCCAAACAAGACTCACATTGAGGTATAGATTTCACCTTTAAGTGACTTAAAGGTCCATCCCTTACCAACCTTTGAATCCTATTCAGGTTAATATGGCCAAGGCGCATATGCCAAAGATAAGTCTTATTAGAGTGAGAACTTTTAAGTCTTTTTGAGTCATTATCATTTATCTCAACATTAAGCAATAAGTCCATCTTAGGTTTGATAAAATATAGATTATTTTGCATCCATCCAGAACAGATAAAAGATTGGTTTTTACGAATCACCACTTTTTCATTAAAAGATACCATGTAGGAGTCTTTAAATAAAGAAGATACAGAAATTAAATTTCTTTTAAATTTAGGAACATAAAAACAATCTTGCAAAATTAAATTCCTATAATTATCAAAGAAAAGATGGACATCTCCCACTGCTTTCGCTAAGACCAAGGATCCATCGCCTATCTGAAGCGTTAAGTCTTCACGTAGCAGACTTCTCGTTTCTTTGAATCCCTGTAGAGAAACACAAACATGATTAGTTGCATCGGAATCCATGACCCAGATGTCACTTGATTCCTCAACCAAAGCAGTTTCTAAATATAGAAGATCACACCAACCTCCCTTGGAAAGGAAGTCCTTGCAATGCTTCTTTATATGCCCGGCCTTACCACAGAAGAAGCACTTAAGCTTCTTTGGGTTCTTCATCTTCTTCTTCTTCTTGCTCTTGGTAGTAGCAGGAATAGAAGACTTCCGGTTCTTGGCCCGTTGCTTCTTTCCATTCCCTGAGTTGAGATTGAAACCAGAAGCAGCTACCATGTTGGCCTCACCACCAGCAAGAGATTCCCTGATCAGCAGTTTGAACTCCTGCAACTGTTTCATTTGTTCTGTCAAGGTCATATCCCGTCTATTGCTTAAATTAAAAGTAGCTCTAAACGGAATAAATTCCTTAGACAGAGTCTCAAAGGCCATAGTCATCTGAGTTTCAGCATCGATGTCGGCTCCATTGGTTTGAGCCTCAGCTAGGTAACCCATGACCAACATCATGTGCTCCTTTACAGATGTCCTCGGTCTTTGTCTACAGTTTAAGAGTTTTCGAAGTGCCCCTTGCCGCTTTGTTATGGCCTGGCCTCCAAACATGTCCTCAAGATTATCCAAGATCTGCTTCGTAGTCTCATAATCCTGATGTTGAGCCTGCAGCACGTTGTTCATGCTAGCCATAACATAGCAGCGGACTTGATCATTAGCATCTTTCCAGCGATCGTACGCTTAGAATTGCTCATTACTTGAGTCTCCCGTAGGCTTGGGAGGACAAGGGGTTGTCAGTACATATTTCAGTTTCTCAAAGGATAGGACGATGTCCAGGTTCCGTTTCGAATCGTTATAATTCTCACCGATTAATTAGTTTTTGTCAAGTATCGATGATAAAGCATTTTTAGACATTTTCAATCTACAATAAAGAATCATATACCAAATATAAGCAAACATATAATAATAGTTTAGTAAGATAACACAATCATGTAAAATCATACAAATGTATTTATGTGTCAAAACCTTGAAAATATCACAACCTTACAACGATAATTCCCAACTCAGAATTCAACAAGCTTCTAGGGGAGTCATGCCAAATTCAATCAGGAACACAGATTCCCTCTTGATTAATATATGCCAACCAGGACCCATATGATCCAGTATATACTAATAATTGTTTCTTTGGCCATTAATTTTATTAACAGAGCTCCTAGGGGAGGTTAATAATAAAATTAACGTGAGTGTATAACCACCGTTTCAATATTTTATCCATGATTTATAATCACCACCTAGGGGTGTGCAACCATAAATCATACTAAAATACCTTATCCTATCAGTGATCCAATCTGGTACATGATAGAAATCCCTTCCTAGGGGTTGGGACCACCATGTTCTTCCTATGGACCAACGATGGAGGCCTTAGGTCCTCTCTTTGAAAACCTTCTCCCACTCAATCTTTTGAAATCAAGGTTTTATTTTAAAATTATGCATGAACAATTTTAATATGAGCGGCACTCCCTATTCTATATGACATTTATCAATATACTTGGAAAATCATATTATAATGCAGACAAGCAAAGCAATCAAGCAAAGCTACAAGCAAAATAATAATAACCGTAATATTATGGTTCCATCCTAGAGAATAGAAAACTAAGATTACAAGAGAATGATCGAGACATTTATTGATTCTTCATCCTTGAATCCTCAAGCTGTATCCTTCTTCATGTAATACCCATCTTCAAGTCTTCAATCTCGTATGAATCAAATACTTCATATTTCTGGTCATATCTAAATTTAATGTTTTTCAGAATCGTCTCAAAAATAAAATTAAAAATGCACTGGAAAAATTGCACCTTTTCTGGATACTTGGCAGCTCTCGGTCGGTAGGCCGATCTGGGTGATCGGCCTGCCGGTCATGCTTCATCGGCCTATCGACCCATAAGGGTTCGGCCTGCCAAACTGAAAGTTCAGCCTGCCAGCAGAGCCAGCCAATTTCTGTCCCACTGTTGGCCTGCCGGACCACACGTCTGGCTTGCCGAATTGTGACGTCCGGCATGCCGATCGAGCAGTAATCCTTTATTCTAGAAAATATAATTTTAATGCAATTCATCAATTTTATCTTCAACAATTCAAAAACATAAAATTAGAGACTCAGGAAATACCTGGGTACGCCATCATCAATCTTTAAGCTTCGACTTCTCGTTCTGTCTTCTCCAAATAATCATTTAATTACAAAATTCTTACAAATTTAAAATTAAATAACAATTCCTAGACGGAGATGATAGTCCGCCATCTAATTACATGAAAAACTTAGATATATATTCTAACCTCTAAGGAACCATAACCAGTATGAAATAATTAATTAATTAATAATTAAACAATGATTTAATCAACCATAATTAATTAATAAACATTCACCACATAACTCATGACAACATATATATTATATAGAAACCTAGAGTGCCATCTCTCTATAAAATTCAATTCAAGCATAGGAGAGATAAAGATCACAAAATTTATGCAAATATCATGATCACAAACTTGTAAATTTATGTAAAAACCATGGCTCTGATACCAATTGTTGGAAACGCGATGTGCAGTGAAAATTTTAAAATTTTATATCAGAGTAATTTTTAAAACACAAGTTTGACATGCTATATGTATAAATTAAACAGATCTTACTAACCTCTGTGTGTCGAAGAACCTCCGTAACCTGTGTAGAGAAGTAACGTTCCAGAAGAGCCTTAACCAACGGTCTTCTTTGCTATTCTCTATCCACAACCGAAGTGAGTGTGGGCTCACACGTACAGCTCTTCCACCAGTGACTCTTCTTCCAACCAATAGAGAGAACCCAAAGCTAATGTTCGTGATTTGTGAACAAAAGCTCTCAGAGAGTTTTCAGATGCTCACCAGAAGAGTATCACTCTTAATCTCTCAATTGATCTAAGTAAATCATGAGACTCACTCCCTTTTTATAGCCATTGGTCCAGGGGTCAATCCTTATCATATTAGGTCTCAAAAAACTCGAACCAGAATCAAGTTCGGATCAATATCTGATAAGATCCGCTTGAAAACGCGTAATCTTATCTCTCGCTGATCGGCAGAACGAACTTCCGAGAAACAATCTCCGCGAATCTTTTATTTTTCACCTGAGATTCTATAGGATAAAGTCTCAGTTGTGATTCAAATAACCCAATAGAGAAGATATCTGATCAAAACAAATTTTATCAAGATAATCTCTAAGAAAATAAATCAATTCACAATAATTCTACAAGTTTATCTTGATCTAATTTATATAAAATTAAATCAACCGATAAACAGACAAGAATTATCTGATCCAATAATTCAACAAGTTTATCTTAAATTAATTTTGTTAAAAAATTAATTCAACCAATAAACATACATGAATTATTTGATTCTTACAAATTTTAAACCAATCTGATAAATCTGACATAAGTCACCAATTATTGGAAAAACACGTCGTGTCGTTACAGTACTTTGTGAGCTAGCAAAGGGGACCAAAATGGACCTATAAAGTTCAAGCTCATGATAATTATGAAACTCAATATCCCAGATATACATTTCATAATTATCAACTCCAACGCTACTCCACTAAAAGCTTAGAGCTGCACTCTCGAACTTTATAGAATTACGAAGCTCGTATAGCTAAGTATCCATGACATATCATAGTGTATCGTATCCCTATATGAAAATCCATAATCGGCTTAAGGACAAGTTCTGCCTTACCTTCCCGATTATTTTTATCTTACGTTCTATTGTCTTACCATTAGAAAACTTACCATCCAAAGATAGTATACCATTTGGTTACACCTATGTATCCAAATAGTTGAGCGCTCCAGTTTTTCAATTACAGGACAACGCATATAAGAGGATATTATTACTCCTAAAGAGGAGCTATGGATTCCATATCTATGAATAACAAGTCTATGCTATCAAGAGTCATGCCTCCAACGTACCGGCATGCATACCACTATTGAGATGTGGGTGTCACCCTTTGGTACATCAAAGGACACAAGTCGAGATAACGGGCCCACTATTCATCTCAGATTAAGATACAATGCAAATTGACTGTCTAAAGTGAATCGATTTGCTAAGATAGAATTATTAATCCAAATCAGTTCACTTTATGTCCCGTTCCAATACATCGTCACCTATGACAACGTGCCAATGTTTCTATTCACGGAGTCCAACTCCGATGGTCAAGACAAACCATCTCCCATAAGGGATATAGACAACATAACAATCTTTACATGAATAAAGCGCCCAACTTTATTCCCTCGATTGCGGATCATATGTTTTAGACCGTCACCTTAAGAATCGTGTCTTTCGCATAATCAGTCCATCATATGCCTAATTCTTAAGGTTTAGACTGACAGTCTCAGACTACTGTTTGCTTATCATACATTCAACAAATATGAACATAAAGAGGACAAGATTTGATATATATAAATGAATAAATTCTTTATTGATAAAAATGTCTCCAAAATCGTATTACATTTTTACTCCTTAGGGCATACATGTCTAACAGATACAAGCTCCAAAAATACTATTCTAAGCCTATTAAAAGAAGAAAAATAAAATAAAATAAAATAAAAATAAATATAATAAAAACAAAACTAAAGAAATAAAAATATAATAAACTAAAATAAATTAAAATATAACAAAAAGACACAATTAACTAATTTTTATTAAAAATTAAATTAAAAATAAAAACATGATAAAAACTAAAAATTTACTCAAAAACAAACCAAAAACATAAGTTGGGATAACTAAGAAATTCATATTATCAAACTCTCTCATACTCACTCCAACTGCATGTGATTTGTCCTACGCGGCCCAATAAAGCCTCCATATGCCCATGTGTTGCAGCGAATCTTACTCCGCCATGTCGTGTAGCCCAGCTTCACTCCCAATCCTTCGTTGACACGTGGTTAGCATGTCAAAAGCCCTATTGCTTCTCCTCTTTTGCATGCTGGAGTGCAATAGAGAGAAAGGGGAGAGAGCCTTCACTGAGCTATAGTGCCCGAGTTTCAAGACCCCATTTTTGGAGAGAGAGCTGATCCCAAGAAGAAAAATAAGGACAATGAGAAAAAAAAGTAAATATTTAGTTTTATTATAAGATTTATTTTTAGTTTTAGATTTAGCTATTTTATTTTATTCTTTTTTTAAAACACCATTGGAGAGAATTTTAGAGCTACAAAAAGGAGGAATAATGATATTAGGAAAGGAGAAGCTTGGAGCCTATGACATCTTCATTTTGATGAGTTCTTTCATTTTTTTTTCTAAATATTTATTAACAATGGTTGAATTTTTGTGTTATTTATTTTTATTTTCATTTTCATTTATGAATTAAGTTTCTATTCTAGGGTTCTAATGGATCCTTTTAATGGATTTCAATTAATTTTACTCTCTTGGATTGGTGTTTGATTATTGATAATTGTCTACTATATTATGTGCTTAATGCTTCTAGTGATTTGGTTGTTCATTGGGAGAAGTTGTTGGACTTGAATAAACTAGATTTTGGGCCTTAATCAATAATAAGGTAGCATGTGGAATTTGAAATGGGAATATATTTTATTACATGTGCAGTCACTTTGAATGCCTGAACTTAACAAATTTGTGTTAATTAGTTCCTCATAAAAATATAGGAGTTTTAATTAACGTAAATATTCCTATTGGTTTATCAATAAAGATAAGTGGTTAATTTCATAAATTTGACTTACAACCTCTTTTGATTAAAATTAATCACTTAGAGACTAAATTTATGTTAAATGAAGTTAATTACGTGAAAATGGATCCCTAGAGCTTTAGTTTTATTATTTCAGTTTCATTTATATTATTTTAACTTTATTAGTTTCATTTTATTTTCTTTAGTCAATTATTCAAATAATTCTATAGCGAATATAATTTTGATAATTAACAAAAATTAAACAGAATCTCTATGGGAATGATACTTTTCTTATCATTATATTACTTATTTATTTATAGAATATTGTGCTTTTATAATTTTCTAACAAGCAAGGTTTTGGCACCATTGCCAGAGATTGTTTTGTTTAGTTTTGGTTAATATCGATACCAATTAGCTTTAGGATTAATTTGAATCTTTTTATTTTGTTTCATTTTCTTTTGTTTTTAATTTTGTTTGAGTTTTGATTATTTTGTGTAGGCACTTTGAGATGTTTAATTGATAAGTGCTCTTAAGTTTTTTCCAGCAATACTTGGAACCATTCTATAGTGCTTGGTGGAGGTACAAAAAATTTCTAATTAAGTTTTTCTATCACAGTTTTTCTAAGGAGTTCAATTGCAAGCCTTTGTCAATGGCTTATGTGGCATAAAAAGAAATTGGGTGGAATGTGAAGATGGTACCACCAATTTTTACAAAAGAACCGTCAATGAAGCCTATTTGTTATTGGAACATATGGACAAGTTCGACTATATGAATTGGAATTGTTCGTGGACGAAATAAGGTTAGGAGGGCAATTCAAATTGTATGGAGCCATGGTTTGACGCCCAACCTTAAGAGACAAGGAGCAACCTAGAAGTCTAACTTGCTCAAAGTCTTAAGAGGATGTACAAAATGACAAAGGAATCATTGGAAACCATTAGGTGTATGACAGCAACGGTGTAGAAATTAAATGAATTGTTAACATCCACTCATATCACAGATGCTCTAATTGAAGACATTTGAAGAGCCGATACCAAGAGAAGAACACTTGAAGATGTTCAAAGATGATTCTTTAAGTGAGGAAGGGACTCAAGACTTGGTCATGCAAGAAGAATCTTAAGAAGTCTATGGTATCCAACCTATGTTGCCAACTCCGCTCATCAAAGATAATATATATGAAGATCCAATGCGGTTTAAACCTTGTCCACCTACATTACCATAAGTCTTACAGGCCCACTAAGCCCATCATTCGAATCCAGGTCATTTTGGTGCTACGTACTAAAGTTTTTCACATCTTGCCAAGCTTGAGGGCACCGCATCATAAGAACCATATGTGGTATTGTATGACACCTACTATGGCCAAAACCTGCTTTTTGACGAGTATATCTCCAATAGTTAAGCCGATGACTTAAAATCAAGCACTTTTTAGAAGGCAACCCAAGTTTCATAGTTTTTTTTTATTATTTTCTTTGAATTTTAATTAGTTTAAGTTTTAGTTTCTTTCTACTTTTATTCCCTTTTTCTTTTTTCTTTTAAAGAGCAAATGGCAGAGCCAAATAAAGTTAGCGATGCAGGAGGCACCTAAAGAGCTTCAAGGACATCAAGCCATGCTTAAGCACCAACGAGGAGAGTTTTCTTTAAGTTTTTCTATTTTTTGTGCTTTCTTACACATTGAGGATTTTGTGTACGTTAAGGTTTAGGGGAGGGGGTGGATTAAACTTTTTATGTTTTAGTTTTGCATTATAAAAAATAATAAAAAAATAAATAATTTAAAAATTAGAGGTTGTTGTGCTTTCTTTGGTGATTTCTCCCAGACTAATGATAAGAACTATGGTTCAATATGTTGCATAGTTTTTTAAAAAGTGTAAATTTTGTCTAGTTTCTTGAGTTAAGTTTCATTTTAGTTGTGATGATCCACATTGAGTACTATGTCTTGATCTTTGAGTTGTATGTACTTTTAGAGAATGTTAATGTGTTAATGTGATTTTTAAGATCTCCCAAGTCCTAGAATTTGCTTGATTAACTCTCGAGGTGAAATCCTAGACGTCACTTCATCAAGGAAATGACTTAGGCATTTGTTAGACTGTTTGAGCCTTTTTAAGTTAACCTTGACATATTTGCATCCATAATATACCCTTTAGCCTAATTTTCTCTTTCTTTACCCTAGCAACTAAATAATTTCAATATCTGATCGTATTTTAAGGATGTTGGTCTTTCTAGGAATCATATTTGAGCTATGCTAAATTTTAGGAGGATAGGTGGAGTTTCGAATGATGTATTTTGTTTTATATCTTTATTTAAAAAAAAAAAGTGAAAGAAAAGAAGGAAAAAAATGCTGCACCCTTGGTTCATAAAAAAAGAGAGAAAGAAATAAGCTTGGGGATGAGTAGCTAAAAACAAGGAAAAAAAAGAATTGAATAAAAAAATAACATTGTTGACAAAAGAAAGATAATATTAAGTTTAGGGGTGTCACTTGGAGAATGAAATTGAGCTCTACAATAGTTTTAGAATGATTAATGTGCTTAGGGTGCTCTGAGCCACAAATTTTCGCTCATCCTACTCTTTACCTAAGCCAAACATTATAAGCCTAGTGAAGTCCTACAGATCATTGGTTTGTTGCTGGTCTATATTAGTGGAGAGAGAAATAAAAAAGCAAACCTATCAGACTTGTTAATTCATTATGTAAGATTGATGTTAATTTTAAATTTACATAAGTTTATCAAAACTGCATACAATAGAAAGTGAAAAGACTACATACATACACACACGAAGAATCCAATTGGATATGGGACATGCTCTAGGATTAATTACAAAGCTTGATCAACATTTATATCTTTCATTAAGCTATGTTCTTTAGTCAATCTTTGAAGAAATCGTCTGAAATCATTATGTTAGCACAACTTGCCTCTAGTTCATTTTCATTTTTGTTCCTTTTTTGTTTTTGTGCAAGGACTAACAAAATATTAAGTTTTGAGTTGTAATAATTCTATAAAATTAGAGTTATTTGGTACTTAGTTGCATGTATTTTTGCTTTATACTAGGCATTTTAATTTCATTTTAAGCAATTTTGTTTTATTTACATTAGATTACATTTTTATTTTAATTAATTTGATTATATTTGTTTTTAATTTAATTTTGTAAATTTAATTTATTTTTAATTTCTCCTTTAATTATTTATTTTATTCTTAATTGTGTATGTTAAATTAGGTAACAAGGGCTAAAATGTTCTTTCGGGGAAAAGTAGGGCCAAAATTATAAAGAAAATGTAGAAAAAATTCAAAATTGAATTCACACCAAACGAATTCCAATCGTGTGATTTAAAAAGTGACTGTTTAGTTGAGTGGTAAAAACCGTAGTTTCTACCACAAACTCAGTTATAAACAGTGTAAAACTCTCATATGTTACAAAAATAATAAAAAAATTATTATAATATAAAATTTTTATATACTATAATAAAAATAATTATATCCAACGATTCTTACCACCCTTCTAAACATTACATTAACGACTCCGTTAACACTGTCCAATCAGCGCCTCAACGGACTAGGTTGGCGCATGCGCATACACCTCATGCGCAACAAGAACATGTCCCAGCAGACCAACTGGAGCCCCTAGCCTTCTCTCAGCGCGCCACGTGTTCGTTATCACCCTTTAACTCCATCTCATGTGATTCCGTGCTCTGCGGCCCAATGAACCTCCGTACGCCTATGCGCTACAGTGAATCTCGCTCTGCCACGTCGTCCAGCCCAGTTTACTCCCCAATCCTTCGCTGACACGTGTCTATCACGTCGCTTCTCCTCTTTTGCACGCTGGAGTGTAATAAAAAGAGAAAGGATAGAGCCTCCAATGAGCTTCAATGCCCGAGTTTCAAGACCCTATTTTTGGGGAGAGAGAAGCTGATCCGAAGAAGAAAAATTGGGAAAAAGAGAAAAAAAAAAGTAAATATTTAGTTTAATTTTTATTTTATTTCAAGATTTATTTTTGGTTTTAGATTCAGCTATTTTATTTTCTTTGGAAAACAACATTCAAAAGCATTTTAGAGCTACAAAAAAGGACGAAGAAAGAGATTAGGATAGGAGAAGTTTGGAGCTTGTTACATCTTCATTTTAGTGACTTCTTCCATATTTTTATTTTCTAAATTTTTACATATTTTAAGAATGTTGAATATTGGTGTTATTTATTTTTATTTTTATTTTCATTTATGCTTTGGGTTTGTGTTCTAGGATTCTAATGGATTTCAATTAATTTTTGCTCTTTTAGATTGGTATTTGATTATTGATAATTGTCTATTATATTATGTGCAACGCTTCTAGTGATTTAACCATTCATTAGGAGAATGTTGCTGGACTTGAGAGTGAAATAGATTTTGGGTCTTTATCAATAATAGGGTAGCATGTGGAATTTGAAATAGGTATATATCCTTCGTGTATGTACGGTCGTTTTGAATGCTTGAACTTAATGAATTTGAATTAGTTACTTCCTCATAAAAATATAAGGGTTTTAATTAACATGAAATTCCTACTAGCTTATCCGAAGAGGCAAGTAGTAATTTATACATTTAGCTAATTATTTTACTAATAAAAATTAATCATGTAGAGAGTATACTTATTTTAAATGAAATTAATTACGTGAAATTGGATCCCTAAAACTTTAGTTTTATTATTTTAGTTTCATTCATTTTATTTTAATTTTATTAGTTTCGTTTTACTTTTTTTTTTTTTTGAAGTTAATACTACTTTAGCAATTAACAAAAATTAAAAGTATTATCTGCAGGAACGATGCTTTTTTGATCATTAAACAATATAGTGCATTTACAATTTTCTAACAAACAACACCAAAAATAACACATTAAATATTTATTTATTTTTTTAATGACAAATATACCATTGATATTATCATTTATATTGGAGCTAGCCTTGAAGTCATATATATATATATATATATGTTGTCACAAAGTTTCGCGGCCAAAACACCTAAATATAAATATAGAAATGGTAAGCATTGCACCCTTTTGTAGACACCATAATTTGTGAGATTTTTTTTTTTTTGGGTATTGCGAGAATTTTATTTTATTTTTTTCTAATGAAAGAAAAAGATACTGTGGCTTGTCCCAACATCCCAACATCCCAAATCTCAACCTAATCCTCTCCTCTTTTTGTTTTTATATGGGGCGGATGGAGGGCGACGAGTGAGGGGACGCGCCTCTTCACTGCCCATTCCAATGTCTCTGTCAGTGTATCTGAAATGCTATCCATGGTCTGTCCCTCACACCCTCAACCTCTCAAAACCACCACCATTTCCTCCTCCTCTTCTTTCCTTTACCAACAAAAATAATTATCTCTCTTTCTCTTCTTCCCCAGCTCAGAAAAACCTTTCAATCCACTCCTCCGCTTCGCTAACTCCTCTCCTACCTCCCGACTTCACCGCCAACGACCTCCTCGACGCCCTCCGCCGCCAAAACGACGAGTCGTCAGCTCTCCGCCTCTTCGAATGGGCCTCCCGCCAGCCCAACTTCTCCCCCTCTCCTTCCCTCTACCACGAGGTCCTCCGCAAGCTCGCCGACGTCGGCTCCTTCGGGTCCATGAGAACCCTCTTAAACGACATCAAGAAGAAAAACGACGGCCACATTGGCACAGGTACTTTCTTGATCTTCGTCGAGGGCTATGCTAATTTCGACATGTACGAGGAAATTTTAGGTCTTGTTGATTTGATGGAAACTGAATTTGGGGTTAAACCGGACACCCATTTCTATAATTTTTTGTTGAATGTTCTTGTTGAGGGAAACAAGCTGAAATTAGTTGAGGAAGCGCATTCGAACATGGTTAGTAAAGGGATTAAGCCTGATGTTTCGACTTTTAATGTCTTGATTAAGGCACTTTGTAGGGCCCACCAGATCAGGCCCGCCCTTTTGATGATGGAAGATATGATGCCAAGCTACGGCCTCTCCCCGGATGAGAAAACGTTCACCACTATTATGCAAGGGTACATTGAGGAAGGTGATATTAGTGGTGCCTTGAGAGTCAAGGAACAAATGGTTGAGTATGGATGTTCTTGTACTAACGTCACTGTCAATGTCTTGGTAAATGGGTTTTGCAGAGTGGGTAAAGTTGAGGAAGCCTTGGGGTTTATCCAAGAGATGGTGGAGAGTGAAGGGTTTGTTCCTGATAGGTTTACTTTCAATACTTTGGTGAATGGCTTGTGCAAGGTTGGGCATGTTAAGCATGCTTTGGAGATGATGGATGTGATGCTTCAGGAAGGATTCGATCCTGATATCTACACGTATAATTCATTGATTTCGGGGTTGTGTAAATTGGGTGAGATTGATGAAGCTGTGGAGATTCTCAACCAGATGGTGTCGAGGGGTTGTTCCCCGAATACCGTCACATATAACATGCTTATTAGCATGTTTTGTAAGGAGAACCGGGTGAAAGAGGCGGTAGAACTTGCCCATGGTTTGACAAGCAAGGGGATTTTGCCTGATGCTTGCACCTTTAATTCTCTTATTCAAGGTCTCTGCCTGACGAGCAATCATAAAGTTGCGGCAGAGGTCTTTGAAGAGATGAAGAACAAAGGGTGCCAACCGGATGAATTCACATACAATATGTTAATCGATAGCAATTTTTCTAAAGGAAATATTACAGAAGCTTTGAGCCTGCTGAAAGAAATGGAATTGAGTGGGTGTGCACGAAATGTGATCATATACAATACTTTGATTGACGGGTTGTGCAAGAATAAAAGGATCGAGGAAGCAGAAGAGATTTTTGATCAGATGGAACTCCAAGGGATTTCAAGAAATGCAGTGACCTACAACACCCTCATCGATGGTCTATGCCAGAGCAGGAGGGTGGAAGAAGCTTCACAGCTCATGGATCAGATGATAATGGAAGGTTTGCAGCCTGACAAATTCACGTACAATTCACTTCTCACATATTTCTGCAGGGAGGGAGATATAAAGAAGGCGGCAGATATTGTTCAAAGCATGACCTCAAATGGATGTGAGCCGGATATCGTCACTTATGGGACACTTATTGGGGGATTATGTAAGGCTGGTAGAGTTGAGGTTGCAAATAGGCTCCTTAGAACTATTCAGATGAAAGGGATGGTCTTGACTCCACAGGCCTATAACCCCATAATACAGGCGCTGTTCAAGCGGAAGAGAACAAAGGAGGCCATGAGGCTTTTCAGAGAAATTATAGAGAAAGGCGATCCTCCAGATGCGATTTCCTATAAGATTGTGTTTCGCGGCCTTTGCAATGGTGGAGGACCGATTGGAGAGGCTGTCGATTTTGTGGTTGAGATGACAGAGAAAGGATTTGTACCGGAATTCTCATCATTTGCTATGCTTGCCGAGGGGCTTTGTGCTTTGTCCATGGAGGACACCCTCGTTAAGCTTGTTGATTTGGTGATGGTGAAAGCAAAGTTCTCGGACAGCGAAGTTTCCATGATTAGGGGTTTTCTCAAAATCCGTAAGTTTCATGATGCATTGGCCAATCTTGGTGGTATCTTGGATAGCCGAAAGCCTAGGAAATCATCATACCGGTACAGATTAAACTAACATATGTTTCTTTGAATCCAATTTGGACTTGAACTCAATGCAAGGGTTCAGAGGATGAATGTTGTTGGTTTCGCTGTTAGTCTTGGGCAGGTGATCGGATCTTCTTCTAGTTCTAGTGTCCCAACATTTGGTAGAAGAAAATTTATCTCTGTTGAAGAAACTTGACGTTTTTTGTTTTGGCAATATTGTGCAATGGACAGAAGTCATAAAACCACTGCCAGAGGAGGTAACAATTGTCACATCTATGTTAACTCATTCTGTATGTGCAAGAATTATAAATGGATTAACCTGTCTTTTAATCCTGCATTTCTCATCAATAGATTATCTATAATACATCTAATTTGTAGGAAGAGCAGCACTACTCTAGGCTAAACTACTTAGGGCGTGTTTACCAAACAACAAAGGAATGCAATGGAAAAGGTAATAGGATTGGAAATGAAACTAAAATAATAGGAATGAAAATCATTCCCTTTTTAGTGTTTACTTTTGTCCATTTGATGGAGTAATGAGAAACAATTCTATCTACTTTTGGGAAACAATTCTGTTCACTTTTTAGTGGTGACTAATTTAAGAATGGTAATATTTTAAGGTAATTACCCAAATGTCTTTTTTCATAATTATATGACCATTGAATTATAACAATTGAATTTAGATATTTAAGTAAATTTAGCATCCATTCTTTTTGATAGGGAATTAATACCATAGGGATGTGAGTATTGATGTTTATTTTTTTCATTCCCTATATTATGTAGGATCCACAAAACTTATTACTGATTTTGTAAATAGGTTATTGAAAGGACCTTTTCTTGTTGATGCAAAGTAAACGCGCCATTAAAGTAAAAATTTGGAAAACTGCAACCAAAAAAATACTTTGCAGCTGGACAATCAATTGGGCTTAACATAGGACTAGTTTAAAAGCACGTGCACACGCACGGGTGTACTCAAATTGTTGAATTTTTTTAAAACTATATGACTAAAAGTTTGAATTGAAAAACTGTTGCAGTTTAAATCTTTGAGGAAAAATACTATAGCAAACCTATTAGTTTTTTTATCGATTGATTATTTAAGAGAACTATTTTAGTCGAATAATTAGGTAAATAAAAAAAGTTCTTTATTAATACTATAAGTGATATTAAAGCAAATATTTTAGAGAATTGTGAGAAAAATTTAGGTGGGAACATATTTGAGGGTAATGTTTTTAATAGGGACAAATTAGATGGAAGAAAGTACTTCAACGACATATATTTAAAATATAAAATTTTAAGAAAAATGCTTAAAAGGCCAAAAATGAAAAGATAAATTAGTTAGGGAAGAAAAACAAAAAAGGTTGGAAAGCAAAAAAAAAAAAATGCAAAAAGGAGGGCAAAAATGGAAAAAAATATATAAGGAAAAAAAGAAAAAAAGTTTAGAAAAAGAATGAGAGGAACCAAAACACAAGTTTCAACCAAAACCGCACATTTTGGTTGAAAACGGTAGAGCTGCAAGGCTCTGATATATATAGTCACATTTAAAATTATAAAATTTTAAGAAAAATATTTAAAGGACAAGAATGAAAAGATAAAATCTTTAGGGGAGACAAAAAAAGTTGGAAAAAAAAAAGAGAACTGCTAAAAAGAGTGCCAAAGATGAAAAAGAAAAAATATTTAAGGGAAGAAAAGGAAAAAAAGTTAAAAAAAAAAAAGAATTGGAATGGGACCAAAAAGGCTCTTACATATATATATATATATATATATAATAAATGAAATCAGCCCCCCTCTTATTCGTGTATGTTTCTTTGGTTGTTCAGTTCTTGGTAATTGAGAGATCGTTTTCCGTTTTAACAGGTTGCTGAGCATCTTAATAACAGTTACGTTTTATTTTTTTCTTACTTGGAAGCGTTTCTCTTTTTCTCTCTCTCAATTGGGAAAGTGAACAAAAAAAATTAGAAAACAGTAGAAAGAAACACAAGAATTGCCTCCACCACCCAAGCAGGATCACAACACAAAGATGATGTGTTCATCTTTTCATGCAAATTACGTATTTGTTGACCAGTCAAGCATTAAGAAGAACTTCAGTTTCTCCCAAAATAAATGATCACTTGGGATTAAAGGGAGGTCTCGGGTTCAAATCCTGAAAATAGTGTTAGTATTGTATAACGAAAATAATAAACGATCACCTGATATAAGGCAAAGGAGATGTTTATTTTTATTATTTGATTATTGGTTTTAGAAGTTAATTACCAACAACTTAAACACCTGTTTCAAATGTGCAAATTTTCAAATGTTCTGTTTACAAGTTGCTTGTATATATTGCCTTGTAGATATGATATTTGCAAAAGCAAGTGACAATGGATGATCATAATTATAAAATGGATAAGTTATTGGATTACAAGTGAGCGACCGATGTTGAGAATTTGTTATTGGAATTTCGTAATTGCCTTTGGTTCAAGTCTGGCTCTTGAAATTCCCCCCCACACTTTATATTAGTAAAATATGACGTTAAAGTAGAAGAGTCACAGAGATAAAGAATTCCTTTTTATGTTGGGCATCTATTTGTGCAGAAGTATGCAATATAGGGAACGAGTTTGGCTCCCTTGTTGGTTTTGTTTTCTTTTGTTTTTTCTTTGTTTTTTTTTTGGTTTTTTTTGTTGTTGTTGTGTTTATAAGTGTAGTTGGAACTAAAAACTAAAAACACTATAGCATGTGAGAGCTTTATAATATAACATTTGGAACTAATAAGTTCTAACGACATTGTCAAACAAAGCCTGTTTTCTATTTCCTAGTTCACTAATATTGAATGTACCCCATTTCAAGAGCTAGATTAGTGTTGGAAAAAGAGTACGCAGTGGAATTTTAAAAATTTTACAGCAGAGTATTTTTCAAAACACAAGTTTGACATGCTATATGCATAAATTAACCAGATCTTACTAACATTTGATTGCTGAAGAACCCTCGCAAAACGTAAAGAGAAGTAACGTTCCAAAAGAGCTTCAACCAAATGGTGTTCTTTGCTATTCTCTTTCCACGACTAGAGTGAGTGTAGTTTCACACGTATAGTTCTTCCACTAGGTGACTCTCCTTCCAACAAATCAAGAGAACCCAAAGCAAGTGTTCGTGATTTGTGAACAAAAGCTCTCAGGGAGTTTTTCAGATTCTCACCAATAGAGTATCACTTTTAATCTCTCAACTAATCTAAGTAACTTTTAAGACTTACTCTCTTTATATAGAGATTGGTCCTGGGGTCATCCTTATTAGATTAGGTCTTAAAAACTTGAAATAGAATCAAGTTTGGATCAATATCTGATAAGATCTACGTGGAAACGCGTGATCTTATCCTTCGTTGATCGGCAGGCCGAACCACCTGATCGGCAGGCCGAACAGGTCCTATCGGCAGGCCGAACTGTCGAATAAAAATCTCGCGAATCTTTTATTTTTCACCCGAGATTCTATAAGATAAAGTTTCAGTTTTAATTCAAATAACCCAATAGATAAGTTATCTGATCAAAACAACTTTATCTAGATAATCTCTAAGAAAATAAATCAATTCCTAATAATTCTATAAGTTTATCTTAACCTAATTTATATAAAATTAAATCAACCGATAAACAAACAAGTATTATTCGATCCTTATAATTCAACAAATTTATCTTGAATTAATTTTTCATCACAAAATTAATTCAACCGATAAACAGACATGAATTATTTGATTCTTCTAAATTTCAACCAATCTAATAAATCCGACGTAAATTACCAATGATTGAAAAAGCATGTCGTGTCGTTACAGGATGTTGTGAGCTAGCAAAGGCGACCAAATGGACCTCTATAGTTCAAGCTCCCGATAATTATGAAACCCAATATCCCAGATATATATTTTATAATTATCAACTCTAACGCTACTCCACTAAAAGCCTGGAACTGCACTCTCGAACTATATAGAATTACGAAGCTCGTATAGCTAAGTCTCCATGACATATCATAGTGTATCGTATCCCCATATGATAATCTATAATCGGCTTAAGGACTAGTTCTGTCTTACCTTCTCAATTATTTTTATCTTACGTTCCATTATCTCACTATCATAAAACTTACTATCTAATGACAGTATACCATTTGGTTACACCTATGTATCTAAATGGTTAAGCACTCTAGTTTTTCAATTACAGGATAACGCATATAAGAGGATATCATTACTCCTAAAGAGGAGCTATGGATTCCATATCTATAAATAACAGGTCTACGCTATCAAGAGTCATGCCTCCAACGTACCGACATGCATATCACTATTAAGATGTGGGTGTCACCTTTTGGTACATCAAAAGACACAAGCCAAGACAACAGGCCCACTATTCATTTCAGGATTAAAATACAACACAAATGATTGTCTAAAGTGAATCGATTTGCCAAGACAGAATTATTAATCCAATTCAATTCATTTTATGTCCTGATCCAACACATCGTCACTTATGACAATGTGCTAATGTTTCTATTCACGGAGTCCACCTCTGATGGTCAAGACAAACCATCTCCCAAAACGGATATAGACAACATAACAATCTCTGCATTAATAAAGCACCCAACTTTATTCCTCGATTGCGCATCGTATGATTTAGACCATCACCTTAAGAATCGTGTCTTTCGCATAATCCATCCATCATATGCTCAATTCTTAAGGTTTAGACCGACAGTCTCAGACTATTGTTTACTTAACATACATTCAACAAATATGAACGTAAAGAGGATAAGATTTGGTATATAAACAATGAATATATTCTTTATTGATAAAAAAATGTCTCCAAAAACTTATTACATTTTTACTCCTTAGGGCATACATGTCTAACAATCTCCCACTTGCACTAAGTGGTAAATACGACAAATCTTGCATCCCCATAGCTTCCACATGCTTCTCAAAGACTCTGCCAGTAAGTGTCTTCGTAAATGAATCAGCTAAATTATCCTTTGATGCGATCTTGCACACCGTGATATGCCCGCCCTCAACGAAGCCCTTTATCACATGATACTTTCGATCAATATGCTTACTCTTCTTGTGAAATCTTGGTTCCTTAGCATTGGCTACCGCCGCACTGTTATCACAGTACAGTGATACCGCCTTATCCATACCAAGAACTACCTCAAGATCCCCAAAGAACTTGCGGAGCCACACTGCTTCTTTCGAAGCATCACTAGCTACCACATACTCAGCCTCCATTGTTGAATTCGAAGTGCAATCTTGCTTAGCACTTCTCCAACTAACGGCACCGCCGCCCAGAGTAAACACAAAACCCAAGTCGATTTCCTAGAATCCAGACAAGATTGAAAATCCGAGTCAGTGTATCCTAGAGGAGTCAAGTCCTCACCCGAATACACAAGCATATACCCTCGAGTCCTTCTCAGGTACTTAAAAATATGCTTTACCGTAACCCAATGGTTTGGTCCTAGATCTGCTTAAAATCGATTTGCAATCCTGACCGCATAACTAATATCCGGTCATGTGCAAAGCATGGCATACATGAGACTACCTACTGCTGAAGCATAAGGCACCTTCTTCATGTATTCTCTTTCTTCATAAGACTTTGGAGAGTCTTTCTTAGAAAGAGTAACTCTAGACCTAGATGGTTGGCCACCTTTCTTGGAATCCTGCATTGCAAACCTCCTGAGAATTTTATCTATGTAGCTGGCTTGAGACAAAGCTATCATTTTGTTCTTCCTATCCCAAAAGATCTGGATACCAAAAACAAAATTAACCTCACCTAAGTCCTTCATGTTAAACTGCTTGGTCAACCGCAATTTGACCGATGGCAATGCCCCAACGTCATTGCCAATTAGCAGAATGTCATCTACATATAGCAGTAGAAAAAGCACCTTCCCATCCTTAATGTGTTTGTAAACACATGGTTCATCCACATTTTGAGAGAACCCATAAGTCTTGATCACCTAATCAAATCTTATGTTCCAAGAATGAGAAGCCTGTTTAAGTTTATAAATTGACTTCAACAGCTTACAAATCTTACTCTCTTGACCCGTGACCTTAAACCCATCTGGTTGTTCCATATAAATGGACTCATCAAGATAGCCATTCAGAAAAGCCGTCTTGACATCCATCTGTCAAATCTCGTAGTCGAGAGCGGCAGCTATGGACAAGAGAATCTGGATGGACTTAAGAATGGCTACAGGCGAAAAGGTTTCCTCATAATCGATTCCTTCCTTTTGGGTATAACCCTTAGCTACTAGTCTAGCCTTAAAGGTTTCTACCTTTACATCCACTCCTCTTTTCCTCTTGTATATCCACTTACACCCTATGGGTTTTACCCCTTCAGGAAGATCCACAAGCTCCCATACCTGATTAGTCTCCATTGACTTCATCTCTGTGTTCATGGCCTCTATCCAGAGTTTTGAATCAACATCCTCCACAGCTTCTACGTAAGTATAAGGATCCTTATCATGTTCATCCGGTTCAGCGAAGAAGACCTCTCAATTGAACATATACCTCTCAGGTTGACACTCGATCCTCCCACTATGTCGAAGCCCCTGAGGTTGTTGTTCAGGTTTGTTTGGTTTTTCTACATTGATTGGAACGGTTTCATTTGGAACCTCTGGAGTGAATAGATCACTCCTTAACTCCTCAAGCACCACTTTGCTTCGAGGTTTAAAGTCATTCATGTAACTCTCCTTAAGGAAAGTTGCATTAGTTGAAACCATGACTTTATTTTCCTTTAGGTTATAAAAATAACCCCCTTTAGTCCCTTTTGGATATCCTACAAACACGTAAACTTCCGAACATGCTTCCAACTTATTCGGATCCTTAAACAGGACATGAGCTGGACATCCCCATATGCAAATATGGTTTAAGGATGTCTTCCTACCCGTCCATAACTCATGAGGAGTTTTAGGGACTGATTTTGAAGGTACATTGTTCAAAAGATAATATGTAGTTTGTAGTGCATATCCCCAAAAGGATAAAGGCAATGATGAATAACTCATCATGGACCTAATCATGTCCAACAAAGTCCAATTTCTTCTCTCCGCTATGCCATTCTACTGTGGAGTGCCCGACGCAATCAAATGAGACAAAATCCCACTCTCTAATAAGTGTTCCAAGAACTCATCAGAAAAGGTATTCTCTACCTCGATCCAACCAAAGTGCGTTTATAGGTCTACCCAATTGCTTTTCCAGTTCAGCCTGAAACTCCCTGAATTTGTCAAAAGTTTCGCTTTTGTGGTGCATCAGGTACACATACCCATATCTTGAGTAATTGTCAATAAAAGTGATGAAGTACTCATACCCTCCTCGTGTCAAGATGTTCATGGGTCCGCAAACGTCACTATGCACAAGTTCTGGAACCCCTTCGGACCTATTACCCTTAGACCCGAATGGTCTTTTGGTCATTTTACCCTCCAAACAAGATTCACATTGAGGTATAGATTCCACCTTTAAGTGACTTAAAGGTCCATCCCTTACCAACCTTTGAATCCTATTCAGGTTAATATGACCAAGGCACAAATGCCAAAGATAGAGTTATTATCATTCATCTCAGCATTAAGCAATAAGTCCATCTTAGGTTTGATAAAATATAGATTATTTTGCATGCATCCAGAACAGATAAAAGATTTGTTTTTACGAATCACCACTTTATCATTAAAAGAAACCAAGTAGGAGTCTTTAAATAAACAAGCTACAGAAATTAAATTCCTTTTAAATTTAGGAACATTAAAACAATCTTTCAAAAATAAATTCCTATAATTATCAAAATAGAGATGGACGTCTCCCACTGCTTCCGCTGAGACCAAGGATCCATTGCCCATCTGAAGCATGAAGTCTTCATGCATTCATGCAACAGACTTCTTGTTTCTTTGAACCCTTACAGAGAAACACAAACATGATTAGTTGCACCATAATCTATGACCCAATTGTCACTGGATTCCTCAGCCAAACAAGTTTCTAAATATAGAAGATCACACCTACCTCCTTTGGAAAGGAAGTCGTTGCAATGCTTCTTGATATGTCCAACCTTTCCATAGAAGAAGCACTTAAGCTTTTTCGGGTTCTTCTTCTTCTTCTTCTTGCTTTTGGTGGTAGCAGGAATAGAAGACTTCCCGTTCTTGGCCCGTTGCTTCTTTCCATTTCCAGAGTTAGGAGTGGAACCAGAAGCAGCTATCATGTTGGCCTCACCACCCGTAGGAGACTCCCTGATCAGCTCATGTAACTGTTTTATCAGTTCTGTTAAGGTCATATCTCGTTTATTGCTTAAATTAAAAGTAGCTTTAAACGGAATAAATTCCTTAGACAGAGTCTCAAAGACCATAGTCATCTGAGTTTCAGCATCGATGTCAGCTCCATTGGTCTGAGCCTCAGTGAGGTAACCCATGACCAACATCATATGCTCCTTTATAGATGTCCTCGACCTCTGTCTACAGTTTAGAAGTTTCTGAAGCACCCCTTGCCACTTTGTTATGGCTTGGCCTCTAAACATATCTTCAAGATTATCCAAGATCTGCTTTGCAGTCTCACAATCTTGATGTTGAGCCTGCAGCACCTTGTTCATGCTAGCCATAACATAGCAGCGGGCCTGATCATTAGCATCTTTCCAGCGATCATACGCTTGGAATTGCTAATTACTTGTGTCTCCCGTAGGCTCGGGAGGACAAGGGGTTGTCAATACATATTTCAGTTTCTCAAAGGACAGGACGATATCTAGATTTTGTTTCCAATCAATATAGTTCTCATCGGTTAATAGGTTTTTGTCAAGTATTGATGATTAAGCGTTTTTAGACATTTTTAATCTACAATAAAGAATCATATACCAAACATAACCAAACATATGATAATAATTTAGTAAGATAACACAATCATGTAAAAAATCATACAAATGTGTTTATGTGTCAAAACCTTGAAAATATCACAACCTTACAATGATAATTCCCAACTCAGAATTCAACAAGCTACTAGGGGAGTCATGCCAAAATCAATCAAGAACACGGATCCCCTCCTGATTAATATATGCCATCCAAGACCCGTATGATCCAGCATATACTAATAATCGTTTCTTTGGCCATTAATTTTATTAACAGAGCTCCTAGGGGAGGTTAATAATAAAATCAACGTGAGTGTATAACTATCGTTTCAATATTTTATCCATGATTTATAATCATTACCTAGGGGTATGCAAACATAAATCATGCTAAAATATCTTATCCTCTTAGAGATCCAATCTGGTACATGATAGAAATTCATTCCTAGGGGTCGGGATCACCATGTTGTACCTATGGACCAACGATGGAGGCCTTAGGTTCTCTCTTCAAAGACCTTCTCCCATTCAATCTTTTGAAATCAAAGTTTTATTTTAAGAATATGCATGAACAATTTTAATATGAGCGGCACTTCCTAGTCTATATGACATGTTATCAATATACATGGTAAATCATATTATAATGCAGACAAGCAAAGCAATCAAGCAAAGCTACAAGCAAAATAATAAATAACCATAATATTATGGCTCCATCCTAGAGAATAGAAAACTAAGATTACAAGAGAATAATCGAGACATATTATCGATTCTTCATCCTTGAATCCTCAAGCTGTATCATTCTTCATGTATTTCATATCTTCAAGTCTTCAATACCATATGAATCGAATACTTCATATTTTCGGTCATATCCAAATTTAATGTTTTTCAGAATTATCCCAAAAATAAAATTAAAACTGCATTGGAAAAATGACATCTTTTTTTGGAAATTTTCTAGCTCTCGGTCGGCAGGCCGATCTGGGTGATCGGCCTGCCGGTCATGCTCCATCGGCCTGTCGATCAGGAAGATCGGTCTGCCAATCAGGAAGTTCGGTCTACCGATTCATAAACGTTCGGCCTGCCGCTAGAGCCACCTGATTTCTGCCACACTAACGGCCTACCGAACCACAAGTCCAACCTATCGATTGCGACCATCGGCCTGCTGAACTTTGAGGTTCGGCATGCCGACCGAGCAGAAATCTCCATTCTAGAAAATATAATTTTTAAAGCAATTTATCAATTTTATTTTTAACAATTCAAAAACATAAAATTAGAGACTAAGAAAATACCTTTGCGCGCCATCATCATTCTTCTAGATTCGTCTTCTCCGAATAATTAATTAATTATAAAATTCTTACAAATTTAAAAATAAATAATAATTCCTAGACGGAGATGATAGTCTGCCATCTAATTACATGAAAAACCTAGATACATATTTTAATCTTTAAGGAACCATAACAGGTATTAATTAATTAATAAATAATTAAACAAGAATTTAATCAACCATAATTAATTAATAAACATTTACCACATAATCCATGACAACATAAAATTATATAGAAACCTAAAGTGCCAACTCTCTATAAAATTAAATTCAAGCATATGAGAGATTAAGATCATAAATTTTATGCATATAACATGATCACAAACTCGTAAATTTATGTAAAAACCTGGCTCTGATACCAATTGTTAGAAAAAAAGTACGCAGTGAAATTTTAAAAATTTTACATCAGAGTATTTTTCAAAACACAAGTTTGACATGATATATGCATAAATCAACCAGATCTTACTAACCTTTGATTGCCGAAGAACCCTCGCAAAACGTGAAGAGAAGTAACGTTCCAGAAGAGCCTCAACCAACTAGTCTTCTTTGCTATTCTCTTTCCACGACCGGAGTGAGTGTGGTCTCACATGTACAGCTCTTCCACTAGGTGACTCTCTTTCCAACCAATCAAGAGAACCCAAAGCAAGTGTTCATGATTTGTGAACAAAAGCTCTTAGGGAGTTTTTCAGATTTTCACCAATAGAGTATCACTCTTAATCTCTCAACTGATCTAAGTAACATTTAAGACTTACTCCCTTTATATAGAGATTAGTCCTGGGGTTAGTCCTTATCAGATTAGGTCTCAAAAACTCGAAATAGAATCAAGTTCGGATCAATATCTGATAAGATCTACGTGAAAATGCGTGATCTTATCCTTCGTTGATCGGCAAGCCGAACCACCTGATCGACAGGCCGAATAAGTCCCATCGGCAGGCCGAACAGGTCCCATCGGCAGGCCGAACTGTCGAATAAAAATCTCGTGAATCTTTTATTTTCTACCCGAGATTCTATAGGATAAAGTCTCAGTTTTAATTCAAATAACCCAATAGATAAGTTATCTAATCAAAACAACTTTATATAAATAATCTCTAAGAAAATAAATCAATTCCCAATAATTTTACAAGTTTATCTTGACCTAATTTATCTAAAATTAAATCAACCAATAAACAGGCAAGTATTATCCGATCCTTATAATTCAACAAGTTTATCTTAAATTAATTTTTTATCGCAAAATTAATTCAACCGATAAACAAACATGAATTATTTGATTCTTCTAAATTTCAACTAATTTAATAAATCCGACATAAGTTACCAATTATTAGAAAAACACACCGTTACAGGATGTTGTGAGCTAGCAAAGGCGACCAAATAGACCTATATAGTTCAAGCTCCCGATAAATATGAAACCCAATATCCCAGATATACATTTCATAATTATCAACTCCAACACTACTCTACTAAAGCTTGGAGCTGCACTCTCGAATTACATAGAATTACGAAGCTCGTATAGCTAAGTCTCCATGACATATCATAGTGTATCGTATCCCCATATGATAATCCATAATCGGCTTAAGGACTAGTTCTATCTTACCTTCCCGATTATTTTTATCTTACGTTCCATTATCTCACTATCAGAAAACTTACTATCCAATGACAGAATACCATTCAGTTACACCTATGTATCCAAATGATTGAGCGCTCCAGTTTTTCAATTACAGGATAACGCATATAAGAGGATATCATTACTCCTAAAGAGGGGCTATGGATTCCATATCTATGAATAATAGGTCTACGCTATCAAGAGTCATGCCTCCAATGTACCGGCATGCATACCACTATTAAGATGTGGGTGTCACCCTTTGGTACATCAAAAGACACAAGCCACGACAACAGGCCCACTATTCATCATCTCAGGATTAAGATACAATACAAATGATTGTCTAAAGTGAATCGATTTGCCAAGACAGAATTATTAATCCAAATCAATTCACTTTATGTCCCGATCCAACACATCGTCACCTATGACAACGTACTAATGTTTCTATTCACGGAGTCCACCTCCGATGGTCAAGACAATCCATCTCCCAAAAGGGATATGACAATATAACAATCTTTGCATGAATAAAGCGCCCAACTTTATTCCCTCGATTGCGGACCGTATGATTTAGACCATCACCTTAAGAATCGTGTCTTCAGCATAATCCGTCCATCATATGCTCAATTCTTAAGGTTTAGATTGACAGTCTTAGACTATTGTTTGCTTAACATACATTCAACAAATATGAACGTAAAGATGACAAGATTTGGTATATAAACAATGAAAGAAATTCTTTATTGATAAAAAATGTTTTAAAAACTTATTATATTTTTACTCCTTAGGACATATATGTCTAACAATTAGCAGTGTTGTGCAGCTTCGAAAATTCAAGATTTTGCTTATGTTGTCAGTAGAAACTACAATTGTTTAAATTGGAACAATTACTAGAAATCCTTTTTAGAATCTTTTGCCAGACTGTTTCTAAAAGTTGTTTCCTAAGACCACAGATTACGAAATTATGTGGAAGTTCAGCAACATCAATTTCAAATAAGCCTAAGTGACATCCTCAGAAGGATTCAATAGACAAAAAGTCATCGTCTCATGTTCATCTTAGAAGGGTAGTATCGATTTGAGATAAGCAATGACCCGTGATTGGAGAGACGTGTCTCCTGCTCTAATTTTTCTTATTATAACAAGGATTAGTCAACAATATTTTTGGTCAACCATTGAATGTATTTTTTTGGATTATTAAGAACTTAAACTTGTTACCAAGCTCTTAAAGTTTGGAAATTTTGGAGAGAGTTAATCAGATTCAGATATCGTCTCTGAGAATTGGACAACTCATCAACTATTGGAACATGTAGTTTTTACTGAGCATTTGCAACGTGTACATATTTCATCTTTATTCCCCTTTGACTTTGGGAATTTCTTGAATTTAGATTTTGTGTCAGTAATAAATTCCATGGGAATGCATGCTACAATATGTTAATGTATTGCCAGTTGTACAAGTGACGTTAGCTTATGACTTCTATACATTAATACTACTATAATGTCATTAAGATATCAAGTAGGCTATTAGTTGTAAGTGCCAGATTTAAGTCAAATATTATCTAAATATCTTCCTGGCAGGATGAGCACAACAAATTATTTGGACACATGTTTATCACACACATGGTGTAACACATCTAACTAGAGGATCTGTAGTGCAATGTCAAATTGTTGTGTCAATATTCAGTCCATTTGATTCGTAGGTTTGAAACTTTTTTGGTTTAAAATGGAAAGTTTGAAAAGTGTGGTTTAAAAAACGGATTTAAAATCTTGTGAACAAGGGAGGAGGTATTTCTAGATTTCAGAAGAATTTTGGATTCAAACGGTCAAAATCATGGTGTGAAATGGGTCTCAGTTTTTCGTTGCCAAATCCAATTCAAAGGAGAATTTTGGTTTGAACAATACGAACTGTCCAACCGAACAGACTCACTATATTTTAACATTTGATTAGAAAAATCACTCTCAAATATAAATATTATTTTTAGTATTATATTTAACATATGATATTTTTGGTGCTAAATTTAGAAACAAGTATGGCATATGATCCCTTTCCTCTTAACAAGCAAGTATTTTCAGGTACTATGGTCATAACACTGTAACAAGTAACAACTGGGATCAAAGCAAACAAACATGTCTCAAGTTCAAGCTTATGGGACCCACTTTGTGTCGCGCTTTGATTGCCACTAAAGGCTATGGTTGTGGAAAATTGATTTTGTTGATTTCGGCCAACAAGGTTAATTTCTGTTGCAGTCGCTGTACTCTCTTCAATTTTGTTGAAAATACGGAGAACCGGCTTCAACTTTTGGGACCAAAGCTGTCTTCATCTTTTGCTTTGAAATTCTAATGGTATGAATTTTCAGCTGTTGCTTGGTGCATACAAAGTTGAAAAAATTCTTTGATTCGTACTATGCAATTTAGATTGAGTTACGTTTATATTATTCTAACGTGATATGATGGTCTAAAGTTGTGTGAAGTTGTTCAAGATCGAGAAGATACATTATTTTAAAAAACACAAAAATGTAAAAATTTATTGGCTTTATAGACCGTTTGGTACTTCAATAGCATGTGGAAATTTTATATTGCAATAATTTTTTGCTTTTTATTGTAATTGTTAAGAACTTTATATTTTTTACAATTACAACGGACGAGTTGAGGTTGAAGTGCCAGATGACACTTAAACCGTCCTCTCAACTACGGCCTATGTTCTGTTCAAACAGAGCATGCCAACAAAAAAAAAAAAAAGCAGAGGCAGCAAGTAATTAGCATTTATTGTCAATATTCTCGGCACATTAAGACAACCTACAACTTGTCTAGACCTTGTGATACATTAATATAATATGGATTGGCTGTTACTCATCATGCAAGCCCAAAAGTCAAAATTTATCACCTTAATTTGTCAATTTTATTTCTTAGGAAAAAAATATTAATAAAAAGAGAAGCATAAATTTCTTACACATCTTAGCTGGAGTGCCGTGAACATTATGTATTTCTTTTCCATTTTTCAACACACTGTGTGTAATTTTGACGATGGACTTAACAGGTTGTGGCGGGGTCAAATTTTTTTTTTTTGGTCATCTTGGATCCATTTTTTCATTTTTCCTGCAGGTGCAATGCCAGCTGAAGAGGGTCATTAGAATATGTTGAAAGGAATCACATAGAAGAAAAGCTTTTTATTCATCAGATTTTCATTTCTGCCTTGTGGCTCTTTACATTTATGGATTATATAGATTATAAATAATAATTTTTTGTTGACACTCTTAATCTCTTGAAAAGTGAAACAAAAAATGAGCACTCTATGGTTGCATTGCATATGATGTTTCCGTACGTGTGAAAGACTCTTCTGTACACTTGGCTTGGCTTGGCTTGGCTTGGCTTTGTTTTTGTTTTCCTGTCTCCGTTCATCAAAACACAAAAGAATAGTAGTCTTCACTTGGGGTCTTCTATAATCCTTAGGCCGAAAAGAAGTACAAGGTGGAGATCCTCTCTCTCCTTTCCTTTCTCTCTTTTGGCAAGCAGCACTATAGCACATGCTTTTTTTTTTCTTTCTTTTTTTTTTAATTTTGTGTGTGAGTGTCTTTCTCTTTCTGTCTCTTTGGACTCTTTTTCTGTTGTAGCAAATGATTTTTTGTATCCATATATGGAAAGTTTGGCTCAAGTTGGGAGCGACTCTAATTTGCTTGCTTGGTCGCTTGGTTGTTGTTTGGCATTATGGCATGTTGTTCAACTTCTTGTGAGAGTTGGGATGTAATATGATGGGCAAGCCGTTCTGGGGAAGAGCAAAAGGACCATACTGAATCCCATTCTGTGCACCCACTACAGACCATCTGCAACATATTCAATAAATTATGACTATGTCACAACTCACAACACAACTAGCCGCCACACGCCAAAACTTTTATTTCTATTTTTAGAAACATCATACGATGATACAACATTATAGCATAGTAATCAGATTTTTTTTAAATGTGATATAGGATACCATTTCAAGAAAAAAAAGCAAGAATACAGTTGTATTTTTACTTTTTGCTATGTGACACTTTTGCGTCACTAAAATGTATATATGAAAAATCATTTTCATTCTATAAGTTTAAAATCCCACCATTTACGTAATTATGAGTTCTATTTTAGTATATGTGTATTTTTTAGATTATATTTTATTGTTTTGTTATGTATTTTATAATTTTGTTCGTAATAAGATTATAAGGTTATATATTATACACGATGTGCAGCAGTGCTTACCGTCCTAATAGTAAAAATATACATTTACTTTTTTACGAACCTGTAATTTGTGGTGAGATGGTGGAGAAGGACGAGCATCTCCAGCTTAGCTAATTCATTCCCTGGACATGCGTGGGTCCCATTTCCAAATGGCATGTATGTGTTGGGTTTGGGCGCAACCTGTTCAAGGTCCATCGTAACAAAATGATTCCAAATTAGGTAAAAGGCAAATGAAGGGAGGACACCCACTCAGACCGAGTATCGATATCCATCTCAAAAAAAAAAAAAAAAAAAAAAAAAAAAAAAATCACACACACACACACCCTTTTTACCTTAAATCTGGAAGGATCAAATTTCTCAGGCTCTGGAAAGAATTCTGCGCTGTGATGGATGTTTCTGAAAAGTGGCAATACTTTCCAGCCTCTGGGTATAAGATATCCTGTAAATTTTTTTTTTTTTTTTTTTTTTGGGTGGAAAACAAGTTAAAATGAGTGTTTTAACTTGACCCCTTTTAAAAAAGGAAATTATGAGGGGAGAAAGTGAGATATAAGAACTGACCCTCGTATTCAACATCTTCCACAGCTTCTCTGAAAGTAAAAGATAAAACTGAAGCAACTCTAAGAGTCTCTTGGATAACCCTGGCGGTCATCGGCATCTTCTTGGTATCTGCCCAATTCAGAACCTTATCTTCACCACTCTCTTTTTTACTCTTCAATATGGACAGTTGCTCTTCCTGTCCAAGTCAATAATTTAAAAAAAGAAAAAGAAAAAAAAGGGCCCCGCAAGTTAAGACCCATTCGGTTATGAGCTGTATTAGTAATTAGCAGTTGGAAAAGGAGAGAGATTCTTACGGTCACAGCTTCAAGAACACTGGGGTTCTCTCCGAGGTACTTGACGATCCAAGTCAAGACGCTGGCGGTGGTATCGCAGGCGGCGAAGATTACGCCGATGACGTTGTCGGCGATTTGGTCGTCGGTGAGGCCTTCTTTGTCGCCCATGAAGGAGGAAAGGAGGTCGCTGTGGCATTTGTCCTGCTCGGCCTGTCTTCTAGTGGAGATGATTTTGGCCAAGATCTGCGACAACTCCTTTCTGGCCTTCATGGCTTTGTGAAAAAGTGTGCCTGGAAAGTTTATGGGCATGGAATTGTACCCTTTCTCTAGTATGAAGTAGCACCTCTTCAAATCCTCCCTGTATAGCTCTTGCTCTTTTCCGAGTATCGAAAGCAGTGCCACGTTAAATGCAAACTGCAATAGTCACGTAAAACTTATGTTTAGGGATCAAGTCAGTTGTAGTTCACTAGTTCTATTACGGTTTAAGGAAAAAACAAGGACAAAGAAAGGAGGGAGCTCTGTTTTTTTGCTTCCTCTGTTTTTGTCATAAGCTCACCGTCTTCATTTCTTGGAAGGTGTTGACCAAGCGGCCTTCGCAGGCCTGGAGTGAGTCCTTGGCAATGGTTTCGATGTCAGGGATGATGTTCTTGACTGCTTCGGGCATGAAGGCGCGAAGGACGAGCTTCCTCAACTTGTTGTGGTAGTCTCCTTGGTGAAAGAAAATGGCTTGTTTGCCCAACATCCTCTCTTTGCTGGCGGGGAATGTGGGCTTGAAGAGTTGGGATCTTGTGACAAGCACGAATTTTGCGGCCTCCGGGCTCGAGATCATGACACAAGGGCATCCCAAGATGTGGGTCTTGAAGATGGAGCCATACCTATAATTCAAAAACAATCCATACCATTTAGGAAGACTTAATTGGAAAAACACAAAGAAAGTGGCTTGTTTAGTTAGTGAAAGTAGTATCATATTATTAGTTGAGCAAAAAAGGAATACCTCCTCTGTTTTGAGGCAAAGAAGACATTTGGGTTTTGGGAGTAGAGTTGAAAGGTCTCCCCTATATATGGCCAACCCAAAGAACCCGGTGGGAGCGGCAAATTCACACGGTTGGAAGGGAAGGATTTGAGGAGGAAACGAATTAGAAAAAAGATAAAAAAGCAGGAAAAAGCAAAGAAGAAGCAGAGGAGAAGAGAGAATTCCATTTTGAGTTGATAGAAACTTAAAAAAGGAGTAGTAAAGGGGAGTGATAAGAAGTGGCGTGGTTAGGCTATTTATAGGCCTATGACAAGAGACTTCAAAAAAAAAAAAAAAAAGAGAGGGAAGGAAACAAGGAAGAAAGAGAGGAGAAAGGCGAGAGCTTTCAATTACAGCTCAAATCCTATAGAGGAATCTCTATTCCAGCTCATTTCTTGGCTCTTCTTTCCTTACTACTAATACTACTGCTATTTACTCGTTTGGAGAGAGCACAAGTCGGAAGCAGTCTCATAAAGAGCGTGTGGGGGAGAGTTAGGGACTAGGGGAATGGGTTGACCGTGTAAATTTTTTGTTTTCTTTTATTTTTTTATTTTTTTCCTCTTCTTAATATGAATTTTATTTTTAGAATTTATTAAGAGAATTTGTATTTATATATGAAGATTACATATGAGTATGAGAGTAAAGCATGACTCGGATAGAAGGATTATTTAATTGAATAGTGAGGAATAAACATGTCATAGAACCAAAGGCGTCCCTTGAGCTTCGCAAAAGGGAACTTTGGCTCTGTCCCTACTCAGCTCTCCCAAGCTTTACTATTTTTGTTCTTTTAAACACTAGGGCGATCTGTCGGCCTTTTCATCCGTACATTATACTACACCACAGCCATTGTACGCAATTCTTATTTTGCTAACAAAGCGTAAGCACATGTGTTCTCTCTCTCTCTCTCTCTCCCTCTCCCTCTCGCTCTCTTTCAAATATTTTTTAAGGAAAAGAGTAATTGGAAAATAAAGAATTAAGCAAGATGGTAAGAAAAACCTCTTATGAGTGATACAACGGTCAGGATGCCTTTCTGTTGGACTTGGAGGCGCCTGTAACAGTGCGCTGCCTAACAGTCAATACCGGGTTTTTATCTGGAGTAAAATCCAATAAAAGGTTGAGTATCATTTTCAAAATATTATAGAATATTTTCAATATCTTCAAGGATGGAGTGAATATCTCCGCTAAATTATGAAGAAGATACTTTTCTATAGTTTGTGTTCCCTCTTTTTACTGACAAGTGTGATAGCTAAGGCACAAAGGAGCTGTACGGGAAATTTCTGTCACATCTCTCTCTTGTGTTTTTCTATTGAGTTCTTGAGCATGAATTCTTGTAGTTGTTTGAGTAGTATTGTGTAATAACGACTCATACGGTGAGCAATCGAGAATGAAACCGTGATCGTGTTCGTAAAAGATTGTGATTTGGAGCAACGAGAACATGTTTGTGACTATAAACTATCGTGAGGTTTTCTATGACGATTCCCAGATCAATGTGGAATTGGAGATTGGACTCTACATCATCGTAGACACTTTTGCATATGTACCCGGTAGGTTTTTCATTCTTTGGTATTAGACCAAGGTTGTGGTAGTCTCCACATTCGATGTAAGATTATGAATTATGAATGAGAGAGGTACACTAAAAGCTAATCATGTAAGCTGCCGTTTTTGTGATATTTCTTAAGATTTTCATGTCTATTTTTTCTGCTCAATGTTTGAATCTAATTTTGATGTTTATTTTCCTACCAAAATTTTAGATCTTATTGCTGAATGGTTAGAGAGAAACATAGAGTTAAACTTCCGAAGGCCATAAACTTCGACAGTATTTTTTAATGATGTCTTTCTAGATGTTGTTGGTTTTTTCATAGAACAATTTTTGCAATGATATGTCATTTGCTTGAAATAGATTCCGGATGAGAGATTTATGACCCTTTTTGTGTCTTTTCTGTGAAGATTCCCAAAAATTGGGGTTTTTGTTCTTAATCGAACTATGAAATTCTTACCCTCGCTTCATAGAGTGTGAGTCCCACTCACCAATTTAGGGACGAAGTGAGGCGCCTCTCGGCGTGGCATTTGGACGTCGACAATGTGACTATGATAGATAATGGCTAAAAAAAAACTATGCTGGCGATGGAAATGGTGCATAAGCAACACTCTATTGTTGTGTGCATGACTACTAAGCATCCCTGGTGCCAAGCTGCTGCACACCAGCCGTGCCACGATGCGCACAGCCAAAAGGCCTATTTAGGCTTATTGGTGTGATGCCTAGGTGCTGACCGGGAATTTTCAAGCCAGGCTCAGTGTGGCCCAACGACTTGCATGAGTCCAATGTGCCGGGTAGCCCAAGCGAACCTAGGCCACGCCGAGGCAACCCAGCCAAGCCTAGGGGGTTGTTTTTTCAACCCTTGTTCGTGACCCAAAAATTTTTTAAAAAAATTAAATTCTAGAATTACAAAAATGCATTTTTTATATTGATGATAAATCTATAATTGCATATTTTTTTGTGTTTTATTTATTTATAGAATATCTATTAATAATCTGCCATGCAATATGTGATATTGAAAGTATACATGTACATGTTATTTTTGGAAAATTCTTGTTTATATTTTTGACAATATTTCTTGGGTGGCGTTTATTATTTTTCAAGCTCTAATTACAATTGCTTACTGGAGTGTGCTTAGATCATTTTGAAATAAATTTGAAATTGTGATTGATTTAGTTATTTGTAATGCATGTTTAATTGCACATAATTATGTTATTTTTGACATGTTAGAAAGATGCTATGAATATCACATTTAGTAGGCCATAGGAGAGTAGAGAATAAGAAGAAAATAATCTCCCTTTATGAAGATTTTGTATGTAGGATAAATTGAAATTGTAATGTAATGCCTATAAGTAGGAGATAACTCAGGGTGTAGTAGACACCCTAAAAGCATGAATGACTAAATTTTAAGAATTGTTATTCTATATTCTTTTTTATTACGATGGTTATTCCATCAAATCATATCCTAAAAGATTTCAACTGCATGCTAGTTAAGTGGGAGATGAGAGATGAAGGCGGTTAAATGCACAAGTTCAACGTCCACCTCTATGGACTAACCTAATAAATTCAATCATTCATTCAAAATATGATTGCAAGTTTTTCAAAGCTCTGATTCTCGTGGACCCATCATCAATTACTTCAATTTTGGAGTCTCATTTTCCGCCTCGTACTAATGTTCAGCTAAACCGCATGGAAACTCTAATAATTCACGCAAACTTATACTATGCCATCTCCTTCCTGTCTAATAATACAAACACCAATATCTGTACAGCTTTGTCCCAACATCAAACTCAAATGAATGAATATAAAGAACAGACGTGTACCAAGTTTCAATATCAAACACCCAAATAGTTACACCAAGCACACACATGGATATTGAACAAAATTTCTATAATCAATGGAAAAATTTAATGGCGATTGAATCCAAAAACCTATAGCACTACCGCCACACAAAAAACAGCTAAGAAACAAAATTAGCATACTAAAAACACAACCTAACACTAAAAAACAAGATAAAAATCACAATCAATGTAAAAACACTTAACTTACAAACCATAGTACAGAGCCAAATAAAAGAAAAATCCTGAGCACCATTGACAAAGCCTCTGATAATGAGAAGAAACAACAAAAAGATGCTAGTGTAGCGGCTCGGGCAGTAAGATTAAAATTGATAAATTAAGTTCAAACAAGTTAAGTAGCAGCTAAGGTAGCTAGGCCACCCTAGCTAGAGAAAGCAATAGAATTTGAGAGACGCACTCGCCATTGTGCATATTAAACCCCTAAAAGAACTTAGTCACCCAATATTAGACGCACCAAGATTGACGTTCCGAACAAAGGCTTCCATCTTCAACCCTACCTTCCAATATTAGTCACCCCAAAGAAAGCTCCATGCTGCACACCTCCATCACCACATAGAAGCTCATAGCCCGACGTGCAGGAAACTAGATTTCAAGGCCTAGCCTAACAATATTCCCGAAAGAGGCCCTAGAGCTTTAACTACCCCTCTCTCTTCAGACCTCTCGATATCGAGATTTTTTTTGTCTTTCTCAAGTTTACTAATGTGTCGTATGGTTTGCGTTTTTAGAATGTTTTAAGTGGTTTTGAACCTATGAGCTGACAAAAATAATCGTTTAGTAGGCGCAATAAAGAAGTTCAAAATAGTGAGAATCGTTTAAAATGTGCTAAATTGTCAATTTTGAGAACTTAAGCCCCCTTAAATTCTAACGGTTTTGAAAGACTTTTTATAGTAAAAACTCTTCATACTCTCATTTTTCTTTAAAAAATATAGTTTTCTAAACATCAATTCTCCGATGTAATGTTTTATTCTTGTTTTAAACTTTTACATTCCAAACGTCTGTTTAAAACTATAATTTAAACCATATAGGTTCAAAAATACCAGTTCAACTATAAAGTCAAAACCATACCATTTAAAACCCGTGTACTAATTGAACCCTAATACTTTTTTTAACGTTGTTTCTGTGACTTTTGCATCATTTTTAAACCTCCTCTTTGCCATAGAACTCGCTTTCTTCTTGCCAAGCATCAAACTCATATTTTTCTTTTCACGCATTTATTATATCACCACGCACCAAGAAGTCAGGCTGACCTTATTGTACCCTATATGTACTACTAAAACATATGGACCTATTAATTAATGAGCAACATATGTAGGCAATACCCCCCATTGTATTTAGGATGAAATATTTGGCTTAAGCGTCTCCAATATTGAATTATCTTTTACATTTGACTAAATTTTTAAGGCATGTTTGTCAAGCCGTATTAGCACTATGTTTTGTATTATTTAAAAATAATACAATGTTTGGTGACATCTATGTATTGTACTATTTGACATGAGATCAAAAATTAATACAATACAAGTCGTGATATCAAATGCTATAAAAAAAAAAACTCGTATTAGACCGTATTGTATAATTTAAACCAAAAATGCGTATCAATTAAACAATCAAATATTTAAAATATATTAAAAATTGCAATAGAAGTTGAAGTTTTAGAATGAGATTCAAGACTGGGGTCTAGGGTCAGGATTTGAGACTGAGGTCAAGATCAGGATTCAGGACTGGTGTCGGGGGTCAAGATTCAAGGATGAGATTTAGGACTAGGGTTGGGGTTGGGATTCAGGACTAGAGTCTAAGGTTGGGTAAAATTTGTTATTCAAGACTAGGTTCACGGTCAAGATTTAGAGTCGGGGTCAAGATTTGGAACTGAGATCAAGATTTGATATCAGGGTTGAGAACGAGATTTGGGACTATGGATCGGGGTCGAGATTCACAACAGGGTTAGGGTCGGGGTTGGGATTAGGAGTCGAGATTAGGGGTTGGAGTTGAGGTTGGAATCGGGATTCATGACAAGAGTCGAGATTGATGTCAAGGTTGAGGCTAGGATTCAGGCTGGGGTCGAGGTCTAGGTCTAGGTCGGGGTCGGGATCTGGGCCTGGGTTGAGGTTAGGATTTTAGGTTGGGATTCAAGACTGGGGTTAGGACTAGGGACTAAAGTAGGGTCGAGACACGGGACGGGTATCGGGGTTGAGGTTAGGGTTAGAATTCTAGGTCAGGATTTAAGACCAGGATCAGAGCAGGGATTTAGGGCTGGGATTAGGGACCAGTGTTGTGGTTGGGGTAAGGATTCGGGATTGGGGTCAGAGTCAAGATTCAAGATTAGGGTCGATATTCTAGGCTAGGATTTAGGACAAGGGTTGAGGTTAAAGTCAGAATTTGAGACCGAGGTTGTGGTCGGGATTCAAGATCGGTGTCAAGATTCGGGTCAATGTTGGGATTCGGGGTCGAGATTTAGGAACGGAGTCAAGGTCGGGATTCTGGCTCAAGATTTAGTGCTAGGATCGGGGTTGGGATTGGGGACCAAGATTGGGGTTAGGAATCAGAGTTAGGATTGGGATCGAGGTCAGGATTTAGATTTGGGGTCAGGATTTGAGACCAAGGTCGGGGTCGAAGTCAAAGTTAGAATTCAAGACGAGGTCGCGGTTGAGATTCAAGGTCGGTATCGAGATTTCTAGTTAGGATTCAGAACCAGGGTCGAAATTCAGGGTTGGCGTCAGGGTTGGAATTTGGAATCAGGGTTAGGGCCAGGATTTGGGACCAAGGTCAAGATTGGGGCCAATGTAAAGGTCAGGATTTTGGACAAGGGTCAAGGTCTAAGTGAGGATTTAGGGCTGGGGTCAGGGTAGCTGTCGAATTCCCCAAATCCTGACCCTAACCCAGATTTAGTCATGAATCTCAACTCTAACCCCAGTCTCAAATCACGACATTGAATCCTGTGTTGGAAACAAAGTGCGCAGCGGAATTTTTAATGTTTTTTCATCAGAGTATTTTCCAAAACACAAGTTTGACATGTTATATGTATAAATTAAACAGATCTTACTAACCTCAGTGTGCCGAAGAACCTCCGCGACCTGTGTAGAGAAGTAACGTTCCAGAAGAGCCTCAACCAACTGGTCTTCTTTGCTATTCTCTATCCACAACCGGAGTGAGTGTGGGCTCACACGTACAGCTCTTCCACCGGTGACTCTCCTTCCAACCAATAGAGAGAACCCAAAGCTAGTGTTCGTGATTTGTGAACAAAAGCTCTCAGGGAGTTTTCAGATGCTCACTAGAAGAGTATCACTCTTAATCTCTCAAATTGATCTTAGTAAATCATTAGACTCACTCCCTTTTTATACCTATTGGTCCTTGGGGTCAGTCCATATCAGATTAGGTCTCAAAAATCGAAACAGAATCAAGTTCGGATCAATATCTGATAAGATACGCGTGAAAAATGCATAATCTTAATTGTCGCGGTCGGCATGCCGAACTGTGTGATAGGCAGGCCGAACTTTCTGATAGGCAGGCCGAAATGTCGAGAAAAAATCTCCGTGAATCTTTTATTTTCCACTCGAGATTCTAAAGGATAAAGTCTTAGTTTTGATTCAAATAGCCCAATAGAAAAGATATCTGATCAAAACAAACTTTATCAAGATAATCTCTAAGAAAATAAATCAATTCACAATAATTCTACAAGTTTATCTTGTTCTAATTGTCCAAAATTAAAACAACCGATAAACAGACAAGAATTATCCGAACGCCATAATTCAACAAGTTCATCTTGAACTAATTTCTTACATAATTAATTCAACCGATAAACAGACATGAATTATTTGATTCTTATAAATTTTAAACCAATCTGATAAATCCGACATAAGTCACCAATTATTGGAAAAGCACGCCGTGTCGTTACAGGATTTTGTGAGCTAGCAAAGGGGACCAAAATGGACCTATAAAGTTCAAGCTCATGATAATTATGAAACCCAATATCCCAGATATACATTTCACAATTATCAACACCAACGCTACTCCACTAAAAGCTTGGAGCTGCACTCTCGAACTTTATAGAATTACGAAGCTCGTGTAGCTAAGTCTCCATGACATATCATAGTGTATCGCATCCCCATATGATCATCCATAATCGGCTTAAGGACAAGTTCTGTCTTACCTTCCCGATTATTTTTATCTTACGTTCCATTGTCTCACCATTAGAAAACTTACCATCCAAAGATAGTATACCATTCGGTTCCACCTATGTATCCAAATGGTTGAGCGCTCCAGTTTTCCAATTACAGGACAACGCATATAAGAGGATATCATTACTCCTAAAGAGGAGCTATGGATTCCATATCTATGAATAACAAGTCTACGCTACCAAGAGTCATGCCTCCAACGTACCGGCATGCATGCCACTATAGAGATGTGGGAGTCACCCATTGGTACATCAAAAGACACAAGTCGAGACAACGGGCCCATTATTCATCTCAGGATTAAGATACAATACAAATGATTGTCTAAAGTGAATCGATTTGCCAAGACAGAATTATTAATCCAAATCAATTCACTTTATGTCCCGATCCAACACATCGTCTGTTAGACATGTATGCTCTAAGGAGTAAAAATGTAATACGTTTTTGGAGACATTTTTATCAATAAAGAATTTATTCATTTATATATACCAAATATTGTCCTCTTTACGTTCATATTTGTTGAATGTATGATAAGCAAACAGTAGTCTGAGACTGTCAGTCTAAACCTTAAGAGTTGGGCATATGATGGGATGATTATGCGGTAGACACGACTCTTAAGATGATGGTCTAAAATATATGATCCGCAATCGAGGGAATAAAGTTGGGCGCTTTATTCATGTAAAGATTGTTATGTTGTCTATATCCCTTTTGGGAGATGGTTTGTCTTGGCCATCGGAGTTGGACTCCGTGAATAGAAACATTGGCGCGTTGTCATATGTGACGATGTGTTGGATCGGGACATAAAGTGAATTGATTTGGATTAATAATTCTGTCTTGGCAAATCGATTCACTTTAGACAATCATTTGTATTGTATCTTAATCCTGAGATGAATAATGGGCCCGTTGTCTCGACTTGTGTCTTTTGATGTACCAATGGGTGACTCCCACATCTCTATAGTGGCATGCATGCCGGTACGTTGGAGGCATGACTCTTGGTAGCGTAGACTTGTTATTCATAGATATGGAATCCATAGCTCCTCTTTAGGAGTAATGATATCCTCTTATATGCGTTGTCCTGTAATTGGAAAACTGGAGCGCTCAACCATTTGGATACATAGGTGTAACCGAATGGTATACTATCTTTGGATGGTAAGTTTTCTAATGGTGAGACAATGGAACGTAAGATAAAAATAATCGGGAAGGTAAGACAGAACTTGTCCTTAAGCCGATTATGGATGATCATATGGGGATGCGATACACTATGATATGTCATGGAGACTTTGCTACACGAGCTTCGTAATACTATAAAGTTCGAGAGTGCAGCTCCAAGCTTTTAGTGGAGTAGCGTTGGAGTTGATAATTGTGAAATGTATATCTGGGATATTGGGTTTCATAATTATCATGAGCTTGAACTTTATAGGTCCATTTTGGTCCCCTTTGCTAGCTCACAAAATCCTGTAACGACACGGCATGCTTTTCCAATAATTGGTGACTTATGTCGGATTTATCAGATTGGTTTAAAATTTATAAGAATCAAATAATTCATGTCTGTTTATCGGTTGAATTAATTATGTAAGAAATTAGTTCAAGATGAACTTGTTGAATTATGGCGTTCGGATAATTCTTGTCTGTTTATCGGTTGTTTTAATTTTGGACAATTAGAACAAGATAAACTTGTAGAATTATTATGAATTGATTTATTTTCTTAGAGATTATCTTGATAAAGTTTGTTTTGATCAGATATCTTTTCTATTGGGCTATTTGAATCAAAACTGAGACTTTATCCTTTAGAATCTCGGGTGGAAAATAAAAGATTCGCGGAGATTTTTTCTCGGCAGTTCGGCCTGCCGATCAGAAAGTTCGGCTTGCCGAACTGGCCAGTTCGGCCTGCCTATCTCACAGTTCGGCATGCCGACCGCGACAGCTAAGATTACGCGTTTTTCACGCGTATCTTATCAGATATTGATCCGAACTTGATTCTGTTTCGATTTTTGAGACCTAATCTGATATGGACTGACCCCAAGGACCAATAGGTATAAAAAGGGAGTGAGTCTAATGATTTACTAAGATCAATTTGAGAGATTAAGAGTGATACTCTTCTAGTGAGCATCTGAAAACTCCCTGAGAGCTTTTGTTCACAAATCACGAACACTAGCTTTGGGTTCTCTCTATTGGTTGGAAGGAGAGTCACCGGTGGAAGAGCTGTACGTGTGAGCCCACACTCACTCCGGTTGTGGATAGAGAATAGCAAAGAAGACCAGTTGGTTGAGGCTCTTCTGGAACGTTACTTCTCTACACAGGTCGCGGAGGTTCTTCGGCATACTGAGGTTAGTAAGATCTGTTTAATTTATACATATAACATGTCAAACTTGTGTTTTGGAAAATACTCTGATGAAAAATTTTAAAAATTCCGCTGCGCACTTTGTTTCCAACAATTGGTATCAGAGCCGAGGTTTTTACATAAATTTGCAAGTTTGTGATCATGTTATATGCATAAATTTTGTGATCTTAATCTCTCCAATGCTTGAATTAAATTTTATAGAGAGATGGCACTCTAGGTTTCTATATAATATATATGTTGTCATGGATTATATGGTGAATGTTTATTAATTAATTATGGTTGATTAAATTGTTGTTTAATTATTTATTAATTAATTAATACCGGTAATGGTTCCTTAGAGGTTAGAATGTGTATCTAGGTTTTTCATGTAATTAGATGGCGGACTATCATCTCCGTCTAGGAATTATTATTTAATTTTTAATTTGTAAGAATTTTGTAATTAAATAATTATTCGGAGAAGACGGAACGAGAAGTCGGAACTTAAAGATTGATGATGGCGCCTCCAGGTATTTCATGAGTCTTTAATTTTATGTTTTTGAATTGTTGAAAATAAAATTGATGAATTGCATTAAAATTGTATTTTCTGGATCGAGGGTTTTCTGCTCGGTCGGCATGCTGGACCTCACAGTTCGGCAGGCCGAAGGTCACAGATCGGCAGGCCGGACGTACGGTCCGGCAGGCCGACAGTGGGGCAGAAATTTTGATGCTCTGCCGGCAGGCCGAACCTTCATGTTCGGCAGGCCGAACCTCTATGATCGGTAGGCCGATCACCCAGATCGGCCTGCCGACCGAGAGCTGCCAGGTGTCCAGAAAAGGTGCGATTTTTCAAGTGCAGTTTTAATTTTATTTTTGGGACGATTCTGAGAAACATTAAATTTGGATATGACCGGAAATATGAAGTGTTCGATTCATACGGGATTGAGGACTCGAAGATGGATATTACATGAAGAAGGATACAGCTTGAGGATTCAAGGATGAAGAATCGATAAATGTCTCGATTATTCTCTTGTAATCTTAGTTTTTCTATTCTCTAGGGTGGAACCATAATATTACGGTTATTATTATTATTATGCTTGTAGCTTTGCTTGATTGCTTTGCTTGTCTGCATTATAATATGATTTACCATGTATATTGATAACATGTCTTATAGAATAGGGAGTGCCGCTCATATTAAATTTGTTCATGCATAATTTTAAAATAAAACCTTGACTTCAAAAGATTGAGTGGGAGAAGGTTTTCGAAGAGAGAACCTAAGGCCTCCATCGTTGGTCCATAGGAAGAACATGATGGTCCCAACCCCTAGGAAGGGATTTCTATCATGTACCAGATTGGATCTCTGAAAGGATAAGGTATTTTAGTATGATTTATGGTTGCACACCCCTAGGTGGTGATTATAAATCATGGATAAAATATTAAAACAGTGGTTATACACTCACGTTAATTTTATTATTAACCTCCCCTAGGAGCTCTGTTAATAAAATTAATGGCCAAAGAGACGATTATTAGTATATGCTGGATCATACGGGTCCTGGATGGCATATATTAATCAGGAGGGGATCCGTGTTCCTGATTGAATTTGGCATGACTCCCCTAGGAGCTTGTTGAATTCTGAGTTGGGAATTATCGTTGTAAGGTTGTGATATTTTCAAGGTTTTGACACATAAACACATTTGTATGATTTTACATGATTGTGTTATCTTACTAAATTATTATATATGTTTGCTTATGTTTGGTATATGATTCTTTATTGTAGATTGAAAATGTCTAAAAACGCTTTATCATCGATACTTGACAAAAACCTATTAACCGGTGAGAACTATAATGATTGGAAACGGAACCTGGACATCGTCCTTTCCTTTGAGAAACTGAAATATGTTCTGACAACTCCTTGTCCTCCCGAGCCTGCGGGAGACTCAAGTAATGAGCAATTCCAAGCATACGAACGCTGGAAAGATGCTAATGATCAGGCCCGCTGCTATGTTATGGCAAGCATGAATAACGTGCTCCAGGCTCAACATCAGGATTATGAGACTGCGAAGCAGATCTTGGATAATCTTGAGGACATGTTTGGAGGCCAGGCCATAACAAAGCGGCAAGGGGCGCTTCGAAAACTCTTAAACTGTAGACAGAGACCGGGGACATCTGTAAAGGAGCACATGATGTTGGTCATGGGTTACCTCGCTGAGGCTCAAACCAATGGAGCCGACATCGATGCTGAAACTCAGATGACTATGGTCTTTGAGACTCTGTCTAAGGAATTTATTCCGTTTAGAGCTACTTTTAATCTAAGCAATAGACGGGATATGACCTTGACAGAACTGATGAAACAGTTACAAGAGTTTGAACTGCTGATCAGGGAGTCTCCTGCTGGTGGAGAGGCCAATATGGTAGCTGCTTCTGGTTCCAATCCTAACTCTGGGAATGGAAAGAAGCAACGGGCCAAAAGTGGGAAGTCTTCTATTCCTATTGCTACCAAGAGCAAGAAGAAGAAAAAGAAGAACCCAAAGAAGCTTAAGTGCTTCTTTTGTGGTAAGATCGGGCATATAAAGAAGCATTGCAAGGACTTCCTTTCCAAGGGAGGTAGGTGTGATCTTCTATATTTAGAAACTTGTTTGGTTGAGGAATCCAGTGACATTTGGGTCATAGATTCTGGTGCAACTAATCATGTTTGTGTTTCTCTGCAGGGATTCAAAGAAACGAGAAGTCTACTTCGTGAAGACTTAACGCTTCGGATGGGCGATGGATCCTTGGTCTCAGCGGAAGCAGTGGGAGATGTCCATCTTTATTTTGATAATTATAGGAGTTTAATTTTGCGAGATTGTTTTTATGTTCCTAAATTTAAAAGGAATTTAATTTCTGTATCTTCTTTATTTAAAGACTCCTACGTGGTATCTTTTAATGAAAAAGTGGTGATTCGTAAAAACAAATCTTTTATCTGTTCTGGATGGATGCAAAATAATCTATATTTTATCAAACCTAAGATGGACCTATTGCTTAATGCTGAGATAAATGATAATAACTCAAAAAGACTTAAAACTTCTCACTCTAATAAGACTTATCTTTGGCATTTGCGCCTTGGCCATATTAACCTAAATAGGATTCAAAGGTTGGTAAGGGATGGACCTTTAAGTCACTTAAAGGTGGAATCTATACCTCAATGTGAATCTTGTTTGGAGGGTAAAATGACCAAAAGACCATACGGGTCTAAGGGCAATAGGGTCGAAGGGGTTCTAGAACTTGTGCATAGTGATGTTTGCGGACCGATGAACATCCGGGCACGAGGAGGGTATGAGTACTTCGTTACTTTTATTGACGATTACTCAAGATATGGGTATGTGTACCTAATGCACCACAAAAGCGAAACTTATGATAAGTTCAGGGAGTTTCGGGCTGAAGTGGAAAAGCAATTGGGTAGACCCATAAAGGCACTTCGATCTGATCGAGGTGGGGAATACCTTTCTGATGAGTTCTTGGGACACTTGTTAGAGAATGGGATTTTATCCCATTTGACTGCGCCGGGCACTCCGCAGCAGAATGGCGTAGCAGAGAGAAGGAATAGGACTTTGTTGGACATGATTCGGTCCATGATGAGTTATTCATCATTGCCTTTATCCTTTTGGGGAAATGCACTACAAACCGCATGTTATCTTTTGAACAATGTGCCTTCAAAATCGGTCCCTAAAACTCCTCACGAGTTGTGGACAAGACGGAAGACATCCTTAAACCATATTTGCATATGGGGATGTCCAGCTCATGTCCTGTTTAAGGATCCGAATAAGTTGGAAGCACGTTCAGAAGTTTGCGTGTTTGTAGGATATCCAAAAGGGACTAAAGGGGGTTATTTTTATAACCCAAAGGAAAATAAAGTCGTGGTTTCAACTAATGCAACTTTCCTTGAGGAGAGTTACATGAACGACTTTAAACCTCAAAGCAAAGTGGTGCTTGAGGAGTTAAGGGGTAATTCGTTTACTCCGGAGGTTCCGAACGAAACCATTCCGATCGGTGTAGAAAAACCAAACAAACCTGAACAACAACCTCAGGGGCTTCGGCGTAGTGGGAGGATCGGGCGTCAACCTGAGAGGTATATGTTCAATGGGGAGGTCTTTTTGGCTGAACCGGATGAACAAGACAGGGATCCTTATACTTACGCAGAAGCTATGGAGGATGTTGATTCAAGACTCTGGACAGAGGCCATGAACATTGAGATGAAGTCTATGGAGACTAATCGGGTCTGGGAGCTTGTGGATCTTCCCGAAGGGGTAAAACCCATAGGGAGTAAGTGGATCTACAAGAGGAAAAGAGGAGTGGATGGAAAGGTCGAAACCTTTAAGGCTAGACTGGTAGCTAAGGGTTATACGCAAAAGGAAGGAATCGATTATGAGGAAACCTTTTCGCCTGTAGCCATGCTTAAGTCCATCCGGATTCTCTTGTCCATAGCTGCCGCTCTCGACTACGAGATTTGGCAGATGGATGTCAAGACGGCTTTTCTGAATGGCTATCTTGATGAGTCCATTTATATGGAACAACCAGACGGGTTCAAGGTCACGGGTCAAGAGGGTAAGGTTTGTAAGTTGCTAAAGTCTATTTATGGACTTAAGCAGGCTTCTCGTTCTTGGAACATAAGATTTGATCAAGTGATCAAGACTTATGGGTTCTCACAAAATGTGGATGAACCATGTGTTTACAAACACATTAAGAATGAGAAGGTGGTTTTTCTACTACTCTATGTAGATGACATTCTGCTAATTGGCAATGACGTTGGGGCGTTGTCATCGGTCAAATTATGGTTGACCAAGCAGTTTGACATGAAGGACTTGGGTGAGGCTAATTTTGTTCTCGGTATCCAGATCTTTTGGGATAGGAAGAACAAAATGATAGCTTTGTCACAGGCCAGCTACATAGATAAAATTCTCAGGAGGTTTGCAATGCAGGATTCCAAGAAAGGTGGGCAACCATCTAGGTCTGGAATTACTCTTTCTAAGAAAGACTCTCCAAAGTCTTATGAAGAAAGAGAATACATGAAGAAGGTGCCTTATGCTTCGGCAGTGGGTAGTCTCATGTATGCCATGCTTTGCACTCGACCGGATATTAGCTATGCGGTCGGGATTGTGAGTCGATTTCAGGCGGATCCAGGACCGAACCATTGGGTTGCGGTAAGGCATATTTTCAAGTACCTGAGAAGGACTTGTGGGTATATGCTTGTGTATTCGGGTCAGGATTTAACTCCTCTAGGATACACTGATTCGGATTTTAAATCTTGCCTGGATTCTAGGAAATCGACATCGGGGTTTGTGTTTACTCTGGGTGGCAGTGCCATCAGTTGGAGAAGTGCGAAGCAAGATTGCACTTCGGATTCAACGATGGAGGCCGAGTATGTGGCGGCTAGTGATGCTTCGAAAGAAGCAGTGTGGCTCCGCAAGTTCCTTGGGGATCTTGAGGTAGTTCCTGGTATGGATAAAGCGGTATCACTGTACTGTGATAACAGTGCGGTGGTAGCTAATGCTAAGGAACCAAGATTTCACAAGAAGAGTAAACATATTGATCGGAAGTATCATGTGATAAAGGACTTCGTTGAGAGCGGGCATGTCACGGTGTGCAAGATCGCGTCAGAGGACAATTTAGCTGATCCATTTACGAAGACACTTTCTGGGAGAGTCTTCGAAAGGCATGTAGAAGCTATGGGGATGCGAAATTTGCAGTATTTACTCACTTAGTGCAAGTGGGAGATTGTTAGACATGTATGCTCTAAGGAGTAAAAATGTAATACGTTTTTGGAGACATTTTTATCAATAAAGAATTTATTCATTTATATATACCAAATATTGTCCTCTTTACGTTCATATTTGTTGAATGTATGATAAGCAAACAGTAGTCTGAGACTGTCAGTCTAAACCTTAAGAGTTGGGCATATGATGGGATGATTATGCGGTAGACACGACTCTTAAGATGATGGTCTAAAATATATGATCCGCAATCGAGGGAATAAAGTTGGGCGCTTTATTCATGTAAAGATTGTTATGTTGTCTATATCCCTTTTGGGAGATGGTTTGTCTTGGCCATCGGAGTTGGACTCCGTGAATAGAAACATTGGCGCGTTGTCATAGGTGACGATGTGTTGGATCGGGACATAAAGTGAATGGATTTGGATTAATAATTCTGTCTTGGCAAATCGATTCACTTTAGACAATCATTTGTATTGTATCTTAATCCTGAGATGAATAATGGGCCCGTTGTCTCGACTTGTGTCTTTTGATGTACCAATGGGTGACTCCCACATCTCTATAGTGGCATGCATGCCGGTACGTTGGAGGCATGACTCTTGGTAGCGTAGACTTGTTATTCATAGATATGGAATCCATAGCTCCTCTTTAGGAGTAATGATATCCTCTTATATGCGTTGTCCTGTAATTGGAAAACTGGAGCGCTCAACCATTTGGATACATAGGTGTAACCGAATGGTATACTATCTTTGGATGGTAAGTTTTCTAATGGTGAGACAATGGAACGTAAGATAAAAATAATCGGGAAGGTAAGACAGAACTTGTCCTTAAGCCGATTATGGATGATCATATGGGGATGCGATACACTATGATATGTCATGGAGACTTTGCTACACGAGCTTCGTAATACTATAAAGTTCGAGAGTGCAGCTCCAAGCTTTTAGTGGAGTAGCGTTGGAGTTGATAATTGTGAAATGTATATCTGGGATATTGGGTTTCATAATTATCATGAGCTTGAACTTTATAGGTCCATTTTGGTCCCCTTTGCTAGCTCACAAAATCCTGTAACGACACGGCATGCTTTTCCAATAATTGGTGACTTATGTCGGATTTATCAGATTGGTTTAAAATTTATAAGAATCAAATAATTCATGTCTGTTTATCGGTTGAATTAATTATGTAAGAAATTAGTTCAAGATGAACTTGTTGAATTATGGCGTTCGGATAATTCTTGTCTGTTTATCGGTTGTTTTAATTTTGGACAATTAGAACAAGATAAACTTGTAGAATTATTATGAATTGATTTATTTTCTTAGAGATTATCTTGATAAAGTTTGTTTTGATCAGATATCTTTTCTATTGGGCTATTTGAATCAAAACTGAGACTTTATCCTTTAGAATCTCGGGTGGAAAATAAAAGATTCGCGGAGATTTTTTCTCGGCAGTTCGGCCTGCCGATCAGAAAGTTCGGCCTGCCGAACTGGCCAGTTCGGCCTGCCTATCTCACAGTTCGGCATGCCGACCGCGACAGCTAAGATTACGCGTTTTTCACGCGTATCTTATCAGATATTGATCCGAACTTGATTCTGTTTCGATTTTTGAGACCTAATCTGATATGGACTGACCCCAAGGACCAATAGGTATAAAAAGGGAGTGAGTCTAATGATTTACTAAGATCAATTTGAGAGATTAAGAGTGATACTCTTCTAGTGAGCATCTGAAAACTCCCTGAGAGCTTTTGTTCACAAATCACGAACACTAGCTTTGGGTTCTCTCTATTGGTTGGAAGGAGAGTCACCGGTGGAAGAGCTGTACGTGTGAGCCCACACTCACTCCGGTTGTGGATAGAGAATAGCAAAGAAGACCAGTTGGTTGAGGCTCTTCTGGAACGTTACTTCTCTACACAGGTCGCGGAGGTTCTTCGGCATACTGAGGTTAGTAAGATCTGTTTAATTTATACATATAACATGTCAAACTTGTGTTTTGGAAAATACTCTGATGAAAAATTTTAAAAATTCCGCTGCGCACTTTGTTTCCAACATCGTCACCTATGACAACGCGCCAATGTTTCTATTCACGGAGTCCAACTCCGATGGCCAAGACAAACCATCTCCCAAAAGGGATATAGACAACATAACAATCTTTACATGAATAAAGCGCCCAACTTTATTCCCTCGATTGCGGATCATATATTTTAGACCATCACCTTAAGAGTCGTGTCTACCGCATAATCATCCCATCATATGCCCAACTCTTAAGGTTTAGACTGACAGTCTCAGACTACTGTTTGCTTATCATACATTCAACAAATATGAACGCAAAGAGGACAATATTTGGTATATATAAATGAATAAATTCTTTATTGATAAAAATGTCTCCAAAAACGTATTACATTTTTACTCCTTAGAGCATACATGTCTAACAATCTCCCACTTGCACTAAGTGAGTAAATACTGCAAATTTTGCATCCCCATAGCTTCCACATGCCTTTCGAAGACTCTCCCAGAAAGTGTCTTCGTAAATGGATCAGCTAAATTGTCCTCTGACGCGATCTTGCATACCGTGACATGCCCGCTCTCAACGAAGTCCTTTATCACATGATACTTCCGATCAATATGCTTACTCTTCTTGTGAAATCTTGGTTCCTTAGCATTAGCTACCGCCGCACTGTTATCACAGTACAGTGATACCGCTTTATCCATACCAGGAACTACCTTAAGATCCCCAAGGAGCTTGCGGAGCCACACTGCTTCTTTCGAAGCATCACTAGCCGCCACATACTCGGCCTCCATCGTTGAATCCGAAGTGCAATCTTGCTTCGCACTTCTCCAACTGATGGCACCGCCACCCAGAGTAAACACAAACCCCGATGTCGATTTCCTAGAATCCAGGCATGATTGAAAATCCGAATCAGTGTATCCTAGAGGAGTTAAATCCTCACCCGAATACACAAGCATATACCCTCGAGTCCTTCTCAGGTACTTGAAAATATGCTTTACCGCAACCCAATGGTTCGGTCCTGGATCCGCCTGAAATCGACTCACTATCCCGACCGCATAGCTAATATCTGGTCGAGTGCAAAGCATGGCATACATGAGACTACCCACTGCCGAAGCATAAGGCACCTTCTTCATGTATTCTCTTTCTTCGTAAGACTTTGGAGAGTCTTTCTTAGAAAGAGTAATTCCAGACCTAGATGGTTGCCCACCTTTCTTGGAATCCTGCATTGCAAACCTCCTGAGAATTTTATCTATGTAGCCGGCCTGTGACAAAGCTATCATTTTGTTCTTCCTATCCCGAAAGATCTGGATACCGAGAACAAAATTAGCCTCACCTAAGTCCTTCATGTCAAACTGCTTGGTCAACCATAATTTGACCGATGACAATGCCCCAACGTCATTGCCAATTAGCAGAATGTCATCTACATAGAGTAGTAGAAAAACCACCTTCCCATTCTTAATGTGTTTGTAAACACATGGTTCATCCACATTTTGTGAGAACCCATAAGTCTTGATCACTTGATCAAATCTTATGTTCCAAGAACGAGAAGCCTGCTTAAGTCCATAAATAGACTTTAGCAACTTACAAACCTTACCCTCTTGACCCGTGACCTTGAACCCGTCTGGTTGTTCCATATAAATGGACTCATCAAGATAGCCATTCAGAAAAGCCGTCTTGACATCCATCTGCCAAATCTCGTAGTCGAGAGCGGCAGCTATGGACAAGAGAATCCGGATGGACTTAAGCATGGCTATAGGCGAAAAGGTTTCCTCATAATCGATTCCTTCCTTTTGCGTATAACCCTTAGCTACCAGTCTAGCCTTAAAGGTTTGGACCTTTCCATCCACTCCTCTTTTCCTCTTGTAGATCCACTTACTCCCTATGGGTTTTACCCCTTCGGGAAGATCCACAAGCTCCCAGACCCGATTAGTCTCCATAGACTTCATCTCAATGTTCATGGCCTCTGTCCAGAGTCTTGAATCAACATCCTCCATAGCTTCTGCGTAAGTATAAGGATCCCTGTCATGTTCATCCGGTTCAGCCAAAAAGACCTCCCCATTGAACATATACCTCTCAGGTTGACGCCCGATCCTCCCACTACGCCGAAGCCCCTGAGGTTGTTGTTCAGGTTTGTTTGGTTTTTCTACACCGATCGGAATGGTTTCGTTCGGAACCTCCGGAGTAAACGGATTGCCCCTCAACTCCTCAAGCACCACTTTGCTTTGAGGTTTAAAGTCGTTCATGTAACTCTCCTCAAGGAAAGTTGCATTAGTTGAAACCACGACTTTATTTTCCTTTGGGTTATAAAAATAACCCCCTTTAGTCCCTTTTGGATATCCTACAAACATGCAAACTTCTGAACGTGCTTCCAACTTATTCGGATCCTTAAACAGGACATGAGCTGGACATCCCCATATGCGAATATGGTTTAAGGATGTCTTCCGTCTTGTCCACAACTCGTGAAGAGTTTTAGGGACCGATTTTGAAGGCACATTGTTCAAAAGATAACATGCGGTTTGTAGTGCATATCCCCAAAAGGATAAAGGCAATGATGAATAACTCATCATGGACCGAATCATGTCCAACAAAGTCCTATTCCTTCTCTCTGCTACGCCATTCTGCTGCGGAGTACCCGGCGCAGTCAAATGGGATAAAATCCCATTCTCTAACAAGTGTCCCAAGAACTCATCAGAAAGGTATTCCCCACCTCAATCAGATCGAAGTGCCTTTATGGGTCTACCCAATTGCTTTTCCACTTCAGTCCGAAACTCCCTAAACTTATCATAAGTTTTGCTTTTGTGGTGCATTAGGTACACATACCCATATCTTGAGTAATCGTCAATAAAAGTAACGAAGTACTCATACCCTTCTCGTGCCCGGATGTTCATCGGTCCGCAAACATCACTATGCACAAGTTCTAGAACCCCTTCGGCCCTATTGCCCTTAGACCCGTATGGTCTTTTGGTCATTTTACCCTCCAAACAAGACTCACATTGAGGTATAGATTCCACCTTTAAGTGACTTAAAGGTCCATCCCTTACCAACCTTTGAATCCTATTTAGGTTAATATGGCCAAGGCGCAAATGCCAAAGATAAGTCTTACTAGAGTGAGAAGTTTTAAGTCTTTTTGAGTCATTATCATTTATCTCAGCATTAAGCAATAGGTCCATCTTAGGTTTGATAAAATATAGATTATTTTGCATCCATCCAGAACAGATAAAAGATTTGTTTTTACGAATCATCACTTTTTCATTAAAAGATACCACGTAGGAGTCTTTAAATAAAGAAGATACAGAAATTAAATTCCTTTTAAATTTAGGAACATAAAAACAATCTCGCAAAATTAAACTCCTATAATTATCAAAATAAAGATGGACATCTCCCACTGCTTCCGCTGAGACCAAGGATCCATCGCCCATCCGAAGCGTTAAGTCTTCACGAAGTAGACTTCTCGTTTCTTTGAATCCCTGCAGAGAAACACAAACATGATTAGTTGCACCGGAATCTATGACCCAAATGTCACTGGATTCTTCAACCAAACAAGTTTCTAAATATAGAAGATCACACCTACCTCCCTTGGAAAGGAAGTCCTTGCAATGCTTCTTTATATGCCCGACCTTACCACAAAAGAAGCACTTAAGCTTCTTTGGGTTCTTCTTCTTCTTCTTCTTGCTCTTGGTAGCAATAGGAATAGAAGACTTCCCACTTTTGGCCCGTTGCTTCTTTCCATTCCCAGAGTTAGGATTGGAACCAGAAGCAGCTACCATATTGGCCTCTCCACCAGCAGGAGACTCCCTGATCAGCAGTTCAAACTCTTGTAACTGTTTCATCAGTTCTGTCAAGGTCATATCCCGTCTATTGCTTAGATTAAAAGTAGCTCTAAACGGAATAAATTCCTTAGACAGAGTCTCAAAGACCATAGTCATCTGAGTTTCAGCATCGATGTCGGCTCCATTGGTTTGAGCCTCAGCGAGGTAACCCATGACCAACATCATGTGCTCCTTTACAGATGTCCCCGGTCTCTGTCTACAGTTTAAGAGTTTCCGAAGCGCCCCTTGCCGCTTTGTTATGGCCTGGCCTCCAAACATGTCCTCAAGATTATCCAAGATCTGCTTCGCAGTCTCATAATCCTGATGTTGAGCCTGCAGCACGTTATTCATGCTAGCCATAACATAGCAGCGGGCCTGATCATTAGCATCTTTCCAGCGGTCGTACGCTTGGAATTGCTCATTACTTGAGTCTCCCGTAGGCTCGGGAGGACAAGGAGTTGTCAGAACATATTTCAGTTTCTCAAAGGAAAGGACGATGTCCAGGTTCCGTTTCCAATCATTATAGTTCTCACCGGTTAATTGGTTTTTGTCAAGTATCGATGATAATGCGTTTTTAGACATTTTCAATCTACAATAAAGAATCATATACCAAACATAAGCAAACATATATAATAATTTAGTAAGATAACACAATCATGTAAAATCATACAAATGTGTTTATGTGTCAAAACCTTGAAACTATCACAACCTTACAACGATAATTCCCAACTCAGAATTCAACAAGCTCCTAGGGGAGTCATGCCAAATTCAATCAGGAACACGGATCCCCTCCTGATTAATATATGCCATCCAGGACCCGTATGATCCAGCATATACTAATAATCGTTTCTTTGGCCATTAATTTTATTAACAGAGCTCCTAGGGGAGGTTAATAATAAAATTAATGTGAGTGTATAACCACCGTTTCAATATTTTATCCATGATTTATAATCACCACCTAGGGGTGTGCAACCATAAATCATACTAAAATACCTTATCCTTTCAGAGATCTAATCTGGTACATGATAGAAATCCCTTCCTAGGGGTTGGGACCATCATGTTCTTCCTATGGACCAACGATGGAGGCCTTAGGTTCTCTCTTCGAAAACCTTCTCCCACTCAATCTTTTGAAGTCAAGGTTTTATTTTGAAATTATGCATGAACAAATTTAATATGAGCGGCACTCCCTATGCTATATGACATGTTATCAATATACATGGTAAATCATATTATAATGCAGACAAGCAAAGCAATCAAGCAAAGCTACAAGCATAATAATAATAATAACCGTAATATTATGGTTCTACCCTAGAGAATAGAAAAACTAAGATTACAAGAGAATAATCGAGACATTTATCGATTCTTCATCCTTGAATCCTCAAGCTGTATCCTTCTTCATGTAATATCCATCTTCAAGTCCTCAATCCCGTATGAATCGAACACTTCATATTTCCGGTCATATCCAAATTTAATGTTTCTCAGAATCGTCCCAAAAATAAAATTAAAACTGCACCAAAAAATTGCACCTTTTCTGGACACCTGGCTGCTCTCGGTCGACAGGCCGATCTGGGTGATCGGTCTGCCGACCATGGTGGTTCGGCCTGCCGAACATGAAGGTTCGGCCTGCCGGCAGAGCACCAAAATTTCTGCCCCACTGTCGGCCTGCCGGACAGTACGTCCGGCCTGCCGATCTGTGACCTTCGGCCTGCCGAACTGTGAGGTCCGGCATGCCGACCGAGCAGAAAACCCTCAATCCAGAAAATACAATTTTAATGCAATTCATCAATTTTATTTTCAACAATTCAAAAACATAAAATTAGAGACTTAGGAAATACCTGGAGGCGCCATCATCTATCTTTAAGTTCCGACTCCTCGTTCTGTCTTCTCCGAATAATTATTTAATTACAAAATTCTTACAAATTAAAAATTAAATAATAATTCCTAGACGGAGATGATAGTCCGCCATCTAATTACATGAAAAACCTAGATACACATTCTAACCTCTAAGGAACCATAACCGGTATTAATTAATTAATAAATAATTAAACAACAATTTAATCAATCATAATTAATTAATAAACATTCACCATATAATCCATGACAACATATATATTATATAGAAACCTAGAGTGCCATCTCTCTATAAAATTTAATTCAAGCATTGGAGAGATTAAGATCACAAAATTTATGCATATAACATGATCACAAACTTGCAAATTTATGTAAAAACCTCGTCTCTGATACCAATTGTTGTAAACAAAGTGCGCAGCGGAATTTTTAATGTTTTTTCATCAGAGTATTTTCCAAAACACAAGTTTGACATGTTATATGTATAAATTAAACAGATCTTACTAACCTCAGTGTGCCGAAGAACCTCCGCGACCTGTGTAGAGAAGTAACGTTCCAGAAGAGCCTCAACCAACTGGTCTTCTTTGCTATTCTCTATCCACAACCGGAGTGAGTGTGGGCTCACATGTACAGCTCTTCCACCTGTGACTCTCCTTCCAACCAATAGAGAGAACCCAAAGCTAGTGTTCGTGATTTGTGAACAAAAGCTCTCAGGGAGTTTTCAGATGCTCACTAGAAGAGTATCACTCTTAATCTCTCAAATTGATCTTAGTAAATCATTAGACTCACTCCCTTTTTATACCTATTGGTCCTTGGGGTCAGTCCATATCAGATTAGGTCTCAAAAATCAAAACAGAATCAAGTTCAGATCAATATTTGATAAGATACGCGTGAAAAACACGTAATCTTAACTGTCGCGGTCGGCATGCCGAACTGTGTGATAGGCAGGCCGAACTGGCCAGTTCGGCAGGCCGAACTTTCTGATAGGCAGGCCGAACTGCCGAGAAAAAATCTCCGCAAATCTTTTATTTTCCACCCGAGATTCTAAAGGATAAAGTCTCAGTTTTGATTCAAATAGCCCAATAGAAAAGATATCTGATCAAAACAAACTTTATCAAGATAATCTCTAAGAAAATAAATCAATTCACAATAATTCTACAAGTTTATCTTGTTCTAATTGTCCAAAATTAAAACAACCGATAAACAGACAAGAATTATCCGAACGCCATAATTCAACAAGTTCATCTTGAACTAATTTCTTACATAATTAATTCAACCGATAAACAGACATGAATTATTTGATTCTTATAAATTTTAAACCAATCTGATAAATCCGACATAAGTCACCAATTATTGGAAAAGCACGCCGTGTCGTTACAGGATTTTGTGAGCTAGCAAAGGGGACCAAAATGGACCTATAAAGTTCAAGCTCATGATAATTATGAAACCCAATATCCCAGATATACATTTCACAATTATCAACTCCAACGCTACTCCACTAAAAGCTTGGAGCTGCACTCTCGAACTTTATAGAATTACGAAGCTCGTGTAGCTAAGTCTCCATGACATATCATAGTGTATCGCATCCCCATATGATCATCCATAACCGGCTTAAGGACAAGTTCTGTCTTACCTTCCCGATTATTTTTATCTTACGTTCCATTGTCTCACCATTAGAAAACTTACCATCCAAAGATAGTATACCATTCGGTTACACCTATGTATCCAAATGGTTGAGCGCTCCAGTTTTCCAATTACAGGACAACGCATATAAGAGGATATCATTACTCCTAAAGAGGAGCTATGGATTCCATATCTATGAATAACAAGTCTACGCTACCAAGAGTCATGCCTCCAACGTACCGGCATGCATGCCACTATAGAGATGTGGGAGTCACCCATTGGTACATCAAAAGACACAAGTCGAGACAACGGGCCCATTATTCATCTCAGGATTAAGATACAATACAAATGATTGTCTAAAGTGAATCGATTTGCCAAGACAGAATTATTAATCCAAATCAATTCACTTTATGTCCCGATCCAACACATCGTCACCTATGACAACGCGCCAATGTTTCTATTCACGGAGTCCAACTCCGATGGCCAAGACAAACCATCTCCCAAAAGGGATATAGACAACATAACAATCTTTACATGAATAAAGCGCCCAACTTTATTCCCTCGATTGCGGATCATATATTTTAGACCATCACCTTAAGAGTCGTGTCTATCGCATAATCATCCCATCATATGCCCAACTCTTAAGGTTTAGACTGACAGTCTCAGACTACTGTTTGCTTATCATACATTCAACAAATATGAACGTAAAGAGGACAATATTTGGTATATATAAATGAATAAATTCTTTATTGATAAAAATGTCTCCAAAAATGTATTACATTTTTACTCCTTAGAGCATACATGTCTAACATCCTGATCTTGACCCTAGTTCTGATCTCGATCCCGACTTTCACCCTGAATCTGGCATTGGTCCCAAATCCTGACCTTGAGCTTAGTCCTAAATCCCGACACCGACCTTGACATTAGTCCCAAATCCCAACCTCAAATCTCAACCTTGACATCAGTTTTGATTGTCGACCTCGACCCCGGTCCCAAAATCTATTCCCGACCCTAACCTCAACCCTAGTCTCGATTCCTGACCTTGACCTTTGCCCAAAACCTTGACCTCGACATTAATCTTGAACCCTGACATTGATCCCGACTCGACTGGTCTCAATTCTCGATCGCGATCTCGGTGCCAAATCTCGACCTGCTTCTGGTCTTCAATCTTGAATCCTGACCCCGACCTTAGTCTCAAATCACGAATCTCGACTATGACACCATTCTCGAATCTCGACTTTGACCTTGAATCCTAACCTCGATCTCAAATCCTATCCCTGATCCCATCTTTAAAATCCGACTCCAACTCCACCCTTAAATCCCAACCTTGACTCTGGTCCTGAATCTCGTCCCTGTCCTCGACCCTAGTCTCGAATCTCAATCACGATCATGGTCCCAAATCCCGACCTCAAACCCGGTCCCAAATCTCGACCTTGAACCCGGTCTCACACCTGAATTTCGATCCCAAAGTATGACCAAAATTTACTATAGTCACAGTTTAAAGACTAATACAATACAATATAATGGTAAACAAACATTGTATAGTGTAATACAACATGTTAATGTAGTGTAAAACCAAACAATGTATTGTATAAAACCAAACATGTTAATACGGTCCCAAATATCGACTTTGATCCCGGTCTTAAACATGAATTTCGACCCCAAAACTATGACCGAAATTTACTATATTTAAAGTTTAAAGACTAATACAATACAATATAATGATAAACAAACATTATATACTGTAATACAACATGTTAATATGGTGTAAAACCAAACAATGCATTGTATAAAACTAATACAATACAATGCAATGTAATATAATACAATACGGTGTGCCAAGCATACCTTAATGAATGTGAATCTAGGAAAGAAATAAAGTCAAACATAAAAAACAAAAACTGACTTCATATGTTTATCTAGATGATAGTACAAATTATAAAAATCAACTTCATCGAGGAAAGGCTCTTAATAAGTTTTCAAACAATTAAAGAAAAGGTTATTAATGATTTAGATATAATTAATGCCCATACATGATTCCCCAGTTTCTATTTAACTTTATGATGCACTCCAATTTGAAAAATCCTTTTTATTCTTATCGGGTTATAACACCACTAATTTCAAAAATAGAGACCCTAATTTAGTATATAGTATACTCTTTAGACTAGGTTCTATTATTTTATTAGTAGTTGGGTTATATTTTCTTAGAGTTAAATAGGAATGCTCTTAGAATTTATAACTTGAACAAAACAAGGTTTTCTTACTTGATCATGACATACGGCTCATCATGGTCAACATCAGTTGGTACCAACAGGCGGTGCAAATTGCAATGATCCACAGTTTTAGTTCACAGCACCTGATCTATATAGGGATAAACATTCATCAGAGACCAAAAAAAAAAGAAAAAGGAAAAAACAACTAGAATAGTAGGTAGAGTATTGAATTATACGCGTATGCGTGTTTAATGTCTACATCCAAGGAAAAAGAATTCAAGAGAGCACTTGAATGACATTTTGTCAAATGGAGCAGCTTTGTGCATTAATGAATCAACAAAGTCCAGCATATGTTTTGATGAATGAATTTTTTTTTTTAGAAAAAAGAGAAAGATATTAATGGCGCGCAAGTTGGAGACCAGTGGTAGAGTGATATCTATCAATTATTTTTATTTATTGATATTGTCTTCTAAAAATGGAAGGGAAAGAAAAAGTATAAGAGTAAGCAAGTGTAATAAACATTACACACGCGTCAAAAGAAAATTAAGCAACTAGCTAGGGTCATAACTCCATACAATAAAATTACTTCAGCATTTTTATGTATGTAAATTGGTTATATTCTGGGGATTTTTATTTTATTTTATTTTTTTATTTGTGCAAATAAATTAGGTAAAATGAACTCTAAAAAAAAGCAAGTAAAATGAGAAAAAAAAATAGCAATCTGAATATAATTTCGAAGTAAAGAGTCAAAACAAGGTATCCAAAAGGTAAAATTTAAAATTCAACTGCTACAGCACTCTACCATTCCTAGTTCACGGTGTGTCCCATAGTTACTTACCAACGCTGCGCCGATGCATGTCTAGCATACTCATGCCCTAATGCGCTTTCACTTTTTTTTTTTAATTTTTAAAGGTAATTGGCGTCCCCTTTTGGCTAAAATCTCGGAATGAGAGGAAATTGAATAACAGACCCGAGAGAGAGATGGGCAAAGGAAAAAAACAGAAGGCAATGAGGAAAAAGAAAAGAAAAAAAAAAGAGAAAAAATTATAATTTAGGTTTTTAATTTTAAGATTTTACATTTCGTTTTAGTTTAAGTTTTTAGATTTTTATTTTCTATAAAACTCTAAAGGAGAAGGCATGTTGAGACAACAAGGGAAAAATTTGAAGAATAGTTTTTGGAGACTTGTAACACCTTTAATATTGGTTTTTCCTATGTTTTTATCTTTGTGTTTTCGAGATTGCTTGAACATTAGCTTTTTACTTTTTTATTTTTTATTTATGAATAAATGTTGTGTTCTAGCCTTTCAATGTAGTCCAATAATGGAGTTTTGTTTGATTTCTTTCTTAATTTAACTTAAGCTTATCTAATTATGTTTAGTTGATTGTTCTATAGTGTGCTTAATGCTTCTAAGTTCTTGATCACCATTTAAATGATTAGGATATCGTAATGAACTTGTAGAAGATAGGTACTGGCTCGATTTGTGTAGCCACTAGGGGAATGCAGAGCTTAATGAATCCTTATAGCGTGTCTCTTAATGGAGGGTATTTCTACTTGACTAGAGAGTGGCTTGTGAATAGAATTGAAAATTCTTGACTATCACATCTAAGCGATTAAATTAAAGAAAAAAGGGGAAGCTTTGTTAGATGATTAAAAGAAATTGGATCCTTATAACATTTCTCTTTATTGGATAGTTTAGTTTATTTAATTTTTTTAGATTAATCATTTTATTTTTATTTTAATCAGTTGTTCAAAGATTTAGATCGAAATCTATAGTATATAGCACATTTTATTTAACTTCAGCTCGTAGATACATTACAATTTTAGGGAAGTACTAAATAACAAATACCTTTAAAATTCTAATTTGTTTTTTTTTTCTTTTTTTAATTTCACAACGTTTATGTTGTTTTTATTTTCTTTTTTCTTTTTCTTTCTTCGTATCTCTATCTACACTATCTCATGCATTTGGTTTTATTCCATCAACTAAACCTGTAACGTCCCAAAAATGGGGGTGGGATCGTTAAGTTAAATAAGATTAATTAAATAGAGTAAATCAATGAAAAGTAAATGAATGTAAATTAAAATTGCTCAACCAAAATCTCATCGGTAGTCACCATCACGTGGATGCTTACTACGAAGGTGGGTAGGTAAATAAACTATAAATCATAATATTAATACAAGACTACTAAAAATCATCATTTGTAGTTTAAATTAGGCTATGTAACTAACACAGCCAACGTCGACATCGAAAAAAGTCGAACAGCACACATGTCATACAACAGTTCTAGAGAAAAATACCATTTCTACTTATGCTCTTTTCTCTTCAAACCTGGGGGGAAAGGTTTTAAAAATAATAAAACGTGAGCAGAAGGTTCAGCAGGATAATAAGTTAAAAACATATTGTTTAAAATACCAGTCACAGTTGAAAACATTATTCACAAAGCATACTTACTAAAACGAATCTCAAAACTATGATGAAAATTAATAAGTACTTACTTGTAAGAAACTTTATAAAACATCTCTGTATGGGCTTCGGGAATTCAAAAAGAATATCAAAATACAATTCCTTAACTGCAGAAAAATAACTTCAACATAAAAAAATTTCATTCTTAAAAATTCATTTACAAATTAAACTTTGGCCAAAATAATTTATAAAGGGGCTACCAAAGAAGGGATAGAAAATATCGTACCTCAATTTGAAATTAAATACTATCAGCTCCAAACAAAATTCAACGTAAGCTCCATTTTTGTTCAAAACCTTTAAAATTACATTTAAAGTAAAAAATTATGCTTCAACAAATACCATTATGTTAATTTAATTATTAGTATACCATCTTAACTAAAAATAATCATGATACAAAATCATAATCCTTTTTGAAACATTCCTAAATCATTAAACATTGAAAAATAGGAGTAAAAATATCATTTTGTGGTGTTTAGTCGGCCTGCCGAATACCCTGGTCCAGCCTGCCGAACCTATACAATTCAACCTACCAACCATCCGGACCTGACCTGCTAAACTATATCATTCGGCCAAGCGAAAGGATGAGTTTGGCCTGCCAGACTGGCAAAATCTGAAAAATTCTAGGTTTTGAGCCTCGACTTCCCTAAGCTCAAAACCTAATTTTAAACCTGTTTTTTACCATTTCAAACCTAGAAAACGTGTAGAAAACATAGGGAAATAACTCTAAACCTTTTAGAAACAAAATCTCCAAATTTAAACCTAATCTCACCTTTGATTTGAAAATCAAAGAAAAACATCAAAACTTAGTTAAATTAATTTTAGCTCAAATAAAGCTTAGATTCATGGTGAAACACATTTCATAACTCGAATTTGAACATTATTTGAGCCAAAGGAAGCTCACATTCAACATCCAAGGAAAGTTTGAAAAATTGAAATTAAAACTTTGAAATTTTAAAGAAAAAGAGAAAGCTAACCTCAATGGCGTTTTGAAAAATTCTTGGGTGGATTGAACTTTGTTCCTTGCCCCAAAGCAATGGGAAAAATCAAAGGAAAGAGGGAGAGAAGAGGGAGAGACAAGAGAGAGAGTGAGGGAAAAATGAGAGAGGGAAAGAAGAAAAATAAAAAGAGGGGCTTGAATGGTGCTTTTGTAAATATGGAAAAATATGGTGCAAAAATGTCATTTGGTATTTTAAAACAAAAATATCAAATTCTCAAATATAACAATTGCAACAAAATTTTTAAATAACTGAAATTAACATCAAAATCACACTTGGCACACTTAATAATTAAACTAAACATAGTTAATTTTACTTTAAAATTTACAGATGTTACAAAACCAGTCATCTTCATGGCCACCAATGTACCAGAATAAAGCCACTGGGAGCCACCATACATAGCCGGACTGGCAAAATCGATATTGTGACAACGACATGGGTGCAACGCTTGAGGATTGTCCTCACGAGCTCAAATTGCGGAGGCTCGGCCATCGACGTTGTCTTTTCTTTGGCAAGAGAATAGACTAGATCTAGTGTTGCTGTTGGAAACAAAGTGCGCAGTGAAATTTTAAAAATTTTTCCATCAGAGTAATTTCTAAAACACAAGTTTGACATGTTATATGTATAAATTAGACAGATCTTACTAACCTTAGTGTGCCGAAGAACCTCCGCAACCTGTGTAGAGAAGTAATGTTCCAGAAGAGCCTCAACCAACTGGTTTTCTTTGCTATTCTCTATCCACAACCGGAGTGAGTGTGGGCTCACACGTACAACTCTTCCACCGGTGACTCTTTTTCCAACCAATAGAGAGAACCCAAAGCTAGTGTTCGTGATTTGTGAACAAAAGCTCTCAGGGAGTTTTCAGATGCTCACTAGAAGAGTATCACTCTTAATTTCTCAAATTGATCTGAGTTAATCATGAGACTCACTCCCTTTTTATAGCTATTGGTCCTAGGATCAGTCCATATCAAATTAGGTCTCAAAAACTCGAAACAGAATCAAGTTCGGATGAATATCTGATAAGATCCGCATGAAAACGCGTAATCTTATCTCTCGCCGATCGGCAGGCCGAACAGCCTGATCGCAAGGCCGAACAGGCCCCATCGGCAAGCCGAACACGTCATCCGGTAGGCCGAACTCCCGAGAAAAAACCTCCGCGAATCTTTTATTCTCCACTTGAGATTCTAAAGGATAAAATCTCAGTTTTGATTCAAATAACCCAATAGAGAAGTTATCTGATCAAAACAAACTTTATCAATATAATCTCTAAGAAAATAAATCAATTCACAATAATTTTACAAGTTTATCTTGTTCTAATTTGTCCAAAATTAAAACAACCGATAAACAGACAAGAATTATCTGATCGCAATAATTCAACAAGTTTATCTTGAACTAATTTCTTACAAAATTAATTCAACCGATAAACAGACATGAATTATTTGATTCTTACAAATTTTAAACCAATCTGATAAATCCGACATAAGTCACCAATTATTGGAAAAACACGCCGTGTCGTTACAGGACTTTGTGAGCTAGCAAAGGGGACCAAAATGGACCTATAAAGTTCAAGCTCATGATAATTATGAAACCCAATATCCCAGATATACATTTCACAATTATCAACTCCAACGCTACTCCACTAAAAGCTTGGAGCTGCACTCTCGAACTTTATAGAATTACGAAGCTGGTGTAGCTAAGTCTCCATGACATATCATAGTGTATCGCATCCCCATATGATCATCTATAATCGGCTTAAGGACAAGTTCTGTCTTACCTTCCCGATTATTTTTATCTTACGTTCCATTGTCTCACCATTAGAAAACTTACCATCCAAAGATAGTATACCATTTAGTTACACCTATGTATCCAAATGGTTGAGCGCTCCAGTTTTTCAATTATAGGACAACGCATATAAGAGGATATCATTACTTCTAAAGAGGAACTATGGATTTCATATCTATGAATAACAAGTCTACGCTATCAAGAGTCATGCCTCCAATGTACCGGTATGCATACCACTATTGAGATATGGGTGTCACCCTTTGGCACATCAAAAGTCACAAGTCGAGACAACGGGTCCACTATTCATCTCAAGATTAACATACAATACAAATGACTGTCTAAAGTGAATAGATTTGCCAAGACATAATTATTAATCCAAATCAATTCACTTTATGTCTCGATCCAACACATCGTCACCTATGACAGCGTGCCAATGTTTCTATTCACGGAGTCCAACTCCGATGGTCAAGACAAACCATTTCTCAAAAGAGATATAGACAACATAACAATCTTTACATGAATAAAGCGCCCAGCTTTATTCCCTCGATTGCGGATCATATGTTTTAGACCGTCACCTTAAGAATCGTGTCTTCCACATAATCAGTCCATCATATGCCTAATTCTTAAGGTTTAGACTGACAGTCTCAGACTACTGTTTGCTTATCATACATTCAACAAATATGAACGTAAAGAGGACAAGATTTGGTATATATAAAAGAATAAATTCTTTATTGATAAAAATGTCTCCAAAAACGTATTATATTTTTACTCCTTAGGGCATACATGTCTAACAGTTGCGACTGCTCACTAGCTCCTCGACAATGCTATTCGTGAAGCTTCATTGCAGCGCGATGACTTCTTGACTACAATGATTCGCTAAATAATGACTGGTTCATGAAGGCTCTGGCAGCGGCAATTTTGTCGAGCACAAGAGAGAGAAAGAGAGAGTTGAGAGGGATCAACATTTACACTTTTCTGTTAGAGTAAATTGTCAGCAAAATTTCATAAAATAAAAAGAAATGAACAAGTTAAATATTAATAAAATATTAAAAAAGAAAGAGAAATAATTACAACAAACTTTCAACCTTAAACCAAATCAAATGCTATTAGACTTTTATTTCCAATAACTTCAAAATTCAGGGTACATTTTGCCTAAATTGATAGTTCGGGCTGTATTATGTAAAAATGAATAGTTTAAGATGCAATAGTGCAATTTATTTTGTATGCCATTTACAATTTTTTTTTTCACAATTTGTATTAGTAATTTTAATTAGCCCTTCAGAATATGTTACCTCCCACCTTCTCCCTAATTAGAGGACATGCAATATATGGTAGTAACATGTTTGACACTAGCGGGCTGTTTGCTATTAGTTCTGAAAATGGTTTTGCACATTTTCTGATAAAGATAATTTGGAAATGATGTGGAATTTGCATTTTGTCTGAGCAAAAGACGAAAAAGAATTGTTTTAACATTTTTCTTATGGAAATAGAAAAACGCTCAAAAGATTGTTTCTCTTTGTTGTCATTAATTTTCTAAAACTCACATACCCGACAAATAGGTAATGTTCCCAAAAAGTAAAAAACCAAGTTGTTTAACAACTTGCAAGACTTATTCTCATAATTCCAATTGAGGAGGTTAATGAGGAAGAAAAGAAAAACATGTCAAGAAAATAAGCGGAGGATTAATTACGGAGGAGTGTAAAATTGTGAGAGAGAGAGGAAAAAAAGAATTAATTAAGAAGCAAAAGCTAGTGCTCCTGATAATATAATTGGCCTTCCAAAAATCAGCATCATCATCATCATCATCATCATCATCATCATCATCATTACCATTATTATTAGTGTTACAACTATTGCTGTTATTCAATTTAGAGCTCAAATTAAAAAAAAAAAGAAAAAAAAAAAGGGCAAAGCTCAAAATTAGATCTGCTACAACAAGTGGACCCCACGCAATTTTGAGTTTGAATGAACTGGTCCAACAAGAGCAGCACACCTGTCCACTCAATTACCACCATCCACCGACCTCAAGCTGGCTCTTTTCAATCAAAGACAGAACCCACGGCCCGTTTGGTTTTATTCTTTAAACTTTTGAAAATGTTTTCACAGACAAAAATTTTAAAAACACCTTTAATATAATTTTTAAAAAATTTTATTTTTAAAACAAAAATATTTTTACCTATTAAAAATAATACCAAATGATCCCCATATATTCTTGTCTTTATTTTCTCACAAAAAAATAAAATAAAACAAAAGAAGAAAGATTAAAAGAATAATAAGATGAGAAAGGAAAATGTTATTAAGGGTCTTTGGATGTGAAGTATTGTTTTTAATACTTGATTCAATGTGTCGAGGATTATACACTCATGTATCTTTATTGTTAACATATTTATACTGTTTAAGGTGACACTTTTTTTGTCGAGTAAATCTTTGGTTAAAAACTTCAACAAACATTATTGTCAATGCTGAGGGTGACATCTTTAATAATAGCCAAAACATGCTAATGCTTGTCCCTTGTTTCTCTGGACTTCGTCTTTAAATAGAAATATATGTATATAAATATCTATATAGATAGAAAAGAGTGAAATTCATAGTATATTAGTTTGCTCGTAGTACGAATATTAGGCATTGCCAATTGGCATTATCTGGTCACAATCAGCGTTTACTGAGTTCAGTCAATACTGCCTATGCAAATTGTTTGTAGGTTTTATATGACCGACAAATCGGCCCTAATCCAACGTTCCTTCCTTTCTTTAACCTCATGCGGATAAGGGTCCACGCGCTAATTATTTGGATTAATTTGATTATTTATATATGGATTTGTTGTAAAGTCATTCGATGTTGATTATTAGTTAAAATTGAATTTTGTTTTGCATAATTGATCATTTGTTGTTGAGATTTTTGCGAAACTAGTTTTTCATGTTAAGAAATTTGACCACAGGTGTAAAATCTATTTTTTCAAGTTTTTCTTTTTAAATACACATAACATGATGGTTTCTACTCAAAACTATTGTGGTAACCTTGGTTTTACACTATAATTTTATCAAAAATTTGTCATGTAAAGTTTACTCTCAGCCTCTTTAACCAATACAGTTCTAGTTTTCAGCTGTCATGTAAAGTTACAACAACAGTTTAAAAAAACCATCATAAAATCATTTTAGATACCACGATAATAGAGTCTATACAGTTTTTAACCATCATGGAATGTACAATTTCTACTTATGGATTATCTAAAAATGTACAACAGATTAGATGTTTCCATATTTTTTTGTGGTGCAAAACACACCTTCCACTAATGCGCGCGAACAGTGCGTGCATAATATATGTGTGTGTATATATATAACGAGCTTTTGATTCAATTTAATCTACATATGCATAGGGTATTTTCTACCCAAAAAAAAGAGAATATAGAAACAAACGAAAAAAAAAGAAGAAAGACATCTGTTATGGCATGACCAATTAATTCTCTCTCTCTCTCCTTTTGCTGTTGTTGTGGGAGTATGCGTGGCCAATTAATTCGTGTCTTCTTACCCTAGCTACTCCTCTCTCCTATCCTATCCCGTGAGGAACTGTTTCCTATCCTCTTCAACTCAACCTTTTCAGTTTTAAAGTGCATTTAATTACAAGCTTGCTGGATGGCCAACATCATTTATATGCAATGCTATGACATGCACAAGCATTTGCCCCAAAGTCAAGTACAATGTCTTATGCATGGTTTCTAATTAGGGATATAGAGGGAAATTTTAAAGTTCTTTTTAAAATAAATGACCATATGTTATTCTAAACTAAGAAATGCCTCCTCCTCATTAATTATAAAGTCAAAATGACTAATACCTTTACTAATTATTAATTAACTATAGTACATGATCAATAATATACTCTAGTACATTAGCGATAAGCTTTAGTACATCAATGATGTACTATAATACATTAGTGATAAATATGAGTAGATCAATGATAAACCCAAGTAGATCAATGAAAGGCCGTAATAGACCAATAATATAATATAGTACATCAATGATAAAACGGAATACGTCAGTGATAAACCATAATATATCAGTGACAAAAGCCTAGTATATCGGTGCTAAACCTTAGTACATCAATGATAGACTATAATATGTCAATTATAAGAATAAACACCAACAAAAAAAGTCCCTCACATTTTCTCTCCTCTCAATATCCCTCACATTTTCTCTCCTCTCTCTATCGCCGACTAGCCAGACCTACCTTTGGATATCTCTACACGAACGGAGCCGTGCATACATCATCGATGATTGCTTCTCATCTTTATCATAGTCTCTAGAGTCATCACCGTCGTCTTTGTAGATTACGTTTCATGGAGGAGAACGTCGTCGTCATTGAAGGCGATGTCGTAGAGCAGCTTATTGCCGGAGCTATGCATAGGAGCTCCTTGTCACCCGTAGTTGTCGTTGTCCATCGCAAAGAGAGAGAGTCGACTTGGCTATTGCGATTTGAGGTCCAGAGACGGCAAATTGTGATCATTGTTGGAGTGGCATTGCACATGGATCTCCCCCATCACACCAACTTTGACATCGCATGGGGAAGGACAGATCTGGAAATGGTGGTTTCTTGACAATGGAGAAGAGAAGATCTGGGAAAAATTTAAAGAACAAAACATAGCATATAAACTACTGGTTATATCCCTATTTTTAAAAAAATTAGGACAAAATTTTGTTATAGGTGAAGAAAGGACCACCCAACCTAATTTCCTTTCTAATTATTAAGATTCCCAATTTTGACCTAGGCATCTTACCCAAGTCTCTCTCTAATTGCCATTTCTTTTGCACTAAGACAATTGGTGCTTATCAAAGAAAAAAAAAAATTCTAATTACCTTACTCTACACTATAGATAACATGAATTTTATAAATAAACTATTATAGAAATGAAATATATAGTGTTTCAGATTTCATATTTCATCTTACTTGTGTGTATTATTTATGATAAATAATTTTTTTAAATCACTTTTTTCCATATAATAGTTTTCAAGCATGCATTTTCTTTGAGAATATTAATAAAGCTACATAATTACAATTATAACAACTAACTATAGTAAAGCAATTTTCTCCTTTTGGTTATTTATTTATTTTTTTATGTTCTTTCAGGAAAAAAAGTTTTTCTTTTTTTTTTTAAATTGAATAATAAGAAGTTTTTATGCACTTGTATTGTTGTGTACTCTTTTAGCCAACTTTTGTTTAAAAAAGAGCAGTGCCCAACAATTTTATGAGAAAAAATAAATGAAATATATTACTTTCAAAGAAAAATAACAAAAAAAAAAAACAACCATCTATGATCTCATAAAAGATTAGGCATGGTATGATAACTAAAAAAAAAAAAAAACTAAACAAGCTATATGTTGAAAAAAAGAAAGAACAAATGAATAAGATGAAATATAATAAACAAACAAGATTGAAACATGATGTATGAGAGAATACCTGACTTGTGAATAAATCTAGACCATTGCATTTAATGTTATTAAGGAATTGAATGATGTGTATCATTTGATTACTTAGTTGAAGTAAAAAGATTCAAGTTCAATCTCCCTTCTATAGATAGAAGATGGATTTTAAATTACAAATATAGACATAGAAAAAAATTGCATTTTGATTGAAACACTTAAAATATTTAGTTTTTCAAAAGGTCATATCTGAGGAAAAAGATATATTTTCCACAGGAAATTAGTTAAAAGATTATTACTTTTATGATCATATTTGAAACAAATAAACGTTTCATATAATTGTGTAAAAACTTATCTAAATGGGGACACAATTGAGAAACGTTATTGAAAATGTAAATTAAAGAAGCAAAATATTTAATTAGTTCTTAAAAACGTAGAGAGAGAGAAAAGAGAGACAGAGACAGAGAATGAAAGCATGTAACAAAGAAATTCAAGAGCAAAATTGTCCTTTACTAGTTGAAGTACAAAAACAAGGGAAATGAAATGCCTCCTATATACATATATCATTAAAACATATAATGGAATCCTGTGGGTCTGTTTGGCACGACTTTTACTTGTACTTTTAGTCAATAGAAGAAAAAAGAAAAAAATTGTAGTTTTTTAATAAGTGTTTAAAACCATATTTTTAAAAAAGCTTTTATCGGTCAAAATTATTTCAATTTTTTTTAAGTTGCAAAAATGCTGTATTTAAACTTATAATGTATTATTAATATACTGGTATAAGTTTTAAAGTTTTTTTTTTTTTTTTTCAGAATTGCTTTTTTGATAAGCCATATTTTGTGGCTTTGATAGAAATTACTTTTGAAAAACAAAAACACTTCTGATAGATTATCTAAACACTTCCAAAAATAGTTTTTAGACTCAAAAAGTTAAAAACAGCTTTTAAGAAACCCTCGCTAACACGCCCATAATCTTATAGATTATAAATTATAGATATAGATTATGGATATACCGCATTTTATATGTTTCACCTTTCATCTTAATTAATTCACTTTATCACAGGCATGCATACACTTGTACAGCAAATTTTCTTTTCCATATTATTAAAATAAAACTTTAAATATCATCATGCATGTCAATGGACCTTATAATTAATTTGCAACTCAAAGACGTTATCATATAGTTTCAATTATATTAATAATAGTCAAGTGTTATTTTTCTACTTACATTATTAGAATTATTGATTAGGAAAAATTATGCTCCTCGATCATTTTGACATTATCTAGCATGCTGTTGACTTTTCATATGTATTACACGTGGCAGAAACTATGTTTCACGCACATAAATTAGGAACAAAGGACGAACGGAGGAAATTTAAAAAGAAAGAGGTCAATTTTCTACAATGCATTGAAGAATTAATTTTATGGAATACCAGTATGATAGGCTCTTTTGTGACTGACTTTTTGTGGGTCAAACATGTCCAAGTGCATTTTATTACATGCTGGCTTCCCTCTTAACTAACCCTTTGGATTAGATTAGATGTATGTGATTCTCTTTTAATATTTTCCGTTCTTTCTTCCTTTTATTATCAATTAATTAGACACGTTACAGTTGTCTTTTTTATGCCAAATCAGTACCGAGTGCCAAATAAGATAAATAAAACCACATTATTAACATAATTTGGCATAATTGACTTTTTATTAACATTATTAAAATGCATTTAGTGTGCATATATTAGGATCTCTCCACCAATTAAATAGTCATTGTATATGTAATATGAGCTAGAGGAAGAAGAGGGCAACAAGTGGCATTTGTACGAGAGAGTATGGTGACATTATAAGATCTCGAATCCTCAATTGATTCTCGTCAGCTCCTACGTACCAATTATCTAGTTTTTTTTTTTCTTCCTTTAATTGTGCTCTCTTTTTGACATTATTATAAGCAAAAAGTTAGCAATAAAAGCCTCCAATTTTCTGGTAAGATATAGTATGAATTCAACTAAAAGGTTTATAATATATACAAATTTAATGCTGCGCATGCGGTTGCTTCCAATATTGAACCCAAACTTGCTAGATATGCAATTTCCAAAAAGTTATTATAACTTATTTTTTCTTATAAATATTTATCATTAATTATAGTCAGTTGCATAAACACTTTACTAACTAATAAAGGGGAAACAAATAAATTTGGCATAGAATGATCGAGCATTAGAACTTTAATTTAGTGTGGACTGCCAAATGTAGGCATGTTAATAGTTGATAGTACTACTGCTTTAGATTGATAATAGCTGTAGCATATAATTATATACACAATGACATATTGAAAGCGACTCCAATTTGTCAATTATATACGTTCAAATTGGGCAACTAAATAAAGTCTTTATAGTTAATATATTACGTACAACTTTAAACCTTAACCTTTTAAAGATAAGTTATATGAGTGGATAATTGGCTATTACTTTATCAATTACCTTTTTCATCCAATCTTAGTTTTGATCTGTGGATGTGTGTTTCTCCATTGTTGCTTGCTAGCTGGAGCCATCTACTCTAGTTGGGTTGTTTCTTAGTTTTAGAAAATCTGCACTATACATATATAGACATTTAAGCCTTTAAAGGTATACATAAAACAAAAGGTATATATAAAACAAATATATATATAGGGAGGGAGCCACTCATAGACCAGGGTAGGCAGCCGTCCCTAAACTTTTGTTTTCTTTTAAATTTATATATGAAGTTTACTAAAACTAGTATTTTATCCCTTTTAAAATTGTATTTAGCCTCCCTTGAAATTTTATTTCGTCTCTCCTAAATTTTTTTATCTCTTTATTTGCTCCACCTGCGTCCCTTCTGACTTTTTTTTTTTGGCTCTACTTGTATATATACATATATAGGTATATATATTATAATTCCAAATGCATTAACATAATAATAGTAGCTCAAAGCTATCACATTATTCAGTTAATAAAAGAGTAATTAACTATAAATCACATGTATAGTCGTGTAAATCTGTCACGCCCCGCAGTAGACGTGGTGGATCATTTAAGTTAATTAAATGAAAATTTAATTAAAACATGAGTTTAAGAGTTAAATTAATTATAAAAATATGAAAGTTTTTAAAGCCTTTTTGAGAAAAGCATTCATGGTCATTAAACAGATAGGAACATTGAGGCAAACATTAAGTAAGAAATAAAATAATAAAAAGATGTCAGTATGAGTCCCACTGACCCATAACTTGTGCACACACATAGTACTGACAATATTTCATTACACCCAAAGTCTAAATAAAGAGAAAGTTAAAAAGTTACATGCCTTGATATAATAATTTAAACAACCTACTAAGTTCCCCTACTGCTCCTGAGTTCTGTCCGTAGAATCCTCCCTAAACCTAAACGGAAGTCCACCTAGAGGGGGGAAAAGTTTGAAAACAAATAAAATGTGAGCGAAGGGCTCAGTAGGACTATATTTTGAGAAACATTAAATTTAAAAAGAAATATCATTGCTTAAGGAATTATTTAAGAGAAAACTTGAATAAATAACCATTCTTAGCCAAACAGATTATTGGTCGACCAAAAAGATCATCAATTTCTTTTCCTAGGCAAACCATATGAATAACACCACCGAAGTGGCCCAGCTGGGTTTCGGGACCTGCCCCCAAGGTTGTACGCTACACGACCCGATCTCTAATATGGCATCATGCCCTTATATTCCTTTCTATCATTATTTAAAACCCATTTACTAGGTATTTTTATTTACATTCATTATGAAGTTTATTTCAATCCACGGTATATAAAGATAATCGATAAAATTCCTTTTTCAATCAACCATTGAAAACATTTTAGTAAAAACCCTTTTGAAGGCCAAATCATTTGAAACTGGGTTACCACAGAAAAGGGGTAGAAGTCCTACCCCGATACTCATGCTGGTGCCCCACATCATAATCCCGGTCCGCTATACGTTAGCTCCGTAGAACCACGAACGACCCTAGGTAAAACTAGGTCTATCAGTATCTAGTTTAAGATATTCTATATTGCTAAACTAGTTCATGGTGCCCTAATGTGCCATTTGTACCTATAAAATCATTTTATAAAGTTAAGATTTCAATCGGGGTTCAAAACAGTGAAAACGAATGAAAAATCACAAATTTTCTCCTTGTTCGGTCGGCCTGCCCGTTTCCTTGGTTCGACCGGCCAAACTGTGTAATTCGACCTGCCAGAGAACCAAGTCTGATCGATTGAACTTTTTCAGGTTCGGCCTGCCGGACAGATGAATCTGGCTTACCGAACTGGAAAATTGTAGAATTTTCCAACGACTGGTTTTGGGCCTCCCAAAACCCAAATCTTTATTTCAACCTATTCTTCTCAATTCTCAGACATGAAAAAAAATTATAGATGATAGAAAAACATAATGGAACACTTTTAAACTCATTTAAACAAGATTTGCACACAAAATCCCCAAAAATCCAAAAATGGAGAAAAAATGAAAAATCTTGATTTGAATCCGTTTCTCTTCAAACAAAACTTAGATCCTAGTTGTTTTAAGTTCCTTTAACTAAAATCAAGGGTTTCCTAAGCTCGGATAAACTTAGATTTCAAAATACCAAGGAAATTGAAAAGTTTAGGAAAGTTTAGAAATTTCAAAACTAACATCGAATCGAAACTTTAAATCGCGTTTATAGATATTTAAACTCGATTCCGAGCCTCCAATCCGCTAAAAACCCGAATCTTGAACTTGATTGAAATCAAAATTTGAGAGAAAAATGAGAGAGAAGGAGCGAGAGACTGGGAGAGAAACGCATGGGAGAGAGAGGGAGAGAGAGAGAGAGTGTGAAAGTGAGAGAGATAGAGAGTGGGAGTAGGCGGTTTTGCTGTGCGAAAACCATGTGCCGCCCACGGTTTTTGTAAAACCAAATATTTTTGACATTTGACAAATTGTTTTGTTTTAAAAACTTAAAATAACATTTTAAAACAATAAGAATTCATTAGAACTCATTAAAATAAGAGAAACAACTTTAAACTTAAAATTTCACCAAATGATCAAATTAAGTTTAAACTATTCATTATGACACACTAATCCACCATTTTACATTCTAATATCATTTAATAAATTACGGGGCGTTACAAAATCCTAACTAACTACATAACTATGTGTGTGTATACATATATGCACTATTTTTCATGCCACTCTAAAGTTGTAGTAACGTAAAAGGATGTATCACCGATAATGATAAATATATAGTAATGTTCTTTAATTAATTAGATTTGTGTTTTAGGTTTATAGGTAATTAATTAATGATCATTATAATTTGGAGGACAAAACGTAGTCAATTTTGGATTGTTTTAAAAAATAGGAGACATATACGTAATTGTGTATGTTATTATATAATTAAATCTAGAATGGGTAACTAGGCTCTTCTTTTGTTTTGGTGTGAAGGGCAGCTTTGGCTTCCAGCTATATGTGTTTGTTTTTCTTGTAATAAGAAAGAAAATAGGAATGACGAACAATATCCCACTAGCTAGCAATTGTACTAGAACGAAATTTGACATTTGAAGTAGACAGCCACCTTGATCATAGTGCTTACTTGCATATGTAATAATTAGAATATTAGAGTTTTTGTCCCCAATTAGGACTTTGATGCAAAATCAAGTCGTAATAATAGAAAACAAAAAAGATAATTGCGACATAATACTATACTAAAGACAATTTGATTCCCTCTTTAGTCCTGTCATCTATTGAAGGACAACTTCTCCTCTGGATCCAACACATACAAAAGTAGGGTGATCTTTTTGTGCAAGGCCGTGACGTACGTCAGCTTTAGCAATGATCATGTTGAATTCTTTCTTTCTTTCACACACACACATAACTAGAATGGTGAGAAGGAACAATTGATATCAAAAGAAACCAAGATGTTCCAACTAAGTTAACATCCCTAGAGACTTTATCCCGCCACCAGGCTCATAACTCAAATATTATCAATGGAAAATTAAAAAAAAAAAACTGTTTTTAAACAATAAAAATAAGAGACCAAAGAAGCACCACAAAAGGTGCATGTGTCACACCCCGGAGTATGGGAGTGACGTGGCGGATTATTTAAATTAATTAAAAGAAAATTTAATTAAAAATCGAGAGTTTAGGAGTTGGATTAAGTATAAAATGTGAGGTTCATTAAAAATAACACCTTATAAAGAGTTCATATACATTAGGCAATTTAAAACATTAAACGAATGAATATTAAAACAATAAAACTGCGAGTATGGGTCCCACATATCCATAACTTGTGCACACACATGGTACTGACAATATCATAAATACAATTACAGTCCATATACAAATAAAGTTAAATCTTACATGCCTTGATTTAATGATACAAAAGATAAATTAATTCTTCTATTGCTCTTGAGTTCGGTTCGAAGAATCCTCTCCAAACCTAAATGGAAAACCACTTAGAGGGGGGAAAATTTAAAACAAATAAAATGTGAACGAAATGCTTAGTAGGACTACGTTTTATAAATAATTTAATTTAAAGAAACAGGTCATTATTCAGGAGTTATTTAAAAGAAACCTTGAATAAATAAATAGATAATAAATAAACAATTTTTTGAGTAAAACCATTCTTATCCAGAACAGTTTACTTGGATAACCAGAAATATCATTTTCTTTTTCTTAGGCAAACCATAATAATATCACCACTGTAGTGGCCTAGCTGGGTTTCAGGACAGGCCTCCAAGGTCGATCGCTACACGACCCGATCTCTGATATGGCATCATGCCTATATGTTATTATCATCATCATTTAAAACCCAATTACCGAGTTTTGTCATTTACATTCATTATGAAGTCCATTTCAGTTCACGGTATATTAAAACATAACCGATAAATCCATTTTCAAACAACCGTTGAAAACATTTAATAGGAATCCTTTTTCAAAGCCAAATCATTTTGAAAACTAGGCTACCAAGGAATAGGATTGAAGTCCTACCTCAATACTCGTGCCGGTTCCCTACACTGTAATCCCGGTCCGCTATACGTTAGCTCTGCGAAACCACGAACAATCCTAGATACCAGCTAAGTCGATCAATATCTAGTTCAAGACATTCTATGTTACTAAATCATTCCATGATGTCCTAGTGTGCCATTTGTACCTTTAAAATCATCCTATAAGGTTGGAGTTTAAATCAGGGTTCAAAATAGTGAAAACGGTTAAAAATCACAAAATTTTTCATGCCTCGGCCGGCCTATCGGACTCCCTGCTTCGGCCGGCCGAACTGTACAGTTCGGCCTGCTGGAAGCCAGGTTCGGTCGGCCGGTTATTTCCCCAAGTTCGGCCTGCTGGACGGAAGAACACCGGCCTGCCGATCCCTATTCTGGCCTACCGAACACGCAGTTCGGCCTGCCGAACTGGAAAAACCCAAAAATCTAGCCACGGGTTTCTCGATCCCCAAAACACAAATCTTGATTCTAACCTGTTTTTCTCAAATCCTAGGCATAGAAAACAATCATAGTTGATAGGAAAACATACTAGAACACATTTGGACTCATTTAAACAAGATTTAAACTCAAAAATCTCAAAAATCCAAAAATGAGAAAATAGGGAGAAAAATGAAAAATCTTGAATCCAATCCGTTTTTCTTCAATCTAAACTTAGATTCTAGTTGTTCTAAGTTCATTTAACTTAAATCCAAGGTTTTCTAAGCTTAAACAAACCTAGATTTCAAAAATGCACAAAATTGAAAATTTTGGAAAAAGTTTAGAAATTTCAAAACTAACCTCGAATCAAAGCTTCAATCCACGTTCTCGGTTGCCAAATCACGTCCCCGAGCTTCCTCCTTGCTAACCCGAAGCTTGGATTTGAATTTGGTTTCAAAATTTTTTTGAGAGAGATAGAGAGAGAATGAGAGACCGAGAGAGATCAAGAGAGAGAGAGAGAGAGATAGAGAGTTCTGAGAGTGTGAGGAGAGAGGAGGGAGAGAGAGAATAAATAGACAAAATCGGTGGGTGGTCTTACTGTGCGAAAACCATGTGCCGCCCACGGTTTTGTAAAACGGAGTATTTTTAACATTTTACAAATTGTTGTGTTTTAAAACTCAAAACATTATTTTAAAACAATATGAAATCATTTGAATTCATCAAATTAACAAAACAAAACCAAAATTTCAAGATCCAACCAAGTAGTCAAATTAATGTTAAAACATTAATTATGGCACAATAATTCATTATTTATATCACATTAACATTAAATAAATTCCGGGGCGTTACAACTTTCCACCCCTAAAAGAAATTTTGCCCTCGAAATTTACATCTCATCTCAGAAACAAAACAAACGCGGATACAATTCCCGCATACTCGACTCTAGTTCCCAAGTGGCTTCATCAACCCATGATGCTGCCACATGACCTTTACCAACGGTATCTCACAACGACGCAAACTAATCACTTTCCGGTCGATGATCTGAATCGGCACTTCTTCATACGTCGTATCTTCCTGAACCTGCACATCGCAAAATAAAACTATCTTGCCCTGCTCAGGCAGACACTTCCTAAGCATCGACACATGAAATACACCGTGAACATGAGAAAGTTTGGGCGGAAGATCAAGCCGATAAGCGACCACACCAATACGCTGAGTGATCTCGAATGGCCCAATATACCTCGGCGCGAGCTTCCCACTCACTCTGAACCGCATAGTTCCCTTACGAGGCGATACCCTCAAGAGAACGAAATCTCCAACCGCGAACTCCAAGGGTCTACGTCTCCTATCTGCGTAACTCTTCTGTCGACTTTGAGCTGTCCTTAATCGATCTCGAATCACCGCGACTTTCTCGTTGCTATCACGGATCTCATCCGGCCCAAGAATAACCCTATCTTCCAGCTCGGCCCAATAGACAGGTGACCGACACAGTCGCCCATACAACGCCTCAAACGGTGCCATACCAATATTCGCCTAATAGCTATTGTTGTATACGAACTCCGCCAGATGCAAACATTGCTTCCAATTCTTGCCGAAGTCCAACGCACAGACACGCAACATATCCTCGAGAATCTGAATAACCCGCTCAGACTGCCCATTAGTCTGAGGATGAAACGCCGTACTAAAGTTCAAATCTGTACCTAAAGCCTCCTGAAAACTCCTCCAGTACTTAGCATTAAACCTGGTGTCTTGATCAGAGGTGATGGACAAAGGAACTCCATGCAACCTCACAATGATCTGCAGATACAACTCCCTGAGAATCCTCCCCGAACACGTCGACCTAAACGGAATAAAATGCACCGATTTCGTCAACCTGTCGACCACGACCCAAACTGCGTCATGCCGCTGCTCTGTCCTTGGCAAACCTATGAGGAAATCCATCGTCATATGCTCCCATTTCTACCCTGGAATAGGAAGTGGTTGAAGCTGACCTGCAGGCTTCTGATGCTCGGCTTTCACCTGAAGACACGTCGAACACTTGGTCACGTACTCGCGAACATCTTTTTTCATGCCTCTCCACCAATACTGCCTCTTCAAATCGTGATACATCTTTGTGCTCCCCGGACGAATAGCGAACTGAGACCTATGAACTTCGTCCAAAACGGCTTTCGTCACTTCGGCGATAGCTGGAACTGCAAGACGCTCCTGGAAGTACAACGATCCATCTGCATGCACGCTCCATTCCTTGAACTGCTCCCCGTTCTGAATCTGCAACCAAATCCCCTGCAAATGCCGATCCTGCCACTAACTTTGCTTCACCATCCGCACAAGAGCTGGAGTCGCTTCCACATGATATACCAAAACTCGATCACAGTCTTCATGATACATTAGCCTAAACTCGCTCACCGTCACATCCCTGCTCCAGTCCTCAAAAGCCAAACAAGCGAGAATCCCTGAAGACTTCCTGCTAAGCGCGTCCGCGACCACATTAGCTTTTCCGGGATGATATTGCAACGTAAAATCATAATCCTCCATATACTCTACCCATCTACGCTGCCTCAAATTAAGATCCCTTTGAGTGAACAAATACCTCAAACTCTTGTGATCGGAGAAGACTTGAAACGACGCTCCATACAAGTAACACTTCCAAATCTTCAGCGCGTAAATCACCGCCACGAGCTCCAAATCATGAGTAGGATAATTCTGCTCGTGAGGTCGTAGCTGTCTCGACCCGTACGCAACCACACGTCCATGCTACATTAACACGCATCCAAGTCCGGGCACTGAAGTATCCGCATAAACCTCATACAGCTCGTCGCTGCTAGGAATAACTAACACTGGAGCTGAAGTCAACCGGTCCTTCAATTCCTAAAAAGCAAGCTCACAATCTTCATTCCACTCAAACCTGACATTTTTCTTGATCAATCTCGTCAACGGAGCTGCAATTTTCAAAAAATTCTTTACAAATTTCTTGTAATAACCTACAAGACCTAAGAAGCTGCGAATCTCCGCTACATTCCTTGGTCGTTTCCACTCCAATATAGCTTCAATCTTGGACGAATCCACAGAAATACCATGCTCCGAGATGACATGACCCAGAAAGTTGACCTTAGTCAACCAAAACTCGTACTTTTCCCTCTTAGCATATAACTGGTGCTCCCGTAGAGTCTGAAGCACGATCCGAAGATGCTGCTCATGCTCCTCCCAAGTCTTAGAATACACAAGAATATCATCGATGAACACGATCACGAACTGATCCAAATACGGCCTAAATATCCTGTTCATCAAGTCCATGAAAGCTGCCGGAGCATTCGTCAACCCAAATGACATAACCATAAACTCAAAGTGCCCATACCGAGTTCTAAAAGCTGTCTTGAGAATATCATCTTCCTTAATCCTGAGCTGATGATAACCCGACCGTAAATCAATCTTTGAGAAGTACCGCGAACCTCCCAACTGATCAAACAACTCATCAATCCTAGGCAAGGGATACTTGTTCTTCACCGTAACACGATTCAGCTGTCGATAATCCACACACAACCTGAGAGTCCCATCATGCTTCTTAGCGAACAAAACCGGTGCTCCCCAAGGAGATGTGCTATTCTGAATATACCCTTTATCAGTAAGCTCATGAAGTTGCTTCCTCAATTCTTTCATTTCTGCCGGCGCCATCCGATAAGGTGCCATAGAAATCGGTGCTGTCCTTGGAAACAACTCAATACCAAACTCAATCTCCCGATGCGGTGGTAATCCTGGCAACTCATCGGGGAAGACATCCTCGAACTCATCAACCACCAGAATTGCTACATTGCCTCTCAAAGCATAGGGCTCCCAATCTAGATTGGCAAGAAAAGCACAATAACCTAGATTCCTTCGCCTCCTAGACACGACTTCATGAGACGCTCACTCATTAACCAATCACCACCACCCTGGTAAGTGATCATCGTCCCCCTATCAGACACTAGGGTCACTCTTCTAAGTTGGCAGTCCACGACTGCATTATACCTAGACAACCAGTCCATCCCTAGAATTACAACATAGGAGCTCACGGGGAGTATAATCAAATCACTTTTCAAAATCTCATCCCCAATCTTTATTTTACAAGATTTACACATACCCGCCCCAAGGGAGAAGTTATGACTAGGGGTTCATTAAACTCTTCTATCTTTAATCCCAAGGCATGTACAAAAGAACTCGAAATGAGAGAATGAGAGGCACCGGTATCAAATAAAACGCGAGCTAGAGATCTAGAAACCAAGATCATACCATCGACAACCGCGTTACCAGTCTGAGAATCTGACCCTCCAGATGCCATTGCATGAACCTGCACTGGAGCCTTCCCTTTTCCTCTACCGACATTACTGGCTCCTGGATTACTCGGCTGATGCTGCTGAGATGGAGACGACTGCACACTACCTGAACTCGGTGCTCGATACTGAGGAACACTGCACTGAAAATGCTACGGCTGCTGCCCCCGTGCCGAATATGAGAATTGCTGAGGAGAGAACTAGGGATACTGCAACTGCGGGTACGGCGGAGGCGGAGGTAGGGTCTGAGGCTGAGACTGAGACTGACGACTGGCATCCTCCCTGGTCTGAGATCCAAGACGAGCACTCTTGATCGGGCAATTCCTCTTGATGTGTCCGGGCTACTGACAGAAATGACAATGAAAGCTGTAGGGATTGCTACACCCGCTGCCAGACGAACTGCTGCTACCACTGGTCGCGCCACCTTGCTTGCTCTTCCCCGGAGTTGGACGACTACTGGTGCTCTTCCTACTGCTCCTCTACGGTCCTCCTGAAGCCTTAGCTCGGTCCTCACAATACTGCACATAATCATTCTCCACGGATATCGCCTACGACACAAGCTCTCCAAAACTCCTAAGCCGTAGAGCAACCAACTGCCGCCGAATAGGAGCCTTGAGCCATTCCTGAAACTTAATACATTTCTCACGCTCCGATGCCACCGCTGATGGAGCAAACCTAGCCAACTCATTAAACTTTGCCTCATACTCCCGAACTGACAGATCACCCTGCTGCAACCTGTAGAACTCAGCTGTCTTCTGATCTCTATACCCCTGTGGAAAATACCGATCATATAACAGCTCTTCGAACCTGTCCCAACTGATATCACCACCGCGCTCTAGACGCTTAGCCTGTTTCCACCAAGTGTTAGCGCCACCCTCAAGCTTATACGCAGCAAACTCAACACGATACTCCTCAGGCAAACCAAGGGTATCCAAATGCTTCAAGATCGAATCCAACCAATACTCTACTAACTGCGGATCCCCATTGCCATCAAAAGTCAGAACTGACGCACGCTGGAATTCCATAAAGTATGCATGCCGACTACCAACATCAGAATCTCCCGGTCTAGCCCTGGCTGCTATCTGTCAGAAAGCCACAAACATAGACCTCATCATGCCCTCATCGTTTCCGAACTCGGCGTCAGCTGTCGAACGACGTCTAGGTGCCATTCTCTCACTTCTGAAAACAAAATTTGGACTGTCAGAGGTATTTCATTGTCAAACCTATGTGTGCACAATTTCCAAGGTTCATAACATTAAGCTCTGATACCATTCTGTCACGCCTTAGAGTACGGGGGGTGACGTGACAGATTATTTAAATTAATTAAATGAGAATTTAATTAAAAATCGAGAGTTTAGGAGTTGGATTAAGTATAAATGTGAGGTTCATTAAAAACAACACCTTATAAAGAGTTCATATACATTAGGCAATTTAAAACATTAAACGAATGAATATTAAAACAATAAAACCGCGAGTATGGGTCCCACAAACCCACAACTTGTGCACACACATGGTACTGACAATATCATAAATACAATTACAATCCAGATACAAATAAAGTTAAATCTTACATGCCTTGATTTAATGATACAAAAGATAAATTAATTCTTCTATTGCTCTTGAGTTCGGTCCGAAGAATCTTCTCCAAACCTAATTGGAAAACCACTTAGAGGGGGGAAAATTTAAAACAAATAAAACGTGAGCGAAAGGCTCAGTAGGACTACGTTTTATAAATAATTTAATTTAAAGAAACAGGTCATTATTCAGGAGTTATTTAAAAGAAACCTTGAATAAATAAATAGATAATAAATAAACAATTTTTTAAGTAAAACCATTCTTACCCAGAACAGTTTACTTAGATAACCAGAAATATCATTTTCTTTTTCCTAGGCAAACCATAATAATATCACCACCGTAGTGGCCCAGCTGGGTTTCGAGACCTGCCTCCAAGGTCGATCGCTACACGACCTGATCTCTGATATGGCATCATGCCTATATGTTTATTATCATGATCATTTAAAACCCAATTACCGAGTGTTGTCATTTACATTCATTATGAAGTCCATTTTAGTTCACGGTATATTAAAACATAACCGATAAATCCATTTTCAAACAACCGTTGAAAACATTTAATAGGAATCCTTTTTCAAAGCCAAATCATTTTGAAAACTAGGCTACCAAGGAATAGGATTGAAGTCCTACCTCAATACTCGTGCCGGTGCCCCACACCGTAATCCCGGTCCGCTATACGTTAGCTCCGCGGAACCACGAACGATCCTAGATACCAGCTAAGTCGATCAATATCTAGTTCAAGACATTCTATGTTACTAAATCATTCCATGATGTCCTAGTGTGCCATTTGTACCTTTAAAATCATCCTATAAGGTTGGAATTTAAATCAGGGTTCAAAACAGTGAAAACGGTTAAAAATCACAAAATTTTCCATGCCTCGGCCGGCCTGCCGGACTCCCTGCTTCGGCCGGCTGAACTGTATAGTTCGGCCTGCCGGAAGCCAGGTCCAGTCGGCCAGTTATTTCCCCAGGTTTGGCCTGCCGGACGGAAGAACACCGGCCTGTCGATCCCTATTCCAGCCTGCCGAACACGCAGTTCGGCTTGCCGAACTGGAAAAACCCAGAAATCCAGCCACGGGTTTCTCGATCCCCAAAACACAAATCTTGATTCTAACCTGTTTTTCTCAAATCCCAGGCATAGAAAACAATCATAGTTGATAGGAAAACATACTAGAACACATTTGGACTCATTTAAACAAGATTTAAACTCAAAAATCTCAAAAATCCAAAAATGAGAAAATAGGGAGAAAAATGAAAAATCTTGAATCCAATCCGTTTTTCTTCAATCTAAGCTTAGATTCTAGTTGTTCTAAGTTCATTTAACTCAAATCCAACGTTTTCTAAGCTTAAACAAACCTAGATTTCAAAAATGCACAAAATTGAAAATTTTGGAAAAAGTTTAGAAATTTCAAAACTAACCTCGAATCGAAGCTTCAATCCGCGTTCTCAGTTGCCAAATCATGTCCTCGAGCTTCCTCCTTGCTAACCCGAAGCTTGGATTCGAATTTGGTTTCAAATTTTTTTTGAGAGAGATAGAGAGAGAATGAGAGACCGAGAGAGATCAAGAGAGAGAGAGAGAGAGAGAGAGAGAGAGAGAGTTCTGAGAGTGTGAGGAGAGAGGAGGAAGAGAGAGAATAAATAGACAAAATCGGTGGGGCGGTCTTACTGTGCGAAAACTATGTGCCGCCCACGGTTTTGTAAAACGGAGTATTTTTAACATTTTACAAATTGTTGTGTTTTAAAACTCAAAACATTATTTTAAAACAATATGAAATCATTTGAATTCATCAAATTAACAAAAAAAAACCAAAATTTCAAGATCCAACCAAGTAATCAAATTAATGTTAAAACATTAATTATGACACACTAATTCATCATTTATATCACATTAACATTAAATAAATTCCGGAGCGTTACAGCATGTAGGCACAAAATAAAGATAATCACACACAAAAGAGGAAAGCAAAACTAGAAAAAGACATGCCATTTATCTCTTCGAAAAGATCTAGGAATTGATCCGAAACCTTGCTAGCAATTCCAAATCAGCCTTCTAAAAACACTTTTACCCAAATCCAAACGGGTTAAATGCTAGAAGGGACAAAGAATGCTTAAATACCAAAAGGTCAGGGCAATAAGACAGCTATCTAGAAAATCTATAGTTGGGTAGGATTGCAAGATCCTTATTAATATTACACGTGCAAAACTCTGGGTCCTGGTTGCGAATGTCCTCAAGCTGGACATGCTATAGAAGTATTTCGCACTTCATACCAATATGATGGGTTAGAATGATAGGCTTGATAGTAGAATTTCAATCTTGGCTTGAGCTTATGGAGACAATAATAAGTGATACATGGTGTCAATGACCAAAAATGGTCAGTTGGTGGTGCGTACATTAAGACTAATTGTAAGCTCAAATCAATGGTCTCATGAGCTTCTTCATCATCCAATAGCTCATGTGCCTCTCTTTAGGTATAAATTCGTTTAATAGTCCTTCCAATTATTTTTCACTCTCCATTTGGCTATTTTATCACTATGCAAGCAATTTAATCATCACAGAACTCATGGTTGTGGATGAATTCTCTTGATTTAGCAATTACAAACCAATGTTGATCTCGGGGGAGTCCATCATAGCTAAAGCTTGGGAAAAAAATATTTTTGATTAGTTCTTGAACATCTGAAGCTCTCTTTCTTCTTAAGGCTTAAATTTCCGTGGAGGTTATAAACAATTTCCATAACAATCTACTAGAATAGATGTTCTCAAAGCACATGATGTTTTATAAAAGGACCTATTTATAAATAAATAAATAAAGTAAATTTTTTATTATATTTGTTCCATGTATTTTGAATACTTTAAGAATATTATTAAAACTTAATAATTATCTATGTGACCTCAATAAGTTTACATACAAAAGAATAATATTTATAGATGATAATTAAAATAATCTGTAATATATATGATTAATTATTATAATTAATTATTCAATTAAAGTATGAAAGCTTTAATTAAACATTACTAGTGTAAGTGATTTTCACTGGGAATGAAATGGCCTTATCCGAATCATTAATATAGTAAGTCATTAAATTAGTGAACTATATAAATGAGATTATGTAGGACCGAGACATAATGTGATGTGAATGGTTAATAATTTTCATTAAATACTATAAGTTTTAGTCATATTTGCCGATGGTAATATATAATCATATTAATTTCGAGTTATTAGTAGAGTCTTATTTATGGAATTATGTCTTTTGATTTACTCACTA